>CM055846.1:4488312-5238312 GCA_029490765.1 Euthynnus affinis | reverse complement strand
ACAGACACATGCATTCTCTCTCTCTCTCTCTCACTCTCTCTCTCTCTCATTAGCTGCACACTGACCTTTCAACCGTGTGTGATGATCCTGCCGCAGAAAGTTCAAAAGCCTTTTAGACTTTCCTGGAAAAAGAGTAACCACTAAACAAGTCGGCCTAACTAAAAAGAACATCTAACAGAGCCGTCATACATCTTTTAACAATCCCATCTTTTCTGCATTTCCTTTCTTGCTATAACTAATATCCCATTGGTTTGCATTTAAAATTGATACCTTTACAGTCTAATGTCCTGCCCTATAACAACCTGTTTTTAAACAGGGATTACATCATATTAATGAAGTAATAATTCCATTTTATGGGGTCCTTTAAGGGGAAAAAAATACCCCCTAAACAGCCATTAAGGATGTGATTTATGTTTTCTGGCTCTATTTAGCTGATTTCTGTGTTTCTGGTTCTCACGGCCAAATATAGACAAAGTGACGAAATGTCAGGAAATCTTCAGCGGTTGTAGTTTGACGGCAGAGTCCTCTTTCTATAGCTGCCCCTGTTTAACACTGGCGTTTCATATTCATATAAGATGTCAGCAGATAGCATGGGAAGTCAGCGATTTTATTTGACTGGAAACATGCAACACCGCTTCAACCAAGGCATTCTGGGAAATGTAGGCGGTCATGTGAAAACACGAGGCATGTTGCAAGACTTTGGGTATTCCAATAATGTAACTTCCTTGATCACAAAATAATGTTTTTTTTTTTTTTTTTTTTTACCCCCCTCATGTCATCATCTACAAAACAATACAACAACTAATCAGCTGACTGTAGCTCAACGTGTCCAGCAAGAGTCTCTAAAGTTTGGAAACACTTAAGTATTCGACAGGCGGCTCATGTTGTGCTCTCCGGAGCGGCGCCATATTTTCTTTTTTTGGATTGATGAATGAGATTTTCTTGCCCTCGAGGCAGCCATTAGTTTCCATTCATTTCAGCATACAGGATAAAAAAAATCAACTCGCGGAGACTTGAAACTTTCTTGAAAAAGGTAATCTATCACCGTGAGCAACATGTCCTTTTTTATTTCTGTCAAAGTTATAGTTGTTCAGCGATGCTGTTTGAAAGCGGAGAAAACTCCCCCCCCCCCCCCCCCCCCCCCCCGTTGCGTTCAGGCGCTTTTGGGAAAGTATGGAAAAAAAAGAAGAAGAAGAAGACGGTGTAGAATTAGTTTTGAAGTCTTGCATGATTTGTTTTGCTAGTTCTTTCTTTTCCTCTCATCCTCCCTTCTCCTTCTATCTCTTTCCTCTCGTCTTCCTCTCTGTGACTCAGTGTTTTCCTCTCTCCCTCTCTCTCTCTCTCTCTCTCTCCCTCTCTCTCTCTGCGGTCGTTCGCTCTCCTTGCACCATTAAGGAGTCGTGACTGAACGGATGGATGCGGGGATGGATGGAGGGGTGGGGTTTTCGAAAAAGAGTGTTTCGTGATGCTCAGCTTCACCTCTCCGCTCTGCAGCGCTGAGAACAGGAGGAGGGATGGAGAGGAGGAGGAGAGAGGGGAGGGATGATAAATAACAATTGGAGGGAGGTGGGGTGGGGAGGGGGTTAAAGAGCATGGAAGCAGAGTGGAGGAGAGAGAAGGAGGGAAAAAGACAGGAAAGAGGAGAAAAGGAGAAGAAAGATGTTGGGGATGAAGAGGAGGAGGAGGAGGGAGGGAGGGAGGGAGGGAGGGGATAAAGAGGAGGAGTGACAGGAGGAAGAGGGGGTGAGTTTGCAGACACTGAGCGCTGCATGAGAATGAGACGGGGCACACACACACACACACACACACACACAGTAGTGATGCATCTGCTAGATGAGCCATCAGATCAGGTGACTGAGGTCTGGTCTGTTACCTTTTACCTGCTTCCCTTCTTCCCTCCATCCTTTTTATTTCATCACCTCTTTCTCTCCCTCTCCCTCTCTCTCTCTCTTTTCATTTCCCCCACCTGCCTTCCTCCTCCTCCTCCTCCCTCCTTTCTCTTTATTTCTCTCTCCTTCCTTCCCTGCTTCATCTGTTTTTTATTTTTTCCTCTCTTGCACCCCTTCTCTCCTCTTCTCCTCTCTCTACCTCCATCTTTCTTCCATACCTCCTTTCCTTTCCCTCCTATCCTCTTCATCTTCTCTCTTTCACCTCCATGTGTTACTCCCCCCCTCCCTTTTTTTTTCTCTCAATCTTCTGTTCCTCCTTCATTTGAGTCTTCAGTAATGAAACTAGTCACTGGTCGCACTAATAGAGTGGCTGCGATACAGAAAGGTCATAAATCAGCCTTTCTCTCTCTCTCTCTATGTGTGTGTGTGTGAGACATGTCCAGTTAGATTCGTCACTGTGATATAAGTGCTTAATCTGCCTGGATACAGTACCTGGACCACGTGCACACACACACACACACACACACACACACACACACAGCTATAATAGTGGCTCTTCATCATGAGGTCGAAGCAAATTCAGTGTTTAAACATCTCCTTTGATATTTCTCCTTGGGTCACAGTCCTTTAACTGTGTGTGTGTGTGTGTGTTTGTGTGTGTGTGTAGTAACAGGTGTGTGTGTGTGTGTGTGTGTGTGTGTTATCCAAGCTGCTGTAACATTAGACACCTACTGTCATTGTCTCTGCGTAAAGGACACCAACGTGCTGACTGATCGCTAACCCCCGTAGAGTGTGTGCATGTGTGCGCATTAGCTAGTGTATTCTTGACATCCTGGGAAAATGCAAGTGTTAAGCAGTCATGCATATGCAAGTATGTGTGTGTGTGTGTGTGCTTCATATCTTTGTGTGTGTGTGTGACAGCTGCCACCTGGGCTAACCAGCAACATACAGACAGCAGGTGTGTCTGAGTTCCAGCTGACAGTATGTTACGTTGGGGATGCAACTAATGATTATTGGTTTATTGGTGAATCTATTGAGTCGCATGGATACTTTCAGCTAATATGTGGCGTTTGAACTCGATAAATCGCTCGAAGCAATACGTTTAAATGTTATTAATTAATCGAGCGCGTGTCGGTGAATCAGTGGATGCAATATATACATCGTAAAAAACACTTCACTACTGCTTTACATCATCAAAACCGGCAATAAAAGACGCAGTGTGTCAATCTAGATTACACTCATTAGATTACACTCATTCGGAGGAACATTTTAAATAAACATGTTCTCTTCTCCCAAAGCGAAGCGAACCAAAGCATTTTAGTTCCTGGTGGCAGCAGCAGCAGGCCGTCATTCCAGAAAAAAAAAAAAAAAAAAAATCTGTCACATGTTTCTTCTTTTCAAGGATGAGAGGAAGAGAGGATAAGAGGCAATTGGGCTGATGGGAAATGTAGTCTTAATTTGATCAGCGCCTGGCGTGAGATAAAGGCTTTCCCATCATCTCAACAATGATCTCTTTTGTTTACGGTAATTATAGGAAGGTGTCATAATTAATTTGGCTTGGATAAACTGATGGTGGGGGGGGGGGAGATGCTACGCCGCTAAATACTTTAGCTCGGTTAACCCTCGTTTCTCCTCCTCTGTCTAACTTTTTTTTTTCCCCCTCCTCAACCCCGAACTCTCACCCCTCCCCCCCCGGTTCACATGCTGAATTGAGCTTATCTACCACATTTCCTAGAAATCTCTTGACGACCTTGAGAAGCACCGCTGTGCCCGTGTATGTGTGTGTGCGTGCGTGTGTGTGTGTGTGTGTGTGTGTGTGAGTTGCCGAGCTCCGATAAGCTTTTTCTATTAGTTACAGCTAGCTTGGCCCACCCTGCTGTAGGGGAACACAGCCCATTGCAATTGAATTGAGACAACAGGATTTACTCGACTAAATAGGCTCTTTGGATCATTGATAGTGTGTGCGTGCGTGTGTGTGTGTGTGCGTGTGTGTGTCTTCATGACCCTGCCGTCTTGTGTGTATCCATATCTGTTCTTACACGTCTGCTCCTCATTGTTGTGTCTAGCAGGTGTGTGTGTCTTTTCCTCAAGTATTTAGTCCTTAAAATGTAAATTTGTTTAACATCATATCCATAAATGTGTGTTTTCTACTCGGCCTGTGTGTGTTTTCTCTCTTTTTATATACGTGTCCCATAGCTATTTATGCATGAAAAGGTATTTTTAACATTTTGTGTGAGTGTGTGTTATTGATACGTTTGTGTGTGTGTGTGTTTGCGTCTGCACACCAAGGCATCACATTACCGCTCGGTAATGAGAAGTCAGTTTGCTTGGTGACCAATCTTCACGACGCAGCTCCGCTCTGTAATCTGCAGGGCTGCAACTGGCGGAGAAATCACAATCAGCTGCTGTTTGTCTTACAGACGCACACGCACATGCACATGCACATGCACGCACGCACCCACACACACACACACATAAACACACAAACACAGGTTTGTTTATGTTTTTGTGGTACTGCAAACAGGATGTGATTAGGCATGTAATTAGCTGTGAGCGCTAAGGTTTTCATCAGGTTGATGCTTCTGTTCTGGCTACGTTAAGCGAGCCGCTGCGACGTGGTGGCTGGGAGAGAGAGAAAGAGAGAGAGAGAGAGAGAGCGAGCATCAAAAATCAGTAACTGGATTCAAACTAGCAACCTTAAACGTGTATGTTCCTTCTCTTTGCACCCTGAACTTGTTGTGTTTGAGTTTCGGTCACTTCCACGCTTCGGCCGTGCCGTGCGTCTCATCTCAGAGTTGACCTTGATTGGTTGGTCGATTGATTTAGTTGTTAAATCGATGGATTGATCGGCGGGTGAGAAGAGTGTAACAGATGGGAGGCTCTCTTTCTCAAATCCTCCTTCAGACTGTGTTTGTCCTCTAGCCGAGCAGAACAGTTTGCAAACAACGTCCTCTGTCCCTCCTCGTTTCCTTTCTTTTCCTCCTCCTTCGTACTTCATCCTCTCTCTGTGTTCCACTTATTCCTATTTACCTCATATATATTATAATTTCATTTTTTTTTTAAAACTAGTGCTGATATGATGATGGTAGCTGCTGCCGCGAGAGTTTCGACGAGGGAAAAGCCGGAAAAGAAAAAGAGACTTTTAACTTTTCAGCTCATTAACTTACAAGAATGGGTCTCTCATTTCCCTCCGCTCCCCCCTGTAGGAACCCTCTCTCTCTCTCTCTCACCTCTTTAATATCCCGGGGTCAAATTTCAGCTTTGGGGCGTACAGGATGTGGCGCTTTAGAGGGAAACGATGATGAAGCGATGCAGGTGAACACACCTGTCATGTTTTATCACCTTTACCATGATTTTTTTTTTTTAGCTCATCATTAAAAAGCTTAAAGCTCCCCGTTTTATTTTTTTTTTTTGTGTACATTCAGGTCGTTCCACACACGGAGGCATTATCTAATTTGACTGTTGATAATTAATCAAGGCCCGCCGCCGCTGCCGCCACCAGTGACTCAGTGATATTGTGTTACGAGGCCGCAGCATCGTATTTCCCCACACAACGCCCTTGCTCTGCGCCGGCGTCCTCCTCCTCCTCCTCCTCCTCCTCCTCCTCCTCCTCTCTGCAGCTCTGTTTCTCTGACGTTACACGGAGCCTCGTCTGTCCTTTCGTCAGAATAAGCAGAAAGCGTTTTTGCCGTTGCTGCAGCATCATCCTTTTATTTTTTGCAGACAGCGTCATCAGGAAGCGGGAAGGGCGATACGGCAGCAGCAGTGGCAGCAGACAGCAGACAGCAGGCTGGTCCAGGGTCAAGGCAGATGAGATATTTCAAAGCAGGGAAAGATCCAGCCTGCATGTTTCTAGAGGAATCCCAAATTGAAGTTGAATTTGATTTTAATTGACTCGCCAAAATAACTACTACTCCAAAATATATATTTTAATCAGCAGGAAAATGAAGAGTCACAGCATTGATTTTTAGCAAAAATACTGGAAAGCCTCGCTGATTAAATGCGATTGGCTGAGATCGGGGTCAAAACTGCCCATCGGAGGAGTGTAAATGAAGGTGAAGTAATCTGATTGGCCGACCTGTCGCTGCTGAATTAAGGTCAGGTGAACTGATGGATTTGGAGTTTTCGAAACCGAGTCCGGCGTGATGCTGTAAGATGTGATCAGGGCCAGGGGAAACGTATCTATATGTGTGTGTGTGTGTGTGTGTGTGTGTGTGTGTGTAGCTGCATGAACAAAACACATACAGACAAAATTCACATCCAGGAAACAAACTACTAAAAAAAAAAAAAAAACGACTTTCCTCCTCTGCTCCACACACACACACACACACACACACATACATATACACATATGTACAGTGATTACCTTCCTCGCTGACCTTTGACCTGACCTCTGCAATAAGGTTCACTGTGATTTTCTCCAATCCTGTTAAGAGCTTTACAAACACTACCTGGCTGAAAAGATAGATTACTGGTTGAGAGCAGGGATGGAGGGATGGAGGGATGGAGAGATGGAAGGTTTTTAACAGATATGGATTTTTTTTAGAAGAGCGATCATTTACAGATTACAGGAGGTCACAATTAGCCAGTATGTAGTGTCACTGATCTAAAATCTTTAAAAAAAAAAAAAAAAAAAAAAAGAACGCAGGCTCCCGTCAGGATGGAAAACTCGGCGCTTGTAAGACAGATAGATGTTTAGGTGAAGAGTAATTTGCTGAAGATAATGAGTGTCATGCGTCAGACCGTCCATGACGGCATGTGACCGAAAGAATAAGAGGGAGAAAGATGGTTGGAGGAGGAGGAGGAGGAGGGAAAATGAGAAGCAAGACGTCGCACGGGTTGATGGGTATTCCTATTTGTTGCCTCCTAATGAGTTCCTTAGCGAGAGTGATTGGGGGGGAAAGTTTGACCTTGATGCCTCATGTGCAGAAACAAGCATGTATTGTGTGTGTGTGTGTTTTTTTTTAATATATATATATATGTGGGGAATCACATGCATTAATGCAACGGGAAGATGGAGCATGTGAGGTCACATAGCGGTCTTTACTGAAGGAATTATAATGAAGAAGAAGAAGAGGGAAAAAAAGGAGAAAGGAGGAGTAGTGAAATATGTACAGTAAAAGCAATGTGAGAAGGGTGGAGGAGAGGAACAGGTTGGAAGAATAAAGCCATTAAGGGCTTAAAAGGAAGGAGAGAAAGGATGAAAGAAAGGTAGAGGAGGCCAGATGAAGATAAAGGAAAGATAAAAGAGCGAGAAAGCTTAGAAGGAAGAGAGTTAGACAAGAAACAAAATGCTCCAAGAAAGAAAGAAAGAAAGAAAGAAAGAAAGAAAGAAAGGCTGGAACAAATGGCGGTAAAGAGAAAGAAGAGGTAAAAGAGTGAGTTGAGAGAGAGAGGAAGCTGCATCAAAGGAAATGACGGATGATCTGTCGGAAACTGAAGCCTCAGTTTAAATGCGCATGGTTTTTAAGACAGCAAGCCAATTCAATCTGCCGGGTTAGCTGGGATCAGCGTCCGCCGCTAATTGCTAACGAAGCTATCGAGGATGCCATTAGACGCAGCGATCACACAGTGATGGATTCAGTCCTGAAGCAGCAGCAAAGAGGAAATGCTGCAGCTTCGGGGCTCAGCACTCTTAATAAACAAAGTGTTCTCCCCTTCAGGGTTACAAGAATCTTTACCCCGAAACACGAGAAATAACGCAGCGATGGGATCGAGGGATAGTCAGGGTCTAGTTTGTCCACACCAATGGTAGATTTAACTACATCATGGCCTCGTTTAAACCGTTTCGACTGATCAACAACTAGACCAGACTTACTTTTTCAGCTTCTGCTGCAGATGAAATGTATGAAGGACAAAACCAGACAGTTTTTTTTTCTTTTTTTCTGCAGTGTAATATAAAAGAAAGGTGCATCAGCAATAACACAATGAAGGACAGATGCAGGATAAAATGCACGTCTGCCGCCAGGTCCGTACGTACGTCTGAGGAAACATGCATTATAAATAGAGGCCAAGGTGCCCACACAGGAAGACTCTAATGGATTGGTAGGTCAAGTGCACAGGTTTTTTTTTTTTTTTTTTTTTTTGGGTGGTGGTGGTGCAGGTAAAGGCGGTCTGGGAGTGCTCTGGGAACCGGATACCGGGGGACACAGCTGAGACATCTGAGACTGGAACATCATAGACGCGGAGGGTTAAAAAAAACCTGTTCAGTGGCAATTTAATCAACAGAAGGGGGAAATTTGGAAAGTGGTTATCAGTGCTTAAAGAGATTGCGAGGCCAGATGGAAGGAGGAGTGATGACAAAAAAAAAAAAAAGAAACGCCGGACATTTTGATGAATAGATGTTGATACAACAGGCTGCACTCGTGTCAAATAAGGAAATGGATTTTGATAAATCCTGAGCGAAAAATCGTCTAGGCACATTTTTTTCTGCAAGGTTAATAAAACTATAGCTCACGTCCTGGCGTTAAAAAAGAAATAAAAAGGAAGCTATACAGGAAGCGTGGATGGAGGAGAACATCACCTCAGATCTGATTTTGTTGTCATGCTCCTTCAAATTGATATCACAGGTCAACATCTACTGAATATCGAATAGTTTGGCAGATTCTTAACTGCTCCAATTATTTATTATTTGTCAGGATTATTGATCATTTAACCTTAATATAAATCCAGTCACCTCTTCCTCCTTTTTTTTAAAAATCTGTCAATCCTCTTAAACTCTGCGTACAGTCTCATCCTCCCGACTCCTCCTTTCCTCCTGTCACCTTTTTTTTTTTTTAATAATTTCCTTTTCCATCCTGTTCTCTGACTGAAGTGTCGCCCTGAGTGAACCTGGCTGGCAGGGCCTCCACGCCGTCTCAGCTGCTGCCGCTCTTATTTCTGAGCCCTGAATCGGCTTTCCCCCCTCCGATCCCATTACCCAGCAGGCCCAGCCGCCTGCAGAGTCAAGGCGGCAGCAGCTCTCCGCTCCTTTTAGCCCACCGCTCTGTCTTGTCTTCATCCCTCCGTCATCCTCCTCACTCGCTCTGTCACTCTCGATTTTTTTTTTTTCCTCTCTCTCTCCGCGGGTTTTTTTTTATTTTTTTTTTTATCCGGTGGTGGATGCTCACAGTTTTGACTGCGATGCTGCTGTCAGCCCAGGTTTGGCTTTTTTTTTTTTAAAAAAAAAGATGTTAATGTTACAATCATACAGCTTTTTCAAAAGGCGATCCCAGAGTTTTGAGATTGTTTAGTTTAAAGATTGTAGTTGTTCTCGGCTGTAATAATTGTAAAGATTGTTGGATACACTCTAGCAGCATCCCAACCTTTTCTGCATCACAGTTAGTTTCAGAGAAGCAAATGGAAAAACTAGTATCTAGCTTGTTGTTGTTGTTGATCTATCCAAATGTTTCATGACTTTAATCACAAAAATGACTTTTTAGAGACTATACGGATTATCCATCAGGCAAACATATGTTGTATTTCAGATATATATGTGTCTGTATATATGTTGGACAATGTCCCACTGTCCCCTATTCTTTCAAAAAACAAATCTTTATGTAAAAAAATGCTTGTAAAAAAACTTTTGGGCAATATAATGTTTAAAATTCTATAAATGTTTGGGTTATATGAAACTGAAACTGTGAATTCTCCATCAGACACATACAGACACGCTATAGCTCAGAAGCCTGACTTTACATTACATCACTCCCTTAAATGCAGATAAAAAATTGTTTAAAAAAAAGCCTTAAATCGTTACAGACTGTAAACGATACGGGTCAGAACTGAAAAACAGTTTTTAGTAATATAAATGAAATAATTTTATAAGAGAGTTTCTGGGTGAACATGGTTTGAAAGACGTGTTACTGACTGGCTTTCCCCCTCCATCATTGCTCCCCTATCAGCATCTATTACTCTGCCACCCAGCTGGCGTTTCGTCGAGCTACTGTGTGTGTGTGTGTGTTGCCCTTCACTCGCTCTTGATTGGCTGTAGTTTTATCCGTCGGCCAGTGGAACAGTCAGATTTAGCCTTGACTGCTAATCTGACAACAATTAAGCGGGGGCGCTTAGCGATGAGGTGAGGTGGGTGTGGAGTGGGCGTGGCCGCGGGGTCTCTGCCTACTGCAGACTGTTGCGGCGCGGTGTATGTGTATAAGGACGCGGATGGATCGATAAACGCGATCTGTATGCAGCTGAAGTAGACGTATGGCTTTAGCGGTGTGTCCTGGCTGCATGTAGCAGATGGAGAATATATATATATTAATATATACACCCGCATGCAGCAAAACTACACGCTGCGGTTTAATCAGCCTGTTGAATCGAGTAAAGTCCGTTTGGCTTAACGTGTGTATTTCCATCCCACCGTCATTAGCCTCTTACACGGAGGCGACAGGCGAGGGTTCACCTGGGCCCGCTGCCTCCAAATTTAGCCTCGGCGCTTCTCTCTTGCTATTCCTCGCTGAGGGGGTGGTGGAGGTGGAGGTGGAGGGAGGGAGGGGAGGCGAGGGAGGGGAGGCGAGGGAGGGGAGGGATAGAGCCAGATTAGGTTGCAGAGGGACAGAGGTTGGCTGGAGGTGAGATCAGTGTGTAACGGATCTCCCAGCAGGAAGGAAGAGCTGCAGACTGACCGGATTCCGAGCCGTCAGTCACCCGAAGAAACCTCGAATCCACTCGAAGGAAAGCGACTCGATGGGCGATTTTTTTTTTTTTTTTTTTTTTTTTTAATTTCACGCCATCGCTGTGAATCGTTTGTTCTGTTGCATTATCAGTGATCAAATCAGAAAGGCTAGGAGGATAAAAAAAATGTTTAGTACTTTGCAAGATCAAGAGCAAAATCACATTTTCCCCTGTATTTAAAAAAGGAGCACTTCTCACTTTTATTTAACCATAAACTGATACTTCCATGGATCCAAAACTTTTCTTATTACCCAACCCCTGTTGTTGTACAAACCTCAGCGGTAGATTGTCTGTCGAACAGAAATAAGAGTCAGAAAATAAGCATTTGATTGAACTCTTGAGTGTTTTTGGAGTGCAGACTGGAATCAGCACTCAGTAACTGTGCTTGTGTGTGTGTGATAGAGAGATAGAGTGATACAAAGGAAGTGAAAGAGCGTGTGTGTGTGTGTGTGTGTTGGAGACAAACAGAGGAGGGAGAGTCTTTGATGATGTGTGTGTGTGTGTGTGTGTGTGTGATAGAGAGAGAGAGCAGAACAGAGAAAGCGATATGTAGCAATGTGTGATTTTGTCACTGAGTCAATATGCGAGAGATTGAGGTTGAGTACTTCCTTGCATTCCCCTTCAAAGCACATCTATCTCTTTTCATCACTTCAGCTCTTCTGCCGACGTCACATGCTTTACTGACGTTAACGAGGTCAAAGTTCAAGAGGTCGCGGTGCAAGCGTAGTGATCCTAGCCCTCTCCTCCCCCCCAAAAAAAAGATGACATAAGGGTGAATTTGGCCATTAAGACTCTTTATTTTCAGATTATTTTGTCACAAACTGAATCATGTTTAATCCTTAACATGTATTAGCAGCAGTTCTTTTTTCTCAGTTTAGTGATACATCTGGTTTCCTACTGTTGTCGCACTTCTTAAATTAAATGCAGGAACACTCTCTTTTTAAATGGCACAAATCCTACTACACATGTGTTCACACGGGGGAAAAAAAGTGACTTAAAAGACATATTACTCGAACCAGACTTTTGACTTTTGAGCGAGCTGTCATTTGACACTTATTCTCCCACAATGCAATTCACGAAGGGAGCAGAGAGGATGCTCGCAGCTGCAAAGAGTTAAACCGAACTTTTGGCGGTAAGACGGCTCCTGAAAGATCTAAAGAAAAACAATAAAATTAGTGTTAAGAGGGACTTTCGATCATCGCACGCCGCTCTGATTTTACACTTGAAAATCCAGTTTCAACTTTGACCTTTGTTGACATTTCACTGCTCAGTCAGTGAGACGAGGCATACCGTGACATTCCCTGAGAATAATAATAAAAAAAAAAGTCTTCCAAGTCTTCCAAGTCTCCCAGAACTGAACGGCACACATTAAAATCATAGCGTAATCTTAACTGAGAAGATTGTAGCGTGACGGTATTTCACAAGTCAGACAGGGCCACCAGGTTTATGAATATGCAAAGTAAACAACGTAGTAAACAGGCTTCCCTGCTACCTGTAGATCTGCGCTACATCTGTGACTCACCTTGCTTGCGATCATGTGCAGAGGACCTGACCGTGGATTTTGCCGGATTAACCCAGCTGTCAGTCATCAGCTGCACTGATAAGCTAATAAATACTTTATGAATAACTTGCGTCATAAAACTAATAAAAAACCGCAGACTCGGATCTTTCAATCTGTACCGGATTGACATCGGTACACCGCGCAGCTGTTTGGCTCTTGGAGAAGTTAGTGCGGCTAAAGCTGCAACATGATATATTTGGCAGAAAGACGCTCATAAAACAGCTGCTCAACGTGCAGACCGGTGTGAGGTTTTTAGTGTCTTGCTCAAGGGCATCTCAGCTGAGCAGGGTGACTGATGTTACGCCACCGCTGCGCACAAAGACGTTCAGTTCCTCCGGAATGACAAAGATATACACAACAACACAAACACAGGGGAATAAAACACACACACCCTCACACACACCCTAGAGGAACAACAGCAGCGATGGGAACAACCTGTACTGTACAAAAAACTCAGCAGTGTCCCGATTCCTCCTCCGTTCGGCCTCGTTCGCGGTCTGAATCAAACACACACGTTAACAGATCTACACTGAACACACACACACACACACACATCTGTGTTGACCTCATGACTGACTGACTGACTGACCGTCTGCTGGTCATTCCCTGAGTTAAAGGAAATCAACTTAATTAACTTTAAAAGAAAATTAGACAGAATGTGCCCTTAAATGTTAAGCTAATGTAACACAGCTACCTCTCTCTCTCTCTCTCTCTCTCTCTCTCTCTCTCTCTCTCATTCATACACACACTCTCTCTCTCACTACTGAGGCATGTAATAAGAAACACTAGCTGCCAATTTAGCCTTTCATCCATTCATTAAGGCTGTGTGTGTGTGCGTGTGCGTGTGTGCTCACGTTCACATAAATCACTGTCTGTCATTCTGTCATGTGGTAACGACACTGCATGAGGTCAAAGCCACACACACACACACACACACACACGCGCTGTTGCCAAAAGAGCTTGTCTGATTCAACTTGATTGATTCCACAATAATCCTCATTCACTTGCATCATCGAGCTTTAAAGCGAGTCTCTGTGTGTGTCTGTGTGTGTGTGTGTCTGTGTGTGTGTGTGTGTGTGTGTGTGTGTGTGTGTGAGGGGGTGTGTGAAGGGGTCATCTGTGTCTGGCAGAGGCTCCTCAAGTCACCAGCAGGCTGTGGAAGAACTGGTCATGAGACCAGGATAGGAGCTAAATATAGAGCGCACGAGCACACACACACACACACTTCCACAGATACACACAGATGGTTGTCTGTGAGTAAGTGCAGCGTCTGAACGAACCAGCGAACTTATCAAAGAATCAGACTGCAGATTTGCATTCTGGATAATGTCTGCCGTGCAAGTTCTTTCCATTTCTTTTTTTTTTTTTTTTTCCTTTCTCTTGTTCATCGTTCATTCCCACCAAGGAAAGAAGAGAAAGTCCAGAGGGAGAGGGAGAGTGTGACAAACTCTCCCTCTGTCTCTTTTTTTTTCTCTCTCTCCGTCTCCATCTTCCCGCGTGTCTCCGAGGGCCCGATCGGCCCCGCTTTGGTTTTTGTCATAAAACACGTTTCATTCAAGAGAATCGAACTATAAAAAGACACTTCTATCTTTTTCTGTCACTCAATTTGTGTCTCTAATATTTTCCTCTCAGTTCATGCTCATGATATTGTTTTTTTTTTAAAACCAATGTTTATGCACAGTCAAGAAGGAGTGATGCATGTAGGATTGTTCGCATATGTATGTAGATCCAGAGCTACTCTTCTCGCTATACTGCTGCCAACATAACGTTAAAGAAATCATTTCAACACTCGGGGAAACCCTCTTCTGTTTTTTTTTTGTTTTTTTTGCTTTCTTCCCAAGAGTCAGCTGAAACAACCGAAACCACTCAACCCTGCTTTTTCTCTCTCACATAATTGTAAATTGAATACGACTTTTCGCCGGGCAAAAACGCAATTTGAAGACATCGTCTTGGGCTCTGGCAGCTACGTAGTTGGCATTTGTCACTATTTCTCTGACATTTTGTAGACTGAACAATAAACCGATTCGACATAATGACAATTACTACGTGCGGTGGGGGCCCCCACAGACTGTGATATTAAAAAGGTTAGAAAAGCCACGGGGTTGGGGGGTTTGAATCCTGTTTTTGGAGGAAATCCCGTCAGGAAACATGCTGCAGTAGTAGAGGATGTGGGTTTATAGTGAGCTGCGCCCGCTGCGAATGCGTGTTATCTTTGTGAATGTAAAGCGGGTTGCTGCTGGGGGAAAAAGAAAGAAGAAGAAAAAAAAACAAAAAAAAAACATTTTGGTGCTCAGTCAAGCTTCTCTGGATAAATAAAGATTAAACAGTGAGAGATAATGATTCCCATTGATCTGCATCCTAATTTAGCTTCTGTCCGTACCCTTGCGAGTTTTCATTGTCTGACTTTGTACCTCAATAATCAAACGGCTCATAATTGGCTTTTTGTGGCCCTTATTAAACATGGAGAGGGGGAGAGGGGAGGGGAGGGGAGGGGGGGCAACGGATGAAGGGGGGACGGGGGGGACGGGGGGGGGGGGGTGCTTTTTGTTTGCAGTAATTAAGCACATCCCTTCTCTGTTGGCGGCTGAGGAGGAAAATGAGTTAGGAAGTTTAAATTGTGCAGCTTTCCCTTCTCATTACCTGTCAACAAATAACTCACTGATTCTCAGGGCGACTCTTCCGTGTCGCAGCGGAGCGTTCGTTTGTTCGGCCTGAAGAAAGGGGCCCTTCAGAAGGTCGTGACATAATTCTTCTTCTGCGCCATAACGTGTAGAATATAAATAAGCCTATTTTAGATGAATAAATGTAAAACCTTTTCAATTTATTGTCGACTGAGACCTTTTTTATTACGATCAAGTGCATGTTTACAAGTGGTTGACATCGCAGGGAAGCGAGACATGATGTTTTAAAGTTTCCGGTTTGTTTTAAAAGTTGAGGAAAAAGTAGAAGAAGAAGGCGCAGAAATTAACGCTTTGCACCAATGACAGAGACAAAATGAAAAGGATCAAGACTCGGGTGAATTACGACTTGCAAAAGGGAACTAGAGTCTGTTAATTATGTGTCGGTGTTCATTGCTCGATGCTCGGGTTTCGCTCCGTTTACGGGTGTCTATACGTTTTTAGAGACGTGGCAGGGACGTCTGAGGTGTCATTTATAAACCCCGGTACCTGTCAAAGTGACCTACAAGGAAGTAAGTTTAAGGGATTGGGACACTGAACATCCCCAGTCTGGCACGTTGCCTTATATCTTCCATGTCACTTCAGTGTGCAAGGCTGGGAGGTGATTACTACTCTCCATGCAGCTCCTCTCATCACCATTTTTCAGCTATATGGGCTCTGGTCTGTCACTTAACCTTCACATGTACCCCTCCCTCCCCCCCCCTCCCCATTTCCTGTATTAAAGTGTTTCTCAAAGACAAGTTTAAAACACTGGTTTGGATCATTTTAAAGTTCAAAAAGTGTAGAGATTAGAGGGAATGTCGGATTAAGTATACTAAAAAGTGTTACTTTTATTTCTAAAATAGCTTAACATAGAGTATCTAATGTATTCTGCAGTGGTAATCATTGAAAATACCCCTTCTCTTCCATGTATTTATCCCAATTCTACTCTTGCATTTGATCATTTTTGGTGCAGAATGTTTAGAGTATTTACAATTATATATTTTTGTCAGGTCAGAAAAGCTTCTGAAACAGCACTGAAGGTGGAAAACAGGGATTTATACCTTTTTTTTAAATGGAGAAACAATTACAACAATCCAAACCAAGATTGTAAATAAAACATGTTTTCTGTAGCTGTGGCCAGGCATGAACTTCCATCATCATCATATAAAGGTCAACACCGTGGTTTAACTCTCTGCCAAACTGTAGCTTGTCACTTCTGATGGATGGGGGAAAAAAAAAAAAGAGTGAAATTTGATTTCTCCTCTCGGAAATTCAGTTTAAGTGCTGCACAGTTCAGCAATTCTGCTATAAATGGTACATCTGCAACATTATAACATCTTAGTCACAACCTCATGTTTTGGCAGTCTGAAAGTTCTCCATCCAGTGCTCTCGCAGCTGGTGGCGATGCTTGTTAAGGTCAGGCCCCGAAATATTACTGTAATACGCTGACGAATTTATCTAACCTGAGAAATTCATCCTCATATTCAGTGGAGACTTATACTCTTTCTTTCCCTCCTGTGATCTACGGCCGGGAGTTGAGAGAGCTTGACCTTGTATGGTGGTGGTGCTGTATCTGTGTGTGTGTGAGTGTGTGTGAGTGTGGGGGGGGGCTGTCATAGGCTACTTTCAGGGACAAATTTCAGACTTAAGACCAGTAAATTGGGGACAGCTTGTCCAAATGGGAACAAAAGTCGTGTCCCCAATTGGGGGAAAAAGCTGATTTTTTTTTTTTTTTTTTTTGAGCAAGAAGTGGTAACTGTTAGGGAAGTGAATTTAAGTCTATACAATGTCCCTAAAAGTGACTATGGTCTGATGTGTGTGTCCCCAAAAATGACCTAGGACAACTTGTGTGTGTGTGAGTGTGTGTGTGTGCGAGCTTGAAGGGAAGTTTGGACAGTCCAGAACACTGGCGAGGACTCACCGGCACATGACTGAGCTTGTGACTGACCTTACATAACATTACAAAAGGCCTGCTGTAGAGGTGCCAGGAAAGCAGCAGCCAGGCCTTTTGATTTTCTCTGTGTGGATCAATAAAGAATCACATTAACGTAGAACATGTACATACGTCACAATTTCTGTTTTCCCCGTAGTCTATTGTCATCAATAGTGGAAAAGTTGGGGGGGGGGAAAACGACACTAAAACCAAAGCTGTATCTCTACTACAGAGTATCTCTGAGCAGGTTTTGAGTTTGTGGTGGAGGCAGTATGCATACTAAAAAATGTTTGATCTTTAAACCTGCAATAACTGATTTTTGGCCCCAGAAACATTTCAGCACATTTTAGGATGATTATAAACAAGTCACTTCTGGCCGTCAGGTGACTACAAGTCACAATATTCTCTCTCTTTTAGCTCTGTTTTTGGTCTCCACCAGCTCCTGAGGCAAATATCTGGCACTTTAGCACCTAAACGCTCCGCTATGTTCGCCAGCTAGTTGCTAACTGTGTCTGTTTGCAATTTGGCTTCGAGCATAGCTGCTAAAAATAATTAGCAGATATTGGAGATGTAGTTCCAGAAAGATTTACTGCTAGTACTTTATCTTTTCCTGTTAGCATAACATGGTTAAGTCTGTTGATTTCTTGTATACTAACTGTAGAAATGTTATACTATAAAGATTAGTATATAGCAGACACTGTATATATTTAGTATACAGTGTACAGCATAATGGTTTTAGGTGGGTTTGGAGCTAACGGCTACTTTGAGTTTAAAAGCTAAGCTAACTAGCTTGTATGTAGTGTTTCTTGAGGTATTATCAGTGTTGCTCAGCTTCATATTTTTAGCTTATTTTTAGCTTTAGCCTTATCTAAGTCTAAGAAAACTGGCTTCTTTAGCTCCACCCACGGAGGCTTAATTAAACCAATGGGATTGTTTCAACCTCCAAGAAATGCTTGTGTAACTGTAATGCCAATGTGCTATTCGTGGAAACCAATGGAAAGACAGGGTGCTTTACCTTAGCACCATGGTGCAAAGTCAAACAAGAGATAACCCTCGAAAGAATGTGTTGTGCGTGTGTTTAAAGATAGAAGTGAAGGATGCCGTCCAGGAGATCCGCATGCTAGAGCACCACCGCAGAGGCTGGCCTTTCTACATCTACTCTTCTGGTTTTAGCCCAGATAGCTCTCCCACGTGCAGGCACTTCTATAAATAGTGCAGGTTTAATGCGCGATTGTCCCGGCAGGCTCTTTATGACTGAACGGGCCAGTAGGTTTTCACTGTTGTTACTAAGGCAGAGATTAACCACAAATGGAAGTCACCACACTTTTTTTTTTTTTTTTTTTCTTTTTACACCCCATTGCCTCGATGCCAGTGTTATTACACTATGATGCCCTTTACATGCCACACTTACAAGCGGTTTTTTTATAGGTTTCAAAAGGTCAAAGATCAGGGCCAGGTTTTGGAATCCACATCAGCATATATTGTGCGTGTACATACTCTGAATTTAGATGAAATCCACCTCTGCTTTAGCCTTCTCCTCACTTCATTTGCATTTATTCTCCTCTGTTTTATTATCCCTGTAGCTGTTGTATTCCTGTGACTCATAATTCATAGTTACATTCTTCTCTGTTTATAAAAAAACCCCCTCAACTCCATATGAACTTATTGCAGTTTACCCTCAAATATGCCCTTTCAATAACTTCAAAGGTGGCCGTATTCTATGTTAATTTCATGCCCATTTTCTTAATCTGCCCATTCTGATGCTCCATTTAAGCCATAATAGATTTAGACAAAGACACAGTGAGTGATGTGTTCTTTTCTGCCTGAGATGATATTGTGTTATAGCACATTAAAACAGGAGAGAATAAGCCACTTTTTCTTCCCTTTCTTTCCCTTTTTAACAAGCATAACACATTTATTTTTTTCCCAGGAAAGGATGACTTAGCACTGTGGTGTTTTTGTCAATCCTTTTTTTTTCAGCAAAAACCCACATTTATATTCATACATCAGACTTCTGGATTTCAAACCCTTTCATTGCTTGAGGGCACCTCAGCAGTGGTTGTTCAAGGAGTTGAAGGGAGCTTCTTTTTTAACTCCACGCGCTGAGATTTAATGTGGATTCAAAAGGTGCAGAATGCGAGTACAGACTCTCTGCTCTCACCTCTCTGCTGTTTCGCCGGGCTAATCATGTTATGAACTGCGTTTGACCAGAAGTTCAGGAGGTGCTCTGTTCCTTTTTGAAAGATCGGATAAGTCTGAAGCATCGTTTTTTTCCTCAAAATGTTACTGTAAACTAGAAAAATGACACTTTAAACTGTGACAGAGTGTTTGAAACACACTGAGCAGGTCTGAGATGGACATAGGGACATTTTTGACGTATCTAACCCTCTTAAATCCTTACAAGCAATCAGTAGCAAGGAGGTCAGAGGTCACCGCAGTCACAATAAATGCAACATGACGCTCAGGTGAACGATTGAGAACCGCCGCTAGAAAAGGGAAAATAAAAAACAGAGAAGGCATCGCTCCTCGCTGCTCGGCTGCCTGTTTCCTCCTCCCGGCATCTGTGACTCATGTTGTGTAGCTGTCGGGGGGCTTCATCATTATTCAGTGTCAGCGCGGCGTTGGGAACACGCCGCAGTCACATTCGCTGGACGCCTATCACCTTCTGCTGCGGCAGAGAGGAGGACGTTCAGGCACTTCACGTGTGTCGTCTGCGTGTAGTGTTTACTTCGTTCGTACGTGTGTGTGTGTTTTTAAATTTAAATGCGCTGGATGTCTCCTTGTTTGTGTGTGTGTGTGTGTTAACATGTGACAAGTGGCATATACTTGTCTTCGAGTGTGTGTGTGTGTGACGGAAAGCAGGACACACCAGCCAGAGCGTCATATAAGGCAGAGGATCGCTGCTTTGGTATGTGACGCAGATGACATCACATGACATCACATGACAGCAGCCATGTGTTCGTGTGTGTGTGTGTGTGTGCTGTTCATTCTCCCCTTCGCGTCTGTGCCTGTTTTCTGGTGCAACATGTGTACACATTATGTTATGTGTGTGTGTGTGTGTGTGTGTGTGTTCGGGAATGTGTGTGTCGTGCCCAAGGATGTTTTTATTGATTGACAGCTGCGATGGAGAGAAGTAGGGAGAGAGTGAGTGATGATGGAGGAGAGCGAGAGAGAGGGAGAGAGAGGCTGAGTGGAAACGAAGAAATCAATCAGCTTGTCTTCTGAGTTTATGAAAGAGATGGAAGGATGGATGGAGAGAAGAAGAAGGGAATAGGAGATGTAGAAGAGGGATGGAAGAGAGGACGGAACAGGAAAGGGAAGAGAGGAGAGGAAGGGTGATAAAAGGAGAAGACAAGAAGGATCGGAGAAGAGTAAGAAACAATAGATAAATGAGTTGAGGAAGAAAGGAGGGAAGGAAGGAGGACAGAGGAAAAGACTGAGAGGAAGAGAGGAAAAAAAGAGTGGAAGAGCAAGCTGAAGGGTAGAAAAGAAGAGAGAAGGAGAAGATGAGGAATGAGGAGGGAGATGAGATGTTGAGAGCGGAAAATAAGGAAAAGGGATAAAAGAAAAAGATCAAAGAAAACTGTGAAAGAAAGAAAGAGAGAGAGAATAGATTGCGAGGAGGGAATGATGACAACCAAGAAATAAAGAAGAAAAATGGTGGAAAGGAGTAGAAAGTTAAAGATGGAGGAGAGGAGAAAACAGCAGCAGCAGGAATGGAGGTGAGAAACGACCAAACAGAAGGGGAGGAATGTGAGGGAAGCAGGAAAGGAGAGAAGGAGAAAAAGACAGATGGGTGAGGAGGAAAGAGGCAAAAATAAATGAAGAGGAGAGAAGGAGGAGGGAGGATGCTTAGGGAAAAGGAGAGGAGAGAGTAGAAAAAGACTGAATGGAGAGAAAGGATCAGGTGAAGGAAAGAGGAAAAGAGGGGATACTGGAGGAAGGAAAGAAAGAAGAAGAAGAAGAAGAAGAGAGAGCAGAAGATATGAGATGAAAAAGGAAAGGATGTATTGAGCGAATGAGTGGTGTAGGGCGCACGTGAGAGGGATGTGACCTGCATGCTAACAGCATCACACACACACACATGCGCGCGCACACACGCAGCGAGGTGAAAACACACACCTGCACTAGCAACCGAAGAGAGAGGAAGCAATGGGAGGGTCTTATAGAGGACATCCTCCTCCCTCCTTCCCCTCCTCTTCTGCTTTTCTACCAAGTCACGACTTCCCCCCCTCCTCCTCCTCCTCCTCCTCCTCCTCCTTCCCTCCATCCCTTGCTCCTCCTCTCTCGCTCTTTTATTCTCTCTCTTTTCTGACCCACATCTCTCTCTTTCTCCCTCTCACAATCTTTTCCATTCCCATCCTCTTCCTTCTCTGATTTCTTGCATACACCCTTCTTTCCTTTCCTCTCCTCTTTCAACCCCCCTCCTCCTCCTTTTTCCCTTCACACTTCTCTCTCTCTCTCTCCATCCCTTCATCCTCTCCCCCTCAATCCCCTCCGCTGATTGGTCTACTGTGTAACTCTGCTCTGTAATTTATGAAACCTTAAATGATATCAGCTCATGTTATCCATTCCTTGACCCAAATAAACACCGCTCAGACAGATCAAATAAACACACACTGCAAGGCAGCGCAGGAACAGTTGTACTTGGAGTTGTATGAGGTCGTAGATCAAAGAGTTGGGAGCACTGATCATAAACACAGCACGATATTCTAGCGATTAAATAACTTAAGTTGGACCTGGTTTTCAGGATGATGGGGAGAAGACTGTATGTGTCTGTGCACATGTGTGTGATTATAGAGTACTCTGGTCGTCATAGTGATAAGAGATAATATGAACCTTATCTTTTATCAGATATGTCCGCAGTATTTAGTGTTATATGTTTTAAATCTATGAAAAAGTAAGCAGATCTGAAATGAAAACACACCGTGACACATACATAAAATAACGAGAAGGGAGGGAAGAAGCGAGATAGAGACGCACTGCTGTGTAGAAACTGTTTTCCAAATGAGATAATTATCATTAAATTATAAATTCATCACAAATGTTTTGTTTGTTTTTTTCTGTGAAATATAAATTCCAGAAACTGCTTTTGTGAAATGGTTTCTGATAATCAGTCATGCTAGTTTAAGAGGACAGAATGCCAGAAGGGTTTGACTTCGGTGGTTAGCTAGCTGCTAGGTTCTGCGGCAAAGCTAGCCATGTTCCAATTATATGTAAAATAGCAAAACAAAATGGCAAAAAATTTGGTGGTTAGCCCTGTTTGCATGTTGAACATAAAAACTAAACTAATTAAATGTTGATAGATAATGAATACTTGCAGTTGGTTGATTTATTAATAGTCAAAATACAAACAGCTAAACTGTAAGCAACAGTAACGTTAGCTAGCCAAGCTACACCAAGACAACCATCTAACAGTTTTCCAGACACCAACAGCTGTGTTGTAACTAAACACTGTGATAATGTTTTATAATAGTTTACACAGAATATACTTTTAATGTTAGAAAGATAGTTTTGTTTATCATAATTTTAAATCTGTTTTTGAAAAATGTTCTCAAAGCGGCAGACTTTTATGGTAGTTTCACAGCTGCTCCGCTTTGTTGGTCGTTCATATGTGGGTTTTAAAAATATATCAGTGGCTGAGTAATGTTCATCCACTATAAAAGGCTGCAACACGCAGACTGTCAGGCTAAAAACATGTGACCATAAATAGCCAGAAATATATATCAATACCAGTTGTGCAAGACAGATTCTCACCAGAACTAAATTAAGATAAAGTTACGAGACGCACATATTCACTCATGTGAGTGTAAAGTTCACTCTTGACTTCTTGGAAACAGTAGCTTTGTTTTTAGGCTTACTCATTCAGTTTGAGATAAATACTGAGGAAACCTGATACTGAATTCAGTTTGAAAGACAGTTGGTGTAACTGGTCGACCCTGTCTGCTTGCCCAGTGAGATGAATGGAGATGAAAGTGTGTGTGTGTGTGCGTGTGTGTGTGTGTGTGTGTGTGCGTGTGTGTGTGTGTGTAGGCGTATAAGACAGAGAGACTGTTAACAGAGCATGTTTCCTCGTCACACATACAATAGGACATTGATCCCCTGGTCTTCTGTGGAAAGAGCACATGCGCTCACACACACACACACACACACACACACACACACACACACACACACACACACACACACATATTTCTAGTAGTAGTACACAATGCTTGAGTTCCTTGTAAAAATTCCAGCTTGACTGCTCCCTGTTCCCAAAGGTTCCCTCCTTCTTACACTCTTCTTTCCTCCATCCCCAAATTTTTCCTCCCTCATCACCTCCCTCAAGAGACCATATAACCACTTCCTCTCGCATCGAGTCACGTACACACACTTCCTGCTCTTCTCTTTTCTTCTGTTCTCACAATGATGTAGGTCAGTGGGTTTTTTTTAAATCTCAGCCTTGTATTATGACTTCAGACCATGATAGTTGACAATTCTGTGGAGTTCTTGAGAAGGTCTCAGTGTTTCTTTAGGGGGTTGAGGACTTCTTGATGGTGTTCCAGGGGTTTGCAAAGGGTTTCAATGTGTCCGTGAGAGCATTTTAGGGATTCTTGACAGGGTTTCATTGGTTTTTTTGAAGGGGTTTAAAGGGTTCTTAATGGGGGTTATATCGTTTTAGGAGTCTTGTTGAGTGGGATGGGGGTGTTGTAGGGGTTCTTGAGGCGGTTTTAGAGTCTCTTGACAGGAGCTCCACAAGTATTTGAAGGGGGTTTGGGACATTCTTTAACTTTTAGGAGTTCTTGAAAAGTTGAGGGGTTCCTGAGGAGGTTTTAAAGATACTCCATAGGTGCTGTGCAGTCCTGAGGTGCTGGAGAGGGTTACAGGGGTCCTGGAGAGGATTTCGAGGTTTCTTGACAGGCTTACAAAAGTTCCTGAAGGTGTTCCAGGGGATTAGGAGAGTGCTTCATGGATTCATGATGAGGGTGGCAGGCTCCCTGTTGGAGTTAAGGGGATTTTTAGTGATTCCTGGGTTTCATACGGGAGTTTTGTTAATGGGGATCCATCCATCAAAAGTACACATGGTTTAATTTCAGTGTAATTATTATTAAGAGGTCATCTTTGAATGAGAGAAAACAAGTCACCATTAGCTCTACAACTATCAATTATTTTAATTATCAATGGAAAAAAATGTCAGAAATGGTGAAAAATGTCAATCACAGTTGCCCAAAGCCCAAGATGCAAACTAAAGTGTCTTGTTTTGTCCAAACTAACCGTCCAAAACCCAAAGATACTCAGTTTACTGTTGTAGAAGACCAAAGAAACCAGATAATATTCAGATCTGAGAAGCTTGAACCAGAGAATTTGGGTATTTTTTCTTTAAAAAAATGACTCAAAATGATGAATTTCTTATCAACATAGTAGTCTTCGATCAACTAACTGATTAATTTTCCAATTGTTGCAGTACTAGTCGTAATAGTAAAGCAATGCAGTCTTTATCAACATAATCTTCACTGCTGTCTTCACTGTGTGGGTCCAGTAGGTCAACCTCATCTTTTCCTCGTCTGACATTTTTTTTTGTGTGTGTGTATAAAGTGCAAATTATTTTCTTCATAAAACACTACGCGGAAATTACCTGGAGATTTTGCTGACTGCGAAAAAAAACCCATTTGCTACCGTGACCAAAGAGTCCACAGATTTATAAACAGACTAAACAGAGCAGCTCATTTCACTGATTAAACACCTCCTCAACCAATGAAGGGGAACTAATCACCTGAAGACTCTCGGGTCATGGTTACACTTTGTTGTTAGCCACGGGGAGATGTGCAGGATAAATGCATGAAGACGGCTCCGCAATGACAAACTGGTGTATGTGACATATTTTCTGTTTAATCCCGCATTGTGCCCGGGCAGATGCCTCTATTGGTTTCAATGTCGAACCTCCTCTAACATGGAAGTCTCATTATCGGTAATGAGTAGCTGTTGAGAGATGAGGGGCTGTTGATGAGAGCTTCTTGTGACTCCGACAGTGAACAGTGTAATAATATACAGTATACGCCAGATGATGGAGGCTTTTATCCAAAGTGCCTCACAGTACTTCAACTGCATACATATTTTAGAAAGGGTGGTCCAATGGGAGCTAAACCCCCTAATTGTAACAATGGTAGAACAACGCTGAGCAACGGACTTCAGAGAAACACCAACCATGACAATGTCTTACAGGGAGCCAAATTATTTCTCATGTTTTTTGTAGCTTTGTGTTTCGATTCAGAGAGCAATAATTTCCTCTGTGGCTGCGTGAAAGAGCAAAGTGGGAGACGAGAGTGACGCAGGCGAAACTTGTTCATATCACACCGAGGATCTCTCCAGCTGTAATGTTCACGTTTTACAAAGTGACTCATGCACTTTTGTCGCATCCCAGGAAAAGAACAAACCGCCTGGGAGATGTGCTTTAATCTGGATGTTTGACTAACATGACCTTTTCCCTCTCTCTCTCTCTCTCCCTCTCTCTTTTTTCCATCTTCAGTATGGGGAGGAGGAGGTGTGTTCGGACCGTTTGGACACTGACTTCCCGGACATCGACCTCTCCCAGCTGGACACCAGCGACTTCGACAGTGTCAACTGTCTCAGCGAACTGCAGTGGTGCAACGACCAGCCGGCGGACGCGTCACCGGCTTCCATCCACTACAGTACAGCAGATGAGCTCTTCGAGGTGAGGCTTTCGCCGAAAATACACCACTGGTAGATACAGCTAATGGAGGACTGCTTCCAAAAATGTCAACCTTGGAAATGTAGTTCATCCAATGCGGTCGAACACGTTTCCTTCGCCGTCATTTGATGTATAAAGGCAAGGTAGTTAATGCGAAGGAAGAACTGCAGGCTATTTCAACTTAGATTTCTATTCTCTGCCCCCGGGTTGCCAGGGGACCTTCTCTAGATGCCGCTCAAAAACAAAACTTCCTTGTTCTTTTCGCTTGTATTACAAACTAGCTATGTTTCAAACAGCAAAAATGGCATCCCACAATGCGAAGAAAAGCGGCAGTAGTGGGGCAGATGCTGCGGCTGTGATAGCCACAATGTGTCCTAGTGCATGTAGGCAAAGCCAGCACGGCTCCATGAGCAGGAAATGTCAGCTTTCTCACTCAATATGTAAGACACGGAGGACTTTATCGCTTCAGTTGACTACATTTACCATCAACACTGATTGGGACATCCACATAAAACGTGACAAAATTTCATCAACGTCCGGTATTTTAGGTAAGCTAGTGAAAACGTTGCTTTCATAACCCTTTAAAACATACAGTATCACACCCAGAAGACAGACAAGCAAAAAAGCTTTGCGTGTGGGGGCAAAACTGATGAACAGGTACGCTTTTACAGGCACAAATAAACCCCCCGTGTACAAGGAAAGAACCTCCTTTTTCAGCAAATTCAAGATCAGATTGTTTCCGGCTTAAGGGCTAATCCACAGAGTTGGCACTCTGAAGCCCCATTATAACTGGAAAGTTCTGGGGTCTAATCTGATTTAGGAACAACACGCCGTTGGACCCTAAAACACAAACATCAATATCCCAGCGCTGACAAGAAGCCTTTCTGAATAGCTGACCCTGTCGCTCACGACACTTGTTAAACGTATGTTTTACAATTAATTGAGGAGTCGGCGTTGTGCAGCTTTAGCCAGTAATGAGGGTACAGCACTATGGTGGTCGTTTTTAAACTCCAGGTGATTAGAACATCCTTTAGCGACTCGTGTTCTGCTTCCTTGACCATGTTTGTGTAGTCCGTCCTTCAAAGAGAGAAGCAGAAACCAAACGGCGACATCAAACAGCTTTTTTCTAAGTTTCTAAGTTCTTTCTAGCATTTTAAGGAGATTTCATCATGTGCTCAGTGTCACACTTGTCAGATTTGGACAGATTCACCATATTTTCTGGAATATCCTCTACATCAGAGTGTTATTTTTTATAAAGCATGAAGAGTAGCCAGCCAAAAATAATGACACAGTCTTGTATATACATAGGCATGCATGACCAAGCAAAAGCAGAACTTATTTTTTTGACCCATGTTGTTTTTGCAAAAACCGGGTGAGGGAAAATAGTCTTTTGATTTGGTCACTTTTACTCATGTGGCTCACTTGTAAGCGCACAAACCTTTAATGAATCTGGGCCTCGGGGGTCAGCTGGTTGAACAGCCAGAGTTTCCTATTTGCCGTTGACACGTGCAAATCGCCGACCTCCCCCACCTGATCTCCGCGCTGAAACCCGAAACATGCGGCATGTCTCGGAGAGGGAGCTGCCAAGAAAGTAATTCCCAGTTATGCTGTTTGTAACACGATGACAGGAGGCGGCGTCGATCGGCCCCCGATGCATCTAAGAGCGCCAATGAAATCCCAGAGGCTTCGGTATCGGCTCGATGAATTCAGGGAATACCTCCTTTCTTATTTTTATCTATCTGAAAGCCGACTCCGGATCATTGATTGTCTAAAGGTTTTCCAGCCCCGGCGATGTCTCGTGGTCCCATTATAAAAGCTAAATTGAGTGCATCTTGAGAATAAAAAAACAAACAACAACAACAAAGAGATAAAGTAGCATTTAAGTCCAGATCCATCGGCTATGTAATGCAACTCCGCTGGTGGAAATTGCTCCGATGCTGCGATGCGAACACAGTGGTGTCGGTTCAATGAAAGACAGGCAAAGCATGATGGGAGCGCAGGAGAATCAAACGCCGTCTACTGTGTCTATTTCCAGGTTTTTGTATTCTTATTTCGATCCTCATTAGCCCAGCGTCTGAGTGACTCTTTGTCTTCCCGCCGTCGTCACAGAACGAGACTGCATGACGGCGTCGGCGTCTCAGGACAGACCGAGAGCTCTCCGCTGTACATTAACGGTAATAGGTATCGGTACTGTGTTGATGACATAATCTTGATGAGAGAGAGGCAACAACAAGACGCTTCATTAGCGGGATCCGCTACAGACAACGTTCAACCGATAAAGACTTCAAGAGGAAAGACAAAAGAGAAGATATGACGCGGAAACAGACACATTTATCTGTTATTTAATCCCTCTTCTGTTCTTTCCTTTTCTTTCTTTCTTTCTCTCACATTCTCAAGCACTTTGACTGCTTTGCTTGCTGTCTGCTATCTCGTCTGTAGCTCTCTCTTGATCTCTTTTTTTTCTATCTATCATCTGTCTTTCGTCGTCTCTCTTTGTCTCTCACCCGCACAATATCCCATTATAACCGCTCCTCACTCTGGTAATGCCGCTTTTCATGCATCTTTTCTTGTTTTGACAGGATTCTGAATGTTTCTCTCCTCGCTTTCTGTGTGCCTTTTTTGCGCACACACACACTCATAACCAAGTAAAGCTATATTTTATGGATTTGTACACATCATTTTCCTTTTAGTACTGTCCCCTGTATCACCTACACACACCGTTTGAGACAGAGGCTGAACTGAGGGGCCGGTATAAGATAAATAAGCGGTTATATTTCTGTAAATCATGCAAAAGATATTCCAGTAGAGCCCCAGAACAGAAATGTAGACCTGAAAATATGCAGGATACGTCGCCTTTTTAAGAAAGAGGTTTTTGTTTTTTCTCAGCCACCTCGTCTGCTGCCACCCACCGAACCCCCCCCGACCCCCCCCGACCCAAATTCCTCCCCGACCATATTATATTTTAGCCAATATCTTATTGATCTGACTTTTAATAGCGGAGCAGACGGTAATGAATAGAGTGATAAGCAGACGGATGAAGCCCTGCCGCGTCTCTGTCTCTGTCTCTCTCTCTGCCGCCGCCTGTCAATACGCCACTTATTTACAGTAGCGTATCGGAATCTAATCCCATGTCGGGAGGGATTGATTAGTGAGTGTGTGTGTGTGTGTGTGTGTGCGCGTGCATGGTAGGACTTCGTTTAACCTTGAAGAGTGTAGAGAGACAAATGGAGAGAGGTGAAAACACACAGAAGGTTATGGTAATTATATATGATTACCTTTAATAACACACATCATATAGATATTTGTTCATCGCCGAAGAAACAATTGAACCGCCTTCTGTCTGTCACTGATGTAACTTTCTTTCTCTCTCTCTTCTGCTGTGTCTGTTTCTTTCCCCACTTGCAGTTGAATTCATTATTATCCAGGAAATCTGATTAATATCCTTCTAATCTAATTCATAAAATCCGGTAATATCCATCAGTGCCTTTTTTTTGAATGTACAAACATACTGATGAAGTTAATGAAGCCTCTCTGATAACGATATGAACTCTGAGACAGACACAGGAACTTTTATAACAGTTTTTCTTCTAACTCATGCCTGTAGTGATGTAAGATTGTATAGTAAGATGGATAAACTGGACAAAAAAACCCATCATATTTAACCCAGGAAAAACCAGCATTTTATGTCCTGTTAAATTATGCTTACTCATGTATATGTCTTTTTTTTTTTCTCTGACTGAGAGAGAGCAGCAGCAGCAGCAAGCGTAAGAGTCTGAGAGTAAATGAAATAATAAATAGTTTGGCAGCCGAGATAGAGCTGGATGATAAAAGAGAGAGAAGAGACAGATGAATGGAGCTCGGTGGCTTCCCGTAGGCCAGCCATGCTATCACCTCTCCACCAGACTCCGCTCTCAGCAAGATGGCTCCAGCTCCATCACAAGTAAACAAACCCCCTCTCTTTGGATGTACGGGGAGCGATGGAGGGGAAGGAAAGAGCAAATTTTTTTGGACTGAAGTTAAGATTATTAGCAATATTTTCCTCCAAGTATCTTCAAATTTGATCATTTTTCATGCTTGAAAAATTGAAGCGTTCAGCACACTGGATGTTTTTTTTCTTCGGAAAACCATCATTCAAACGGAATCTCTTCGATCATATGAGCGGCGAATAATGCGGGCAGGTCGTCGATAAAAGTCCTTGTTTCAGCAAACGCGTGTATTGTTCTGTCTAATGAGGTCAAAGGTCAGAGCTACACCGTCCTATGTTAATAAATAACAGGAGAGAGAAGCAAGAATGGACTTTAGATAACAGCTGATGAAGGCGGAAGAGGAGAGGGAGATAGAGCCATGACAACAAACTTCCTTATGTCTCTTTTGTTTTTCTGTTTGCAGAGGACAATCGTTTTTACACACCCACACACTACTTCATGTCTGTAAAGGAAAGGTGACGTGACATCGGTGGCATTTTTCATATCTTATTTTGTCAAAACAACTAGTTTGTATCTACTGCACAAGACTTTTTCTCTCTGTAAAGGTTTTCCCTAAAAAATAAAACTGCTATTATTGATTTATGGGATTCAGGTGTTTGGGGTCCAATTAGCTTTTTATGTGGTTTTTATTTGGAGGAAATGAATGTTACAGGAAATAAAAAAAATACTGTATTTCCTCCAATAATATTTCATAGCATCATACAGGAAGAAATTAGAGGAAATAGATCAGCATGCAAAGATATTTCGGGTTATAAGAAAAGATAATTGCCAGCTTTTCTTTACTAGAAAAGCTCCTGCAATTAATGTCATAGCTATATATAGATAATTCCATATTGCTTCACTTCCCGTGCTCATGCTCCACAACAATGAGGAGCGGGGTTTCTAATAATAAAAAGCAAACTAATCGCAACATGACTTTTAGAAACGTGGCAAACATTACAGACTTATGATATGTAAAGCCCCGGGGGGGGGAGGCTCGTACAAAGTTTCATCTGACCTCGTCTGAAGGCAAAAGTGTTCGCAGCTGTTGTGAATGGTCACACTCGAAGGCCGAGCCAATACCCTTCCAATCTTAGAGAGGAGCGAGACACAATCATTGTTCAAATGGGGGGTGGTGGGGAGGGAGGGGGGGTAAATGTTGCAGACTTTCAGGCAATCTTTTGTCAGATGTATTTGTAGTTTTGAACTCTTTGGACACACTGGAGTCGTCAGAAGTAGTTGTGTGTGTGAAGAATGGGGGGAGGGAGCTTGTGAGAGAAAGTTGAATGGTTGCTTTCACTCACACCTGTGATTGTCAGTTATAGAAAGTTACAAAAACCATCAAGATGCCGTCTGATGATCTGACAAGCACTTTGTTTGAAGCGTAATGACTTCAGATAGGAAACGGTAAATGGACCGCGTTTTATATACCGACCACTTAAAGCACTTTACAACACATGCTAACATTCACCCGTTCACACACACACACACACACACACATGCGCGCGTTCAAACTTTGATGGCGATAGGCTGCCATGCAAGGTTCCAACCTGCTCATCAGGAGTGATAGAGCACTTTTTTTTTTTTTTTTTATCCAAAGCACTTTACGATGAATTAATGATGTCCTTGCCCAAGGACACTCCGACATGCAGACCGGAGGAGCCGGGGATCGAACCGCCCGCCTTCCGATTAGCGGATGATCCGTTTTCCCGAGCCTAAGCAAAAGCCAGTTTCCCATATATAAGAAAATTAATAAGAAAATAACTTTAAAAATGCTAAAAAAAAACCATCACAGACTGTGCTTATATGTGACTGCATCTGACTATTCGAGTTGTCGTCTCCCTGTGTTTGACTCCCTCCAGATAGAAGAGGAGAATGCGGCTCTGCTCGCCGCTCTCACCGACAGCCTGGACGGCATGGTGGACGCCGAGGTGGGCGGGCTCTCCGTCTTCCCCGCCCTGGGGGAGGAGCCCGACCAGGAAGAGGAAGAGGAAGACAATCTTCCTCTCAGCGCGGAGGACTTCAGCCAGTCACTGGGGGCCGAGACGGAGGACCCATCTCTAGTAAGAACTACCTTTTTTTTTTTTTTTTTTTCTTTTTTTACTTCTTGTGATGACGCAGATCTTTTTTTTACCTGCTGTTTGACGTTGTTACTGAGCTCAAATGAAACGCAGAGAAAGCTGTGATCAGAACTCTAATTTCCAACTCTCTCAGGGTCCCTGAACCTCACTTTTGCAACACGTATTTGAACTTTTACCCCCATTTAACTTCTTGATATTTACACCTCAAACACCGGCATGTTTTTTTTTTTGTGAGTGGTCTGTGGATCACAAGTCTCATAGCTCAAGAAGCACCACCTGCTGAAGTGGAGCCTTTTCAATACGTGCTTCAAACACCATCTACCACCTCCTCTCCCAGCAGTCCTCCCCCAACCACCCCTCCCCATGCTGTGTCTCTCCTTTGCCATGCTCTCTCTCTCTCTCTCTTTCTCCCCGGTATCTTAATCTGTGCCGCGTTTGCTAACCTTGATGGTCCCCTTGTTGGCCCGCGAGGCTCAAAGTCTGCCTTTAACTCCAGGAAAACAGGGGCGCTGAGGCAAACACTAACCTTTCATCCTGTCTGTCTGTGTGTGTGTGTGTGCCTTGTTGTGTTTCTATATTTCTAAGGACCACTTGTCCTTACAAAAACTGAAAAAAAAATGTTCTGGAGTGAGGACATATTGCTCATCCTTATTCAAGGCATGTGTGGAGGGGCTGAACTTCATTTTGGGGGTAACATAAGAACTTAATTACTTTTCATTTAGATGAGGTCAGCACTAGATTAGTTTTAAATCTGGAAGTAGCAGTAGGTTTTCAACCAAAAATAGGAGTTTTCTTTATTTTTGACAACTTAAAAATGAAACAAATGACACAGAAATGACAATTTCAAACGCCACTACCAATACCTCTGTCTTAATAATAGAAAAATAATCATTTACAGTGTTTTAAACGTAGGTTCTGTTCAGCAGAACTTTAAGGTAGGTGCACATGACATGGCCAAAAGTGTGCGGACACACCAAACATTATATCCATATGTGATAATTGAACATTTTGCTCTTCTGGTTTCAGGCTTTCTGTAACGTTTTTAGAGCCTGACTGCAGGGATTTTCTCCCATTCAGCCACAAGAGCTTTAGCGAGATCAGCCACTGATGTCGGTCGATAAGTCGGCGTTCCAGTTCATCCTAAAGGTGCCAGATGGGGGGTTAAGGTCAGGGCTCTGTGCAGGCCGGTCACGTAATTCCAAACCAGACTGGGAAACCTATTTCTTTCACACAACTGCTTTGTCATGTTGAAACAGGGAAAAAAGCCTCCCCTAAACCACAAAATGTTCCATAAGTTTAGGAGCCCTGTGAGCTAAAATGTAGTCAAGAGTCCTCGCAGATATAGACATCCAAACATGTGTGTGTGTGGTCTTCCAGCACGTGCTCGAATTTATGTGTGTGTTTGCTTGTTTTCATCCCTCCCTTCTTTTTTCACACAGTGCTGCTGGCTGCCTCTCTCTGCCTGGGCCCCTCTATCTTTCCCCCGAATCAGACTTCTAGGAACTTGTTTTTCTCTCACCGCAGTCCGTTTCCCCCCGCTATCAGCCCCCCGGCCTGCACCTGAGCAACGGCCCCCCAAAAAAACACTAAACCTCCGTCTCATCTGGAACAACAAATTGCTGTATCTGTTTACAGTGAATATAGTGCCCTAGTTCCCCCCCCCCCCCCCTTCGGTTCAGTCCGCTGTCAGAAGAATGCAGGCCTGTACCCGGCTCTGGTAGTTTAATTGAATGAGGAAGCTGTTTCACTGCAATAAACGACTTATGATTACAGCCGTAATGCGGCCTTATTGCACTTGTCAAGATGAATCTGGCCCGCTTCCTTAATTTAACTGAAATTTTCACAGCAAACGGGCTGCTTACTGGGTTTTCTTGTGCGCCCGTGATTTCGCGTCGGCCTACAAAGATGCTTTTGTTTTTGCGTCCATGCGTCTTATGCCGGGTTGGCTGGATACCTACAGCGTAAATATTCACTGAGCTGCACCGGCTTCCCGTTTGCAATCACACACACCGAGTCGTACTATAAAACAAGTCATGTCGGCGAAGGTTTGTTAAGCTCTGAAAAGGAAGGGTGGATGTTTAACACTTAGCTCAAGAGAAGCCAACTGTGAGAGGCAGGACAGGAAGGGGTTAATAACTTCATTATGCTGGTAGGAAACAAAGAAGTAATGATTAATATGATGTGAGCTGAGCATAAGGGAGAAAAACAAAATTAAATGTGGTTACACAAATGATTTTTCAGGCAGTAAATGACATGAAGTCATACAGCAAGTTTCATAAACTCAAATTTAAGAGTTGTGAAGCCTTGAATAAGCTTCAAAGCCAATCCAAGCATTTAGTAAAGCACATAAGCAGCATAGATATCTATTCTACTGGTGTAAGGCCACGGCAGAAACTCATTATTTTAGATATATATATAAAAAATTGTCCCATAAGGGTCTTTTAACATTAAAGTGTTAAGAAGTTGCATTAATTAATATTTTCATATGGATCAAACTACCATGTGTAATGTGAAAGATGTCGGCTCCACTGAGTGTTTTAGCGACTTTCAGCCCATTGTTTTGGTTTCACTGTTTTGGTTCAGTCTCCAGGCTCTCGTCGGCATTGTTTCCAGGTGCCCGCTGCCCAGCGCCAAACTGCAGACAGGCGAAGTTCACAACCAGCTGTCGAACATAATGGAGCGTTTAGCCAGATATTTTCTTTGCGAACCGGTGCAGATCAAGACAGTGCTGAAAAATGAGAGCGAATATTGATGGTCCTTGATGGTTTACAGCTTCTACTGTTGCCCATAAGTGGCCAAAAAAAAATCAGTTAATGTTGGGTTCACGGAGGCAGGATCATCTGTCATATTTGACCCTCTGATCTCTGATTTATTTGAGACTACACCACTCATTTGTTGCATCACAGGATCTGACTGGCATTAGAAAGAAAAATGACCAGGGGAAGGGACATTCCTTCCAAATTGGTGGAAATGATAAGGACTTCATTGACCTTAGATGGTTCAGTACAGGAATCAGGGCAGTTTGGCGGTTTAGGAAGCCAAAAGACATGCCAAGCCTCGCAGTGATAATCCTGAGTGTGCGTCCGCAGCATGCTGGCATGGTAACAGCAAACAGGACACAGTGTCAGAACCGGTTTTTGTCGCCGCGGTGTGTTAAATGCCATGGAGGTATTGTTTAGTCCAAAACAACAAGTCAGCCGATACCGAGAGGTCAAGCCGCCGTATGCCGTCGCCTTTCGCTGTTGTGTTGCAAAACATCGCCGACCTGACACATGACTGCTCTGCCCTTGTTTTAACCTTGAGGGACTTCATGGTTATCAGTCAACCGGTGTCAAAATAAGACCGATGGCAGGGCGGTTAATCAGTTACACTTGCCGGTTCCCATCTAGCAAGAAGGTCAAATGAGACACGCTCGGTTCAATATGTTACAGGCAAAAAAGTGAAAATAGCCACTTATGGTATATACTGAAAAGAGCATTTATCAATATGGTATAAGTCAGAAACCCTCTCCATCATGCTTACATCCACTGTCAAGCTTGGCCTTTCAGTCTCTGAGAATTTTTCTGACACAAGTACAATTCCTAAAGTGCAGAAAATCTCAGTTTTTCACACTCCCGAAAAGGATTAAGGGGAGGAGACCCGACAGGAACAGGAAGCAATTTGACTTTGACAAAGCAGATTGGGAAGTAATGGTGTGGCGTTTGGGGACAGAGGGGCGTTGTGTTCACTTTTAAAAAGCTGCACAAAAGCCAACTCTGTGCTGTGCAAGTGGAAGCTTCTGTTTTGTAGATAGAAGTTTTCTCTCAATTTGGCCTAAAAAACCTAAAAAAAATTAACAAAAATCAAGTTTAGCTTTTAGCTCATAAACTATATAAGCTTGTGCTCGGCTTAGTGATTCACTGCTGGAGCACTGCACGTTACTAGAAAGTGTAAATACAGTTAATTCATCCAGCGTTTTTTTTTTTTTTTATTACTACAGTAGCAGCTACTGTAGAAACCCCTCATGATTTATCTTGGAGCGGCACCGCACGTGTCACCGCAAGCTTGTTTTTCCACAAATACTGACTAGAGTAGAGCTGAAAAAAAAGTATTTCTATCCCCAGACACATGGCTCTCAGTCAACTGGTTGTTGCTTCATTCCTCTGACAGCTGGCAAGATAACACACACACACACACATTTTTTTTATTTTTTTTTTTCCGAAAAAACCTTCCTCGAATGCACACAGCCGCCTTTTTTTTACTGTGACAAAATTGCATACTACTCCTACTGTTTCTGCTGCCGCTCCTGAGCTGCATACTACTATATTTTCTGCCTCTGCCTCTGTCTGTCTCTATTGCAACTTCTGAAATGCTTTCCCCCTTGGGCGTCATCTCGGGTAACACCCCCCCCCCCTCCCAGGCAGCGAGCTTTTAACTACCAATAGAAGTCGAGCCTCCTGTCGCTCTTACGGGGAATGTGGACTCTTATGTGTCTGAAGTTATGAGATGCATATTATCATTTACATGTCAAGAACACTGGTGAATAGGACGGAGGAACACTTTTTTTTTTTTCCCCACTTGCAGTCAACTTAAACAAGTCATACAAGCATTTAACAGTAAGGAGTTAATTAAAAATGTACAATTTGTCCAAAATCCAGTAACTATTCTGCAGTCCTGGTGCATTTTTCCTGCTTTCAAACTGAGGGGATCACTGCATCCTCTCTAATAAGTCTCCTATAAGTACCTGTATTTAAATCTGAGCTCTTCCACGACACTGCGTTTTTTTTTTCTTCTGCCACGTTTATTAATGTTTTTCAATCTGGTTTCCGTCTCATTCCTCTAAACTGACTCATTTTTGTAAAAAAAAAAAGTTTTAAAATGATATCCCTCTGATTCACTTGTGTAATGCAATATTTCAAAACCCCGGTGACGCTCCAGTAATTCCGGGACCGTTTCCAGGACACCTGACAGAAAGCAGAATATTCCGCTTTTCCACCGTATATGAATGGTGTGTGTGTCCTCCTGCATCCTCGCTCACTTTCCAGTTGCGTTCACTATCGGTATCAAAAAATAGCAACCTGACATTCACGTCCACTCACACAGAAAAGCCTACTGTAATGACATTATGCTGTTTACTCTGCTGAAGCTGCCAGATGTGTGTGTATATATGTGTGTGTGTGTGTGCACTTCATCCCCCCCTGTTTCCATCACTTGAGTGGTTTACTGTCACATGACTGCTGTCACTCATGTGTTCAGCCTCGAGTGCAGTGATGCCCTCTACTGGCGTGAAGTCAAACTGCAGATGACCTCCCTGAGGCAAAGCTGTCACCTCTGTCTATCTGTGTGTGTGTGTGTGTGTGTGTGTGTCTATTTATGTACAAGCATCAATCTGTTTAAAATGGTATTAGTTTGATTGGATGTACATTGAAGATATCCTAACTGTATTTATTACTTATCAAATTAATAAAATATATTAACTTAACATAGTTCTAATTTAGATTGATTACATTTCTTTTAATTAATATGAATCAATTTACACTTTAAATTCAATCAATTACACTCATATTACAATATAGATGTTATAAACACAAAAAAATGAACATGCAATAAGAAAAATAAGCTACTTATTTATACTTACAAACCTAAATGTTTGTGCACAAACAATATATATTTCATAGATATCACTAATTACCATCTAGTGACACTGGAGAGTAGTATCTATAGATTTGATGAGTCATAAATGTATTGGAAATGTCTGTAATTTGAATCTGGTCATCATTGGTAAAGTTAAACTTCAAGATATATCTACATTATGCATTCACACAACTGCCACTGTGTGCCACAAAGTCACATGTAGACATAACTTGTTAACTAATTATTGTTCTTACTAGTCAGATTGGAGTTATAGGTACAGTGTATATGTGCACTTGTTTGTCCATAAGTTAAAGCGCTTCTTCTTCAGCCATATTCAAAATGAAATATTTTTATGAGCCTACATGGTGGAAACTTTTAAAGTTAAAGCCTTTAAACTTATTCGACAGCATCCAAATGACCAACACTAGACTATACCAGTCTCTCTGTTGTCTCTGCTGTGTCTGTTTCTGTGTACATGCATGTCATCTTCTGTGTGTTTACGTCCCGGTCATGTGTTGGTTTGCATGTGCGTCCCTGTATCCCTCGTCATTTATTCCCTCATTAGTGTTTTTTTTTTTTTTTCTCCTGATAATTTATGTTTGTGTCTACACCAACCTCCGTGTCATTGTGTGTGTGTCGCTCCACTGATGCGTCATTGTTCTTCTTCATATGTGTATCATTCATGCGTGTGTAATTGCAAATGCATCCCTGCTTTTTCATCTATGTGTGTGTGTGTGTGTGTGTGTGTGTGTGTGTGTCCCAAGCGCAGAACAAGGCCTCCATTGATGCCGCCGGTGGAGCTCTGGAAGTCATCCAGAGTAGAGCGGAGTAGAGTGTAGAGTAGAGTGTTTTGAGGGGCCCGGATGCTAACGGGAGGGTTTTCAATGTTTCACACAGACACAAACCTTCAGTCTCCTCTTTTACTTTCCTCAATGGGACTCTAAGAGTGGAGCAGCATCATCACACACACTCTGAGCCAAGTTGGCTCGCCCACTAAGGGGCCGCGGTAGCCCCATTAGCGATGCGGGCGATCGTCCCGTTCAGTCATTTGACCCACATAGTATCCTGTGGTTACAGCCAGCTCTGTCGGGTGGTAATGTTGTACTCATTAAAGCATTACAGTACAGTTATATATGGTGATAGTGTTGTAAATCAAATGTGCTTTAGCTATGACCTCTAGACAATAATCAGAAGCTTAACGGCGAACCGCCGCCAGTATAAACAATAAACTTGTATGTTTTTTCAAGGGAGCACCTTTTTATGAATTTTCCCTTTTAAAAAAAAGCTTCACTTTGATTTATAATGACCTTACTCTCTATCATGTTTCACTTTCCATACTCATAAAGATGTATGCCAACCTTAAAAAGCCTATAAAGTTGTATTAAGAGGCCCCCGTCAGACACTGTATATGTAGCTCCCCCACATAAAGTTTAACTAGACGCGGGTCAACAGGTTAGATGTATATTTGTAGATGTTTTGACACCATCGCCGCTGAGGTCCAACGGATGATTAAATGTCAGAGATAATGTCTAAATATTTATCAAGCAGGCTCGATTATCAGCGACACAATTCACCTGTGTGGTTTATTACGTAAAATTCACTTATTTTACAAGTGGATTTCAAGAGAATTTAAATCTGATGAGATAGATTCAATCAATTCAAGAATATAATCTCAAACTGAGTATCATCCTCTTTTGATTCGATGAACTTGATGAGGGGAAAACTCAATGACTCTTGAGGTTTAAATAAAGGTTTGAACGAATCAATGAACGACTTTGTTTCCAAAACGCAACACAAAAAAACTGTAAAAGATACGAGTTAGCTAAATTATACCACGGCCACGGAAAATACTTTTATTTTCCAACTGGCTGTTAAAACGGTTGTCAGCAGTTTAACCGTGCTAAATCAGAGAGGAAGTTGTAATGAACTAAACGTAACCCTAGTAACCGTTGTGGAATTTCTGTAGTAAAGATGGATTCACAAAGAACAAAGTGTCTTTCAGAGTTTATTAGTATATATATATATATATAGGACTCAGAGTCAAAGCCAGACAGAGAGGCCAAGAGCGACATCATTCACATTTATAGTTACAACCATACAGAGTGTTATAGACCCTTTTTAGAATATACAATCACGGCAGCTAAAGTGTACAACAATGAGTCCTTTGTTCATCACAGATCAGTGTTTCTTCCTAGAGGAGTTTTGACTCCGCATCCATACACTAGGAACAGGAAGTTGAAAGTCAAATTCATCCAAAATTGACACTAAATTCAAAATTGAACTGAATTTAGTTGTTGAATGTATTCTCAGGTTTCTACTTACCATTAGAGAAACATCCAGCAGACTTTCAAGCTTAGTGATTGGATGATTCTTACTAAAAACTCAAGATGGAGTTTTGTCTTTTCCATCGTCCGTTTTTATATGCAGTCATGTAACCTCCATCTTTTATCCAAAACACATATTTCTAACACACTTGCTCCTCTTTAGTACTGATGATTAAATGAAGGTTCAAACCTGGGAAGTCCTCCAACTGTCAGTCACCAAGAAAACAGATGAGACTTTTTTTTTTACCTCTTGGACCCTTGGACACCTCTGCTGCTTATCTGAACACAATCAGATGTATCATTTATCAAAACTATAGTTAGTTAATTGCATTTAACCAGCTGTAGTCTTTCAATTTCAGCTGACATGGCCAAATCGTATTCAATTCAATCACTTTATTCATCCTCAGCAAGGACGGGTGTGTTTAGAAATGCAATCAGGTGCTCAGAGAGAGAGAGAGAGAGATGATGACCTCCAATATGGCTGCCTTAAGTGAACCCTCCGTATGCGGGGGCCCTTTGCTGTAAATCATTTGGGAAGCCCCGGGTACAGCACATCCCACCGCTCCAATCCCGAATCCTATCACATCTGTATTTTCTACATCGTCTTCTCCCGGAGCAAAACGCTGCACAGCTTAGCGGGGGGATTTTCTCCCTAAGCTGATTTATATCAGCTGATAGCCCTGTCATGAAGCTAGGCACTGGAATGAATGGATGAATAGACAGATGAGAAAAAAGCAATGAAAGGATAGTGGGGGGATGAGGAGCGGTTGTGTTAATATCCATTTGAAAGGTAATACCCTGGGAAGGATTCAGGAGGCGTTTGCTCTCTGTCTCTTCTGTTGCATCTTCACCTCTTCTTCCTGTTTTGATCCGAAGGAAGGGAAAGGATGGGGAGATGGAAGGATGAGCGGAGGGAGAAGGAAAAATATCTGAGAGGGATGGAAAGAGAGAGAGAGAAGAAAGAGGACAGTTTTTTTTAAAAATACACAGGTTAAGATGGAGATGGGTATAAAAGGTGGATGGAGATAAGGAGGACGGAGGATGAGAGATGGGAATGGCTGGTGGCGAAGATTTATGGGTGAAGACGGGGAAAAGGAGCTGAAAGACAAGGCGAGGATTAAAGAAAAGCTGAGGGAAAGAGTTGGAGATAGAGGAGGAAAGTAAGACGGAGAGGAGGAGACGGATGAAGAAGCAAAACAAGACATCAGGATGGATGGATGAAGAAAAAGAAAGACAAAAAACATTAAAGGGACCGATAGAAAGACGAGACTGTCAAGACGGAAGAATGGAAGAGAAAGGGAGAAGCTAAAAAATCATATTCTCTGTTATTATACAGAAAGAAAATGACTGAATCCAGCTCTTTAATAGAAAACGTGAACATGCCATGTAGCTGTCAGCTTTAGTGATGTGATAAATGTACAGTATCATAACCTCATGGCCTCCTCTACACATTATTCCCTTGTACAAACATCCATCTGCGGGATGTTAAGAGCTGACAGAATATAGATTAGAAATTGGAATGAAAGGCCCGAAAGAGCCAAACGGTGGGCGCTTTCATTTCACAACTGACCAGTCTTAGTTTTCCAGCTTTTCTCATTTGGTATTCTGAATAAAATGAGTAAAATGTTGCAAAATTTCTTTTCTTCCCTCCCCCCCTCCAATCATCTAACATTTTTTCTGCTATGCTTGTGTTAACTGTATTCATGCCGTAACTAAAACATCCTTCACCAAATTTGTAATCCTAAACCTTTGACTTGAAGAGTGGGTGTCTTTTTTTATATATATACTGTTAAGATGTCAAATGTGGGTTAAAGTTTCAAAACCTGAGGTCGACACGTGTAAAAATGCTCCCTGAAAGTCAAAATCCGGGGCTCTTGAAAGTTACTTCCTCCTCAAACTGACCTCTAATGGTTCACACGTGACCACCAATGGCCGTCCATTGGTAGCCTTTGTTGCTAAGAAGGCTTCTTCACATTGTCCGCTTGCATATTTCGGATCAGATCCAAGCGCGAACATGTCCAGATACATTCGAGTATGATCCTACTACTACTACTATTTGTTTTACATAGCCTCCAGAACTGCTGGATATCTGCCATCATGCAAAGATACATACCGGTAGAAGCCTGTAGAATGTAAATACAGACCTAGAGATGTGCATAATATTTCCCCTTTAACCATGTCATGTCTTTTTACCCCTCTTCTCTCTCTCTCGCCAGCTGAAGAAACTGCTGCTGAGCCCTCCCAACGTGCCCACAGGCATCGATGCACACAAAGATGGTGTCAACGGGCATCGCTATAGCAACAGAAGCTTGCACCTACGGCCAGTCAGACCTCTGGTTAAGGTGAGGGATGGCAGCCAATGGAAATACCTGTCGATTCGATGTGTACATGGGCAGGATTATCTTAGTTTCATGTGATTTATAACCTTTTTTTTTTTAAAGATACATATTTTTGGGGCATTTTAATACCTTCAATGGACAGAAAGGAACAATGACATGAGAAAGGGTCCAATCCGGGGACATTGCGGTCATGTGGCATGTGCAGTAACCACTTGGCTACCAGTTCATTTTTGATTTCTAACATTTTCAAACTCTTCCCTCCCCTCACGCATTTATCCCGTATCAGAGCTCCAGCCTTTTCTTCCTCAGACTGTGAAGTAGAACCGAAGCGGTTTGTTCTGTTGTAACCTCAGACATTCACACATCTCGATTCACTAGTTACCGCCTCGTTCCCTGTGTCTTCTGAAGGCTGGCGAGATAACAAAATTGGATTTTTCCCCCATCACTTCCACTCAGAGGTGGAGAGTTAACGCCGAAGTAATTCACTTTTGCATTCAGAGCCTGCAGTCAGCATCCCCGCGGCTGCAAAAGGCAGTCCTTCAAACAGGTGTCTGCACTTGTTCTGCAAGTTAACGTCAGACTAATAGATAGAACAGACGTTAATATTTTATTATAAATCATTCCTGCATTAGCCAGACATCCAAGCCTGTCTGCGGAGAGGAAAAACAACAGTCTCGCTCGTTTGTTCGGATGCTCGAAGACGACCTACAATATGTTAACGTTTTTTCCCTGACAAGTCACCTCTTGTGCTCACATAAATAATGGCTGATTTCTCTCTCTCAGTATGGCTCTAGAAGCTGTCAGGGAGGAGAGTTGGGACTGATGGCTTGGTGAACAAAGTGTCTGACTTTGACACCAACAGTCTTTTTGAGTCTCTGACAAATGACACATTGTCGTTGTTTTGTTAGACATGCTGGTCAAGAGATACGGTTAAACCTGCAACACCTGCCTTTAAACAACGTTGATTGATTGGGAGTTTTAGCATTGTCTAAAGGTATAAATGCAGTGAAAAAATGCAAGAAATTATCATGGAAATACTGAAAAATTGTGATAAAATGTAAAGAATGCAAACGCCCCTGGCCTTTTATGAATTTCCACTGGCTAAACCCTACTTCTCTCAGGCTTTGCAATCTCATTACACAGCGTTCAGAGGTCCAAGAAAAGACAGCAAAACTTTCTCAAAGTCCAGCCAGCAGTAGTCCAGCTGGAACGACGACAACAGTTTTTATTTTCCAAATGATAGATATCTCATTTTAGAGTAAAAACTCTTCAGGCCTTCAAGCTCGCGGAGACCTTCGGCTGCTGCTTATGATAGATGGAGTGTTGGGGAGGAGAGGACACTTACAATGGCTACCGCTGTATGACTTAGCAGTAATTGGATAGCTGCTAGCATTGTGCTTCAAGTGGTCATTGATTACAACACCAGTCATTTATCTTGTACAAACATAAAACACGGTGAGCCTTCACATAGCCCCTTCTGCTCCGGCTCAAGCCAGGAGGATACAGAATACTAGCAGGATGCAGCGTGGGGATAAGCCCAAACCCATATCCAAACAAACACATACAAACCTCCCTAACCTCGCTGTCACTGGGAGTGTGTTTGTGTGTGTGTGTGTGTGTGAGAGCTTTAGTAGCGTGGCTTTGCTGTGGCAGATGGCGGGAGTATTGACTGACAGGGCAAGAGGGCAACAGTGAATCACAGTGTTTCTCTCTCTCCTCTCTGTATGAGTAATATGGAATCAGCCATTTCATTGCAGCTGCACACTGAATCATCCCTCACGAAGTCGGAAGTAACGTATACCGCCGCTGTGCTCAGTGTCCGTGTATCCAGGGCAGGAAATTGAAGATACATCCGTGTGTCTTCATGAGTCTGTTTTCTGTTTTTCTTCATTTTTCTTGCTGCCGTGAACAACTGGAGACAGTGTGATGAGATATTTCCAGCACAGCTATAGTGGAGTTTGTTAGAGAATGACAAATGTTTAATCTGAAACATCAATAGTGAATGTTAGAGAGAAGGGAGGGCTTCTTTCTAAAGTTGCTATTTTATATCGATGTCCATTGGTAGAAGCTGAGATAAACCCTAATGTAAGGCGTTCTTAGATGTGTAAAAAAAAATCTATTAACTAAGATAAAGTACATAAGGCTGATTAAAGAAAAGTGGGGGACAAAAATGTTCAACTATCACAACAAGTCCTTGAAGATCAGCTACAAGTAGTTAAATAAAATCTGGGCGTTCAATAAAAAAAAAATGCTGACAATCTTTAAAATATTCTAAAAAATATATATTTTTCACTTTTAACCATGACTTTCCATTTATTTTTCAAAATATATGTGTTTAAATTTAAAAATGGCTGAAAATCTATGTTATAAAAATCAATACTTGTTTAAAGAACTTTGACTGGCACATAACCTGCTGCTCATTTGTATTCTGTCCTCGCTGTTCTCTTCTTCTTTTACGAAACAGCCGTCTTTACTACAAATTACCATCAAATTAATTTCCCTTTTGGGGATAATAAAGTTAATCAATCAATCCATACTCTTGGAGCAGGAAACGCTTGGATAAGTAGCATAAGTGACATAAAATCAGAGTGAAATCAATCTGATCCTTTTAATAAAACAAAGTGACTTTCAGTGAAAGTTGATAAAATATGAAAACAAGCCTTACATACATTATAAAATACTCAAAAATCTATTTTTTCTTCTTGCTCCTATAGAGTTTGACTACTAGAAGGCTTTTTTTTTCACCTTCATCTGCTCAAAGTGGAAAGTTTCTCCGAGCTCATTGAAAATCCAATTTTAAGGGGGCGGGACCTATGAGCAGGATTTGTGACATCACAAATAGTTTGGAAAGCCAATCCTGTCCTGTCACCTTACAAAAAAGGGTGACGTGGAAACTTGAAGCCTCCGGTGCACAAACTGAAAATTGACTTACCAGTGAAGTAGGAGACATCTTGTGTCCAACGGTTAAACTTCTGAAATCAAATCACATTTGCGCATTTACAGTTCTTTTAATGAGGGAGAGGGAATAGATTTAATTTTAAGGGTTTTAACAAGATGATTGAACTTTTTTCTGTGGAAAAAACATATCGGACACAAGTTATTATTCAAAATAGAGTATTTTATACACATCTTAAATCATGTCTGGAGGGCACCTTTAAATCTTCAATCAATCCAGATGGAAGACCCCCTTAAATTGAGTGTCAGCTAGAGTGGAGTAACTTACTAGACAGACCAAAATGGCTGTTTGCTGGAGGTAGTTTCACCCTCAGACTATCATTAACTTGCCATTGCAGCATTAAGTTCTTGAAGTCTAATAGACAGTTCAGACAAACCTAACTAGATCAGTGTTGCAGGTCTAACTGCTCTCCGTTTGCCCTCGTCTCCCAAAGTCCGATCTTTTCATCTATCTGTCAGTTTGCTCCAGTGGTTCTTTATTTTCATTATTTTTCTCTATTCAAATTTTTTCGAGGTTGTTTTTAAGTATGTTTGTGTCTCTTCACCCTCAGAGTGACCTCCCTCAGGAGCGGAAGCCCCGAGCGGTACGTCCGGCTGGCCGCCTTTGCACCGAGCTCCACCGCCACCTCACCACCGCCCAGGACACAGAGGACGCCGCGGCCCCCGACACAGAGGAGGACGAAGAGGAAGAAGAGGACGAGGACAGTGAGTCGGAGGAGGACGAAGAGGAAGAAGGCGAGGAAGAGGAGGAGGAGGAGGAGTCTTCCAGCAGCGAGGTGGAGGGAGTGGCCGCCGCGGCCCCCGAGCCGGCTAAGCCTCAGTTCAGCTCGGAGAAAGAACTGCACTCGGTGGTGGAGCTGATCAAGTACATGCATACCTACTGCCTGCCCACGCGCAAGCAGCAGGGCTGGGAGCGCAAAGACCGCGACCTCTCGAGGCCGCGCGCTCGACCCGAAGCCTCCCGCCCGGCCGCCACAAACTCTCACAGCAGAGTCGTCTTGGTGGCCACTCCTGGGACCAGTGGGGGCTTGACTGGGACAGGCAACGGCGCCCCCAGGAGGCTCCCCTTCGCTAGGCGGAGGGAGATGAAGGCCAACTCCCTTCTCCGTGAGCTCCTGCAGCAGAGCAGCTCTTTCGATGTGAGCAAGCCTTACAGACTGCACAGCCCGCCCTACTCCCACTCCCACAGCCCCAACAGAGGAGGAGTATCCGTTCCCTCTGCCTCGGCTAAATCAGCCCCAGCCCACTCCCTCAGCTCCGCCACCCCTAAACCTGAGCTTCGTAAAGACTCTTCCTCCCCGGAGAGGAGAAACTATTCCTCCGAGGCGCCGCAAAGCCCCGAGGAGATCGCAGAGGACAGCGGCTCCTTCTCAGTCCGGCGCTCCCGACGTCTGGCTTCCTTCCCCAGCCGATTCGCCAAGAGGCTGCGGCCTGGACGGGCGAGGGAAGGTGAGGGGAAGGACAGAGAGGAGAGGGAGGAGGGACGAGCAGGGGTCAAACTCTTGCCTACCCAGGCGGGAGGGGGAACCACGACGGAGAAGCAGCCAGAGCAGCCGACGTCGGGCGACTGCAGCGCCGGTACAACGGAGCCGACCAAACCCTGCTGCCACAGCGGTGAGACAGAGGCTACTATTCACACTATTGGCTTTTATGAGCAATATTGTACAGCTGCTTGTAACAGATTTTATTTGGATGACTCAAAATGTAATCCATCTTATATAAAATGACAGAGTAACAACAAAACTCCCAAAATATGAGTTTCGCCCATTTTTTTTGGCCTTTTTTCTCGTCGTCTGAAGCACTGAAACGATGACAAATGTGACAAGTGAGTGATGTAGGATTTACTTAATGTGCTTGGAGAGTTAAGTGTTGTAATACAAGTCACATGTACTGTAGGTCTCATGTCTCATGCATTGAATTTAAAACATAATCCATGTGATTCAAATCAGAACAACTCACACAATAGGAGTGCTGATCACACTGATTATTGACATCTGAGTCACATATGAGATGGGGGAGGGGCGAAACATCAGAGTTGAGTCACTCAGTTGCATTTTTTTTAATGTAGCCCAACATACAAACACAACAACACAATTGATTTTCAGTAGAATCAGACAAAATTTTCTTGGCATGTATGTCATTTAATGCATGTGCATGACTTGGCTTTTTATTTCTGATTCCAGAAAAGCGAGCCTGCCTCTGTCTGCCTCTGAATCCCAAGTCTACAGGGTGAGCATCTCTATATAAAGTACCTGCTGTATTTCATCATACAGTAGTAAAAGTATTCAATTTTTCATGCAGCATCTAGCCTGCGGTAGAGGAGTACTTACTGCTGAGAAATGTGGAAGCATCCTTTTGTGAATGTCTTTTTTTTTTTTTTTCTTTCCCTGGCACTCATTCAACTGTTTGGTTTGTTCGTAATATAAAAAAACCAGCCGCCTAACAAGCTAAAGAGAGAACAATAATGTACTTTTACCAAACAATTCCTCTCGAAAAACAGACAAAATGCATCAATAGTTCACTCAACTTAAGAGTTAAGAGCAAAACAAGCAGAACTTAATCTGCTCTCACAAAGCTACATCAGCATGTGGTCTAATTAACTTTGCAAATATAATCAAATAATCGTAAACATACTTATTAAAAAGCACACTATTGATTACTATTTTTACAAAATGTTTACCTGTAGACAAATATGAACTATAACTAAACCACCGGTCTCCTGAAATCACGCTGTTCTTTCTGTTTTTTGCATTAAAAGACGCAGCTGCAGTGCTGACAGGTGTACAGCAGATGCCTCATGGGAAATCCTGCAACAGCAAACGTGTCTTTTATTTATAATGAAAAGTTACACCTTTCATTTAAAACTGCTTGTTAAAATTCATAGAGCTGAATATCTGTACATCACAACCAATAGCAGACAACAGGTGCAAATGTTAAACACTTCCTGTTTATTATTAAATTATATGAAAAAATAAAAGTCACGTGTTCTTCCGGTTTCAAACACAGTAATCTACTTTTAACTTTGCTACCTTCGTTACAAGTAGTCCGTTATCTACTTTGCATTTTGCTGTATGAACTGAAATGAGCTGTCATCTATAAGCTGTGCGCACACTAAACAATATTAAAACACAAAGTAACTCGAGTAGTTTATTGACCAAGTATATAAGAACTGGATTTAAACCTAACAAATCTCAATAACAAAAGAGACACAACTGCAGCAAAGTTGGCGACGTTGTGACCCAGTTCGCTGCTGCAGTGCGTTGTGATGTATCTGTTCTCATATCTAGAGCCAAAGAGGTAGAGAATAACTTAAAATGTAAGCACATATCCACACGGATCCTTGAGATTTCCCCCTTTTTTTTTGGTATTTGTACAAACTTTCATACTTTAACAGCAGAACATAGAGAGACTGTTTTTCCAGGTTGAGTCTCCACACTTTAAGAGCCTTTATGTTAAATTCAAAACGGGACAGTCAGTGCGAGTTATTATTCCAACATTGCCGAGGAAATGCATTAAACATCGTAAAGAATAGTTTATTTATGAGCGCTGAACGAGAGACAGATTCCATTAAGGAGCGGAGGATTGTTCCACTTCTACTAATCTAATGCCTGTAAACACGCAAATTAATGAGCTAATCACCTTTGCTGTAATATTGACAATTCAGTGCTAATTGATTTGATCCTATTTAGGTATTTTGTGTTCCATTGTGTCAGTTATATAATCCCACACTTGAAAATCTAGGACTAGTCCATAATTCATAAATGAAGTAATAAGTGTTTGGCGTGAGGAATTTGTCGTTGGCAGGGTAGAAAAGCCTCTGAAACAAACACTTTTACATCCGACTGAAAGATAACACAATCTAAGCTGACAGCACATCTGGACCAGACCTGATTTAGAAACTCAAAATCACTGTGAGTCACCTAAAAAGTTGAATATGGGCAGCATGATTGCAAAAAAAAAGAGAGCTCGGGTCCATTTTTTAATGCATATCTGTGTAAGCACGGGTCTGCAGTCATGTCATGAATAATCTCATAAGACTGTATTCTAGTCAAGAATTTGTAATAAGATAAACTAGAACCAAATTCAGAGATTTTATTCCAAGATACTTAATGAATCAGGACCCCTGGCTGGCTCGCTCAGATTTTAATCTGTGCCAGACAGAGTGCCCTCGCTGCTCTTACTTTTCCAAATTAACCTCCCCATCCGTCCAGCCTCCAACGCTGGAACTTCTCCAGCTCCAACCAGTCACAAAGCTTGAATGCTTTTCCTGTACAAACCTCTGGCATCCGTCCATCTTTTAAATGAATCTGTCTTCTGAAGTGCTCACCAAAAAAAAAAAAACAGTTGTTTTTTTTTTTTTTTTTTTTTGATTTTATTTTATTCCCCTGTTCTCTGTGGAGGGTAAGTAATATCCCGCCTGAAGCCAATCCACTCGGCACCGCTCCTGCCTTTCATGGCAACTGGAGAAAACAGAAACAGACAGCCAGAAATAGAAAGCAGAAGAAGAATAGGGGGAGAGGACAGCGGAGTACATATGGTTGTTGTGATAAGAAATGAGGAGAGCCGAGAAAATGCCAGTAGCATTTACAGGGAGAAACATAATTCAAATTCAGCAGACATCAGCTGAAAAACTGTGTGGGGTTTTTTTTCACCGAGAGCCTTTTAAGGCCGTTATTAGATTCCTGTTGACGTGAATGTTTGAAACCTGCAACAGATTCCGACATGACACAGCAATCTTTAATTTCTCTCCCCCTCTCTCTCTCTCTCTCTTTCTTTTTTCATGTCTGTTTGTCTCTCCACCAAAAGAGAGTCCCAGTACAGCACCAAGCCTTTTGAGCAGACGCTCAGTGTGGATCTGTGTGGAACGGCAGGTAAACACATCTCATGTCTACTCATTTTTGTTTGTTTGGATCTAAGCTGATGTCAGCTGGTTTCAGCTCTAAAGCTATGCTCATAAGGGGATTGTGGGACCAGATCTTATTCTATTTGGGATTAGAAGTAATAGGTAGCAGTGTTTTTTAATATCAGATGCTGGAAAGATGCTTTTACAGCACAGTGTTTTGTAGACATATCGTCGACACTTTTAACGTTGAAGCAGCAGCAGCTTTGATGCATCTGAAATGTAAATTCTCTGCATTTAAAGGCAAACTGAATCCTGCCTGTTAATGACTATTACTACTACTACATAGAGTGTTAATTACAGGGTGGCTATTGCTGAAAATATCTAGATCATAACTAGTACAAAAAACAAAAGGGAAAAAAAAAGAACTTTAAAGGGTCAGTTCGTACAAATTTCCAAAAGACTGTTTTCTGCCTTTAGTGGTGTCCAGCCATGCAGAGAGCTTTACTTCTATTGGCTAAGCTTTTGAAATATCTGCTTACGAGGTTTCTCTGGTGCCACCTCAAGGAATAATAACGTTTTGTTCAGTGGCGCTCGAAGCGTTGCGAAACAACTCTCCAGAAATAACGCCGTGGTTATTTTATTTATTTATTTTTTTTGAAAGAATGAACAACTCTCATTAAAGCGCCTCTTCTCCACAGAAATAGTTCTGATGAACTGTTGAAATAAAAAAAAATAAATAAAAATGTCAGTGTTTTTAGCTGCACAAACACTATTTCACTGTTTTTTTTTGAGCTGGCAGCAGCAGTTTGAAAGCAGGTTTGTCAAAACCTTGATGCAAAACGACAAAAATATCTGCATGACCGGGGCGTCATTCAGGCTGTGAAAGAAAATGCTTTTGTTTTGTAATCTGAGTGACGTATTTTTTTAAAAGGAGGAAAGTTTCCTAAACCAACATGGACCCAGAATGTTGTGTTCTGTCCTTAAATGCCAACAGCTATATTTTAAAAGGTTTCTACTTTTGTCCTGTATTGTGTGTTATCATACTCGCCAGAATGAAGTAATATGGGAGTCCGATCATCAATTCAAATTAAGCAATTATGGTTTCCAAAACATAAGGAATTGATACGGTGTAGCTCCTGGAGCTGCTGACTCATGGCTGACAGTAGTTCAACCTCAATTATATTATCCTTAAAGGGAAATCTGCCTTTGTAGATACAGAACATAAAACGCAAAACAGAGTCGAACACAAGATGCATAACAAAGCAGAATGACATCATTTTAAGGTGTTGAAGCAACAATTCAAAGCAGTTTGAGAGTTTTATCTCTCCTTCCCCTCTTTAGGTCTCACCCCTCCCACCACCCCGCCTCACAAACCCGTGGAGGATGAGCTCTTCAAGCCAGCAGAGGGAGGAAAGGGCGGCGGAGGAGCAGGCGGCGGCGACGGCGGAGGCAGCGAGTCTGTTCACACGGCTTCAAACGCTAACGTCGCCGCCAAGGGCTCCTCTTGGCTGAGCCGCACCCACCACCAGCGGAAGCTTCCGGAGCAGACGGAGCTGTACGCCCAGCTGCGGCGCATGGGCCAGGCCGGCGACGGCGACACCCACCGCAACTTCGGCGACCACGACTACTGCGTGCTGAGCCTCGGGGAGAGCCGCAAGCGTAGCGCCGCCATGCTCGGCGCCATGCTGCAGGCGCAAGGAGGGAGCGGCGACGGAGGAGCCGGCAGCCCGCCGCCCAAAGCGGCCGATGATCAGGTATCGGCGGATGAAAACGGCAAGGAGAACGGGGAGCGGCTGGTGTTGTCGGAGGTGGCCGAAGCAGCACAGCAGCAGACAGCGACAATCGTGATCTCGTCACTGGCGCCGTCCAACTGCCAGTTGGCGGCTGCCACACCGCCGGCCTCGGAGGAAGAGGCGGAGCGCTCGTCGGCGTCTCGCTCACCCTCGCCCATCCTCCACCTGTGTCCCGACTCCCCCTCCAGCAAGACGGACTCCAGGTGAGACGGAGAGACGATGGGTGTTAGAGGAGGGAAGGGAGGAAGAGGCGGTGGAGATTTGTGGGTCAAGGAGATTAGATTAAAAGCGCAGAGGAGGAAGTATCAGACGGAGACACGGAGATGCATAATTGAAGGGCGTTTTAGACATGTGTGCACTCTGTTCGGGTGACTCTTTAGTGGAGGTTTCTCAGCGTATCGTGCTACATCCAGCAAACCAACCGCCTCATGACACACTTTACAGTCTGAATGAAGGCAGTACAAGTAAGGGATGGGCAATATCTTCTATAACGGTATATATAATTGTCTATTGTGTTATTAGCTTGGTATAAACAGGCAAAATCGGACTAATCTTGACAAATATCGCCCGACACCAGTCACAAGGTGCCATTCTTTTACGTTACGTCGCAGTGACACAGCTAACGAACTGCGTTATTGTTTTCTAAAGAAGAAGAAGAAGTTCAGATTTTTCTTTATTTTATCTTCTATGTCACACCGGACTGTCTTACATAGATTAAGGTCAGTAGTCATATTACTCCGGTCCATGAAAGACAATGACAGAGAGAGAGAGAGGGGGAAAAAAAAAAAAAAAAGAGGACGACGAACAGAGCGAAGCGATACTGCAGTCGGAGGGAGAAAGTCTCCCTTTTTTTGCCGCAGTTTCACCAGTTTCCTCATGTCTGACATTTCAGTTTCACCTTGTGTCCATCCTTATCTCACTTACCATCCTCTCCCCCTCTCTCTCTCTCTCTCTCTCTCCTTTTCTTCCTCGTCCTGCTTTAGTGAGAACTCGGAGATCTGTCCTGACGACAAGCAGAGGAACAAAGCCAAGTCTGACGAGGTACGGAGAACATCGATGCTCTACATTCTCTGTCATACTGCACTACTATTGGATTAAAGAAACTTTTTCCAAAAAACACATCACCTTCCCTGAGCTCACCTGTGGCTTTCGCTATAAAAACACACCTAGAAGCAAACAGATTACAACCCCAAAACAGCCAAGGATGTTTTTTGATACATAATTTTGGGATATGTAAACACACACACTCACACTGATAAGGCGTAACGTATCTTCACATGCACATTGCAGCAAGATCAGAGTAACAGACTGCATGTAAAATGAACACCGGGGCGTCTGAAGTGTTGTGCCTCAGGATGCCACCTTACACTCAGCCCTCCCTGCTTCAGTTCCCACGTCAGTCTGTATTCTTGTATTGTCCTTTGTCCTGACTGTTGCCATGGTTTCCCTGTTGCCAGGACAACTGCCAGGTGTTTTACATCCACAACCTGCCAAGCAGCGTGACCCAGAACATGCTGAGGAAACGCTTCCAGGTTTTCGGCAAAGCGGAGGACTGCAAAGTCATCATCTGCAACGAGTGAGTGTCCTGATCTGGATTAGTCTGTGACGAGAGGACGTATTGAAACTTTTTTTAGGATACAGCTAACTTTATGTTCGTGTCTGAGTTACAGTATGTGTGTGTGTGTGTGTGTGTGTGTGTGTGGAGATTGCACAGACAAAATGCAGCCTAGTATAATCAGATGGAAGTTTTGTAGTGGGATAATGTTGCTATGTCAGTAGTTTATACAAGACTGAGACATTAGTGCCTGAAATGAGTTACTCGGATCGGTAAATGAAATGTAAATAGCGAGTCATCAGAAGTGCCTGTCCTGATTCCCCTAGAGTCGTCTGTCAACGTGTGGCACACGGCGTCGAAATGAAATAGACACAACAAAAGATAATGAGAACATAACAGTGTTTGTATGGAGCATTTTTTTTAAACTCCACTGTATCAGGAAAGATCTTAAAAATATCACAGAAGACGACTGTTTTCGATTCTTCGTCTTAAAAGTTGGAATGCTTGAACTTCATGTGGAAACATATATATAACTAATGAGACACCTAACCCTGACAGCAGCCCCCAAAAAACTCTACTTCCTGGTTCTCTAGTCTCCGTACATCCCAAAAAAGGAGAAAAAAAAAATACTCCCACCGTTGCCCTTGACCGAGGTACTGGCCTCATAACTGGAGTTGGCCCTGGGCTTTGCGCTGTTACTGGCCACCGCTTGTAAATAGTGAGGATGGGCAAGTTAAAAAAAAGGACAAATTAGCTTTTTCATGGGGGCTAATTAAACATGACTGTAAAAAAAAAAAGTTAAATTTAATAAGGATGTCCTCTTTTTTTTATAGCGAATGAACCCAAACATTTAGAGTGTGAGGTGGATTTTGATGTTTTGAGATTTTATCGGCTTGTATTTGTCCTGTTTGTCACTTATTTTTGATGTTTGTTCTCATAAATACAAATCAGACATCAGTCCAGGGACGGATCAAAGAAATGTTTTTTTTTTGGCTTCTTCTTCTACTGCTTTTTCTGTATTAAACCAGTTCAGTTATTCTTTCAATGTGTGCATTGACATGGAATGCAAACGGTTTAGCGTTTCCCCATCTCTACAGTACTAACATCACTGCGTACCCTTTTTTCATCACCTCAAAAGCAAATTGTCATTAAACTAATGCACAGTGTGTCCGTGTCTCTCTACCTGTCTGCTTGTAGGGAGCGTTGTGGGGTGATAAAGATTCGCCAGGGGGGGGTTCAAAGACACTGGAGAGAACGGGAGACTGTTTTCCAGAATGGACCTGCGGGCCTGAGGAGGCTGACAAGGAAACGCTACATAGACCTTGGTAATGAACACACACACACACACACACACTGACAAGGTTATAGGTGGCTTAAATAGTCGTTCACCTGCACAAAAATGTAACCGGTAACTCTGGCAGCCCCTAGTGGCAGCAAAAAGACAACTTTTTAGCCTGTTTTTGCAACTTGTGCAAAAAAACAAAAAAAACAAGCTGGTTTTCACATCTGTGCCAAATAGGTAGAGCAGGAAGCTTGATCCATATTGACTGCTAGTGTGTTAGGTAGTGCCTGCCACTGGTAATAGCTAATTTTGTCTGTGACTAGAAAGAGATTTGTCAAATGGTTTGAAATCGCTGCGTCAGAATTCACCAGAATAGTTGAACTTGACGCTGCCAAAGAGTTTAAGTTGCTATAAGACAACTTGAGAAATGTTCCTCTCAAAGATTTGATTTGGACTGACACAACCTTTTCTTTTCCTCTTTTTTTTTTTTTTAGATGAGGCAGGTCCGGGTCCTGTCAAGAGCAAGTACGATGCACTGGACTTTGACACTCTGCTGAAGGAGGCTCAGAAGTCCCTGCACCGCTGACAGCACAGCACCTCTGACTGGCCAGCCTTAGTAAACTGCAGCAACACCCCTCCGACAACACTGCTCTACCCTCAGACAGGCCTCTCAGTACCTCCATGCAAGGCAACCTCGCAAGATGTTTACATTTTTACCATTGGAATAAAGTAACGATAAGGACCTTGTTTTTTAAGTTTCTTTCACCGGAGGATACTGCTTAAAAACGAGGAAGCCACTGGGAGTCCGGAGGAGTTAAGAGACAATGGAGGAAATAGGACTTTAACAGCAATGGTACAACAACTACAAATGATAGTGATACAGTTCTCTGCTGAACAACAATAACAACAAAGCTGCTTCCTGTCTGTGTTGGTGACATCACTGCCCCGCCTTGGAAGAGCGGGGGGCGTGAGAGACGTCTGTAGCAAATCCTTGCTATCCTTGCGTTGCGTTGGTCCTCGTGGTGTGTTTCTCTCTGCGTGTGCGTGTTCTTTGTTCTGTTTGTTTTGTAAAAAAAAAAAAAAAAAGAACGAAAAGAACTTCCCTCTTTCCGGTCAAGGGTGGTGAACCTGCAAAGTTGCGTTCACCGTGAAGTTGTGCGGTTGTATAACCAGAAAAAAGGAAAGAAAGAAAAAAAAAAAACAACCCTGCTTTGTTTTAGCGAAAAATTGTGGATGTTATAAATTTTAAAAATCTATTGTGTGTGTGTTATGGACAAAGAATATAACAGAAAACATTTAACGTAATCATTTGATGACTGATAAAGTTTACAAATCTAAAATGAAGAAGAAAAAAAAATCATTTTTTTTCTTTTTTGTAATTGTAGTGCTTCCTTGATTTGATCTATGCACTGTAAGGAGGTAAATGTCTCCGCTGTCCTCCACTTTCCCCCCTTCTCTAAATCTATAACTCTGCCATGCTGACTATTTTTGGTTTCTGCTACTGGCTTCTTCAGGCAATGTTTGGTAGGCGTGTTTAATACATAAAGACCTCGACTCAGATCTGAGAAAAACATCACCTCAAAATTGTTTGTAACCCATTCGAGCTAAAAAGCATTTATTGGAAAAAAGCACTTGTCTCAACTTATTTATTCACAAACTTTCTATTAAGTGGACAGGAATGGGTCTCAAAGAAGTGAATTCAATACATTATTTACTGCCTGGGTTAAAGCAAATCTTAGGGTTCGGGCTGATGTTGCCAATGAGGGTTGGGTTAAAACAGGAGTTTGGTTACTAAGAAACGGGATAAAATTGGGGTTGGAGTCACATTATCGATGGAGAGCTACCAGAAGTTACGGTTGAAGATGTTCTTCGGTGCTCCCATGGGTTCAGTCGGTCCAATGAGTCTAAAACACAAGAAATTCACCAATGACAAAGTTCTTCATGGTTATACCGAAACTTACTAACTGGAACTACTGCCAAATCGACTTTTCACTTAATGAGTCGATCCCAGGCAGATCTTTTTCCACATCTAGTGGGGTCTTGATGTATCTCTGATAGGGTCCCACTGAACATGTGTCCCATAAAGGCTGCAGCCTAATGACACCCCTCGAATGCCACACCCAATGCAATAGTTACTGTTTACATTTGGACTGCAGCAAGCAGGACTGAAATGGGGAAAAAAAAAAAAAAAAAAGAGATGGTGGCCATTGGCGTTTTTTACACCATACTTGGTTCATTAATGAACTCACACATCGACAGTTTGTCAAGACTATCCCGGTCCGATCTTCTCTCACACAACATAACATAGTTAAGAACAGTAAATCTATCAAAAATGTTTCAATCATCCAGAAAACCGTTTTTTCTTGGCATTGTTGCTTGACGTTGGGGTTTCAAAGGACGACAAGACCAGTCCGCTCCCCGTGATCGACTCATGCAACATTGCCATAGCTAGAAGTAGGCAAATCTGTTGGTTCAAAAGGAATGTATTCAAAAATCTGAATGTAATAATAACGTTTTCCCCATTTCTGCTTGCCCAAAGATTGTGGAGCTTTTTGGTGCTTTAAAAAGGTAGACTTGCTTAGTCGTCGGGCTGACTGCATGCGACCGATTCAGGCAGCGAAGCTCAGTCCGGTTAGCGCCTGATTTTAACATTCCTGACGCAGCCAGTAGCACTTGCCGTGAAAAAGGGAGAGAGCCTCCAAGCCTGCCAATCCTGTGGCACCCAAAATTGCCACCTGCAACACAGCCAGGGAACGAGGGAGGGATGGGCTTGAAAGAAAACAAGAGCAATCGGGCCGAGGATCAAATTTCTCGTCCGGGAGGTACTGTATCAGCTGAGCATCTCTACCTCACATCTATCATCTCTGCTCTCCCTGTCTTTTTATTTCCTCTTTCTACTGGATGCTCTCCCCCCCCTCCTCTTTTGTAAGTCTCGCACTCTTTGTCTTGTTTTTCGTCCAGCCCATCCTCACAAGAAAAAAAAAACAAACAAACGACAGTATAGTTCTAAAATCCGGGCCGGCAAAAACAACCTTTTCGTAACATTTATGCCATCTAGAGGCTGAAGTAGGTATGACTCGGGGAAATGACGCAGTTTGGATGACGCTCAGATGCTTTTGCCTTTTTATAAGGAGGAGGCGGGTGGTGGATGGCTAGATAGTTGGATGGCAAAAAGTGGACATGGCTGTTCGAGACTGCTGTTCGTTCCCTGTTTTCAACCACGAGTCGGGACGTTGTGGTGGTTACTGCTGCCATGACAACAAAAGTTGCCTGACTTTAAGGAAGTAGTAACTTTAACCAACAATTCAAGTGATTTTAACCCAAAACATGATCTTTACCTAACTGATTAGTTTTTGTGCCTAATCCTAACCGGACCTTAACCACAGTGTTGATAAACCCTAAAAGATTAATTATTAAAAATGATTTTTTTGAAAGCGGCGTATTCCTGGAGTGCATTACTCCAGCCGCCAAATGGCATAAAGGTAACGAGAGGTCGTTTTTTTTGCCGGTTGAATTTTTAGACCTCTGCTGTTGTTAAATTATGAGAATGTGCTGTTTTTGTCAGAAATGGTCTGTGTGAGAGTTTCCCCAGCTGATGGTTGGTTATGAGTACTTGGGGGTTTGTGTTTGGTTTTTTTTTTTTTTTTTTTTTTATACAATGACTCCTACCACGAAACCCCTCGTGAGGGGAATAATCTCTCTTCTCTCTCTTTCCTTCGCTTGCCTCATAACGGTTTTAGCGTGTCCGTTTCTTGGAGTCTCGACAGTGTGTCCTTGTGTATCTGCGTGTTTTGTCTTTGTCTCGTGTTTGAGTCGGACACTGCTTACGCTTGCGCGTCGGCGAGGACGGGTCGGGAGAGGTTGAACATTGACTTGGCGGTTGGTCAGTCCTTGAATGTGCTGGGAGGGGAACATTTCCAATCTTCTCCCCCTGCCCTGGTTTTCTTTTTATTCATGGGCGCACCGTACCTCCTGATTTCACTGCTTCACCTTTCCTTGCCCGGGAATTTCAATAAAACGCAGCCCGACTAGCTCTATCTTTAACTCTATCGCTTTCTGTCTCTCTTTGGGTTCAAGGCCTCGTTTCCAGGTCGTCCTAAAACCCTGGTAAACCTCCCCCCACCCCCCCCCCCCCCTTTTTAAACAGATAATCCCTCTTTCCCCCAAAAACCTCTTCCTTGTCCTTTCCTCTATCTAATCAACTCCTTGGTAACACACACAAAAAATTGAATGTTTACATCACTCGATTCTCCTTTGACTTTATTAGGAACGCACACTAAGTACAAAGGCGCCTTATTCAGTGTTTAAAAAGAAAAAAAAAAAACACAAAAAAAAACAGGAAGTGGCCCGGAAGGACGCACGTTCTCCGGGTTAACCGATGTCCAAAACTAACAAAAACAATTTAGTGCTATACATACTGATTGAGAAACAAGGTGTCAACGTTCAAAAAAAAAGAAAAAAAAAAAAAATTGAAATCGTAACAAAACTAATCGCAAACAACTGAATGAGTATTTTGTGCTTAGTATGTATACTACTAAAAAGTGAGAGAATGTGCTGGTTTACATATTAAAAAAAGAAAATATAATATATGAATATATAATGTGTACATAGCACTATGCCTCGTTGTAAACATAAAATGTATTGTGTGTTTTTTTTTGTTTGTTTTTTTGTTGTTTTTTTTTTTAAAAAGGTGGCGGGTCACAGTCGATTGCTAATCAGACAGGAGATGGTCAGGTCGGTTTTGTTCCAATGAGTTAATGTTTGTTCAGTACAGGGAGGAAATGAAGGGAAAAAGTACATTTGAAATGACTTCACACAAAGTCCAACACTGTTGTAAAAGACAGAACGATATCCCTTTAGACTATCACACTAGAAGGTTCTATTTCTTTTTGCTGTTTATGAAATGATTAAATATTTTTTGATGATTTTTTTTTTTTCCTGTTTTCTTAAAAAGCAATTTGAGATGCAATACATAATCTTTAAGACAGCCTTTCCGAAAAACTGAGGTAATAATACAGTGTATGGTTGGTTGTTGAACCAGAACACGGGCAATCTTTGAGCTGCAGATTCAATAGGCTACTGTACTGTATGTAGACTGCTGTTAAACACAAAAAGAAAAAAAATCATAAAAACAAACTACAGGAAGAATGTGGTCAGTTGTGTCGTAAACACATAACATGTATACAAAAATGCATTGTACTAATATACTCTTGCACAAGTAACGTCCCAAGTAGTGAAATACCTTCACAATATTTTCCTCTCATTGAAAGGAAGCTGTTGTAACTATGTTATTACCACATTTTGATGGTGCACAGGTTTGGTTAAAAATCTGAGTTGCATTGGACACTTACTTGTATTACAGTAACCCGCTAATAACTATACATGTATGACTCTGGTAAAGGAATGTGGGAGGGAGGAAAAGAGAAAAAAAAAAAAGGAAGTTGTCACTGGTTTGACCCCGTTAAATATTTTCAGACTAGTTGATACAAATGTAGACACTGTAGAAATCCCAGTTTTCCCGCTGCTGCACCTTTTTACGTCATCATGCCAAAACAAAAAAAAAAAGAAGAAATCATCTGGAGAGATGTCAAGTTTTGTGTTTGCAAGGTTTTGCCGTGCTAAAGCAGGATGGATGCAAAGTATGAAGCATGAAGGCGGCCTGATCAGACAAAAAAAAAAAAAAACTTGTATACTGTATGTATGTGGAAAAGAATGCAAGTTATGTGCTGCATGTACAAAAAGCAGATGATGATAACACGTTTCTCCACCACCTGAAGGAAAACGTGACCAGAGACGCAAAGCAGTTGTACACTAGTGGAATAGTGTGAGAGAAAGTACGAAACCGAATCCAGGAGTTTTAACGGAGGGAGAAATCTGCCTTCAAACACATGGAAAGTTTTCACATTCTGGTTGTTTTTTTTGTTTTTTTTTCTTACCGATGACCAAAATGTTTTAGTTTAGGCAAAGCCGTTTCTTGCCCAGCTTGACTCTTTTTGAATCCTTTTCACGGTGGAGAAACACCACAGTTAAATTAATGTATACATACTGTGTATATATATATATAAAATCTTTGAGGAAATCTTATGAGACTGTGCAGCGTGCGGTGAGATTTCTACAGCGCCTGCAGCTGTGCCTGTGAGGGTGCCTCGGTTGTTTCTAGAGGTGAATGACATCAAAACAACCCCATTTTTCATCATGGCGAGCCTTAAAAATCAATCGGGGGGGACAACAAAGCTACCACTAGCTTTTACTATTACAGTTTCAACTCCTTTCCAATCCAATGTGGTTTATTATTAAATAATTACTGACGTAATTAAAACTTTTTTCAATAGCCATATTATAAAAAAGTATATACATATATATGAATATATATTTGTGTGTTTGTGTAGATATCTAGATGATTATATACTTTCTTATAGAAAACTTTGATGTTGACCATTTTCTTCAGTGTTTTGAGAACACGTTGACACATTTCAACATTAATAATACTGCTGTCCGCTTGGTCTAGGTCCTAGGTCGAAGGACAACGAATCCAAATAAAGAAAAATGTTCAAAAAAAAACAAAAAAAAAAAACCTTCCAAAGGGAATTACCCTGGCCTGAATGCAATACCTTTCTTTCCACTCTTCATTTCGGAAAAAAATGGAAAATGGCAAGAAAAAAACCATAAAACTTGATAGGCAAGTTGACCAAAAAATAAACATCAACAATAAAGATTGTGGCTCGTGAAAAATGTGACAGTTTTTGACAGCTACATCAGATTCAGTTTTATAGATGTCATGTTTCAGATGCCATGGCCCACTTCTTTGTTTTTATGTCACTTACTATTTCTTGAGTTCAGAAAAAAAAAAAACAATGTATCTGTCAGCTAGTTACACCATCAAATTAGCCCCTACGAGGACAGGAGTGCTTGCAATACCGGCCTGATTCTGGCCTCAGATTCCTCACCTCTGTGTTTGGTCTGTAAATGATTGTCCACAGTAAACAACTCTGAACAATTTGTGTCACATTTCAATATTTGTACAATACACAGAAACTAATGGGTATACTATCAAGCTTGATGGCAACAGTGATGTCAAATAGGCACTTAGTAGGGACTGCAAACTGTCAAAATCTGATAAATGTGAGTGTTTTTTGGTGGAAGAAAATATTTTGACATAAAGGGCATACATTGTTTTTGTTGTTTTTCATTACTATTGATTTATTGTATTGTCTATTTACATCTAATGACTATCAAATTCACATGATTTTTTTTTTCTTTTTTTTTTTAATGTAGATTTTCGTAAAAACAAAAAAAAGGTAAATACTGCTAGTGAGATTTTATATTTTTACATATGTTGGTTTTATTTTGCGTTTCTTTTTTTATTTATGCGCCACTTAGTTTGGATGTCTTTAAATGGTGTTTTTTTTTTTGTTTTGTTTTGTTTTTTTTTTCTTCTCTGTTTTGTGTGATTTCATATGTCTTGAGAATGTGGAGACAAAGGCATTTCAGTATTTTTGAATTGTTAAAATCTAGTTTCATAGAAGCGGAAGTATCTGATGTTATAAATTATATTTTAATTCATGTAAATAGTTTAAAACAGAAGACTATGGCTTCCTTTTAAACTGAATACATTTCTCTTCAGAGATTGTTTACATTATGAAACTGTAGAGATGTTCTCCTCATATACTGTATAAAGTACATTATATTCATTGATTTGCCTCCAAAAAAATAAAATCCTAATGAACAGCATTTCTTTGAGTGCATGTGGTGATTTCTGAACAAGGAAAAAAAACAACAGATTTAAAAATAAAAAGCTCTTTCTAATGTTTTTAAGGTTGTAACGTCAGATTTTTATATTATTCTAGCTGAACTTATTTATGACTTTACAGTCACATTCTGTGCAATTTGGGGTTTATTTTTGTTTTATCTGTTTTATGTCTCGTGAGTTTTTAGTTTGTTAAGTCACAGCTGCTGCTGTCCGTCTTGGCAAAGACACTGAGATTCAATCTCAGTGAGACTTTCCTGATTAAATAAAAGGTTCAATTACTAAAAACCAAATACATTTAATAGATTCTTAAAGTCCCCCTCCTCTCAAAAAAATCACTTTTTTCTAGTTTTACTTCACTTGAATGTTTGAGTTTGTGCAGAATGATGTTTGTGCAAAGTTTTAGAGAGATTTTAGAGAGATTTATCTGTTGAAGGAAAGTTTCTCTGCTCACTGAACTTTTGAGACAGAAAACATTTGTATATTTGTGGATTTTTTGTAGAAAACTGATTTTAAAAAACTGATTTTTTTATTGTTGTTGAAAAAAACAGATCAGATATACATTACTATTCAAAGCAGGTAGTATTTTTTAGCTCACTAATGTTTTAAATTCACCTACTCAGTTTTTTCAGGGTCCGTTATTTCAACTTTTGAAGCATTTTCCTATTAAGATTTTTTCCAAAGTTGGATGATGGGTCCAATATATTTAGTCTGATCAGTTTAAGTGACAGTTTGACATCAGTTTGAAGGAAAAAAAACTGTTTTATAAGAATCACACAGCCCGAAAAAACATTTTCCCCGTTATGATTTCCTTCCAGCAGAACTTCTGTACCGGGAACAGAAAGCAAAGCGTAGATCTACAAAATCTTTACTGATCGCGATGAAACTTTCCAACTGGGTCGACACCTCCTCTGTTTACTTGCACCCTACAAGATCTACTTTTGCTTTGGCCTCAGAAGATGTTACCTAAAGCTCTTTATTCCCTTTCTCCATTATGAAATTACAGTGAAGACACACCACCAAAGGAAACACGAGTTTTAAAGTCTAAATGCTGTAATTTCCTGTGTTTCCTGTTTCTTCAGCTAGACTACATAACACTAACATTTCACTTACGTCTACTTCTGTCTTGAAATACTGATGGGTGGTGAGTTATTGCAGGCCACAATATCAGTTTTTAAGGTCAGAAATCTTTTGTTATCATCAAAATTTCATAATTACCATATCGACATATCGAAGAGCTACTTTTGAGGTGACATGACAGTCTACATATCCTTTGTTTATTTGTCCATTCTTGATTTTGCTTACTCGTCTGCAGTAAATATGCTCTGTCATTCATACAGGGCTACAGTGTATAGGGTTTTATTTACTGTGTTTTATTAATACTTGCTGCTACAACAAATCATCCTCCAGTAGGGATCAGTTTCTCAGGACAGCATGCTCGCGTTGCATGCTTAGACTGCGTGTGTTGTATAACTGCAGCAGCTCCAGAAAGCGGCACGCCCCCCTACACATGACAGTATACCACTACAAACAGCTACTAGAAATAATATCAGGTTATATTCGCACCAGCGTAGCCACACTGCTACTTCCAACACATCTAATCTGATCCGTATTTCATCCAATCACAGGGAAACCATTCTGAACGCTTCCCAGATGGCACCTCTTTCAAAAAAAATGGAGCTTTTAAATGTCAGATTACTCTCCAACAAGTCTTTAATTTGAAATGATTTGGTTTCCACCCATAAACACCTGGTTTTTAATGATCTTTTTTACCTATAAACCCATGTTATGAATCACAGCTGTCTCAATTTCAGCACTTTATGCAGACCCTCTAAATTCAACAAGACTTTTATGGATGAATTCTCTGACTTTTTGTATTTTATAGTTACTAAATCTACATAATATAGCACTAAATCTCATAATTTTAGGTGATTTTAACATTCTCATTTCCTGTCCATTGAACCCACTTTCTCAGGATTTTCTACATTTACTCTTGACATTGACTCTTTCAGCCTTACCCATTTAATCATAGGTCCAACTCACATACATGGTCATACTCCTGACCTTATTTTAACTTTTGGGATTCTGCTCCCCACTATCCAGATAAACAATGTCACTTTATCTGATCATTGGTCCATTATGTTTTCCACCTCACTCGTCTCCCAGACTCCAAAAACCGAGTCTGCCAGGAAACTACTCCAGGTCTATTACCCCTCTCTCACTGCCAGGCAGTTCCTCTGATGCCTTCTCCTCTGCTCTCATTAAAGCTACCCTTGCCAGACAAACTGATCACCGCATTCAGCTGCACCTCCACCAGTATTTTCGAATCATTTGCCACTTTAAAAAAGTTAGCAAAAACCAAAGCTCAGCCTCGGTTTAACTTCATAAGTTGTGTTGTTAGGCAGGAATGCAGGAGAGTAGTAAAATGGAAAAAAAAAGATAAACTTCAAGTGTCTTACCAGCATCTGAAATAATGTCTGGCTAAATACCAACATATCTTTTCTTATATCATCTTCAAACATGCCCACAGACCTATAGTTTTATTTTATACCATAAATACAGTACTCAACCCTGCAGTCACAAATCGTCATGAAGCAACACCAGATACCATCCCAGATCTCACCATCTTCCCATGATCAGAGTTAAGCTCCTCAGTTCTCATCAACCGATTTCTCTCTCCTCTTTGACGCATATCTTTCACATGGATCCTAGTATTCCCTCAGGCCTACTCAAGGAAGCGCTGGATACCGTTGGGCTTCGTATTTTTATCAATAATTAATAGCTCTTTGGTCAACGGCTATGCTCCTGCTTGCTTTAAACATGCTGTCATTCACCCTCTGATCAAAAAACTAAGATCCATCTGTTCCTAATAATTAACAACCAATCTCAAAGCTCAAAATTCTTGAAAAAGTAGCTTCTTTCTTATCTCCGTAGTACAGAATCCACTCTCCCGAGGGCGACAAATGATTTGTTTTAGTCTTCAGATTCAGAAAATTACACTATTTTAATTCTTTTGGATCTCTCAGCTGTCGTTGGCGTTCAGGGACAGGCCCTTCAGTGGTTTGCCTCCTACATCCAAGATCAATCAGCCTCTGTTAGAATTGATAATTCTTCCTTTGCACCCATCTCCGGTGGAGTACCACAAGGCTCCATTTTAGGCCCTGTTTTATTGTCCCGATATGTGCTTTTCTCTGGGGTCAGAAAATATACCTCCTACTTGTTACGCCAACGACACCCAGTTGTCTCTCCTGCTGAAACCTTGTTGATCCATGCAGTGGTAACTCCCCTCTAAATTGTATTGAGGATGTAAAATCCAGGATAGCAGCTAAACCATAATAAAACTGAGGTCCTAATCTTCAGCCCTTCAGACAACTCCACAAACACAATCAATGCCTTTGGGCCTCTAATCATTGAATGTAAAGTCCAATGCAAGAAGTCTTGTTGTTATCTTTAGTTAGACTATAATTCACGCTTTTATTCCCTCGGACCTCAACTACTGCAATTCTCTCTATGTAGGAATGTCAATCAGCACTATCTCACCTGGATCTGGTTCAAAACGCAGCAGTGAGACTCCTCACTGGTACCAAGAACAGAGACCATATCTCCTCTTTACTGGCCTCTCTTCACTGGTCACCAGTGAAGTACAGAGATGATTGTAAGATTATTTATTTTTGAAGCACTTCATGTACTGGCACCAGGTTACATCTCTGAACTATTCCACCTTCAGACCCCTCAGATCTGCTGAACAATCACTGCTCTTCATTCCACATACCCAGTTAAAAAACCAAAGGGGATCAGGCATTTTCAGCTGTTGGGCCTAAATTGTAGAATAGTTTACCACAAACAATTAGATTTCCCCCCTCCACTGATATCTTTAAACTCCGTCTGAAGACCAATGTCTTCTCTTAAGCCTCTTGATTATCATCTTGAAGACAGGCCTGATTACATTCTGTATTTTATTTGTTGTTTGTGTTGTGATTCAATCAAGATATTCTATGCTTTTATTAATGCACTTATATCATCTTATTTATGTCTTTTTATTTGATCCTTCCTGTGTTTATATTTGATCATTCATGTGACTTTGTTTAATTATAAATAAATTGACTTGACTCATTTGCCTGTGCTCTCTCTCTCTCTCTCTCTCTCTCTCTCTCACACACACACACACACACACACACACAGAGAGAGAGAGAGAGAGAGAGAGACTTACCCTAACCATAACCATTACCTGCCTTAACCTAACCCTAACCTTGTCCACTGACCCAAAATTCAGCATTTCACCAATTGGGGACATCCCCTGTCAACTGTTCTTAAGCCTGTGTGTCCCTGAAAGTGACTTAAGTCATACCCACACAGACACACACACACACACACACACACTCACACACAGATAGACACTCCCTCTTTCCAGTCCTGTCCTGGTTAAACAGCACGCTATTAACAGGCCGCTGGCAATTTTCCGCCTGGCTAGATTGTGATTCACATGTCACTGACTGCACTGATGATGTCCGTGCATGGGACATCGTCATACCAGCACGGCTGGACTGATGGTTTCTGGTCTCTTGTCACTCCCACAACAGCAAAAACACACAGGGACATTTATGTCTCACAAAGCCCAAAGGCTACGAGGAAGGGGAGCCAAGGCAGAATATCAAACAAGTTCACCCTGCTATGGAACCAAAAAGGTCCCTGAGAGGGAAGAAGGGAACGATTAAAAATAAAAATAAGAGTGAACATAATTTCATGGATGATAAAATACTGTGTGTAGGGTTGACACAGAGAAGCCACATTATGCAGCGTAGGTGCCTCTTTCAGTGAAACAAACCAACCAAAAACAGACATACTACTATTACTATTACTACTAACTTAATTTGTATTACACATTTCAAATAAAAACAGGTAAGAAGGAGAAAGTAACAAAAACGATAAAAGACCATTCAAACTAGGACATGTGGGTAAAACAATAAAAGGACATTTAAAACAGAGGGTGGGTTACAGTAAGGAAGGAATGAGTTTGTCTTTCTGATTTCTGTCTTGGTAGAAAATTCCATAATTTTGTGGCACTGTTAAAAAAAATCCCCCAATTTTCTTATGGACCCGATTTCCAACCTCTAAAAGACCAGCAGCAGATGACCTGAGGGCACGTGGGGAGCAGTTACATATCAAGCTGTCTGCAGTGTAGGCTTGTCCTAACCCATTAAGGGCTTTAAAAACATGTCAAAGCACTTTAAAATCAATTCTAAAGAAACTGGGAGCCGGTGTAGAGAGGCTACGACTGGAGTGATACGCTCTCTCGTCCTTGTCTTGGTTAAGGAGCCTGGTGGCTGAATTCTGGATGAGTTGAAGCTTCTCATTCATATTTCTAAGGAGAGTCATAAAAAAGAGCCGTATAATATAAAGACAAACATTTCTGTATTTTCCCGGTTCAGTTTTAAAAAGTTATTGCTCGTCCATTTACTGATTGCTGACAAGCAGTTAATCAGGGAGCTCGGGGAGTCCAAAAGTCTGAGACTTTACTTACTATATTTCTAATTTGCATTTGTTTCAAATATAATGCTACTTTTTCCATTACAAATGATATCAATTCAACAATTTGATTGAAAAGTTGAATCTTGGACTGGATATAGGTCTGTAGTTATTCAAGGTTTGATCTCTTCATTAGTGGCTAATGTTCAGTTTCAAAAAAGGCTGTAAGGATAGGGTCAAGTTCACACACCTAACATCCAGAGAGAAGTGATATCTGAATAAATTATTGCATGCTTTGATTAAAACAAATGATGATGGGTGCGTTCATGGACAATCTGTGAAAAGTGCTGCCTTAACCTTGTTACACTCTGCACCTCAAGCTAGTCTGAACTTTAAAAAAAAAAAAAAAAAAAAGCTGTTCCTTTGCTTAAAAATCACAAATTGTGTGGCGATTAAAAAAAAAGAAAGTCAAGTGAGTGAAACCCTCACATTTTACAGTGGAGGCTTTGCTCAGAAAGTCATTGCTTAAAACAGGGTTTAATAGTTTATCTATTGCAGAGAACAAAGTTTTAGAGTTGTTGTCAGCCTCTGTGATAATCTCTGAGTAATGGGCCTTTCTCTCAGCGCAAACAGCTTTATTATAGGCGACAATAGATTCCTTGAGAATACTATGATGGACCTTGAGACCCACTTTACAGCCGTTTCTTTTCTGCTGCTCTACAAGCTCTATTGAGCTCTTGTAGAGGGTTTAACCAAGGTCAGTCTTTGTCTGATCTTAAGTGGAGCAATTTTATTTAAGGTAGTTGTTAGGTTATTATTAAAAAGCATTAACCATTTCATCTACCGAGCTAGCCGAACATCATGGATAGAAAGAACTCATTAGATTACAGATTATAGTTTCCTTTGGGTTCTTGGTAATAGTTAGAGAAATGTTAAAAAAATACACAAAAGTGGTCAGAGATACATCATCAGGTAAAAGAAATGTTGTCAATGACCAACTCATTGCCATCCTTGGGCCTTTCAGAACAATACTTTTCAAACCGAGGTGGCACTAAAAGTTTCACCTTCACCCAGATGCCTGAAAATGCAATCATCAGTCCATCAGTCTGAGACAAGTAGCCTACTGTGCAGCACTGAACTAACTGCAGGAAATTAGCCCAAAGCTTTAAGCTGCATTGAGAGATTATTTAACACTAGGACAGATACAACCGGCTTATCGTGTTTATGGCTACGCGTTAGCAAACAGTAACAACATCCACCAGACATACTGCAGCAAAGTGATCCCAAAGGAATTGTATTTCTGTCCACCTGATGAATGTCCAATCTGTACTCACTGTCTCTTTAGCTCTGGTTTGGCCTTTGCCAACTCCTGAGAAAGCTTCTTCACCAGTTAGTCTCTAACTGTTTGGTGCTAGGTGGGTTGTGGGTTCATCAGAACTTCATCACCTGAAAACAGATGTTTGCTGTTGCAGCTAAAATCTGTAGGCCTATAAGAGTTCTGTGTTAGTTGCCAGTTGGCTTGGCACCAAGAGACACCCTTTCAAATAATACACAACGCTTACTTGATTTGAAGACATCCTTCATTACTCCTTGCTGCTTGCATCTGATCTCGTTCTTTTGGTCTCTACTAAAACCTCATGACCACAGGTGAGACTTGGAAACATAGTCAGACAGGATAATTTACAGTTTCGCTTTTATGCTCAGCTCCCTCTTTTCCATAATTGTCTATCTCATGCAAGAATGTCACGCTTCATTTTACCCTCAATTGCGAGCAAGACAAGAAAAACTCCTTCATTTTGGGGGGCAGCTACTCACTCATTACCAAAAGGTTAGGCAATGATAGGCTTTTTTTCTCCCCCTGTCAGAGTACCATTGTGCCTCAGACAGGTACTGACTTTCATCCCAAAAGCTTCACAAACCCTGAGTACACTTCTGGTCACCGTCCAATGGAGCCAGTACATCTACATTGTTTGCAAAAAAAGCAGAGATACAATCCTGAAATCCCCAAAGTATGTAAACGCCATTCCTTGGTAGAGATTCTGTCCATGAATATCACAAACAGAATCTGTGCCTGACTTACCTCTGAGAATACAAACTATTTCAAAAAGACATTGTAAGCGGTTAATAGAGATATTAGTTGGCTGAAGATGACCATTACCGGGGGGATCCTTTCAGTAATATACTGTGATAAGTGCTTGCGCTCTAGAGATCTTACCAATTTCAATGGCACAATTGAGCACAGTCGGAAACAGGGTTGATCGATTTGAGGAGAAAGGCTGCATACAAGTCCGCTGGAATCTCATCCATTTCTGAATATTTGCCAACAGATACGCAGACTGTACAGCTTACATCACTTCTTCCTCCACCAATCTCTCTCTCAAGGTTTCCATTTAATTCCTTTTAAAGGTTTCAAATGTGAAGTGACCCTGTGGCGTGACGGTGATGTGCACAAATACTGATAAAACTCTTTCAAAATAAAGTTTAGCATATATCTTGAAGGTTGTATATTACCACATTGCTGGGAAATTGAATTGCATGAATACTTTGTTCAGTTGCCATTAACTGGTTTTTAGCCTCATCCAGTTTAGTTTGCCGACTTGATATCGTCACTTGAGATGGAATTGTAAATTTGGACATATCTGTCATAAACATTGGTGGAAAAGTTGTTTACTTCTTTTTTTTTTGTTGACACTTTCAAATGCTCCGAGTATGACTCACTCAGTGTTTACGGCGCACAAAAGTGAGTTTAGGGATTTTATCCAAATTTTAAAAGTACATATCGAGATCTACACAAACACATGTGATCATTACGCTGCTATCCAGCCCCACCTCCACCCCCATCCCCAATCTTTCCCCCCACCCCTTTTTTTTTTTTTAACTTTGGTGATTAATCGTACAGCCCATAGCCAGAGGAGAAAGCAGACGATTAGAAATCATGCTGTCAGCCATTTCCTGTCCTGCTGTCCTCTGTTTGGTTGTTTCTGTGGGGCAGTCGTGACTGCAGCAAACAGAGCTGCTCTGCAGTGCAGTGCAGAGTTATTAGATACACAGTGTCATCCCCATGAGCTTCAGCTTTACTCTGACAGGGGCACCAGGACAAGACACCACTGTCATATATAAACCCATATATAACTCATTTATTTATTCATTCCTGGCGCCCATATATTCAAACTGATGAATCCGGATGCGACATTTATCAGCCTGTGTTGGATGCGGGCACAGTTTCCACTCTTCCTTCTTGCATGTCTCTCTGGCGATTTTTTTTTTTTTTTAAACCGGAAACACAATGTTGTGAAAAAAGTGCATACACATCGGCTGACAATCGAGTGCCATATTGCAAGAATGACGCATTTCAGCATTTTGAAAATCACACTTATTCGTCAATTATTTTGCACATAACGTCTATTGCACAATCCTGGACCATGCCAGTGTAGCATTTCACTACATGCTGTATTTACTGTATAATGGCCTGATGAAGATTGAAATGCATTTTAACTATAACAATCTACAGTATATACTCATTCCTCAGACTTATCCACTGATGATGAGGACGGTTGTTTTTTTCAGGGGATGTTGTGTCTCAATATTCAAGCATTTTTCGAAATGAAAGCAGATTATGCTTAATTAAGTTAATTATGGGAGGAGGGAGACATTATTTACGGGTCAAAACAAGGTGAAATTTGCAGGAAAACAACCTGTTAATAACCATCTCATTTTTATATTCGCTTTTATATTTTGCATGACCTTTCGTTTTTTTTTTTTTTTTTTTAATGTTTTATTTGGACAGATGATCTCATCAACACCCTCAAAACCAATTAAGTATGTTTCAAATCGCATCAGTGCGATAAATTCATTTTTATTTCCATATCAGCCACAGTTTTTGTCGTCTCCCGGGATTGTCGACTGAGCTCAGAAAGCAAACATGATACATGGCTGAGGCCTGCATCAGGTCAAAAGTCACCTTGTACGACACACTGATAACGGCTGCATTCAGCGGATGCCGACTGTGTGTGACACACATGCACAAAATGGTTACATAGAGCCAAAGACCTCTGTTTACTTTGGGGTTTTTTTTTTTAAACCCAAAGCTTGAATAAATTGCACATTTCTGACTGCATTTTGATGTTATTCATTATTCTAACTCATTATAGAGCAGCGGTGTTTGGTGTTATATCACTGAACAGATGCAGATAAATTCACCGCATTGCATTTTGTGTGATACGGGTTGGTTTTCTGCACAGATCCTGCACATTGCAGGAGTTGTTGGATAAGCCTCTTAACTGTCCTCATGAGACATGTTGATCCAGGCAGCCACATACATTACACCTGCTGCGACTGAAATGATTTTGGCTTGGTTTTCTGCGTGTATTAGGGAAAGGTGAGAAAAGACATAATGAAAAAGGGTCACACCATCACGTTCCCCTGAGTCACATCTCTCTCCCGTGTTTTTTTTTTTTTTTTCTGTTGCTTTAATATCCTTTTGACTCCGAAAAAAGGGCAAAAACCATCTATCTCAGCAGTTATTTCACACCTTTCTCGCTGCTTCTCTTCTTACACTTTACAGCCAAAAGGATTCAATTGTTATAAAGCAATTGTATCGATTGTAATTGATTAGACTATTAGGACAAAACTTTGAGCTCTGGGCGTTTACAATCAGCACGTTTGTTATTTTTGACATTTAATATACCTAATGATCATTAACAGTGGCCCACAGGTGGGTCAGCAATCACATAACTCAAATCTAAAGAACTTCATTTTAAGTTTGAGTGGAGTGGATTTTTTATATTTGTGATGTCTTTTCAGACATTAGAGATGCATTAAATGATGCCTGTAAAGCTGGTGATCTGCTATACTGTAGAGATATTTCAGTTATTCTGATGCAAAGCACTGGGTCAATGCTCAGCACAATAAATGTAAGTGTGCATCGTGAAATGTAAACAAGAATGCATTGCTGGGGCAAGAAAGCCTGAGCAAACTACTAAAGTGACTCTTCTGCTTAGAAACTGCAGCCTACCCATGCATAGTTGTCCTATAAATAGTCCTGCATCGCTCTCTCTCTCTCTCTCTCCCCGCTGTGGCTTGCAGGCTGGCAGCTCTGCAGTCACGACAGCCCCCGATCGCTGTTAGAAATGGGGCTAAAGCTCCCTTCCTGTAGGCTCACTGGGTGTACTGCAGCTGCTACTCTCCCCTCTCTCTCTCTCTCTCTCTCTCTGCAGTCACGGGTTGTCCCTGCGTCAGAGCCAGGCTTTACAAGCTCCGCTGATCATCACAACCGTATACGGTAATCCTTTGAGCTCCCAGCATGCCTTTACGTCATGGGGATTTACGTCATACAGCAGTGACGACACACTTAGATTATGTATCTATGCTATTATTATATTACTACAGCGTGTGAGGGAGGGGTGGATGGTCGGTGATGAATTTAACTCATGCCCTGCCCCCCCCCCCCTTCCTCCTCTTCCCCCTCCCTCCCGGTGAAGCTCCAATGGTGATCAGTTTTCATTATCCTGCTGTCGCCTCATGTGTTTTGTAACAATATTATGTGTGACTCTTGGTGGGAGAATCAACTATAATGTGTACACACACACACAAACACATGCGAAAGGATAGTGCAGCTGTCAGATATTAAGACACTGGCAGCTGTTGTGTAAGTCCTCATTTATGCATGTTGTTCCTGCAGCTATCCCGCATCAGTGCTGCAGACGAATGTTTCTCCTCCAAACAGAATTAAATGCACTCCGACTCAGATTTCTAGTCACTCCATTAAAATCGTTTTCTAGATGTTTACTTCTTAACAAATATTTATTGAAGCTGAACAGTAAAACAAAAAAAAAAAGACAACACGTAAGACCAAATGAATGTTTGTACTCGTCCACAGCTCCGACATTCTTCTGTTTAGTAAAACCAGGACCAAAGTATCTGGTTTTATGTTCAAACCCTTAAAGCTGGAGAGGTGTTTTCCTTATCATTTCCAAGAGATTGTGTTCTTATTTCGTCCCTACAGTGATTTGTTGGTCATTTGCGGGTCAAAAGACATCCAAGTGCCAAAAGTTTTGCAGACACTGAGGTTAATTCTAACAATTGTTTCAACAGCGCTGAGCCAGCCAGCATGAATCAGGGCCTAACTATAGTTGTATAGCAACTAACTGAAATGCTGCTAAACCTGTTTTATTTATCCTACAAATTTGAAAGCTTTTTTTTATTTTTCAACTTCAAATTAAACCGTGTTTGAACGTAGACCTCTGCTGACTTGTAAAGCAGTGCTTTAACTGGGTTGTTTTGTACAAATACAGTTATGGGGTGGAAAACACTCGACAATCCACTCATAGAATCAACACACATTTGTGGTTTGGGACGAAAAGATTTTGAATTTTGGTATGTTTTTTCTCTCTCTGGCTTGAAGCTGATGCAAATATACTCCACCAGGAGGGTTCCTATTTTGGAGGAAATACGTTTTGGTAGCTAGCTCCTGTACACGGCTGTCAGTCAAATGCTTGGTGGGTTGTAAATACTTGCGGCTGAAAACATTTTCTCAAACAGATGCTCTCAGCAATAAAAATGAAAGTGTAGTGAGAGTTCAGCAAACACGCAGAGAAAGTGTAACGAATCTGTTTCTGTCTCAGGGAGAGAAGGCTGACAAAAATCTACTGTGTACGTAGTGAAAAATATACAGTCAAACATTCACAACGTGTGTGAAAGTAATGCTTTAAACACACTGTTTGACATACACAAGACTGCTTTCTATGCAGAGTAATGAAGCTACATAAAAATAGATATGGATGCTGTAAGTGCTTTCTACACTGTTACTTTTATTTTCTTCTATTTATTCGCTTCTTTTATTGTCTTATTTCCTTTTTAGCTTCTTTTTTTTAAATTTTATTTCCAAATGTAAGACTTTTTAATTGTTTTTATATGTCTTTTTAATTGTCTTGCTTTATATTCTGCTTTATTATATCTATGTAAAGCACTTTGAATTGCCTTCTTGCTGAAATGTGCTATACAAATAAACTTGCCTTGCCTTAATCTATAGACTTCTGCAGATGCACGTGCACACACATACACAACAGCATCATCTCAGCCAGAAGTGTGATTTCCACAAAAAGTGTGTCTCTAATTAAAACAAGTTACCAGGATGCAAGACAATGATTCAAAATCTTTGAGTGTTTAACAGGAGTCACAGCAAAAACCCACACACACACACACACACTCACACACACATTACTGACACTGAGGAGGATAAAACTAAGCTGCTACACACACACAGCTCAATAAAAAACACAGACACTGATGCTTTTCAGTATGAAAAGAGCGATACATATTTACTAATCTCTGTGCATGAATGAAGCAATGTTGTAATAAAATTTACTTTGATATAGAGTTTACACCAAAGCCAACGCTGTACAACAACAAATAAGCAGCCAATGACCATTGACTGAGTAGCACTATACAAATCTTCCTCGGTATCTGCAGCATACATGATCCAACCCGGTTTCACAATCTGCATGTAAATGACACGACTTTAAACTTTCAAACTGCGTGCAGTGCATACCTCAGATATTTTGTGTGCAGGTGATACACTTATTGAACGTTTTTGTGTCTCACCACTTGGTTAGGGTCAGAGAAAGATCACGATTTGGGTTAAAACTGTAAAATGCTGCAAAAAACATGATGCTGAAAATCTCCAACATGACACTAAAGATATCCAGTTTGTGGTCTTGAACAGTGCTCACCTGCTGACCAACAAATCATCCATCCATTTATAAAAAAAAAGTTGCCTTATATTGACGTCACTTCCCTGAGAAGGATTGGTCTATCACCTGCACACAGAACCGGACTTTGGTGTTTGCACTACACACAATTTGAAAATGTAAAGTGGAGTTATTGATATGCAGATTGAAGGGACCGGGCTGGTATTTCACCTGCCAAATTCACAGTTTTTTATTTTCCATCGGCATCCCACAGATGTTAATTCAGACATACATGTAACAGTCTCACACTACTGATATCATGAGACCCAAGCAAAATATATAAAATAAGTGTTGAGAGTCGGTATACAGACACACTAGGGTTTCATGTTTTACTGCTCCAGCCATCTCCTTCGCTCTGATGATAAAAGTCAAAAAGCATCAGCAGCTACAGCTACACAAGAAATTATGCAAAATACCTTTTTTCAACAAGTGAGAAAACCTCACAACTTCACACTGAAGGCCCTTCAGACACGTTCTTGCCATGTTGGTACCCATCAGAAATTAAACCAAAGCTGTTTGGTTCCAAAGTTACACCACAAATTTGAAATTTAGATCTTATTTCTCTCTCTTTTTTTCATTGTTTTTTGTTCAAATCTATTTTAAATCTTATTTGTTCTTGTCATGATTTATTTATTTTTTGTTACTTTTCACTTTTAACATCAACTAACCACCAGCTGTCATCATAGCTACTTTTATAAAGGGAGATTTTAAAAACAGAACAAAAGCCCGTCACAGACTGTAAATGGAGCGTTTCAGGTCAACATTTTCAAAAATTGTGCCTTTTTTTTCCGGCAGCTGCTGGTTTCAGTTAATGTCAGTACAGGGCGAGACTCAGTTTTCAGAGACCAAACTCCTTCCTTGACATCAGGAAGAAGACATTACAGCAAACATTTAGTCAGCTTAATATCTTTAAACAGTTATATTAGTTTTGCAAGGTAATGAATTGTTAGCAGTGACTTTTCTTGAAATCTCTTGTTGGTGTGCTTTGAAAACCATTGCAAGAAGTTTCCAAATTAACATTATCCTGTTAACAATGTACATGTTTTATTATCGTTTGCCTCCTGGGTTTAATTTTCAGACATTATAGTCTGCTAAATGCAATAAATCATGTCAAGCCTAATCATCAAATGGCTCTAAAATGTCAAACGTTGGAGCTTCACACGAGAACCCCTCAACAAATCATCAAAGTTCATTCCTGAATAAAATGTAAAAAGATGAACAGGAAGAAGCGGTGAAGAAAGAAAGCAGTACAGGAAAAAAAAAAAAGTAATGGAAACAGAAACGCAGCCGATACAGAGACGATAATAATGCGTGTGGTATTCTCGAGTGAGAGATGCACTCTCGTTAAACTGGATCTTTTAAAAGTGTGACGTCGAACATCACGATGAAAAGGAAGGAAGTGAAGGATCTTTTGAGAGGAAAACCCAGCGTTGGACCACAACCGTGTAGCGAGCAAGCTGGTGATGCTGCTGCTGCTGCATCTCTAGCTGAGAATACACGTCTTTGACTGTGACTGGGCTCCGCTCGCTGCAGGAGGAAGGAAAGAAAGAAAGGAGGAAATAAAACAGGAAGGGGCGGGAAAAAAAGAGAAAGAAGTTAATTTTTCATTTTAAAATGACCGAAAAACGCCTTTAAAACTTTTATGTGGTCACAGAATAGAAGTTTCAGTATATATATTTCTAACTCCAATCAACCTGAAAACTGGCACACAGGCTTGTTTATGCTCAGAGGCGTTTTCACCCCACATGAGACGGAGAAGTAATGCAGTTTGTGTGTGTGTCTGTGTGTCTTCGCCTCCTAACCTTGTCTGGTGGCCGCGGCTTTCTCGGCCTCCTCCTCCTTGGCTTTCTTGGCCTCCTCGATGGCAGCCAGTTTGGCTTCGTGCTCCTCCTTCAGAGCGTTCCACTCCTTCCTGTTGTTCAACAGGCGGTCCAGCATGGGAGTGATCTCCACGTGGAAACGGCTGAACTCCTGGGGAGCGGGGCGAGGAGGAGAGGTTGACGCAAATTCAATCAAGCCGGATGAACGCGACTGTTTTCCTTCCAGATCTAAACTGTTTAAATTCAATCACGCTTCTTAATGTAACACTGAAAAAATAAATGAGTCCCAGATGGTGTGAACAAAGTCAATTGGGGTAATTGAGTTGTGCACTTGAAGCGCCTTGAGATAAAGTTATCCAGCCCCCCGAATGGAGTCAATAACAAGCTAAAATGGCAACAATCCCCTCATAAGATCACCTTACAAAGTGATACTGAGATCAAACTTAAATATCAAAACTCAAATGAATACAGTGTCACATCTCAAGTTAAGTCAAGTCAATTTTTTCTAAAAGGGTCTTTCCAATCCGTACAGCACACAACTCTATCTTTAGACAGTTTGGGTAAAAACTTCCTTCCAAAAAGCCCTTTAATGAGTAAAAAACAAAAGAAAGAGCAACAGAGGACGGATCCCTCTTCAGGAACGAGGGATACGAAATCGCACAACGCGAGTTATGTTATGTTATGTCTGACCTTGTACACAAAAGCGCAGACGAAGTCGATGAAACCACACTGCAGCTTCGGTAGGTCGGCTGCTTTGTTTCTGTCCATCATGGGCTGGAATAGAAAGAGAAAAAAGTGGATTAAAAACAATCATATTTATCTGGTTATTGTGTCTGCTGCTAAAATCTTGAACTTTATCGTACTAATATATCATCAAAGGTCTATTGTAGTGTAATTGTGGCTCCTTAAGGAACAGCACAGTTGTATTAAAAGACACTGTAAGCTACTTCTGAGAGGTTTCTGATATATGTTAAGTGTGTCAGACTCTTTTTTTTCCCTTCACAGACTCACACAAACATCTAATAACCCAATAAAGACAATCTTTATCTTTATGTCTGGAAGGACTTTATTATAGATGTGTTTTGACCTGGATTGTATTATCTTAGTGCTTTTATTTTATTCACCCAGTCTTGCCGTTTTCTCATTAAGGACAATGGAGTTTTGTAACCATCTTATTAAACTCGAGGATCTGTTCTTCCATGTTGACGCTCTGGGTAGCGAACCAGAGGAAAAGTGAAACCCGAGTCCCCGAGCGCACGGTCACTGCTGGCCCTACTACTAACCCCCATGGAAGGCTGTTTTAAAGCTGAACTCTAACCTTTGACCTCTTAGTGGAGCGGGCAGGGGAGGAAGAGGCTATTTCCAAACGTACACCTGTTTTATCAGCTGCAGTACAACCGCAGAGAGGGAGAGTGCTCCGTCCTCAATCAGAACCTAAAAGCCATGTCTGAAAGCGGCGGAGAGTGAGAGCTCCTTTCAGACGTGTCACACTTTTTTGATATATATATATATATATATATAAAAAAAGAAAAGAAAATCAAATCCGCATGTTTGAGGGAGCTCTAGCCTCTCAGTGTGTCCTTTCTGAGTGTAAATACAGGTTAAATGACCATTTAAACTTACATTAGCCTCATGTTAGCAGTCAAATCCATAATGCACCAGGTTTACTTTTTCCAAAAAGACACACATGAGCAGCACACTGGTTTCTAAAAGCCTGTCAAGACCTGTAAAAAAAAAGTTCATGCTCGATGTAATTGCTGGCAAAATAGCCCACCTAAGTATTGCAGCCTCTGCAAAGTCGTTTTTTTTTTTTTCTTCCTCCCCTTTCTTTTTTCTCGTCAGACCACTGAGTCACAGAATCGACTGCTTGGAAAATACAAACTGATCAAAATGAAAAGTTTTCCCTGCTGACACAGATGCTATTAAATTCAGAGCACTGTGAGGTGAGAGAGTGTGGGATGGTGCTTCTCGCACTTCAAGTGTCTCAAGGACGTGAGGGAATGGAACAGAGCGAGAGAGAGACACAGGCAGGGAGGAGGAGAGCGAGCCGGGGGGAATATGGTCGGCTGGGTTAGGGCCACAGTGACCGCTCTTTCTGTATCAGTGCTCCACATAATGGTCTGTACATCGCTCAAACACCACCGCCACAGGGAACTAAATCTGTCTTTTCATTTCGTCTTCCAACTGTGCTTCTGTCTCTTGTTCTTCTTCTTCTTCTTCTTCTTCTCTCATCCCGTCCTTCCCGCTCTCTATCTTGGATTGAAGCCTAAAAGAGAATCTCGTCCTGCCCTAATTCCCTTGATTCTTGTCCACCCACCAAATCCTCTTTCTTCTCCGCTCAAACTTTAGCTCTCTGGCACAAACTCAAATGAAGAAAATTAAAAAAAAAAAAAAAAATTAAAAAAATCCTGGAATAATAAGAAAGAAACTGAAAGGATATCAAAAACCATTACGGTTAATCCAAGAACAAATCAGAAGACTAGAATCCAAACTGAGGAGGAAAATATTGATCAGAGAAACTACAGAATCATGTTTGTCCCTTAATGTTAAACATCTCGATTATGTTGAACTACAATGGATATTTCTTATAGTTGAGTATTAGAGTTCTGCCAATATGTTTCCTCTTTGAGTTTGAGCCTATTTTACTGTAAATTTATACCAAAAGTCATTCAAAATAGTGAAAATAAACTGTTTTCTTCAGTAGAAATAAATCTTTTTTTAAAAAAAAGGCCATATCAGACTCAGATTTTTGAAAAATCTATAATAATGAAGTGCGTTCTTATTCTTTTCCTCTCACCTGCTGCCCTAATCCATCTAGTCCTAATTCTTCTATTATGTTTTATTGATTCTCAATAGAGAAATCCTCCTTTTTTTTGAGGCCAGAGTCTATAAAACAGAACAGCAAGCACCACTGCAGCTGGAAGGACTTGTTGTTTTAGCTCCAGAGGACGTCAGCAGGACGGCTGTTTGCCTCCCCATCCATCTCTCTATCGCTCGCCCAACCTTCTGTCTAGCGTTCATCCATCTCTATCAGTCCCCAAGCTCTCTCTCTCTCTCTCTCTCTCTCTCTCTCTCTCTTTCCATGTCCTTACAATGGGCTGTTGCTCCAGGACCGTCCTCTCCAGGTCTCCCTGCTCCCAGAACTCAGCTGCTACAGACAGCGCCACCTAGAGGATGAAACAAAAATGTGTTTGAGAAGTCAGCGGCCTTGTCAGAAATTTTGTCTCGACATGTATTGATGCATTTTGGTGATTTTTGATCATCACTTCAATGAGTCTTCTGTGGGGTTGCAAACACAGTGGGTTTTGAGCCCAAAATACACAGATGTCAAGCTGAAAACCAAACTGCTGTTTATAGTTGATATATGGGTATGAAAGTTTTCACAATAGTGCCACAATATGATTCATCTGGATTTGCATCATAAGCTCCCAGAGCCCAAGATGTCATCTTTAAGTTGGTCTAAAATCCAGAGATAATAAATGTACAATGAAATAAAAACAGATAAAAGCAGCAAAGTGTCACACTCAAGAAGCTGCAACCAAGAAAAAATAATGACATTTTTGCTTCTACAATTACTTGATTATCAAAATTGTTTCTCTATTCTGATGTAATTGTCCTTTTTAAGTCCTACAGCCGCAGTTGGACCCCAGCTTCAACAGGGATGATGTGATGTGTGATTTCATCGAGGAGGAAAAGACCCGTAACATGTTGTTGAAATCATCTTATAAAAGCTTCCCTCAGCGTCCCATAATTGAGCATCTTATTCACTGCTCATGTGGCAGTTTCAGGCTTTGTTTCTTGATGAGATGAAAGCCTGTGTTTTTCTGCCCTCACACGCCCGAAACGGAGCGATGTGAGATCTGATGAATAATATGTGAATACTGTATTCAGGATGAAAAAAAAAAAAATAAAAACCTCCTTTTAGAAAGAATTAGTCATCAAGCCAGTTTTTGGGGGGGAACAATTGCCATGAGGCTGGTGCAGCCTGTAGACAGATATTGTGCGCGCGTGGGAGGCAAAACGGAGTGAAAAATAAAATATCAGCCATAAAAATGTCAGCGGAATATCTTATCGAGAATGAAGCCTGAGCTTTTGTCTCTCTATAACATCTTAAAAGAGGATTGTCTATCATCAATAAAAAAATATCTGAGGGAATTTATCTGTACTTGAGAAAGATTTTTATGCGGGAATCCGACCATCTTATCAGCTTAAATCACAAAGTCGAGCCATAACTTACTCATTTCACACTAACAGAGATTTCGCTCGGCTCAGTTCTGGTATCGAGTTATGTGCAGGTCTCCCCGCTCATTATCGTCACCAAAACTGCAGTTTGGGGACCTTCGTGTGACAGCTACAATATGTTACCCCTCTCTATATATATATATTCAGGGAGGAATTCACCTTTAAGGGGGAAAGAGTTAGTCATCAAACTACTTTTGGAGCACAATCCGCTGGAGGACGCTTGCTGCTGTGGATAGATATCCTGACAGTGTGTGTGTGTGTGTGTGTGTGGGTTGCAGAGCTGACTCACCAGGTAGCAGACAAATATGAAATCAAACCAGAAAAAAAAAAAAAAAAAATCTGCCAAAAACATACGACTATCCTAATTGGAAGGAGTTGTGCAATGCAGGACGAGACGCAGAAATGTTCGAAAGTCATATAAAACTCCACTGATGCTCATTATAAAGATGGTGAGCAAATAATTAGTTGGTTTGATATAATGAGATCTACAGTATTATATCAGTTTGCAATGATGTAATGATGTAATGTAGCTGTGATTCAGATGATTATCTTGTTTGTATCCCTGAAGTACCAATAAAGAAAAATGATGATGGGAGCCTGGTGACCACATGGCCGGTGCTTTGAATCCCAGATTAGCTAAAAACAATTTTAAACACATAAAATGCTTTGTAATATAGCAAAATTGTCTGTTAAGTACACTGATAACATTTCCCCCCCACTAAATGTTTGGTTTGAGATTCATTAACTTGACTAAAATAAAAGATATGAGCCACTGTATGCTAGTTGGCTGATAGCAGTGCTGCACCCCCCCCCCCCCCGACCAAGGACCAGACCTCGCAGTTCAAAAACAGGATTCTGACCACGAATCGGAAAAGTCAAATAAAGTAGTAAAACTGCAGAACCCACCCCCCTCTAAATGAGGCAAGACTGGCAGGATCTGCTTTCCATAATAGTCCCTCTCCAGTGGGCGAGGTGAGCACAGCTGGAGTTTCAAGCTGAGATGTAAATTTGCCAAAAAAAAAAAAAAAAAAAGTGAGTTCAAGCTTTTCATTCCCAGCGAGGGATTACTTTTATTTACTGTGTTTTCTGCTCTATTTAGAACTAGACGGGAGCGAATGTGCAAAGTCAATTCAGTTTTATCAGTGGAGTGTAACATCACATGTAGAATAGACCAGATAACCAACAGGATGACAAAATCATAGATGGACTGATAACATATCTAAAAAACATGAAAGGCTTGATAAATGTGACTTCAAACATCTTTTCAAAACGCCTTTCATTATTAATGTCATTTGTTTTCAACATTTTTGTGACGCTTTAAATAGAAATCTTGTTTGTGAACACTCATTCTAGGTTGTTTATGTCCAAGAGTTGTGACCACTTCAACCACAAAACTCATTCCTCCGTCCTTAAATGTTTTATTTGTGGACATTTTCTTAAAAAAGGTAAAATTATCCAGTATTTCAATAGAAAATGTTTGAAAAAAATAAACAATTTTGTGAAGGAAAATAGGTTTTTCCTACCAGGTAATCATACCTTTACTCTTATGATTTATTTGGCGAGAATAACGCATTATTACCTTTACTGTCACTTCTGCTGACAGATCAAATACTTCACCAGCAAGGACTCAAGCCCGGCATTCAATTACCATTACTGGTTTTATTATGGGCACAATGGTTTTATTATGGGTATTGAATTTCTACCTTATGAGTGTATAAGACTGTAAATGTGCGTATACGACTGCGGTAAGCCATTACTGGAAAAACAGCATATGTTCGGTCAATTGCGGACAAATAAAAGTAAAAAAATTGACACAAGCGGCGCCTGCCGAACAGCCGGAGATGCTTCCTGTTCATATCGATATGCCCCTGTGTGCAGGCTTAATGGCGATGTGTATATTACATACTTTACTGAAATAAAATGCTGAGTCTGCCGAGCAGTGATGAGGGGGGAATGAAAAGCAGCAGGTTGCTTTTGATGCATGAGGCCGTCAGGAATCACTGCCGAACGCCGCTGAGAGGAATGGTAGCGCTGACAAAATGTCATTCTCTGTCTACTTTATCATTGGTTCCCCCATCTCAAAGAGCCTCTCCTGGAGCCTGTGTCTTATTACTGTGAACGGCTGGATGTTAGTAAGGCTGGAGAGACGTTTTCTTTTACTTCTACAGCTGTGAAGTATGAAAAGATCGCACGGGCGCGTACCTTGCTCTGGACCTCCCATGGTTTGGCGATGGCGGAGAGGTCACAAGCGGTCATCATCATGGCCCTAACGGAGACAATACATATGATTTAGGATGACTGTTTTGAGTGCATGTTGGTATAGTAGTAAGCTGCCGTTTTATGTGAGTTTGTGCCTACATGACAATCTCTTTGCGCGTAGTCTCCAGCATCATGTATTTGGTCCATTCGTTCCAGTCCTCGTAGGTCTTGGACTGGTCCACGATCTTCTGGAACATCGTCCTCTTCCTGCACGGAGACAAAACAGTGCTCTAGTACCTCTTCCTGTTATCTGTTTTATTCAGTTTTGGCCGTTTTCTTGCACAATCGAAATACATCAAAATATCTTCTCCACTATATTTGTCTGTTGTTGTGTATTTGGAGTCTTTCTGGATGATTCCACTTTTTCCAGCAGTAAATTACAGTCAATAAGTAACTTGTTTGCCTTTTCAATATCAATTGATGAAGTGTTTATATTGAAAAACTCAAATTAAAACAGATGAAATGATCAATAAATGTGTCACAGTTCATTTTTTTCTATATTTGATAGTTGACAGTATAGAGAAAGACAAGAAAAGGCGGGAAAAAAGAAGCCAGAATCAAACCAGTTATATTGTGTGAGTCTTAACCATTAGCCTACCAGGAGACCAACACAGAAATGATCAATAGACAGATTTTAGCCACAGTGTGTTTGATCGATAAATAGCTGCTTTTATGCATTTGTTATACTGACTTGAAGTAGAGAGCCAGGTCAGTGGCGATAATGGCGATGTCCATGAGGTGGATGACGAGGTCGTGCTGACGACGGTTCAGGTTCTGGTAAATGTTCAGTGCCTGAAACACAAAGATAAAGTCAAGAATGACTTTTTTCAAAACAAAAACAGGTACACCAGATGGTTACATGGGCATGTGTGTGTGTGTGTGTGTGTGTGTGTAGGAGATGGTGGCCCTGATTGGCCATCCCAAAGGCTCTAAGATATAGTATCATGTTTGAGGTTTGACCTTTTATCCGGCAGATGTGATCTCACAAGACTACAATAGCCCTCATTTGATGTAAGAAAGAAAATGTGTGAGAAAGCTGATACACTGGAAAAAGATACAGAGCATAGAGAGCTACAACATGTTTCTGATCAGATTTGAAACTAAACAGGTATCTGCTACTGTAACAACAGCTGCGGTTCCCACGAGCCGATGGTAAAGAATCACGGGATACTTGATTGAATGCTGGAAACATAAATAGGTCATTTTAATTTAATTTTATTTACCATAATCTTATTTTCCCCAGCAGAAGTGACACGAGAGATGGATGGGACCTCCAGTTCTTTATATTCATTATGGGACTGTTGTATTGCTTTACATTGTTCAGGTTTCCAGGTGTTAATGTGTCCACCCCCTGTATGCATCTACGTGTGTGTGTGTGTGTGCGTGCACTGCAGTATATACATCATCTCTCAGCAGAGTCTTTCCGAACTCCAGATGGTGTCTTTCCAGGATGGAAGAGCCATGAAGCTTCGCCAGAGGATTTCCAGACCTGGAAAAAAAAAAAAAACACACACAAGCACACAAACAGCATTGTTGGGAGGTTACGCTGTGATAAATCATGCATGTTAAACTACAGGTGGGCCTGGCCTGCAGTGTCTGCGGCTAATGGCGGCGCTCATTAGCTCATCCATCAGCAGGTGGAGTAGAGCAGCCAGAGGTGTTTATCTGGTCAATATCAACCCATTTGACGCTCTCTCTCTCTCTCTCTCTCAGTGAGTGACGGTACCTTCAGAATAAAAGAGCTGAGGTCAGCTCGCCCGCGCAGCAGGAGGAGTGACGGCTGTCACTTTGGGAGCAATTATACAAACTCCTGAATAACTAAGCGGTCTTATTTTCCAAAGTGAGGAAGTTTCTAAATGAGTTTAATTCATCTTCATAGAAATTGGGTCATGTCAGTTTTTCTTTGCCAATAAAACGTGTTACAACTTCTTGAACTCAAAGTTTGAAACTGTGCTTTCTGCTGTAGTATATCTCACACAACAAAGTGGCATCATTTATGGGCCCTGCTAGATATTTTATTGGATATGTGGCACTGAAATATATGTTACATGCATATGTGTTAACCTGAAAATGTCTGGTATCGTAAAAGTGTACGTCATGTCAGAAATCAGCGGCGATCAGCGGCTTTTAATTCATTTATCAAAAACCTGAAGAATCAGTTTTCTCACACTGATTCTTATGTAATAATCTCTTTAATAACATTTAAAAGATAAGTCATTTTTCCAAGAATTTACAGGAAATACAAACTATACAAAATATTTTTTAAGAACGGGCCTAAAAACAAGAAGTTACTCATATTTTTAGTGCCAAGAAAACTGACAAAAATAAAAATTTCCTTAAAACAAACATGCTAATATCTCGAATTTGATCGTGTTTTTCTAAACTATTTGAAAATAAGATGTGTGTTGAATATTGCCGGCTTATATTTTAATCATTTAGTAACGACAGGAAGTCTGGATGCCTCCCTCCGCAGTTAGTCTGTGGAGGGATCAAACCCGGCCACCTCTCAGCTGATTAGAAGACACGCTGACACACTCCCCGTCTCCCCGCCTCCTCGTCTCCTCCTGTTACTCACTTCATCTGGTAGAGGTTGTTGGTTCCTCTGTGGTCGATATCGTGACACAAGCCAGCGGTCACCATGGCCATGCACTCCAGGTCTGTGTAGTAGCGCTTCAGATCGCCCGTCTGAGAACACAAACACAAACCAGAGAGGATTTATTGATAGTGTCTGTCGTACACATAGAGTTTCATTGAGTGTTTTCAAAGCGCGCACACACACACACACAAACACTCATATACTGGTTGTCAGGGTTTAATGGTAGAAGCATATATACAGTACATGAACGATAATGATACTCACTGGTCTTATTAATGACCAGTTCAGGCAAAACTGAGTAGCTATTTGTTTACAGACACACTTCATTATCTCTCTCGTTGACTCCCCCTTTCTCACTTACACACACACACCCACACACACATTAGACATGTAGACATGCATGACCATATACACACTACACGGTGGTGACGGCGGCGACTACAAGACATGAAAGAAGAGAGTCAGATAGGAAGGCAGAAGAGGGGAAGAGGGAGGGGGGGGCTTGTTACTTTGAGAGATGGAAGAGGAAAAGATGGAAGGAAAGATGAAAGGGCAGAAAAAAGGAAGGAAAAAACAGCAGGAGGTGACGTGAACGCCTCCCCCAAGTAATCACAGAGGAGTGATGTTTACTTGAGGAGGAGGAGGAGTGTGTGTGTGTGCGTGCGTGAGTGTGTGTCAGACCATAAGCAGGGTGAACATGGTCTGTCCAACGTTGAATCCGTGTCTCCAGTTATGGTAAGTGATAGCTCTGTAGCCTTTACTGAGCGAGTAGACGAACCTCACCAGGGCCTGCGGATATCACACACACACACACACACACACAAAATTTACTGAATTAATTTTATGTTCACATGACAATTAAAAACTTGAACGTACACAAAAAAAAACCAACACAAAGCCCGGATAATGCTTCATCGTTTCTCTAAACCGACGTTCCAACTCAACAGCTGCATTTGGGCGATTATTAGCCGCTGCTAATGACTACAGGCGCACAGACATGCATGGTTGAGTATCGGAGAGAAAAGAACATCAGTCTTTATTTTTGGACTAATGTACTGCATGTTTTCACTCACTAATTACCCTCCAAAAACCATACAAGCTTACTTCCACAGCAACTCTGCAATCCCAACCCACAATTTTTTTTTACTCCTTTTTGCTATATTAATCCATCGTTCATGGACTTTCAGCTGAGTCAAAATGTGATGATATGATCTTATGTTATCATTCTACAAGCATCTATTGGCTATATATTTCTTCTTGTAGGCGAGCTGTAATTAAAAAACTGACTAAATGAATTATTTAAACTTTTATTTTAGACATAAATTCAAATATATGTATTATATAATGGATGACAGTTAATGGCTTTGAACATTAACTGGATGATTTTATGTGTTATGTTGCATCAATTTGCCACAAATGATATATATTGATGTTGCAAAATGTCCTAGTTTAATGCTGTGCTAATGATTTCAACCATATTTCAATGCAGCCCTGATTGAGACGCATAGTGCATCATTTCAAGTGCAATACAATAGTTGACTGATGTTTCTGTTCTCATGCACCAACATTCAAAGGATAGGTCCACATTTTTTTTTTTTTTTTAAAACAAAAGTCCAGTGTCCATTTGAACAGTGAAAGAGGTTTTACTTGCTATAATCATTCCTCCTGTTCATACCGGCTAAAAAAAGATCCTCTTCAAAACGCGCTTTCAATGTAAGTGATGGGGCCTAAAAACCCACACACAGTCAAGTAGTGCAAAAGTCAAGTAGTGCCAAAATGCATTTAAAAGTTTATCTGAAGCATATATGAGGCCTTCAGCAGTCTGAGTTAGTCATATTAAGTGGATATCTGACACATTTGCAGACTTTTTTTTTTTTTAGCATTAAATTTCCTCTTTGTGGAAGTATAGTAAGAAAAAGAAGGACTTTGGCACTAAAAAAGACCGTCATGTTGAAATACATCTACTTGATTTGACTCATTTGGATGCTGAAGCTTCTGTGGATGTTGGCGTTTTAAGTGCATTATAAAGCAATCTTTGACTGGCTAGCATGAACAGGAGGAATGATCGTGGCAAGACAAACCTGTTTCAATGTTCATCTGGGCATCTGACTGTTGTTTTAAGACACAATGAAAGACTGGGAACCTGCACTTTGACCCACATCTGACTGGATGAACACACCAGCATCAGAATAAAAGCTTTGTGAAGTGCAGTCTTATAACTATACAAAAGTGGGGACCCAAGAATTCCTGGAATGTATTAAAAAAACCTGTCATTATAAATCTTTTAGTATCTTCCTAATCCCCTTCAAAGTATTCTCCTCCAGATGTGATACACTTGTCCTGGCGCTTCTCACATTCCTGGAGACATTTCCTGTAGTCATATTTTGTTGCAATGTCCAGATGCTCTTGCGTTCTTTTCCTGGATTTCCTCCACAGAATCTTCTCTCTTTTTGTTAGTTTCACCAAGCTGTAGGCACATGCTACCTAGCAGCAAATCCAAAAATCCTGTGCTGCCAATGGCTTCTGGGAATTTTTGGGTTCTCCTTGTATATATATATTCATCGACTTATCCCAGAAAGTTAACTCTTTGCTCTATAAAAGTTGTTTTAAATGTACTTTTTTTTTTGTCAAAGTATCAGTTTAAAGCATTGCAAAGAGTACGACAGGAGCTTCCAACTTTCCGTTTTGATACTGCAGCCGTTTTGGGAAATCATGCGGCCGAACTAACTTACAAATTCACTCACAAAAGGAACCACTCACCTCTCTGGGAACGTGAAACTTGTCCACCACTTTCAGCTCATAGTACATCCTGATGCCGCACTTCACCAGGTCCAGTTCGGTGAATTCAAAGTCGCAGAAGTGAAACTCTAAGATCTCAGCTTTCCTAGCGTCCGGCAAAACCTCTGACTGTGGACAGACGTGGACAAAAACATCAGAGAGGTTTTTTGCAATCATTTTGTTAAATGAATTTTGCTGTATGCAGGATTCAAAAGTACAAAACTGTGATTGTACAACCAAAAGTTTGATCTTTAGATCCTCATAGTCTTCTTCACATCCGTTTATTTCCCCATTTCTTTTCCTTTTCATTGGGGGAAATCTTTTTTTTTTTTGTAATTTGAAGTATAAATTTCTATTTCAAGAGTTCATTTTATAGAATTTCTAGAGAAACATGTTTGATGTTTTCTTGTTTTCATTTTTTTTTGTTACCAGAATCTCTTGGAGCTCCTCCTCCTCGCATTCATCCGGTTCCTTTCCCCATCTCTCCCTGGTGTTCTGGGGAAACACACACATCATCAACGCTCACCTTGGATGAAATGGGTTCAGCATCAATCAATCAACTCGACTCCTGATCTAAGGTCAAACCGGGTCATTTCTCTCTGCTTTTATTCTCTCGGCCTCTCTCCCCGTCCGCTGACAAATCACCTCATAGAAAATCTGACAGCTTATTTCAGCTTATAAACGATGCTCACCTCCTGTTTATATCATCCACATCTACTGACTGCTCTCTGGACGGTTTTTGTTCCGTTTAACCTCAACATCTAACCAAAAGGGATTTGAAAAAAAAAAAAAAAAGCCACTAAGTTTGCTGGTGGTTGGAAGTTACATTTTCTATGCAGCTCTGTGCCTTTTTTCTGCATTCATTTAAAAATACAGCGTCTGATCTGTGCAGCACTTATTGTTGTCCTGGAGTGTTCTCTAATTTTATTTCAACAAAAATGCTACAGCCTCTACTTTGAACAAGGCTGGAGAATGTATTAAATTTGCCAAATTACCTTTTTGTAGACAATGAAACATCAAATTTAATATGACCAAAAAGTATATGGTGGTTGCTCAAGTAGATCCCTCTGGCAAAAATGTTCTATTTCCTGCTGTAGTTAAACATCAAATTTGCCCTAAGCTGAATATTTTTTCTTCATGCACCACTACCTGGTTTTGTATCAGGAAATGCACTCTCATTATATTTATTCAAACAGGACATGATATATGCCTGTTGTCATTGTAGTCATTTACACTTAGATATTTTAAGCAACTCAAGTGACCAATTAAAGAAAGTGGAGTTATGATGAGTGCTTTATCACAGGCTTTACCAGCCTATGTTCTAGTAGAATTAAAAAAACATACATAAAACATGAGTTTGCATTTGTACGAGCCTTAAAAAAAAAAACATTTAAATCAGACCCATAGGAATATAATTGTTGATGTGCTGGAGAACAAAAGCCACTCTTCACTAACCAGAACCTTCTGGATCTCATCCTTGCGACACTTGACGTGGTACATCACCATGTCCTGGAAGATGTCCTTCCTGTTCTCCAGCTTGTTCATCTTGTCGTAGGTGTCGGTGTTCAGCACCGACCAGCCCAGGAACTGGGTCAGAGACTGGACGCACAGGGGGGGGGGGTGTGGTGGGTTTGTGTGAGGGAGACAGAGGGAGGCAGAGAAAGAGAGAGAGAGACAGAGAGGAAGCACAAATATATAGAGAATAAATCACAGAGTAATGGTAGCATGCGCACCAAATAATAACTCCTCAAAGGCACCTATTATGCTGATTTCCAGCTCTATAATTTTTTTTCTGGGACTCCACTAGACTAGATTTGTATGATTCGCAGTTTTTAAAAAAAATCCTTATTTATCTTATACTGGCCCTTAATGCAGGCCCCTCAGCTCAGCCTCTATCTGTGTGAGGATTAACCTGAGTGATTCCCACCAGTGCAGAATCGTGACTAATGTCGATCTAGAGTGATGTAAAAGTCGCATGAATTCCAGTGTGACTGTTCAGACTGAGGTCGCATTGCAGAAAACATCATCTGATTAAGGACCACATATGAAGTGAAAGTGTAAAAAAAAACAGATCTGAGACAAATATGAGCAAAGAAAAAGGAAGAAAAATCAGATTTGGGCCATTTCGCCTGCGGTTCTAAACATAGTCTCAGATTTGAAAGACGAGGTGAGGATCAAACAGTCTGGGGCTCCAGGTCCCTTAGTTGCCATTCTCCGCCAGTCCACCAGATGCCCTCGGACTTTCCTCCCTGTTTATTTAGACTGGACTGAGTAGGGGGGAAAGGCAGATTAGAGAGGTTTGCCGATTATATTAAAAAGGGACCACTTAAGATACCGTCGCTTGCTGCATTAAACCTTTGTCCAGACACTTAACTGCCTAATTCATGAAGAGACGTGCTCGACTGAAAGAGTAAACAGGAGTGAAGTGAAATCTGAAATACTTCTGCCTTCACTTGGTCCAGATGTTTGTTAAGTGACCAGATTGTTTCGTCAAATGTGTTTCAGGCTGATTTCAAGCAAGCAATCCACACTGTAAGCAGTGATGTATCAGTCCCCCCCCTTTCATTTTTTTGTGTAAAGGAACATCTATTTTTTGACCTTCAAGAGTTAGTATGTACTCAGATCAACTTCTAAGGCTTTGTTGAGCTCACTTATTGTGTTTTCTGGCTTTTTGATTTTTTTTTTTTTTACTCCTGTGTGTTCCTGTGCTCCTCTTCCCTCCACACCTGCCCTGCATCAACCTCGTTAGTCCTGTCCTGCTCCCTGCGTTTTCCCCAGCCAATTAGCTCCTTTGTTTTTCTCCTCCTCTTCTTCTTTTTATCACCTCCTTCCCCCCCACCTGAGCTTCCCTGCCCATCTCTCCACCCGCGCCTCACCCCCCCCCCTTGAGGCCTGTTTTCAAGTTTAGTCTTAATTTCTTTAGTTTTTATTTCGCTTTGCCTGCACAAATCCTCAATAAAGAGTTATTCCTCATTTCCTGCCGCTTCTGCGTCCTGCGTTCGCGTCCACCTGCTCCACACTTTATAGACACTTGTTGTGTATTTTAACTGAGTCCTGAGCAGCGAGGCAGATAGAGGAACTTCAGTAAAAAGCCTCCAGGCCCAATGATAAATAATGCAGACGCTCAGAATGGCCTGCGTGTATTTATAAACCAATGACTCAGTGCTGTCACACACACACACACACACACTCACATACACACACACACACATCCACTACCTCCATCAGTGTTTCGTCCATTTCATCAAAGGGTTTCCCATCCTTCCTGTTATAGAAAGTGGCCACACCCACTATCTCTTCTTTCTTGTTGACGATTGGCATAGACAGGACGTTCTTAATGGTCCAGCCGGAGCTGTCCAGAGGCTCTTTCTGCGTGCACAAACACAAAGAGTTGAATGACTATCGATGAGAGTCTGCTTTGTCACCTTTGATATGTTGAAGAAGGTAAGACGAGGGCTTCTATGGGGTATTCTGATATTTCAATTTCTTTGTTTACAGACTATTTTTTTTTTCCATTTATCACTTTAGAAATGTTACACGTCTCTCTACATTCAGAGGAAATGTGAAATGAATCAATAATTCACCTGCTCACTGCCCCTGAAATCTGAACATACTGCTGCTGCAGTTGTTGAAGCTTCTTAAAAAAAAAAAAAAGGATGCTTGGTGAGCTAATGCTGCACTTTAGCTCCATCACCACGTAGGAATGTTTAGAAAATAGAAAAAAATATATAAACAGGATTCGCTTGGTTTATCTATCAAGAGTTACAAAGAACTACTGAGGGGAAAAAAAAAAGAAAAACACATTTTCATCCTTCACTGGAAAATGATGTAGCTTAACAAAACTGAAGGAAAACCATTAACGCAGACGAATAAAACCCTCAGATGTACGAGTCTTCGTCATGCATATCTGGCCAATGAAGCCGAGTTATTTCGAGCGGTTAAATGGAGTTTGGTGATGATTCAGTGATCTAAACCGTCCCCTTCAAGGTTCATCTATGTAGCGCCATTTCATACGAATGCAGTTGAAAGAGAGCAAAGCATACGGAAACTGAACCGTTTGGCACAAATGGTAGACGGCAGAAAGAAATATAGAAAACACAGATACATTTCTATAGTCACAGATGGACCAGAATGCTGTGTTTTGAGTAAAATGAACCAATTATAGTGACATCCTGTATATGCGAGCATCAGAATCACCATCTTGTACGTTTTATACTGAACATTTGAACTAATCCCTGTAATTTATACATGTCAATTGGATGGATCTCACTAAAGATTCATATGTACCTTTCTTTTTTTAAAGCCATTCATTGGTAAACTTCTTGGTTTTGAGTTTGCACTGAACTTGGTTAAACTGCATTGTCTCATTATGCAACCTGGGCCTTGAAAAATGTACAAGATCATCTGAAAACACAGACTTCATACTGGACATTCAAGCATCCAATTAAAAGATGTTTCATGAGGAACATTGTTATTTTAAATAGTCGAGTGTTATCCCATTCATATTTCTCAAATCCTGTTATTATGTTGTGTTTGGGTGTGACTCTTTTTGACACCGCCATTTAGGCCAGATCTCCCAACGAGACTCCATGAGACTATGAGACTTCCTTGTTAAACGATATCATTTTTAAAAGTCTCAGGTTGCTCTTTCCACCGTTATCCTACTATAGGGAAACAACTGAATGAAAGCGGACGTAGATGAGACAGGTTCGGAGGATGTTAGTCGGTACGCGAGATAAATTACAACACGTCCTCACAGAATGAAAGACCGAGATCGAACTATAAGAATATAATGCTTCATTTCCCCGTTAACATCTAGACTCTAATTGTCAGCAGGAGTGAAGCAGGAGCAATGTATGTGCCGGGACAGTGGCCGCCCCTGAATCAGGAAATGAGTATAATATAGATAAATATAATGGGAGCTTTGAGCCCCCTGGAAACTAATTTAAACTAAGGAGAGCAGAGAATGTGAGGCATATCATTTATTCACCTCGGACTATATGGCAGATTCTTTTTTTATGAGTGTGCCCTGGTGGTCTCTTATGATACATGAAAAGCTATTATATAGTCAAGTTAATTTTTTTCAGACGTTATTTCCACATATTCTCTCAGCTCCGTTTTATCCACATGGCAAGATGGAAGGCTCAAACATATTATAATTACTATAATCTGGACGTATACTGCTATCATCTATCCACTTTACATAAAAATCTGATTGCAGATAATGAGCGAAACGGCTCTTATGTTACTGAAGCCTTGGAGCAACAACCGGTATAGAGATGCATAAAGTTATGAGCACTACTGGATCTATTCATTCCAGGATATATTAATGTATAAGAAGAAGTAAAATACTGTGATATTCTCTGAGTGATACAGTTTGTGGACAAATGTACCAAATCAATAAACATATATGTATATTTCAACTATTTATCTTACAGTTGATCATTTGTTGATTTGTCATTGAACTGCTTCACTATTGAATTTGGAGGCAAAGTAACAAGAAGTAAATAAATTGCAGTATAGAGTCAAAGAGTTTTCTGGTAATTCACCAATTTTAAAACAATGTTTTGTATCCACATGGATAGAAGATGGAGACATATTAACAGCCATGTCAGAAAACTAAAGTTTAAGTTTTGGCTTTGATTTTTTTTAAAACTAAGTTTGTTTCACTTTTCAGACATCAAGACACTTTCAGCCATTGAAGCTTCTTCTCAGTAATCAACTATTTTACCATAAACTTGAAACACAGTCAGCTGTAAGAGCCTCACTTCTCAAAGTTATTTGTATCGAGAGGAAGCCTGACTACTTTTATTTACGCATTTAACATAGAGAAACTACAGCTGCTGCTTACAACGAGGAAGAATCAGCAACAAACGCATTAAGCTGATGGACTTTTGTTTCCGGTCATTTGTTCTATCGGGTAATTTAATTGTAAACAACTGTTGTCTTATTGATTTTTATTCTGTTTTTAATCCATTCTTCACGCATCATCTTAAACTTTTTGTTCCTTGATGTCTCTCTTATCCGGGCCTTCCCTTGAAAAAATAGAATATCTCACATGGTTAGACTTAAAAAAAAATAATTAATAAATAAAATAAAAAGTTGCCGCCATCTTACCTGGAACTGGAAGAAATCATCCTCAGCTGCGTTCATTATGTTACAGATCTGTTGGGAAAAAAAAAAAGGGAAACGAGAGGAGATTTCAGGATGATGATATTTGATGATGCTACAATGAGAGAGGGGTTTGGTTTTTTGGGGAAAAAGGAAAACATAGATGTTTATGATCTGAAACCAAAATTAATTTAAAAGTATAATCTGTCAAGTAAGTTGGGCATTACAGAAATAAGAGGCCTTCAGGTAATTTGCAGCAGCTGACGAAGTTTTATTGCCCCACAGTGAATCCATTTAAAACCCCCCTTCTGTCATATCAATAACCTTCAGTGTCAATCTCACATGTCTTTTTCTATCAATTTATAAAAAAAGGTGGCAGTGTGGAGAAATGAAGTTTTCTTCTAACCTTCTACAAGATCTAGAAGAGTTTTAAAAAAAAAAAGAAAAAAAAGAAGAAGACGACGACGAGGGAGGAAAGTCGACGTACGGTTGAAAAATGACAAGCACCAAAGACAATGAAAGGACGGGACAGGAGGAGGACAGACGGGATAAAGCAGAAGGGATAGATAGATGAGCTGAAGCAGGCTCAGCGGTTTGGGAAAAGCACACTGTGATTAATTACAATGGCTGAAAAAATTACAATTATACATCATAGCAGCGTGTGGCTGAGCACTTTTCATTTTCCACAATGGTGTGCACACTGACAACTGTGTAATAAGGCCTAATGGTGTTCTGCTCGTCTGACCACCCATAGCTTCCAATGAAGATATTTTGAAAGAGAGATAAAAAAAAAAAAGGACATTGGTGTTACATGGACTCCTGCACACCAGAAAAGAAAGTTGATGTCCAAAAGTCTCAGTGACAAAAAAAAAAGAGGAGGAGGAATTCTGCTGTGAACTTTAAGTTTTTAAAGCTACATTTACTTGATTAAAAAACACGCTCAGTCACACAACTGATGCTGGATCTTATAGACTTTTGCCTCTATAAGCCGTACTTACACACACAAAGATGTCACATGGTTAACAATATAGCAGAAAGGCTCTAATCATAATCTCATGACCCTTAATCTCACCACAGAATGTGCAACAATATATGCTAAAATAAAATATACAAAATACAGATATACAGTAATAAAGTTACATTAGATTCAGTCAACATGAGCTGGCATAGATCATCTGTACATGCTGCGTTGCTACCAATTAGTCCCTGCAGGATCTTGTTGAGTTTTTAAATTATTTCATCAAAGAATAACTACATTTTCAGCAGCTTTTCTATAATATTGCTACAATATAAAACCATTTTTGGATTATATTTGGATAAATTGTGGCAAACTTTAACATTTTTGAGATGGTTGTAAAATATAGATTATCATCAGATTATCATAACATCATAATTTTGTTCCTGGAAGAGACAAAATGATTTGGAACAAGTGGTCTCAGCAGTCGGCTGACCAGGAATATGAACTGTGCTTTTTTGCACTTTATCAAAGATTTCAAATAAAGGTGGTGCTTTCTAACAAGCTCCATAAACCAAATGATTAGTTTTAGCTATTAGATATGAGATTATTTAGTTTTGATAATTGTACAGCTGGTTAGATCACAACAGATGTGATGTTGGGTGTGGTCAGAGAACTGATTGATGTATTATATTATTAATTATTATGAATAGAACTTTTTAAATCATAACTAGAGCAATTTTCTTTTTTTGTCTTTTGGTGATCTTTAGGTGGTCTCCACACTGTGAGACTTGTTTAATTCCCTGCAGTCACAGGGTGTATTTTGTTGGATATGATCAGAACACCACAGCTGTGTCGTGTAATTAAAATTTCTCAAGATGATATTTTAAGTCCCGAACAGACATCGCGTCTTGATTTCAACACCAATTGTTTGATCAAATCTGCTGCGAAAAAATAAATAAATCTTGTTTTGTATCTTCTGCTTTATTGTCAGTTTGTTTTTTTCTAGACATGAATTGATCATTTCCTGCTGAAAAGAGCTGCCAGTCTGTGTAGTCAACCTGGTCACTGGCCAAACAAATGTCACCAAAATATTTGACAATACACTTGAGGAAAGCAGTTTGATTTAAGTTTAAATAGACAGAAAAACACCATGAGACATCATTGCCTTAATTTGTGAGAAGGTGTGTGGCATCATGTCTCCCCAGTGGTGTAGTCAGTTAAGTCACCTTCTCTGGGAACACAATAGTCCAGGGTTCAAATCCCCTGGTGGCCACTAAAGCAATTCATGCATGTGTTATGTTTTCAAATGCTTATTGAGGTCATAATAACTCGAACAAGCATCCAAATGCCCGTGGTCTGCTTGGACTCGGTCCATTGCTGCTTGCGGCTATATTTCATTTTTCATTTGCTCTTTAATTCACACGGGACGTGTTTCGGCTCTGCGGTTTCCTTGCAGGTGCAGAGAGGTAACATGTTTAATGCCTTCAAAAGTCATCGTGTGACCTACTTAAGTGTCATTCAGAAGTTACGAATATAAACGTGACAACCAGATGCCTCCGATTTCAATCTGAATACTTCTTGACCTTATTTGGTGTGATGTAGAGCGTTTGAGGGGCTCACTTTCCTCACAGTCACCTTCGAGAATATTTCTGGCAAACAGAAAAGTTGAGGAGGAAGAAAAGATCTGCTTAAAAAACAGTATTGATTGCCATTAATAGTGACTTAAAGATGACACATGGAAACTTCCTGCACATGCGACTTTAAACAACATGAAGCAGAAGCCAACTCAAACGTCAACCTAAAGCCACTTTGAAGTTTATAATTCCAATCTCTCAGCAGTAGAGTTTCCTCAGAGCCTCTCCTGACACACCTGAACCAATGTTGTTAGCGCCATGACATGAAACAGAAATATTCATCTGCTGACAGGTTGTTGGGTGTGTGTGTTGTATGTTAGCAAGTAGAGAAGGCCTGAAATATACCTACTGTGAACATAAAATGTAGGAAACTTTTTTTGTAAAACTGAAATGCTGAGGATAAATTAATTCCCAGCTCATGTTCTGGGTCTTTAAAACAATCATCTTGCAGCTTCTTTGCTTGTCTGCATCATCATCTTAAATACTGAAGTGGATTTAAGAGGTGAATCCAGTAGTGGTCAGAAACTTCCACAAGAACTCAGCTGCTCAGCTTTCCTCATGGCAACAGGAAGAGTAAATCTAACCAGAGCAACTATGTTAAAAATATTCAACCTTTGACAACTGTGTGAAATGAGAACATAATGTAAATGATACGCTCGGGGCAAAAAAAAAAAAAGAGTGAGAGATATGTTTATAGGTATGATTTGCAAAGGGCTGTGTGGAAAAGATACAAAACTGTAAACAGGAAATAGTTTGAGTGTGAACCAGCGAGGTGGGAAGTAATGTTTTAGAGGTTGGTGTCATGGATATTTGGAGACATTTAGCTTCAGCTCCGCCAACCTCAGACTTAAAGCCAACGTAACAAATATAAAAATATTTTCATTTTCATCTTCTTTTTTTTCTTAAATTTATAAATCTCTATTTAAAAAAAGTCATCCATCCTGTTATGGTGAAGGCATGTGCTCATAATACAAACTAGACTCAAGACTTTATTCTTCCATCACAACATTTTGAGAGATTTGTAAGAGCAAATGTTAAAATTAAAAAAAAAAAAAAGAAAGATGACAGGAGCTCTAAAGAAAAGCAGATACTGACCAGTCCAGTCTCTGCTACATAGGTTGGCAAACCGCTGATCAGCGCCCAGTGATCTGCAGGAGGAGTCCTGCGGATTAAAAGAACATGACAAGCACAAAATCATCACCATCATCATCAAAACAAAATGATTATGTCAACTATACTTAGTTACTGAATGTTTAAATTAATTTGACTATGCCAGGTTTAAAAAAAAAAAAAAAAAGATCAATACAAATAAATAATGCATAAACAAGTTTCAGTTCACACAGGAGAGATTGTCAGGATTATTCTGCAGTGAAATGTTTGGACAGCGGTTATTCATGTTTACAAGGGCAGCGATGTTGGATAAGAGACAAGAAAACAGAAGATCACAATGTCATGGACATTTATCTTGTAAAAAAATAAAAAGGAAAAAAAAAACTTTATTAGGTCAAATGTCGAGGACGACGCCGCTTTAGTATACTTTTATCATCTTTCTGTTGACATTTCTGTGTTTTCCTGCATTTTACCCTCCAAACACCACAAACCAGAACTAGTCACAGAGCTTGTGACTCACGGTATGACTTTGATGTCCTCTTTGCCATGGAGAATGTAGTCAATGATCTTGTAGAAGATAATTTCCTTGAGAAACACACAACATAAAAGATTAGAGAGAATACTGAGCAGGCCTTGTGGAGTAGATACTCGATGAAAATTACATTGCTCCTTTTAAAAACAGGACACAGGATACTCTTAATACCATATAGCAAAGATCATTTCATTTTCCCAAATATTCAGAATTTCTCGAGCCCAGTGAGTCTTATTTTTATGAAGTACTTCGTTCAAATGCATCAAGATAAACAATAGATATCAATAACATCTGTGTGAGCAGGCTCAGTAGTATTGTAGTGTCAATACAAGAGGCAGTAATAGAAATAGTAGCAGCAGTTTCTCTATTTTAAATTAATGCAAGTTCAACACAAATATTAAAACTGTATCCAATATAAAAGATATATTGATCTATATATTGATAACAAGACTGACAGTCTGTTTATTCAATGAGTCCTTGAAGCTGCATTGTTCACTACAGTACATCCCACAATATAAACGACTTAAAACAAAGACAATAAAGAGCGTACTGATAATTGTAGTTGTTCTCAGAGTTGTGCCCGGAGATGAGAGTATGAATACAAATTAAAAGTTTATCTCGAGGGTGGCACTAGAGGATAATCATAAATGCTAAGCAGGTGTTATGAAAATGTGGCTACAAGTTTTTCATATCTTGGAAAATGTTGAAATGCCCAAAGGGGAATACTGGCCTGATGATAAGACAGTTGCATGTAAAAAACAGTTACTTTAGGAGCAGTACTGGATTGAGCAGGAAAAGACGTAGGAGCAGAAGTGGTTGTAGTAGCTGTGGTCAATGTTTTCTTACCCTGCCATCGGGTGTTTTGGGTCCATCATACGGTGGGACTTCTCCCATCAGGACGGGCCACAGATCAAAGAACTCCTGCATACACACAGAGAGAGAGATTTAGAAGATTTAGAGTTGCACACGACGGCTAATAAAGCTGCTTTTGTTGTCTCATTATTTAGATGCACTTACTGTATATTGTAGGTTACATCAAACAGCGTCATTCTGCCTGTAAACGCTAACTGCAACAGCCTCTCAGCAGCGTCCAATATCTTTTGTACTGTCTCCACAAAGTGCACTGTTCATCCAAAACATGGACTCAAAGTTGAGCTACTAGTTTTTGTTTATTCTTAAGTGCTTTATTCATGAAACCCAGTATTGTTACCAGACAGCCATCTGTGCAGGCAGACAGCATGTGTTTGTTCTCAGATAGCAGGTGTTAGGAATCAACTGGCAGCTGCTTGTAATTAGGTGACAGACACAGCCAATAAGTTGTATTTATGACAATGTGCTAGTTATCACAAATACAAAGGGATAGTACGATTGTGATCAGAAGCTGGTTTTAAGTATTACTTCTTTTATGGTCACCAACGATGACAGCAAAAGAAGATTAAATCAAGACAGAGAAATTGTGGAAACGAGACCAAAAAAAAAAAACCCCAAAGGAGTTTCTGAAAGTATCTCTTCCCAAAAGAAGAAGAGGAAAAACTAAGAAATAGATCCCATCGAAACTCAACGGGGATGAAATTGGCAGAAAAGCAGCAATGTGTGAAGAAACAAGACATGGTCATGTTCTTTTTCTTGTCAATTTAGCCATTGGTGGTCTGTGTGTCTCCCACCAACTGCACAGTATTTGTGTTCATGACAAATGTACTTTTTCTGCAGCCTTAAAAAGTCACATGACTTTTTTAAAAATACAGATATTAAGGTGGATTTGGCAAGAAATGACAAAAATAGAGATAAAAGAAAACAAAGTAGTGTGATTATTTAAAGACCTTCAATGTTGCTATTACTTCTAAGTCTACTCTAACATTAAAGTGTGTTTAAAACTTAAGTATTTCAGAAGTTAGGAGACATTTGGGGTGTTAAATTTAAAGAATTCAGAGACCTTAACTATATATTAAGGGCTGTACTTAGATTATACAAAGATTTCATAGAATATAAGATGATTAATGCATTTCAAAGCTTCTTTGAAAGGGATGTCCATCAGTGATTGGATTGAAATTAAAGATAAAAAAATATTCACCAATGTATGGCTCATTTCCGTCTGGCTCAAATTCAGCTACAGTATAATTTTGCTTCATCTTTTCCATTGAAGGTCTACAGTTATGTCTGATAACTGATTAAAAGTTTTCATTCTGCTCTTCTGGTATTTTATCTTTTTATGTTCGACCATGAAAAATGGTTTAAAGAACTGAATCGCAACTTCATTGAAAGATAAGAATCTGAACTTGTGCACCCTCTCTTGTGGTAATGTCCTTCTTGCTTCTTCCTGCTTTGTATGTTTTCCAGTTTCTCCTCAGCTCTGGGTGTGTATCTATGGTAACCCACCTTTGTCTTGGTCATGTCCAGCAGACCCACAGAGTAGCGGTCACAGTTGAGGAAAGCTCTGACTGTGTACAAGGCCTTGTGGAACTGCCTCTCTATGTCTGTCAGCTCTTCAAACACTTTGCTGGCCGACCACAGCAGCACCTGCACCAGAAAAAAAACACATCCTCATAATTAAACGACCACATAGGTTTATTGTACCTGCACTAAAATTCATGGTTGGAAACATGACGCTTGGAAATGGGCTTGGAAGTCCACTTTTTGTCATCTATCTAGCCGTCCATCCAACCTGCCATCATGGATGTATAAAGAGAACTGGATATAGTGTGGGAGGCGGGTCATTCCTATGAAAGTTTTTCAGTGGCGCATGAAGTCAAAAAAAGCCACTTCCTGTTGTAAAGAAATTACCCAAATGAATGCATACTGCACACACTCTATGGGTCCAATGCACCCATAGGGCACCAGACACTTCCACTGGCAGAACTATCTTCCAGTTTAGCCCTCTGCTAACTCGAATGGGATAAAATAATTCAACTGTGTGGCTCTTCTAGACTCTCCAAATGTTATCAGCCCAAATGGATCAAATTCTGATAGTGAGATGAGTCATTTCATGGGGGTTGTGACGCTCAAAAAAATGTATCCACTGTTCCCAAACCACTCCTTTTCCCATGACTGTGTGAAGGAAAAATGCTTCTTGGGCCAAAGGCTGACCAAGGAACCCATAAAAGGTTCCTTGGGGGGGACCTGGAAGTTGTAGTGGCCTCGGTTTGGCCACTATGTCAAACTGGCTTATATTGATGTCATCCGAACTGCTCTGGGTCATAATTACTATGACTACTAGATGGCATCTGTCACTCAAACTGAAGTATAGGTTGTTTTTGCCAACCTGTGAGGATGGGGTGACCAGAGAAGAGTTTAAAGCTTTATGCATACCACAGAAAGTCTCTTCCCATCTCATTGTCACATCTCTTATTTGTTTTAAAAGTTAGTCCTTTTACAACATGATTGAATTGAATGTACACCAGTAGGTTGTGATGATTTTTTTTCAGTATTTTGTCATCTTTCATGCCTCAAAATGTGGATCCCTGCACCTTCCTGTGCTGTGCTGATTTAAAAAAAAAAGCATTAGATCAAAGTCTGTGAAGAAAAAAAGGTCCAATTTGGGACATTTTGCACCTACAGCATGAACACCGCCTGAAAATAAATAAATAATCTCAAAAGGAGCAAAGCTAATGGAATGATGCTGAGGTATATGTGGCGCTGCATGCTCTCCAGCCTCACCTGTCCCCTCCTGGTCTCACAGTTGTGCAGGTAGCTCAGGTGGAAAACTCTCAGGACCAGGTTAGCAAAGTTCAGGTACTTGTTCAGGGTCTGGAAGAAAACGGCAAACATTTACAGCTGTGTGACGATCAATACTGTGAAATGCATGTGCTGACATCTTCAAAACATAACTTATTACTCAGCAAAGGCCCAGTGATGACCATTACAATATTCACTCTTATTAGTTTCACCTTCATGCCATCAGTTAGAACAATATCACATTTTCCAAATGGCATTTTGGGTGTTTGTCAGCCAAAAGGTATGACATTGTCTCCTTTTTCTTGACATAGAATAATTTCTGCATAATTCAATAACTATAGAGGGCTTTCAGGTGATGTAACACACATTCAGGCAATGACAGTGGAGAGCTACAACTTTTGCTAAGCAGCGGCTGCGAATAGCCGACATGAACAGAATCCAAAACAAGAGTCATGTAATGTTGAGTGCTCACTTTCATTAATAATCATTTTTACAACATGACACATCTGACTGACCTTTCACATTTTTCATTGTTTGTTTTGGGACAGAACTGGCGGTGATTTTTTTTTTCAGTTCATCCTTTCCTGATGCCTCTCTCAGCACGGTGGACCCTTTGCACCCGCTGTAAATCTCTTTCTCCGAATGTTCTCCGACAGACCTCCCTCGGCTGAAAAATGTTCTCATTTCCGCTTTCATAAAGTTAAAGGATTAGTCCCATTGTTTATGATTTGAAGGGCTTTATATTTGCGCGGCAGTATGACTTGTAGTGCGAGAAGAAGCTGCATCTGTCATGCAGTTTTATGTGGCTTTTATAACAGACTAATATTGTTTAGCAGACTGAGTTTAATTGTGCTGGATCACTGTTCAGTCAAGCAGCCAGCTGAGAGTTTTGGAGAAGTGACATAGACCTTGACAGAAGTAAGTAAAGGGCAAACACATGAAATCTGAGGTGGGACATGTTTTGTTCGTCTCTTATTATGACTGTTTTTGAAAACTATTCTTAAGGTGAAAATGTAGTTGAATCACTGAGATGAATTAGTCTGAGGGTGAGGGACAGACAGTACTGAATGTTACCTCCTCATCCTTGGCAGAAAAGTGTGGCTCGTCCAACTTGTTGAGGGCCATCATGACGGCCACCATGTCTTTACCGTTCATGATAGGTATGGCGAGGACATTCTTGGTCTTATACTCCGTCAGTTCGTCCACAAAGTCACTGAAATGAGCGCTCTATGAAAAGAGAGAGAGAGAGAGAGAGAATTTAATTGAATTCAGTTGGCATGCTCTTTGCCCCTGCACCCTTCAAAACTCCCAGACTCTGCTTTGATGAACACACCACTTCCATCCACAAACGCTGCTAGCAAAGGCTTTCCATTATCCACAAACTCAAGGCTTTCTCTGCTGCACTCCACCTACTGCTCCTCCTGTACAGCAGGGGTCATCAATTTTGCTCCTCTGAGTGTGAAAAAGAGAGGAAGAGCGGCTCATTAACTGCCAAAAAGAAACAAAAACCTGCAGAGAGCGACCCTCGGGGGACAGGAATTGATGGCAGACACCTAATTTGGGTAAAGTAAGGTGTGATCTTATTTCCTGGTTTGGGTAAAGTCAAAAAATGAAAAACACACACGTTTAGATGCAAGTAAGGGATCAATGAGCCAGGGCAGTATGCGGGAGGAATATCATTTATATAATGAATATAATTTATACTGCACTAACCACTCAGACAAAGGGTCAACCTGCTAGCCAAGGGCCATTCATGGGACACAGTCATGCTTCAGCCCACCTACCAGCTCCCTTATGCTTCTGCCTTCCAGGTCCTTCACACCTTTGGGGGCGCATGCTTCAGATGGCCTCGCAGTCTAACTATCCCACTTCTGACACCAAATGTAGTGAGGGAGGGTTTCCACACCAGGTCTTAAACCTCAGTCTCCCAGACCGACCATGCTAACCACTCATTCAAAGGGTCAACCCGCTAGCCAAGGGCCAACACGTCTACTCATCCGTTGGCACAGGCCTGCGGCGTGACATTTGCATGGTGCAGAGCAGCAGTGTCGGGCACGTTCCCCGATTCTATCACATGCAAGCTTCATTGAGCTCCTGCCCTTTTTTACTTTGTCTGCCACTTCCACCCCAAATCACAATCATCTACAGGAGAAAACTCCTCAAAAACCGAAGCATTCGCAACATTGAATTTCCATCCTCCACCCTCAGATATCTAAATTCTGCTGCTGTCAGTTGCAACAGCACAGAAAACAGAACATCACTTCAAACCCTCTCTCTCTCCACCCAGCTGCAGAAAAAAACAAAACTAAAGATACCCTGGATCTGCACAAAAAAAGAGCTTTTCAGGGTTTAATGTCCTCGTGAGTCAGCCAAAACTTAGAGGAGTAGAAAGTACAAATGTTCCTCTGAAGTACAGACCTGCCCTCATCGTTCTTAGTTTGTTTATAATTTGTGCATCTGTTTGAGCATTAGTAATCGACATATCTGAGCAGCCCTCAGCTTCCACCTGAAACTCAATCAGTAAATCATTACCTGTATTTATACATTTCTAAACTTATGTTTTTCTTTCTCTATTGGGGTCGGCCAGAGGGAAAATCCCTGTGAAGGAGACCAAACTGATCCCGGATCAGCATCATACAGTAGCTGCTTCAGCCTGACACAGCTTACATATAAACCTGTTCCAAAGATCTGGGCAGTTTGACAGCTTGTTATGGGGTGACCTTTGACCCTTTAAAACCCAGGGAGGTCTTCATCCTGCTTGTTAGCTCAGCTGAAGCTTATGCCTTGACCTTTGCCCGCATCTCCATGCTTTAACGCATAATCTCAGATGCCTCTTGATATAAAATATACAGATTATATTCTCATGTTTACTATTCATCTCTGAAGAAGTGTATCGTTTAACTCTTTCGCTCTCGCCATGTAAATATGGTGTTCAATCACAGCCAGATTCATTAATGAAAACTAATAATCCTGTGTGCTATCTATAACTGTAAGCTGTTGTTGTTGAATTTGTTCAATAAGTAAATAAACAATAATAAATAAGTAAACATAAAAATGAAAAACTTTCAAACAAACACTTTTTTAATCTCACCTAATTATAGTGAGATTGTCAATTAATTTAAATAATTTAAAAAATAAATAAAAAGTACATTCACATTATAAACACATATAAACAAATGTATGCATGTTCATACATAAAATATATGTTATATAAGTTTGCACACACACACACACATATACACACACACACACACACCAATACTTCAGCCAAATTAGCCTCTCACATTATGACACATTAACTGGATATCCGGGTGTTTCTGCTCCACTGAAGAGGAAAAGAAATCGAGGCGAAACAATAGAGTGTAACAGAATAGATTAAAGGTGTGTTACTGTGCTGAGTCTGTGAAAATGGCTCAGGGCCTATGTGACCTCTGGAAATAATCTGGGATCGCTCTAATTCAGGACAGATTAACCGGCTTCATCTGCAACCTCCCCCACTAACACTCCACCTTCCTCACACACACACACACACACACACACACACACACACACCTAGACTTACCACTCCTCAAATAAAAGTCACAGTTATTAGCCTGCAAATTATTTGATTATTAAAGTCACTTTGAAGGTGGAGGGGTTAGAGGAAGGGAGAGAAATGAGTACGGATGTTGCTCACCAGTGCATAATCCCAGTGAAACATAATCTCCACCTTCCTACAACAATCCTGACTGGTTGACCGGCCTGCACTAGATTGGACTGGGATGAAAATAGAGTGCAGAGAGACAGTGATTTCCAGTCTCTGCATTACTCTGAAAGGCTGTCCTCGGTGCATTAGCATCATAAAGCCAGCCAATTATAAGGAAACATTAGCTGTTCCTTCGCTTCAACTGGGGAGGCTTGCAGGCTTTGATATCGTTCCAGTTGCCACATTTCCCATCGTGCTTTCATGTGTTTGTGTGAGGCTGTGGCGTGACGGGCGGAGGTTTTGAACAGCATGATGATGTTTGTTCTGTGGTTGCTCACACTGGCAGCAGAACCAGTAGATAAAAAAACCAAACGGGAGCAATCAACCCGGGTCTGTTTTGTTCGCCTGAGCTTTCTAATCTCCTGTGAAAAGAAATGATTGAACTGATACCAAGGACAGCTTGTAATCCATCAGTTATGCGGACTGGACTGCTGCTTTATTAAGTGTAAATGACAGAGTAACAGTGCAGGTACGGGCACGGACTGTTATGATTTTTAGGAAGCGGGCGGGAGGAATTGAAATGGACCTGCAATAGCATGACAAACTTGAAGTATACATGGGAATAAACTTGCCAGCCATTTTCAAATGTCAAAGGTATTGGGTATAATGAGATTGGGCTGGCTTTGGTTGGAAGGAATTAGTGACAGACACACTGTGGTGTCAAGTCGCCCTCTGGTGGTCACTTATAGACAGAGCAACAGCAGGCTGGTTTCCACATCATTGCAAAACAAGGATTTAAATGTTAACTAGGTAATATACGATATATAGATTTTAATGTTTTTTTTAGTGGAATTATTGCCTGAAATGCAAGACACCTGGGTTTTATTCTTTATAAACTTCTCTTCTTGGCCATGGATCTGTGCTGGATCTGTTAAATGACTCAACACATTTAAATTCTGCCTGTGTAAGTAGCAAGTAGAGTATGGCACCAATACAGGATAAAAGGATTTCATACTGACTGGGACCTTCAGAATTACAAATATATATACTCATTCAAGTTGCACTAGATAAATATACCATATGCCTTAAAAAAAAACATCAGGATGTCATTTAAAATACATAGTTATGTAGGTATAATTCATGGAGGATTTTGTCTGATAGTAAATAGATATACTATTGTATTTTTTGGCTTGTTTGTGTCTTGTTTTGGGTTTTTTTTCTACATGTGAATGTATTTGTTTTTGTACTATATGTAACAGGAGGAAAAATAAGGGAATGAGAAGAGGTTTTCCATAAATGAATGTGATGGAAAATGTTGCATATGTATGCTTGAAAAATGTTTTTACAGAAAAGAAAGAAGATAAACTAGGGTGATACACATACACATGGACAGACAGACAGACGGACGGACGGACGGACAGACAGACAGTGATTATGTGTACTTACCTCTGACACATTGGGAATGTTGACCATCTTCTTAGTAGAAGCCACGTGGCCCACAATGCCCATATCCAACGGGTACACAATCTCACTGTCAGGTTGTACCAGACATTCATCATACGTCGCATCTTTATGGACATTAAATAACCTGGAGATAAAGATAAAGAAAGTAGAATGTGCTGTGCAAATAAAATAGGCTTGTTTTTTAAAAAACATATCTAAGTCAAACACATTATCAAGTGTTGTCATTTGGACTTTGTTCACTTTTTTTTTTGGCTAAGTCAAGTCAAGCCAAATTTATTTATATAGCGCCAAATCATGACAGAGGTTATCTCAGGGCACTTATCACATAGAGAAAGTCGTACTGTTTAATTTACTCAGACCCAACATTCCCCTATGAGCAAGCACTTGACAGGAGTGGCAAAAATTCCCCTCGAACTTCAAACAACCCAGCTTGTGACCAGACAGTTAACCCTCAAACTAGCTTGCAAGTAACCCTGAATAACCACTGAAGCTAGCAGCTGTGTTTGTCTATGGTTGTAGTGGGCTCTTATCTTGGCAATGGAAATGTGTGACTGGATCAACAGAAATAGTATAAATTAAACAGCAACTGATTTAATAACGTAATCATGATTGTTTGCAATGCACTGGTAAAAACCAATACTGGGTTCATTCATTGCAGTTCCTGGGAAATTTCTTTTAAAACGTAAGAAATGTGCTCTATGCTTGCAAAGTAACGGACATGTTGCCTCACCAGGTAAAGATAAGGCAGAGAAAATGCAAACAGAGAGCTGAAGCAGTGTGACTTAAGCATGACAGACTGTATGAGTGCGGATCTCAGCATGGTAAATGGGTATAGACATTTAAATTTAACTCCCAGGTACCCAACCGATGATTTCTATATGATTTCAAGTTTTCTACTGAGTAGGAAAAATAATCTTAAAAAAACAACCTTATTTATCTGTTTGTCCAAATGATAATGACACCATGTAGTGACAGTGTGCAGTTCATATAGTCTTATAAACCTTTCATTGTGAAGAAACATAATCTCCATGGTATTTTTTGACAACAATATATAATCTTGTTTATTCCTTCAGGAGCTCTTGTAAAGCTGTTAAATAAAAGAAGAAATCTCTAATAACCTGGTCGCCAGCTCAGCCACACCGTTCCTTTGGCGGTACATGAACAGGCTCATGCGGTCGGCCCTCATCATGAAGCTGAGGTGTTTCATGAGGTTGAAGACACACTTCTCCATCTGCAGGTTGTCCTGGATGTCTCGTATCAGGTCGAAAAGGATCTCGCTCTCCTCCACCGACGACAGTTCATGAAAGTTGCTGATGTCCACCGCGGTCTTCCGGTTGTTGTCCAGCAGGTCTGAGACGACCTTAGGCCGGAAGTTGTTGTCATAGTATTGCTTGGCGAACTGTGGGTTGGCATCCAGGAACTGCTCTGCTGCTGCTGCGTCCACCATGACTGCTGCTGACAGGGAACAATTAGAAATAGATTGTAGTATTGCTTGTAGTAGCTATGTAGTAATGCTTGAGGCTGGATGGTTTTAAATTATACAAATGGTAGAGAAAGTATACAGTATGATAAACATTATTCTTATAACACCAACGTTAAAACCGTAGGGCGGACTCTAAACTGATCCAGTGGTAGAAACATTCCAGTTAAAACAGTATTCGTCAATTTTTTGGCCACTAGGGGACATAAGGTGTCCACAACAAGCTGTCAAACCCACAAACTTCATATATACTTTTGCCTTTTTGTACACCTGATGAATGATGTCAAATATTCACTCTCCTTTTACCTCTAGTTTGGTCTCCACCAACTCCTGAGAGAAATATCTGGCTCATTAGCTGCTTGACGTTCCACTTGCTTCACCACATAGATGCTAACTTTGTCTGCTATTGGTGGTGAGCTAGTGTACAGTGGGTTTATCAGAGCTTGTTTGCTAAAACAGTTGCATGCTGCTGCTAGAAATTAGGTTCACAAGAGCAAAATTTGTGGGCTGTCAATCCAAAAACAATGAGCTAAAAGAGGACAAAATCTCACATCTGTGGTAGGTAATATTTTGTGGGTTTGTCACTTCAAGCAATCAGATAACATGTAACCATATTACATATTAGTCATATAAGTCTTTTTCCATACTTTTGCCTGTTAATATAAACTATAAATACATATTTCACCGTCGCTGTGGCTTTAACCTGAAACCTCTTAGGTCATTGAGGTTTATCATTACATAAAAAAGACAAAGGTTGAATTATGATTAATGCAGATTGTACGTTATCATAATACACCATCGTTCTAATTTGAGGCCTCACCCACATCGGTGTTGTAAATCTTGTGAACTCTGTGCAATCTGGCTGAAAATTGTCATTAATCATTCCTGGTATTTAATTTAGATACTGGCCATAGAACTGGTGCAATAATTTACCGACGACTGACACAGAGCAGGATTCTGTGCCAGTAGTCCACAGGCTGTTGGTCTGGACTGGTTTTATGTGCTAATAGTTCTGTGTTCTATTGGTATATAACGGGTCTTTGGTTTTTAGCATCATGTTGGGTACTTTAGTGCTGATAAACAGGACATTTTTATTGCATTCATTGTTTTTATGAGAAGGATTGGCGTATGGCCTACAAGCAAAAACGCTCCTCCATTTTGAAACAATTTGAAATCGATCATATGATCTCGCACAATCAATATCAATGTGTAATAATTCTGTACCAACATGAAACAGACTATTGACACAGAGGAATCCGTACAAATAGCCATTTCTTTTAATTTCACCTGCTAGTACTGCAAAATAGATGATTATATCAAGACCGTACTTTCCTGTGATTATCTAACCCTTCTGGCACTTGTTATATAATCTCATCATCTTATCTTAACCAAGGTACTTGATATAGTAATTAATCAATGAAAACATTATAAAATAATGTACGACTGAGTCCTACCTGTTGAAGTCTGTGTATTGTCTCCAGCAAAGTGTGTAATCCCTCTGTCCTGCTAACCAACTCTGCAGGTGGATGAGAAAAGAATATGGGATTACAAGGATGGTTTTAAATGGTCATGTGTGGACATAAGCCTGCATCCAATTACAATACTGGGATTACGATACCTTCCAATGTTTAATGACACAACATGGGATTCCTGTCTCTCTGAGTACAAGACATTGTTAGCACTTATGGGCTCTTGTGTAATTAAGTTGTGTCAGAATATTGTGTTTATCAACCAAATACCACCATAATTTAACACATGTTTTGATATATTTTCACCCACAGTGACACCTAAAAGAGTAAAATACTCAGCCCCTGTGTTCTTCAGAGGCGGCTATTAAAATCGGTTGCATCCTCTCATCTTGAATTCATGTCAGTTACAAAGGATCTCAGTGGTAACAAGATTTTTTTTTTTAAAAAAAGTGTTGGAAATCGTTCTTAGAGACTTCTTTAAACACCCCTGCCTCACTGTACTGCTCCTCTTTTATCCAGCCTTATGCTAAAGTAAGCAGCTAGTCATGGAAGTGATGAAGCAGCAGAAGCAGTGTGTACACCATAGTAATATAACTTGGGATAAGTGTTGGAGGAGAAATGAATCATGGATTAAGACACAGGAGTGGCTGGAGAAGTTCAAACAGACATTTTCATACTTTATAACCTCTGTTAACTGCATTGCTTAACAGTCTATTTTCTCAAGAACTCATGACTTCATTTTAGTGTGTGGTCCTATTTTTATTCTTTTATGAATCACTGACCCTGTCACTATTAGTGGTTCAAATTTCACAATGAAACAAAGCCCGAGGGACATAAAAATGTCACAGACGGGTATTTGTGTCACTTTGTATTTTCCTTTTCCCCAACACCACCATCCCGCTCTCATTTCTATGGCTTGTTACTGTTTGTTACTACCACGAAATAAGGAAAGCTACCAGCTGAAAGAAGTGACATTAAAACTTATTTAGTTAATCTACTCTTGGAAATGAGGTTAGTAACCACAAAACTGACTCTGCCACTCCCTGTGTTACACATATTATGAGATTCAGTGTTGCTGGTTATGTCAAAAGTAAAAAATATAATATTACATATACTTGCTCCTCCTATTGCTCGTACTGTATCACGTGTCTCCTCCCCACTATGGCGATGAACCGCAGTCATTTCTCACTCTCACACACTGTCTGTGGAATATGAGCCAGAGAATAACAAATAGTAAGAACAGAAGACATTTTATTGGTGTTAACAAAATAAACCTTCTCCAAAATGTACAGCTGGTTCCAGTTGCATGATGTCAATCAATGGCTGTCTGTTTAGATAATGGAAAACTGAAGAACTTTCACTGTTTATGAATAATTGTTTGATGACTCAACTTATAATAACCTTCATTTGTAAGACTAACTTTGTTCTAATGACTGGTTCATTTATTATTACGGACAAACTTAGGATATGAACTAATATTTCATTGCATTTGAAATATTTCTAAATATTATTAAGTTGTTAATTTATCATACTGTTCAGGACATAGCTTGTTCCAGGACATTATAATAAATTGTATACAGATTAATGGATTTCTGAAGTAAACCCCCTCATTAATTTACTAGAATAACTAAACAAAATAAAATTCCTGTGTCATAAATTCTGCATAATTATTTTCCTTGAATTATTGCTCTTTTTTTCTTACTCCTTTTCTTACTGTGTGATATTTCATTGCTCTACAAAGTGATACATCTTGCACGCACAGGCCATCTTTGTGTGAGCTGATCACGTGACGTACACACAAACGTCATCACGCACGGCGCTACAGGCTGGTGTAAAATGAATTTGAAGCAGAATGAAAGTCGACAGTCTGAACCATAACTTCAGATACACTTCGTAAACGGCGACCGGTTGGAGCTCAGGTCAGTCATTTAACACATTATTAACACACCAACAGCTACGTTTCTTTTTAATTTAATTTATTTTTTTTATTTTTGCAGTCGCGGGCGGACTGTCACGTTAATTTACGTCAGTTGTTGAGAGTGTGAACTGCTGTCCACGTTGACAACTTTGTTTACAATAGTGCCCATTCATCGCTCCTCAACCGCGACGCTGGCGGATAGTTAGACTGTTTAGATTAGTCATAAATATGCAAGTTTGTTGTCATTTTTAGCGTGTTTTTCTTGGTTCGGGGGGGTCAACTATATCACTTTTATGAATTGTCATTTAGTGAAGTCTTGACTTTTAGACACGAAAGTGCTGCGATACACAAATAGCTTCAGTTTTAACTCCAGAATTAACCGTCTGCAAAAATAGCCCGTAGACATGACTAATAATCTCATTAACGAAGCAGTAACGTCTCCTCCCAATGTTGTCATCTGTAGTCTGCTTTAAATACCTCAAATGACTCTGAAGAAGAAATGCCTACTGTTGATTCTGCCTTATTATGAATATTAACTCTATTATTAACTAATTATCAAGCCCCGCATACATTCTCAGTGGGGGGAATTTGCAGGATTTAAAGGTGAATAACTTCTAATGTGATACATCTAGTTGAAAGGTGACATGCACTGCGTTATATAACGGTTTTTGGATCAGCATTTCTGATGATTTCCGTTTTCGGTTCATTTAGATGCTGCTGAAAACTAACAGTGACTGAGTGAAATCTGATGCAACTGTATCGTCTTTTAACACTTGCATGCTGTACATATCCCCACTCTTCATTGTATGGGGTATTGATCTTTGTAATTACCAAGTTTTGAACCACAAATGTATTTTGCACCCATATTTATCTTATCAGTTATTAATAAATGGGCTATTAATGTTTCAGAGAGCAGAGAGAGTGTCTTCTTTAGGTTTCACTCTATATCGTTTATAGAAAATACATTTACAATCACACTATATTATGATCTTGTGTGAACTAAAACTGTCATAAAAGAATTATTTCTATGAATTTTATTGAAAACGAAAAATGCAACAGAACTTTTGAATGGTAGGATTCATTATTACCATCAGTCAACACTGACTCCGCATCAAGTGTATTAAAAGTCTTAAAACAAACAAAAAAAAAACAACTGTGCAAATGTCAATCGAACAAAACTACCAAAAAAACAACTTTTATAGTCCTTTTTTTTTGTTGTCTCACTGTCTTTGTCCCCTTGTGACATTGACTGTGAGACTGCAGATTGATCTGGGCAAAGTTCGGACTACCGTGCTGCTGCTGTTGTTGCTGTGCGGGGAAGTGGTGTCCTCTGTGCATGACACTCAAAGTCAAAAGGGCCTTTCCTCCATTTCCTCTGTTTTGTTCTCTTCTAATACTTTCACTTTGACTCTCTGTTTTTCATCTGTTTTCCACCAAATCACTCCACCACGTCACTGAAATAGATTCTTAGGTACTTTTTATAGTCCTATGAAAGCTGCTCTCCGCTACAGGGAGGTCTATATTGGGCAACCACTATGTTAGTTATGTTGAAATCAATGGATTTGATTTGCTACTTTGTATAGGCTTGTTTGCGGGTGCAGATGCCCATCTGGGTGGGATGTAGCAATATGGTGGGACGCGGCCAGTTCTTGTGACAGTGTCAAAGTCGTCCTTGAACTCTGTCCCCTCGTCCCAATGATATGGCAATCTATAGTTTCACTGTTTCAAGATTCCCCATAACCACCTGTTACCTTGATCTGACGCCCTTTAGTGACTTTAAAATCCCTTTGAATAAATAAACATGGGTCATATTTGACCCACAGAACCTTCTGTGTGCAGAAATTTACACCAGCTGCACCAAAAATAAATTTCCATTTTCCATTTTAGTATATTCTGGGCCACTTTAAGAACAATCATAAAATTTCAGGCTTAAAGGATGCCATTTAGGTTGTTTTTTATTGCTTTCAAATGTCAAAGCAGGACAAATTTGACCCAGACAGTACGGTATGTAAGTGTTAAAAGCAGTCTTAAAATATTGCTTTTCTCTCAGGCTTTGGTTGTGTGTGTGTGTGTATGTGTGAGTGCTGTTTTAGGAATTAGACAGATGTTATAAAAAGTTGTATAGGTGGTTGAAAGGTTATTTTATTTATATATTGATATATATATATATATTTTTTTTCTGTCTCATCTGTTTATTTTCTGTCTTTTACTATTTTACTATAACTCACATTGCGTATGAAATGTGCTGCACAAATAAAATTGACTTGACTCTGACATGCACATGATATAATGCAGTCTCACTGGGTTTCTTATAAATGATGGGTAATAAAATATCATGAAACATTATAATTTAAAGGGATGATAAATTCACTATTAATAAAAGTACATACACTGTGTTACATAATGTTACCTATCAGCAGGTTATTGCGGTGATTCCTTTATACTTTGTCCCCACTTTGTTAATATCAGCAGTGTTTATTGCATCGGGGTCACTGAAGTGTGAACTGCACGGCATGAATAAGGAGAAGTGTCTTACCTATATATTTCCCCGCCTCAGCTAAATGTCAGAAATAGGCATTCAGGTCCACACCCTCTGACCTGACACTGGATATTGCTTATGTGAGCCTCCATTGTGCTCCACACTGCCTCACTTTCTGTAATATGTAGTCAGTGTTGTAGTTACATTTTTTTTTAAATGAAGCATATGATTATTTTAACTGCCACAACAAATAAAAATTGCCTAAGAGCACATAAGTTGGCATGAGGTCTACTACTAACATGTTTGGTGCCTTTTATAGTTTGCCTGTTTTATAATCAGTTGTTGAGATAAAGCTGGAATGACTACTTGGCTTAACTGAAGCTTTTCCTCCCCTGTTACCACAGGAAAGGGCTCAATCATGACTCATGGTGATGACTGTACAGCGGGAGAAGATGGAGCTGAGGGAGACCAGCACCATCCTCTCATTCTGGAAAGAGTGGAGAAGGATACGGAAAAAAACTGGAAAACCGTTGTGTCCGATGGGCTAAAGAAACACTGCTCATGCACCTCAAAGAAGGCCAAGTCCAAAATACTTGGCTTTGTCCCCATTCTGAAATGGCTGCCACGCTATCAGCTGAAGGACTGGATCCTGGGTGATGTCATGTCTGGAGTGATTGTTGGAATCCTATTGGTCCCCCAGTCTATAGCCTATTCCTTATTGGCCAGTCAGGACCCCGTTTATGGCCTCTACACTTCCTTCTTCGCCTCCATCATCTATGCCCTCTTAGGCACTTCCAGACACATCTCAGTAGGGATTTTTGCAGTGCTCTGCCTGCTTGTGGGTCAGGTTGTAGATAGGGAGTTAGCTTTAGCAGGATACCTCACCGAGAGCTTCAGCATCAGTGGTAACGACAGCGCCATCCTGCTGGCTGGCCAGGGGAATCGCAGCATTGAGGTAGAATGTGACAGGAGCTGCTATGCCATCGCTGTGGGAGCCACAGTCACGTTTACAGCTGGGATTTATCAGGTAAGTGAATGCTGCATGGCCTTAGGCAAACTCCAGGTGTTCATTTAACTGTCTCCAATTCATTGGAAAAATTGGAAGACACATAATGTAGTTTGTGATTTTGTGCTGTCCAAATATTTTCACAATTTTTTGATGCTTTGGCAACATTGTTCTTGAAACTTTCATGCCAATAAAGCCCATTGAATTGACTTGAGTGATACCTCATACCATTTACTCCCTCTGTTTACCTCTTCCTCTCAGGTGGTGATGGGTTTTTTACAGGTAGGCTTCGTCTCCGTCTACCTCTCTGACTCCCTTCTCAGCGGCTTCGCTACAGGAGCCTCCTTGACCATCCTCACTTCCCAGTTCAAGTACCTTCTGGGCCTGAAGATCCCCAGACCACAGGGCTGGTTCACTCTGTTCAAGACTTGGTACAGCCTGCTCATCAACCTGGGGAACACCAACATTTGTGACCTGGTGACCAGTTTGGTGTGTTTGGTGGTGCTGATACCTACCAAGGAGCTCAACGATCGTTTCAAATCCAAGTTAAAGGTAAAGATGGCAAAGCGCACATTGGTTTAGTGAAACTTTAGATGACAAGAGGGGCAATAGACATTGCAAATATATACATTATGTAGTTGTGACCATATAGTGGTCATGTAAGATCAAAATTTTTGTTTTTCAGAGTCTATTTTTAGCCAAACTAGCAGTATGCCACTGGCAATGTTGGTAGGTCAATCACTTGGTGAATATTTCGATCCAACACTTTGGCCCAGAGTAAAACAAACTGCCAGCTATTGGTTATATCGTGATTTTAATCTAGCACCACCAACAACAGATCAAATATTCTGGCCTTAGGCACAGGATAATATATGGTTATCTTAAGGTATATGTTTCCTTGAGGTGGTCAGGTTTAATGTGGGAAGTCATTATGTTTAGGTTATTCAATTTTATTTGAATTGTTTATTTGATAGGGACCGAGCACATTAATGAACATCAGTGTACTATACAAGATGTAAACATGCCGGAGTTAGCAAAAAATGCTAATATACATCCGTACTCCCTTTGCAGGTAACAAAAACAAATACAAACATACAAATACACAGCATAAAAGGACGAAATACATTGTACACATGTCCGGTTAAAAATGCTCACAGTCCTGGTTTGATTGTTTGAGATGAGACTCAAAGATGGAATAAGTGGAGCACTCCTTTATTGCAAGTGGTAGGTTAAGATTAGATATGACTGGGGCTAGGTAAATGTTGGTGTGGTTAAGATTAGGGTGTGAATCTTGGCGGTATTTCAATTTCTGCTCATAACTACAGTGAGATCCACAAGAACACATCAGCCTCAGCCATACTTTGAGGGTAAATGCTAGCGTCAGCATGCTAATGGCGGTACTATTAAGGTCAAAGTACATCTGGGCGAAGAGCTGACAAAGTTCAGCTTCAACTGACAAAGGTTAAGCAAAGAGAGCCCAAAATGTACCAAAAAAGCCACCGTACACAGGATAAACCCTTTCTGATTTATCTAAATTAAAATGGCCTTTCCTGCCAGGTCAAGGTTTACACTTGTACCGCCATTAGTGGTCAGAATTTTACACAAACTAGAGCTCCGTCTTAATATAACTAACAGTGTGTGTGTTTTTTTTTTGTCTTTTTATTACCCAGGCTCCAATTCCCTATGAGCTCTTCGTGGTGATAATTGCTACACTTGCCTCTCATTTTGGCAATTTCAACACAGAGTACGGGTCAGGTGTGGCTGGTGTCATCCCCACAGGCTTCCTCCCTCCAAAGATGCCTATATGGTCTCTCATCCCCAGCGTGGCTGTCGACGCTTTCTCAATCGCTATTGTGGGATTCGCCATCACGGTCTCGCTGTCAGAGATGTTCGCCAAAAAGCACGGCTACAAAGTGGACGCCAATCAGGAGATGTACGCCATCGGCATCTGCAACATCCTGCCGTCGTTCTTCCACTGCTTCACCACCAGCGCGGCGCTGACTAAAACGCTCGTCAAGGAGTCAACGGGCTGCCAGACTCAGATATCGGGGTTGATCAGCGCCCTCGTACTACTGCTAGTCCTTCTGGTCATCGCACCAATCTTCTATTCCCTTCAGAAGTAAGCATACACAAATCTTTGTTAACAGTCTTGTTGGTCAAGTTGGGTCTTCTTTACTTCTTCCTTTTTGCGGATTAATCTCCCAATTAGTATTTAATCAGTTAATTCTGAGTCTCAGTTAATCCAATCAGTAGAATGATGAACTAAAATAATAGTTTTTTACCATTTTTTTACATTTATACTTATAAATGTTGTAGTTGAAATCACCTTACACACACAATCCCAGGCACGATAGATGAAATCATCTGTGCAGGAAAAAAAAAAGTTGAGTCATGTGAGCAGAAGATTTCCACGTGCACATTAAGTAAGTCAAGAGAAGAAGGAAACCGTGCATGTCTTTGACCTCAGTGCTGTAACCCTTTCCTAAAAATAGTACCTACTTCTGCAGAAGCTGGTCGTGGCAGTTGAGCCCGCGTGACTCATCCTAATAATTTCTCTTTTCACCAGTCGGACGAGCCGGTCTTTGCTCAATCTATGAAGGATCATCGCATATACGCGTACATCACTAGCCACATGCAGCTGAGAGCCGTGCACATTTTCGCTCCATGAAATACATGACGATTCGATTTTTTTTGCCCACAAGTTTTTCAAAAAACTTTATGAAATTTCAAAAGTTTATTTGATGTAAATATGTCATCTGAAGCATGTTTCTGAATTAAATTAGTTTTTAGAGATTTTGTTTATATAAAAAAATGTCATCATTAATTAGTATGCCATAGATATTGTAGATATTGCAACACTGAAGTTGGCAGACCTATCAGCTGGACAATTAAATTTCAAGAAAGAAGAAGAAGAAGAAAAAAAGGATCCACTTCAGGCTTAAAATATGTTTCACACATTCCAGTGCCAGACTCAGTGCCGGTTTTGATCACTGTCTATTGATTGTGATTGGAGTTTATGATATGGTATTGATCTGCGTCTGTGCTGGTGTATTATCTGTGTACACAGCCATAGACATGCACTTCACTGATCATATGGAATGTCTTCGTCAATATTGTCACACGACTTCGGCCGTACTGTTATCTGTTTTTCTTTATCTCTGTTATTGACTCCTCTCCCTCTCTTTTTGTCTACTGTTTTGGTCTCTTCAGATGATTCTCAGTATCTCAGTTTTGACCCTCAATTGATTTAAACATTTAAGATAAAAAAACTCAAATGAATGGTAAAAGATTACAGTCTATCATTGGCTATTTGAAATGCTTAAAAGTGAGACTTTTTAATGCTTTGGCCACAATCAATAGAAGACCCCTTTGAGTTTCAGTGAGAATGAGTGAAAGTATCCTTCAAATGTGAGGTGACCTTAATCCCTCACCTTTGTATTTTGCTGTCCCCCATGAACAACACCAAGTGACACCCCTAACCTTTTTGCTCTGTCCTGCTTGTCTTCTTACTTCTTTCCCAGATGTGTCTTAGCCGTCATCATCGTGGTAAACCTCCGTGGCGCTCTGCAAAAGTTCACGGACGTTCCCCGCATGTGGCGCGCCAACCGTGTCGATACTTCCATCTGGTTGGTCACCATGGCTACATCGGCGCTGGTCAACACGGAGCTGGGTCTCCTAGTTGGGGTTATAGTGTCAGCCTTCTGCGTCCTGGGCCGAACCCAGCAAGCCCAGGTCCTGGAGCTGGGGCGGGCTCCGAACACGGATCATTACGAAGACCTTTCGTCTTACCGCGGCCTTCAAACGCATCAAGGAGTGGCTGTGTTCAGATACGAGGCGCCAATCTACTACGCGAACCAGAGCTTGTTCAAAAAATCTCTCTACAAGTGCGTGGGGCTCGACCCTATGAAGGAGAAAGCACGGCGCATGAAGTTCAAGAGGAAGCAGAACAAACAGGCAGAGGTCCCAAACATGAAGTCACAGGACAACGAGGTAGCGGGTAAAGAGGACGGCGAGCCCGAAGCGACCGTAACCTTGATGCTCGACGAGAAATCTCCCTGCAGATTACACAGCTTGGTGATCGACTGCAGCGCCATCTTGTTCCTAGACACCGCTGGAGTCGGTGCTCTGAAAGAGGTCCGCAAAGATTACAAAGAACTCGGGGTCAAGATTGTCCTGGCCCAGTGTAATACCTCAGTGCTGGACGCTCTCGAAAGAGGAGGATACTACCCTGACAAAAAAGGAGGTGACGGCGGAGAGAGCAAAATGGTATTCTTCACCATCGCGGACGCCATCCACAGCATCCAAAGCCTCTCTGTTCCTAACGGCAATTATGATAGCAAATGTTGAGATTGTCCGTCTAGCCAAATATGTGTGTTTACATGTATGAATTTACATCACACGTAATATAAAAGAAAAGTCTATTGATGCCATTGTGCCTTGTAGTGGCTCAAATCCTTCCTTAATTATTTAGCACCTATCCTACATAATTGCTGCAGATAGTTATTTATGTGATGCTGTTTTAGCATGTTGAATGCTAAAAGCATTATTAAGTCTTATAGAAATGGAGCCAAGGCAGATAGTAACTTTTATATATGCTATTATGAGGTCTGAATTTCACTTTGTATATTTTCTCTTTTTTGACACAGACACCCAAATGACTTCATGAACAGTCACCCACCGATGCTAATTACATACCGCTTATTCAAGAGTCACATCACTGCCTCAATTTCACAGAAAATTTTAACATAGAGGTACAAAAGCTATTCATATTTTTTTCATTAATAATGTATCACAGTTTTTTATTCCACTATTGAGGCCCCTAAAATTCAGCCACATGCAGGGTTGCAGTGTAATAATGTTATTCAATAGCAAGTCAAAGGTTGGTGAAAATGATCAAAGGTCAGTGAGGTCAATGTGCATTAAGATTTTTATAATCTTATAAGTAATCGCACTGACTGTGAGGGGGGGGAAAAGTGTGGACGTGCAAAAAAGTGAAAAACATTTGACATTGTGAAATGCTCATTTTAGTTTCCGGTTTAATTCAGAAGCTCCAAAAAGTAGTCATTTGAAATGTCTCGCTCTTATATGTGCAGTTTTTTCTTTTTACGAAAAATCATAGGTGAAAAATCTCATATTCTATCCTTTTAAAAATATTTATTTTGTAAGAAATTCAGAACGTACCTCAACGTGAATGTAACTGATATTAAATCCAAAATGTCTTTTTCTGTCATATCAGCAATAATCAGGGGTAAAGTTTTTTTTCCTGTGGGAAAGACTTTGTCATGTTTACAAAGCCATTAAGCAGTAAATGGACCTTTCATTCATAAATGGAACAAAGTTGAGATTGCCCTGCGAGGGCAGACGAACACCAAAGCTGAAATTCAGTAGAATTTTTTTATTTTGCTGCCTACATGTATCTAAACTGCAGTGGTCTTTAAAGATGCCGATATAGTGCCTTTACTGTACAAACTAATATGCTGTGAATGATTGCATATCAGGTCATTTGACATATGAATGCCAGTCACTTTTTATTGTTGCAACTGGACAACCCTTTTATATATATATATATATATATATATATCTTTTTTTGCTCCCGAAAGCACAATCAGCTCCACAATCTTCTTGTCGCCGTTGTGTTTTTGGAACAAATCTCCGCAGCTCTGGATTTGAGGATGTGGTTGTGTTGTTTTTACAACTCGACAGGCCTGTGCTGAATGTGTCACTATGATTTAGAAGTCTGTAATTTCTGTCCTTGATCCATGTTTGCTGAGGGCGACATTACTGACATCAGAAAAAAAAAAACATACCTCTGAAAATAAGTTTTTCTATTTAGGTCCATTCATTTCTATTTTTGTGATACCAGAATATTCAGATACTGTCACGGGGGATTGAATCGGGTCTTCTGAGTCAACGACAGACGAGATTTGTCACGCGGGGTCTCACTGAAGCCTCCGATGACAACTTGTTTTAAAAAAAAAAAAAAATTTAAAACAAAGGCATTAATCCCATTCTATGTATTTATGTAATAACGAGAGCACAGTCTGGCATGAAGTTTTCTCTTTCGTGCAAAAAATGGACGATGATAAACTCGATATTGTCTGTATTTGTGTTTGTGGCTTCAGTCGTTTCTGTAACGAAACACGGTGCATTGAACTACCTAGTAACATTATTTAGTGAATGTAGCACTTATAAAAAGTTACAAGTTCACATTAAAGAAGTGCTTCCATAAAGTAGTGACATGATTCACTACTGTATGGAATTTAAAATGAGAGTAACCTTTTGCAGTGCGATAAGAAGTTGTTTTTCTTGTTCTTTGTTTTGTTTTGCCTTTTAACCAAAAATGTAACCATGTGAAAATAATCTTTGTTAGTAGCTGCCTAGTTGAGGTTTTGGGGTTATGGTGTTTTGTTTTTTTTTTGTTTTTTTTTTATCGGTTTTTTATCCTGAAAAGTTTATTTCAGGTTCAGCTGCACCATTCACTGTTTCCTTCACATGTTTATGACACAGCCTTTGGACAATTTTACATTCCTATTATGGGGTTTCACTAAAGATTAAAACTACCTGTTGGTGGGAGCAATCCTAAGTTCAGTATGTAAAGTTATCTCACAATTAAAAATAATCATACTGTTATATATATTTCCATTAGCAACATGTGTCAGTATAGTGCTCTGTACTGTTCAAATATATTTCTTAAATTCAAAATATGCTGAGCATAGATTTGAATGCGCGCTTTAATTTTTTACTCTGCACCAACTAGTCAAGTTGCAGTTTACATCCATGTCTTTCCGGACTCATATAATATTTATAGTAAATACTTTGAGGGGATTTAATTAAAAGTGTAATTTCTGGCCAAATGGAAATTATATTGACATGTATGATTCCAGTGAAGAAACATGCTGTCTTTAATTAGAGACTACTTGGATATAAAATGTCATCACTTCATCATTTTATCCTATCAGACATAATTTGTGTAATTATGAATTCTTGAGTTGTGGCCAAAAACATGTTTGGTTAGGTCACAGTGACTTTGACCTTTCACCACCAAAATCTAATCAGTTCATCTTTGAGTCCAAGTGGACGTTTGTCCCGAATTTCCCTCACGGCGTTCTTGAGATATCGTGTTCAAGAGAGAATGGGGATGGACTGAGAATCCGAAAACATAACGCCTCCGGTCACAGCTGTCACCAGCACAGAGGCATGAAAACGGACAAGCATATGTGCTTCAGTAGTATACAGAACAATTGATTTGTTATCGCCTCTGTCCATATATTTGTAATTGAACAACTATTGTGAATTTGTTTCTGTCAGGCAAGGGGAACCATGCAGCACTCTGCTCAACATAATGTTTGTTAAGAATTTCTTGTTAACGGTGAAGCGAAGCCTTGTTGTTCCCCCCCCAGAAGCAACCGGTCTGTGCAGGATTATGAGATATGCAACTGTGCAAATATGCATTAGTTTAAGTGTCACCAACAGAATACGGCTCTGTGTGTTTGCAGAGCACTTCAGACAATCAAACTGTTTTGCACAACTGAAATATTAGGATTTGCACTTTTTATACTTTTGTTCTGCTGCCGTCAAACCTCACCCTCTTAAAACAATTGCCTTTACAATCCAGGTGAAAGGGCATGTTGAACAGAAGCTCAGGGAAACTCCTACAACCAATCCCTAATGACATATATGATTGACGAGTTGTTTGTATAGGATGTACTTAGAACTGTGTTGCGCATACTGAAGTTCAGGATGAATTTGAATATGCACAACACTCCTGAAAGTCTGCAGTAATGCCTCTGATTTGTCTGAAATTTTGACATTATTGTGGGGCTTTGAGACAGTTTTTCTGACACAATTCCAATGAATCTGTCCTTTTAAAGAAAAGTAGGGCGTCATCTGTCAAGGGTAACTGCAGCTCTTGACAGGATAAATCAATCCATCACGTAAATACAAAAGTCGCTGCGTGATTGTTGTGGAAAGCTGAACCATACTGGGGGGAAAAAAAAGTGCTTATATGCTCTTAACACCAAATTTGAACAATTAAGTTTGTGCTTTGTTTTGTGTACTTACAGTCTGAAGACAGCTGTGGGACTTATCTTTTTTTTTTTTTTTTATCAAACTTAAATATTTAATCGATCAAACTAATTAGGATGTAAAGAGAGAACAAACAATAGATTATATTTGTGTGTTATTCGATTTCCCAAAGGCTGCTTGGTTGTTATGTCAGACCTTACAATGATAAATCTGTTTTTAAGACTTGGCCTTAGGGACATAATAGAGCTTGTTTTTGGGTTTGCAATGTACAAGATATGATGGATTTTTGGCTTCATTTCCTCAATATTCTTTCTAATATAAACCATAGCCATGTAGTTTTATCGCTGCTTTTATACAGACCCCATAATACACTGAGCATTGAAACTGAATTATGGCTGTGGCTTTTTCTATAAGAAAGTGCATCAGAACACTGGTTGTATATTGTTTCCTGAAGTTCGCATGCAGTTCTAAAATATACTCTATATATCATCCATTAGCTAGTGTTAGGATGTGAGCAATGATTGTTAAAAATGTTTTATATTTTGTTGTTTTTTTGTGTGTTTTTATGATTCTACGTCAGCATTAAACAAACCTACATTTTCATCCTGCACAACAGAGATGAAATGCATTATGATGGAATAACAAATCATTTGGGTCTTCCGTCCAATTTCCTGATATGTATGAAAAACATTATACCGTATACTGCTTGAAATGAAGAAATAAGACTCGTATACATGTTGATAATCAAGGGAAAACTGAACATGTCACAGTACGCGTGCCATTGATCTTGAATGAATAAAATGCTTTAACAACGATGGCAGTGTCTTCTTATCTGTTGGAGTACCTTATCAATAGCCTTATTAAACACTGTGTACTCAGCAAAGACCGAAGTATTAATTTACTCCTTGTGTTACGACTGCTTATCTTGATGTATTTATGTGCCGTGTGGGAACAAAATCTTCTGTCCTTTATCTTCATGTCTGGGAAAACAGTTGATAAATTGGTGGTTGCGCAACCTATGTTGACTTGAAACAGCAAACAATCCAAGTTGCCTTTCATCACATGTGTTAGTACCCCAGTGAATCCCCAACCCACATTGTTTTTTTCACTAATGAACTGTAATATTCAATATTTATTCTAATGTCTTTGTCATTTCTATGGAAGATGTTTGATCAAGAATTTATTCATCTTTCTTTGTCTGTCTTTGATTTGACTGAAGGTTTACATCTGCACACCAGCAGTTCAAACTCAAAATTATTCTATCCTGAGGCTATGCTAATGGATAGATAGGCCTACATTTAAAGTTGAGTTTCAAAGCTAAAGTTTTAAAGCTAAAGACACCAGAGAAAGAATGTTGTATTACCTAAATCAAAAGTGTTCATTGAACCTAATTTAACTTAATGGGAACATAAGCATGCTAACATACAGCAAGGTGCTAGCCATTGACGGGATATACAGTCAGTAGTGCTAGCATGCTAACACATGAAGTTATAAGTACAGTTGAGGCTGATAACTGAAAAATTTTAGTTTTTACAGTTACTTTATGTATCAAAGGTACAATTACAAATAGTTTTTATGTAGCTATGCCCATGGTGGAAGATAGCATTTGTGTCTAAAACACTAATGTCAATGACTAGCCTCATCAGACAAGCAACAGTCAATTAAGAGACTTCAGTGTCTGCAGTGTCGCCCATTCTTCTTGTGACCCTTCACCACTCATTACAACTTTCCCTGGATGACAAATTACAAAAGCCACTGGGAGCACGGGCTCCAGATAGAAGTCAATGCGGGTTTCAAGGTGAATGAGAATCCTTTAGGGTTCAATCAATAAATGAGTCCGGCTCTCAATTCCAAACAAGACTAACTCATGAGGATATCCAAAGGGCTATACAACCAATATTAATGTCTGTCCTGGCTCTAAAACAATGTCATGTCATCGTTAAACCTACTGATGAGAACTGAAATTGCAGTTAACGCAGGGATTTGCTTTAACTGTAGTCTTTACACCTTTTATCCCCTTTCTTTTTATAGCTCTTTTTCCAGGTGATAATAAATTATGAGTCATTTAACACTCAGCTGAGTTGAGTCTTAAAGGTAAAGTTGAAGCCTGGCACTTCATCAAACAAGACATTATCAGGTCAAGCCAGACCACACCGATATGGATTTGAAGCTTTTTCCTACTTTATATGAGAACAGACACCCTTTAGATTTTTCAACTTTTGTTGAGACAAATTAATTCAAACATGACCCCTTTGTCTGATAGCTGTAGTGCTGTGAGGAAAGACCACACAGGGCCGTTCGAAGGCCAGTTTTTATTCACTCCTCAGTTTCTGGGTAAGCGAGATTCCTGAAATACTCCACGTGTCTCCAACGGCAAGGAGGGAGTAGACTCTAAAACCTTAATAAGATATACAGATACAGATGTAATCCTGAGTAGTCACACCTATATGTGAATTTAATAAGAAGATTATACTCCTGTCAAAGCTTTACTCAGCAACTTCGCACGACAGTAGAACCAAGAGGAGCCAGTGACCATTGTGCTTCTGGAGAAAAATAACAGATTTTCTCTGTTGCAACTTTACTGTTTAAGCTGTTTAAGCTGCATTAAAACTGCACTTATCACAAGACACTGAAACAAAGGAGAGACTTTCACATAGTTATGCTTTTAAATGTTTTGAAATTGGACTAACCTCAATAACTAACAATTGGCCAATGCGGTTGTTGGGTCCTCTTTCGTAGTGCAGTGGAATTTAATAAAAGGTGAACAGAGCCGCAGTTACTCAACTCATTGAATATGTGCATTTTATTGTCGCTATTTTTCCATCACCTTTATCGCTCTACCCAGATGGCAGAAGACCCTGCCTTGCAAAAGAAAATACAAAATATTGATAAGCATTTCAAGGTGAATGAGGATCCTTAGACACCCCGTCTGTACTCTGATGCTTTAGTCAATAACCGGTCTGGTTCTTTGAAAACTTGTGGAGGAGATAAGAGTTTAGTGATAATATGTTCTGGCCCTGTCTCTATCTCCTGCTCTCTTCTTCATCCTCCACTTCAGTATCCTCATCCTCTTCAACCAACTTCATTACAAAAGAATATGTAATAAAGTTATAATTTTACTATTTTCAATAATGTTTTCATGCGTGTATAGCACACATTCTCTCCCTGGCCTTCTCATTAACACACATTGTTGAATGGTAAACAGGTGAGCTATTGTACTGCAGAAATGATAGACACTCAACTCAATGTGTACACTGTCTGATAATGTGTTTCTTACAATTGGCCACACATCAATATATTATCATCAATAGATTTTTTCTATTGTAGCAAGTATTATTATGAGTGATCTCAATTGTCAAGAAGGAATGATTGACATATATTTGCTGATAACATGAAACTATTTAACTCCAGGTGCAATGAACAGCTTAGAAGTAAGTAAAACATGTGAGCAAACATTATTAATGTTACACTTGTCAAATGTGTTGTGTAGAAAAGTATGAAAACAAAAATCCAGAAATAATGTGTACAGCATAACTTCAGGTTGAACATGAAATATTCTGCACTGTGCATCAACCAAGGAAAGTGATTTTATTTCACCACCAGGGGGAAGCATTGCCCAGGGAACTATGGACAACTTGAGGGGGAATAAAGTGACTTTAAAACTGTATTCTATTTTTCTATTTAGATAAATACTTCTATATTCTGTTAATACTGTCAATTATTAACATTTTTCTCTAAAATAATAATAATAATAATTTCTTCTTTGTTTTTTTTGGTCCCCTGAACCTCATTTTGAAGCCACTTGTACAGCCCCTTGAGCTCTATATATTGTACATGGCTACACATTAGTTGGACTTTGGTTTGACAGTATATTAAAAATATGTTGTACCTCATAATCAAACTGGACTCACCAGAAACCAGGACTGCACAAGGCAGGCAGTTACAGATAATTGTAGAATTGAGAAAGACCGAACAGTATTTAATCAGCTTGAGTTCAGTCTAATTCAGGTGAATCGAGGTCTTGTCCACTGGGGGTTGATAGTGAAAATGGAGAAAATCAGGTTCTTATCAACAGAAATGCAACTTCATCTACTGGCACACATCAATTTCATCAACATACAATATAAGATTTCACTGATCAGTTCATAGAATTATGAAAAAAAAAGTAAAATAGAAAAAACAACAACACAGGTTTAGAGGAAGCAAGTCAGATTATCTGTGGTTCTTTGGAGAAAAATAAATAAAGTACCCAATAAATTAAACACCAGTTTATTTTAGATCAAATCTGAATCACCTTTCTGAACTCCCGCTGACTGTCCTCTGTATGCTCGCAAGATGCAAGTTTAATCAGGTAGACAGACTGAGAGGTGAACAGATCCTCTCGTCTACGGAGAGGTGAGAAAAGCAGGTGTGATTATGGTCTCTTTCATGCTTATTGCCTCTCGAAAATTACATTTAGCGGGGGAATGGCGCCTGTGTTGATTGGTACATGATGCAAAACTCCTATTATGGACGAAGGGAGCAAATTTGCACTCCATTTCACTTCCAGTCTGCATAATTTCTTTTTATTATCGCCAATTCCCGAGCTGACTTTCTTAATCGAGACAGGAAAGATTGAAAATTAAGTTTTTCCTGCTGTGGAGGCGATGCAGATATTACTCTAATGTGATCCAAAGTTAATCTAAAACACGTTAACCTGAGAATGGCTTTTTTGCCTTTTAAACAACTCTGTAATTGGTTCTCTAATTTTGTGGAGTTACATTACATTAAGTGTATATTGAATCAGGGAAATCTAACTTTTTTTCTTCTTCTTTCAAACCTTATTTTCATGCTTCACTTAACACAACCTTTTACAGCTACTTGAAGCAGTTTCAACAATGAGATACCTCACAGGGAGCAAAATATCTATTTCCTGAGGAGGCTGAAGATGACTCACCCCCTTTCTTTTAAGTCCTAATCAACCTCTACTGCAGGACATCCTCATAAACTGCATCACAGTATAGTATAGTGACTGCCCGTCATTGATGAACCTCAAACACTGTCTTAGAAGAGACTCAGCAGGTTGCACCATCTTGAAATGACAAGACTATGTTTCATTGTACACAAATATAATGACAATAAAGTTGAACTGAATTGAATTTCAAACGAATATTGAATACAGCTCTGCTCTCTCTGTCTTTCTGTGTAGATCTACAATTTGTTGTTATTTGCAATGTGGACAAAAGGTGCGTTATTCCTATAACGGCCACGGCTATACACACCGCCTCCATTTTCTTTGTTAGCTTTTCTACAGACAAAGAGAGACGGAGAGGGAAGGAGGAAGCAGGAAAGAAAAAGCTTGTGGATAAAGCATTTGTCATCCGGAGGGATACTGTTTCAAGCTGTCAAAACTCCAATGTTCTATGAGGGGACATTTCTATATTTCACGGGGGTTTTGACAGGGGAAGCCAACAGGCGTTTTATGTTTGCTGTCAGGAACACTTTTTATCACCACTATCTCCCATCAGCTCGACTTTCTTTCTCCCTCAGATCTTTTTTTTTCTCAGATTGGGCCGACAGAGCCGCAGTGTCACTACAGTATGGTAGTTGTATGTTTCAGTACAAGTCATTTTTTTGATGTAAAAATAATGCCGTTGTTTGAGTTCAGTCCACGGTGGAAAATAAACCAAAAGTTTAGAGGTCCTCGTATAAACTTTTTGAGGTTCTCACATAACAGCTATATGCAAATAATCGTGACTGTCTGGTGTGACCTGTGTGGTGCACCAGATGGGTGGGTTCGGTTTCACAGCGTCAGCACAATTCACGTGGTGTCAGGCAAGAAAAAGCTGTCAGTCACAGAGGTGCACACTGAGGTGCCTTTCAAAAAATGTCGCTGTAACTCCGGCAAATGTTGTGCTGTCCTAACTGGCTCGTTAAAGGATTTGTTCACCCAAACACCAAAATAACATTTCTCATTCACCAGTGGCAATAAATGCAGAGTTTTAGATTTATGTGTCAAAGTTTTGAGAGTTCATCCATTGCATTCTGCTGCCATCCCAATACAATAGTGGTACATTAAATTTTGCTTTTGCAGCTTGCAGTCGTACGTGTTTTTAGAAACACACTGTGAACTGTCTTCACTATTTTTTTTAAGGATGTAGTTCTAGTGAAAACTGTTCACTCTAAAGTCTATGGATTATCCAGAGTGTTTCTGGGAAGACACATTGATGTTGGATTTTTTTTTGACACTGTGAGCTTCACAAATCTCAGCGGTGGACATCTCAAGACATGGGCAGTGGACAAAAACAACAACAACAAAAAAAAAACAGTTGTTTCTTTGTTTCGTGTACCTGCTTAACTGATGCTAAATTAACTGAGAGAAACCTTCTCAAGCTTCACCTCAGCTGACATCTCAACTGCTTTCATGAGGAGGTTTGAGGTATGTTGTGTGGAGAACTTGAAAGAGAGATCGCACACTCATATGTGACGACTGATCTAGAAAGAATAGTTAACTGTAACCGCTGAGTGTAGGTAATGTGGATAGCAACGACTCACTGTACCAGAGTCCCCCCCCTCCCTACAGTTCAACTCTGCACATGGGGCCAGGATACCACATATCCTCGAGGGGAAAATGCAATGCACACAGAATTGTTTATCAACACTTTATGCTGCTGACATTAATCTCACTGACATCCAGCACAACAAAATTCAAAGTCCAATATTCCTCATAATGAGCTCCAATTTCATCAGTATTGTCTCATTATTTATTCAACCACAGTATTTATTTTGCCTTACATTACTGAATGATCCTTTAACCCCGCAGTGGTAATTCACTGTCTCTGCCTGTTGTTGAACATCCCTCTGATCTCACATAAGCAAACAGAACTTGTTCATGTTGTTCACTCCTCACTGTTCATGCAGAGAGCCATCATTAGTGAAGAGAGTCTTGCAGAAATCAACGCCGCAAACCCAGAAGGCTCCATTCTGCATGATATTAATTCTGGGCCATGATTGGACTCGCTAAAGTGGCCTACAGGGAGCTGAAAGGGACACTGTGCTGTGGTGAGCAGATGGTGTGGAGGAGGCCAAGGCCAGAAACACACACCGACCAAACTCGCACTCACGTAAATTGCGGTGTACACACACACACACACACACATGCAGAGACGCGCACACTCTCTCACATGTATGATGACCTCTCTAAGCTCCCCACCATGACACCAAACCCCCTAGACTTCATCTACTGACTGAAAATTAATGGATCGGTTGATCAACTAGGGATCACACACACATACATTACATACAAGCACTATCAGTTGACCACCAGAGGCTCTGACCACATATGCGCCGAAGCATGACTGTCAGATGGGCGGCGGTGTGTGTTGGCTCGGCTCTCTGTTGACGCCTGTGGGACGACGATAAAAGGCAACACGAGGGCTGTGAACTTCATTTACTGCAAACACAAGATCACCAGCCAGAGAACGTGTCGTGTTAGTTATTTAAAGTGACACTTAACTCCCGCACGTATCCATGGAGATATGACTCGTTTTCTACTTAAAGAAACAAAAAGTCACTTTTTATCAACTGACAATTGAAAGTACTTGATGTTGACGCACATGATATACACCCACTTATATTCTTCTATAAGCACACTGTCAGACGTCACCTTCAACAGACCATCATCTCTATAATTAAAAACCTGTAAGCTTTATTTTTTGTTGAATGAACTGGGTTATCATAGTCAATCTACCACCTAATTTAGCTGTAGTTTAATTATAAGTGTATTTCTGAACTGACACTTCTTTCAATTATAAAGTTTTAATAAATATTAGACAATTACCTTAGAAACTACCTTTCATGGTTAAAGAAACTCCAACATTATTGGTAGGAGACGGGAAAGGGAAGAATTGTTTCACATGCTTGTTTACCCATTTACTGTTTTTTTTTTATTTAAAAGCTTAAAATAAGTATGTTTCAACTTTCCTGACAATGCATTGAATGCAAAAGAAATGCAGAAACTTTAAAAGTTTAACGATTCTGTCAAAATAAAATTGAGGTAAATCGCTTCTTGCATTGCGAATCAATGCAGGCATTTTCAAGATTTTAGTCTTTGCAGCCATATAAGCTGGTGGATTCATTTATTTTTAGACCCTCACCACAGATCTGATACTGTAACATCAATAAAATAACACTATACTGTGGTTGTTAATATCTTCACACAATCTATTCCTGCTATGACAGGATCTCTGTCAACAGTTTTGTGCCTCACATTGTTGCCCCTGTTAGCGACTTATTTCTATTTTCTATGTTCTAAGTTTTATTCCTTGGTGAACGAGAGAGCTGCTGTAAAATTGACTTGCATCACAGGGTAGTGCAAAATAAGTGGAATTCGGTGCAGCAACAAAATCCCATCAGCTTCACAGAGAAACTCATAAGACAGCCAAAGAGAAGCACAACTATTATCAAAACCCACAATGCAATGCAACAACGCTGGAAAGATGGCTTATAGACTTATAGATGTCTCAAAACAAACAAATTTTTCATGAGGCTTATTTTAATCAATCCATACTCTGCCTATTGAAAGCTACAGAGAAATAGAGTGCTGTGCTTACATCAACATTATTAGATCATCTCCTCTAAAAGCTTGTTGCTATCTAGCACTGATGCTCGTCTAAGAAACAAAGACTCCTCATAAATGTCCAATCTCTCTCCTGCAATGTGAAAAACAGATTAAGTTGAGCTCCTCTCTGTCAAAGTTTGACCTGTTGTTTTTCCGAGAGGAGAAGCTTTTTGTTATCGAGTTCTCACGATGGATTCGGATTACTTATGGACAGCTGACAAGTGTGGTTCAGGGTCCTTAAGTGTGATACAAAGGAAATGTTTTTTTGGTTCGGTTTTTTTTCTGAAATCTTCTCAACTGCTTGAGAGATAACAGCAACTTTGGAAGTCGCCCCTGCTGGGCAGCTGCCACGTGCTCCCCTAGTCTGATGGATCTGCATCAACTGCAATTTCAGTATACAACATCTGAAATGGCAACTGAGCTTTTTCCTCAGCTGTTAGCTCTTCTCTGACAAAAGAGCCTCGTGATCTGAAGCGATTTATGAGCTGCTGAGAGTAAAAACCGCCTCACGCAAAGACAGAGAAGGGGCACAGGTAAAAAAGAAACAAAGACTAAACAGCTCACCTGTTCATAGAGCTGACAAAATAGCATGAATGTTTCTTTCCTCTAGTACGATTAATGTATTTTTCCTACTTTGCAACAAGCAGTGAGACTCACCAACAATGAAGAATTGCCTAAAAGTCCTCTGCTCTCAACACATTAGCATGTAATGTCAACATATCTTTGACAAAACTAAAACTAAACAACTAAAAAGTCTGCACAGAAAACATAATATGGACTATGACATTTCAGGCTGGGCACATCTTAAAGTGTTGAATGTAAGACGCCGAACTAACACACAGCTGGCAGCATGAATAATGATATTTTTTTTAAAATCATAAGAATTAAAGGGGAAGCTGTAACGTATCAGATTACTGTTGATTTTGTTTAATTGTGTTGTCATTTTGGCAGTATGTTATTATCAATCATTCTACACTACACCAGAACATGCTATATATTACTGCAACATACAAACCATTCACTTTATATTGAGTTCCTGTGATTTTCTATGAAGACAAATAATACAAAAAACTCAATACTATTTTTCTTTTTTTGATGAAAACTATCCACATGTATTTTTTCCGCCCTCCCGTCTATTCTATTCTGTCCATCGCTTGTAAATCTATTCCACCCATCTCCACTCTTAGTCCAAAGTGTTTCCTTCTGAAAATGAAAAGAGTCAAAAGCGGGAATCACCCATGACTTTTTTTTGGCAAATTATTTCAGTCCTGTCTCCAACAAAATATGTTAGCAAAGTGATTTATGTTCACTGGCAACATTCAGTGCCAATGCAGGAAGTAGAAGATACTTATTTACAGTACAGCAGCGAAGAGTAAAAAAGGAGGTCACAGAGGCAGCTGGGAGTCTAAAACACTTTGTGCTGAACATGGACACTCAGTTCAAATGTTTCATCTGATATGTTGATACAGAACTTTATACAGGTTGCATTTCACCCAAAAAATGTATTTAGCATTCGCTGTATATGAACAAGAAAGTAGCAGAAGCTGTCAAAGTTTTACTTTACATCTGAAAGACAAAAAAATCAAGCCTGAAGTCACTGATTATCATCATATTGTTATATATATTCATATCATGATATTGTCTTTACGACAAGCTATCTCAATACCTCCTCCTCACTTAGGTGAATCACTGTTGTAGTAATCGGTACGTGGGTGAAAGAAAGAAAAAAAAACAAAACAATGCAAACAATACAAAGAAAAAAAGAAGAAAGGGGAAGAAAGTGAGAACCAGTCGTGATGAGCGCTGATATAGAAGAGAGGTGAGTCACTTCCTGTCTGAAAATGATGCAATTTGCTCGATAGTTTACAAAAAAAAGACTCACCACTCTGTTGGTCTTTCTGAGCACAAAACTCACAGTAAAATATAATAATAAGTGGCGAAAACCATGTTTGACTAAGTGTATATACTACATACTGTACACCGGCAGTAATCTTAAACTAAAAATTCATTCTAGTAAAACAAACTCTAATTAATTTCCCGTTTAAAAATGACATAGTTTAATAATAATATTGTTCAGGTAACAGTGTAATCAGTCAATAACCTCACTCAGCATCCTTAAATTGTATGTGCCGGTCTAAGGAAGTCATTTTTGTAGCATATAAAGGAATATTTTGTATAGCTTTGAAAAACAAAAAATCATAAAGTGATATATAATATTTCAAATTTTTCAAGGATGTACAAATTTGGAAGAATCTCCCCGCTGTTTGTGTAGGTCTGGGCCACAAATCTGAGTCGCAGGGTTTGTGCTCAACAAATGTTGTTTAGGTTGTTTAGGGGAAATAAATTCACCAACACCCACAGTGCTTTTCTGTAATCTCTGATCATGCTTTTCTTTTTCCATTTTTCCACAGCACATGGTAATAAGTATAATTATTTTCCACACACACACTCTCTGCTGACTTCGTATGCAATCAAATCACCCCTCTACCTCCCTTGTATTCAGACTGAACACAACTTAATGACTGGAATAAATACATAATGATGACTAATAGTTTTGTGGTTACTTTCATAAAAGATTCTTTAAAAATTACATAAAGTCTTTAGGGGCAATTAACTTATATACTTTTATATCACCTGGCTATTTCATAGAAGTCCATTTGGGTTTTCAGATTATTGAAATAGCACTAAAGATGGCAACAAGATGCTCCGAGGGCGTATCGACCAGCGCTTGATCACTACTGGAACACATTGCTTGGTTTTGAATTTCATGAGTTGTCGAAGGCAGCCAGTGGAGACAGCAGTAAAAACCCTTCGCTGACTCTCAGTGATTCATTTGTTGAAAAAAGTGCTGAGTGAGGAAACTGTGGCTCATTTGGTTCAGATAAATTGTTACTGAATGAAAACTTGAGGGAATTCGAGAGTTTAGAGTAAGATAACCAGCCACTAAGTTGAATAATGATTAAGTTTGAGTGGATGAGTTACATGTAGGTATGTTTCTAAAAAAGAAGGTTGACTTCAGGAGGGTTTATATTCTCATACAAAAGAGCACATTTCAAGGTAAAATGTGATTTTGGTGTTTATTAGATGTGAAATTTTGACTAAAATAGGGACAAATGAAATTTCAGAAGTTTGAGTACTACTCACAGGACTCCATACAACTCAAGCGGGTATGAAAAGGTGACAGCAATCCCCAGTTTTTGAAAATAGGATAAATATAGTCTATAGTTTTAAAGGCATTTGAGTGACTATGTTTATAATACTGCTACACATTGACATTATAGTCAGTGCTGTTAAGCCAAGATTTATATGTAAAATATTTGTCCCAGAATTTACACTTAGTTGTAACTATGGACACCTTTTCAACTACATATCACCAAAATAATTATGGGCCGGGCCCAAAGGCAGAGGACTACTCTAAGACAGTAGTCCTCACCAAGGGGCTTTTTTTGTGTGTTTGTTTGTTTGTTTCTTTATTATTATGGGACATCACACCTAAATTTGACCCTCTAAACATGCTCAAAAACTCGCTAAATTTGGTACACACATCAGGTCTGGTGAAAAATTTGATAAAATGTAAAAAATAACTCCTAAAGTGCCAAAATGTGCTCTAGAGCACCACCCATGTAGCTAAAATGGCCACCACAGCCCATAGGAATGTCTGAGTCTGTGATAAAACCAAAACTCAATTATTGACATCCCTGACCTAAATCCATCAGGAAGTCCACAATTAGCCTTTCAATATAAGAATTTGCCTGGACTTTGGCCCCTGAATGAATGCTATCTCTTCCAAGGGTGTTAATGGTATTGGCTTCAAACTCTGAAACATGACTTATGACACAGTGCTGAAAAAGAGTTGTTAAAAACTCAAATGGTTTGGATTTTATAAGCCCTGAAAGTTGAAGTGCCATATCATCCTTACAATGTAAAATAATGAGGAGGCAATCTATGGGCATGAACTTTGTGTCAAACAGAAGCTTTTGATGTCTAAACTATAAATCTGACCACTTTCAAATCGAATCAATGGATTTGCAATGAAATTTTCTACTAAAAAATATAATTTTTAATGTAAGATTTGGCCAAAGTCATGGGCTTTATTTATTTATTGTACTAGACGAGGGCTTAGGGTGAGACGGGAGGTTTGACAGAGAATGATATCACTCAGCAGGGCCATGCAGAGACCTTTAGAGGGTTAAAAAGGGGCACATGAAACACCACATACAGCAACATAATTCATAGCACGACCTGTTGAGCTATAGCAACTCATATTCGAGGAGAATGTAACATGGAATCTTACAGACTGTATCATACTATATCATTGTCCCCCATCTGATGAAATCATAGGTCCTGTAAGGACCAAGGTTTTGTTGTTATAAGGGTTAATAAAAGGCAGGATTAGCCAAAGGCTTCAAGTATTTTTGTCTGAAGGACACAGTTTATAATCTTTGACAGAACAACATAAAAAAAAATTGCTTTCAAAATCAAAAATCTTGAGTGGTCAAAAGTCTGCTTCTTTAAGGACATTTAGCATAAATATATTGCTTCTTAATAAAGAATATGCTTTTGATATGATGACATTCTCTGATCCAGAACAATACATATAGTTCTTAACATCCCATAATTTACAAAGAAATAAAAAACAAAAACAAAAAAAACTATAAGACATACAACAAGTGGGATGGAAAGGGGAGAATCTTTAAAGACTGAAAAAAACAGAGTGGCAGACTTGAAAAAGAGTGCAAGAGACCGTGAGACAAAAGCAGCTGTTACAGTCTTATCTTAAAAGAAACTAAGCTGCAAAAATGTTTATAAATTCTTTTACTCCATTTCCTGTATTTCAGAACATGTTTTGGATAAAATACCTCATTGGATGTTTTAATTGATTTTAAAATGGAGATGTTACTTAATAAAAACTAACTTTGTGGGATTGTTTAATATATATTTTTCCAACTAAAATGAAAATAAAATGAATTGTGATTATTTGCCACTGGATGTTTTTCTGATATATACAGTACAGTTTTGCTACTTCTACTTCTATACAGCACATTTTCAAGGTTTGAAACAATAAGAAACATCCACTGAGCTGCGATGTGTCATTTTCACTTTTTTTTTTCCAAACATGCTTGTCAGGAATGGGAAAATAGTCTCCCAAATAGTTAAACATTTGCAGAAACTTTTTTTTTTTTGGCTGGCGTCTCACCTACTTCAACCTTTTTAACAGCTTGTGAAAACATCATGATAATAGAGTTATTGTGCAGCATTAGTACCTATATTAAAGATTTTTTTTTTTTTTTTTACCAGAACAGTAATTTATCTGTATGCAGCTGTACGTTTCTTACCAGTTTTCTTGCTTTGAATGTGTTCATGTCTCTCCATCACCTGACACCTGGGCTGCTTCTATGTGTTTCTCTTTCCTCCTTTCTTTCAATCTTGAATCAGTTGTGTCTTCTTTACTTTCTCCTTATTTTTCTTTCAACACTTTTATATCCTGAAATTCTTCCTCACTTCTGTCTCCTCTCTCCTGATTCCTTCACTCACTCTGAAAATGTAAAAAGCCTTCCTTTTAAAAGTCTGACGGAGCATGAAGCAGAACTTTAACTTGTATGGTGTTAATTACAGTAAGTGTGGACAAACAATACATCAGCAGTAAAGCTATCCAAACTATTAAGTTAACGTTACATTAACATTACTAACATTACTAAAGAACCTTTAGGTGAAAACTTATTTGACATTCCAGTTTGGTACAACTGAGATGTCACTGGTCTGGATCATTTACTATCAGCTCAATAAGATATTTGCAAACTCTGATTCCCAAAGTGACTGAAGATAATTTAAAAGTTACTTATCTGTTTATTGGAGACATGTTCAATATGAGATTTTACATCTGGCTGTTGATTATCTGGCTGTCAGTTATTAATTTGTTTATTAATTTTGCCTTGTATTGCAGATCTTGTAGTTAGAGTGACAGCATGTGAACATAAGAGCACAGGTCGGCCTACACAATGATCACGTAAAAGACTTGACACCTGCCGACCATAAACATACTTCACAATAATAATGTTAAATAATAAATTCACAGTGTTGGAGGCCAGAATGAGCTCTGCAACACAATATTTGAAATCAAAGAATGACTATGAGACTAAAATGCTAAATCTAAACTATTATTTGTGGACATTGAAACCTGAGTCTGGTAAAAACAACCCACACACAAAAAGAGATTGGAATTTATCCATTTATCAACTGTTTAGTTCTGATGAGGATTTGATGATCATTCAACACTAAAGGACAAGTTCACAACTTTTCATGTCTGTCTTAAAACAACAGTCAGGTGTCTATATAAACAGTGAAAGAGATTTTCCTCGCTGTAATTTCTCTTGTTCATACTGGATCTCAAAAGATTCCTTTCAAATGTAAATGGTGGGGGGCAAAAATCATTTTGTGCAAAAATGCATTTAAAAGTTGATGTGAAGCTTAAATGAAGCTTCAACAGTCTGAGTTAGTCATATCAAGTGGATATGACTGAAGTTTCATATTAGCTTCAGATAAACTTTTAAATATATTTTTGCACAGAAGGAGGCTTGAGGATTTTGTTCTCCATCACTTCCATTATATGTACATTATGAAGGGATCTTCTAATGGTCAGTATGAACAGGATGAATGATCATGGCAAGAAAAAACCTATTATAATGTTCAATAGGGCTCCTGACTGCTGTTTTAAGACAGACTTGAAAGATTGTGAACCAGTCCTTTAATGTTATTTTGAAGGGAAGAACGTCATTCTAACTTGTTGTTTGCTTTAAACTTGGCTCAGTGTTCAAGGATCTTTGGTGCTTTTTTTTTACATTTGTTATCAGACACCTGTTGCATTCTCATACAGCAGTTTAGTGACCTGTTTTACGTGTATATAAAGACGGGAATTGAGTGAGACGTGTCACATTGCATCTTGCTGTCTAAAGAGGTGATATTTCACAATGAGGCGTGCTTCAGCTTTTCAGGTGTTGCTGCTCTGTCTGTACTGGACGAGGGCTCAGGGTGAGAGTGGAGGGATGACAAAGAATGATGTAACTCAGACAGAGGTTCAGTCTGAGATCCTGGGTGTCAAAACAACCAGTGATCAGATTAACATCACTCCTGATATCTGGGCTGAGCTGAAGGAGCTGAGAGACATGGTGATCCAACACAGTACAGAGCTGAGGAACAGCAAGAGCAAGATCGAGAAGCTGGAGCAAGAGAATACAGGTTCATTCACATAATGCTAAACAGATTCATGAAATGTTCACGTATTCATTACTTTTAGGACTAATTTACTGCTTTTATTCCAGCCGTACAGGCCAGACTGGCAGACAGTGAATGCGAGAATGCAGGTAGATATTTACATTTTATTAAATGATATCTAATTCATTTATGTTTGTGATGTTTTTTCTGTCAAGATCAAGAGTTAAATGTAATCAAATCTTTAAAGTGTTTACTGATATTAATATCTAAGATTCACAATCTCAGTTAAAAGTTTTAAATGTGTTCACAGTTTTGCAGGCCAGAATGAACGCCAGTGACTATTTGGTCAAGGAGCTCAAGAGAGAGAACATAGGTAAACTTAAAAAAATCGAAGTGTGAAAATGAAATATTTGAAAAATTTTAATGTCATTTTACACTTGACTGTTGACTTTTCATAATAGTAACTAGAAATGTGTTCACAGATTTGGAGGCCAGAATGAACACCAGTGAAAATGTGGTGGAGGAGCTCAAGAGGGAGAACACTGGTAAAAAAAAGAAAAGAAAACATGAGTAAAAATGACATTTTATGTTAGAAAACATGTTATTCATTAAAACTCTATCATAGGTGAAATCCAAAAGTGATAAAAGAGGAGTAAAAATATCTATTTGGAAGAACCAAGTTTATTATATTGATAAAATTTTAGATGTGGATGTTAATTTGAATTTATTTCTCCTCTAATGCAGAATTTTTTTTTTAATTCAGTTTTGAAGGCTAGATTAACCACTGCTGAAAATGTGGTGGAGGAGCTCAAGAGGAAGAACAACGGTAAGCTGCAAAACACACAGCTGCCAGTTTATTAGATACACATACATGTATTTCAAGTTACAGTTATGTATTTTACCTCCTTTACAATAAAAATGATGAATGTGCTCACAGTGTTGGAGGCCAGAATGAGCTCCAATGAGCACGAGGTGGAGGAGCTCAAGAGAGAGAATGCAGGTGAGCTGCTTATATTACTACTAAAAAGTCAAAATGTCATATTATGGTAGCAGTGAGAATGGCAACATGGATGCATAGTGACATGAATACAGTTATTAAATGAGACAGAAGTGACATTTTTCAGCTGTTGTTGATGTGAGAAGAAAATATTCTCTCTATGTGTGTCTCCCACATTCACATAGAACGACCAAAGGTGGCGTTTACTGTCGGCCTTACTAACTCAGGATATGTTGGACCCTACGATACTGACATCACACTTAAGTTCAATAACATTTTCACCAACATCGGCCAGGCTTATAGCCCAACTACAGGTACATATACCTCTTTCAGCTTCTGACACTGATTTTATTTGAATTACTACACAATTTTATAGATTTAAAATCCAACTGTTTTTTTTTTTTTGAATTTCCTTTTCATACATAGCTTTTATTGCATCTGTAGTTGTTCAAGAAGGGAATAGCTCTCTTTCTGTCTCACCATTTTTCACATTTTTTCCTTTTTTGTACTTCTTGTCTTCTTAGTAGGCTAGTTCTATGTTGGAAGCTCTTATAAAGCATTTTCAGATAAAGTTATACTGGGATATACATGATGACATTTTGGTGAAGGGACTTTTACATGGTTTGCACATGTTTTAAAGTTTTATGTAGCTATCTTATTTTATTTGGCAGTCTTTTTTTATCTCTGTGAAAGCTTTGACAGCTCTCACTTGTATTTGGTTTGTGTTTTCACTGAATTGACTCCTTGATTAGATTTATAACAGTCCAACATACACACACTTGGCAACAAATTCCCAGAGTTAGACACACACCCATAAAGCCTGACAAAAGCAATTAAAAGACTCCTCCTTTGTTGCAGGTGTCTTTACAGCCCCAGTCAGAGGAACCTACTACTTCAGATACAACGGGTTTGAAATACGGTCTTTAAATTGGATAGGTATTTCCCTGTTTCACAATGGCGTGAGAATTACTACTACTTATGATAAAAATGGGGAAAATAGTAATGTCACTGTGTCTAATGGATTTGTTCTTCAACTGGAAAAGGGAGATGTGATTTACATGGTTCTCGGCTCAAGCTACAGTGTTTTTGACGATCACTATAACTACACCACTTTTAGTGGATTCCTACTTTTTGCTATGTGAGGTCTGCTTTAAAAACACCCACAGTTGATTGCATGAAGTCTCAACATTACATTATTAAAAATATGAAATCCAAATAATCTTTTTGTGTGTGTGTATTTTTGTCTGGTTACATGAGCAAGACACAGGATGAAAAAAGTTCTCTACTGACAATATCGAACACACAGATGCTGACATTAACTGATTATAAACACTAATCTATGCCTACTGATATGATTGTTTTGAAATACTTAAGTGGCATATAAAAGTATGTAAAGAGCTGTCAATAACATTATTTATATCCTGTTCGCTCGTTCACACTTTGGCTGGCTGACCTACAAATCATATGCTGACACCACTGACCTAAATCCAACAGGAAGTTCACAATCAGCCTTTCAAAATAAGTCTTTGCCCTAATTTTGGGCCCCAAACAAACGATATCTCCTCCTAGGGCGTTAATGATATCAGCATCAAACTTTGATACAAGACTTATGACACAGTGCTGAAAAAAATTTTTAAGAACTTTGTAATAACTTGAACGGTTTGGATTTCATAAGCCCTGAAAGTTGAAATGCCACATCACACCTTACAATGTAAAAAATGGGGAGGCAATCTATGGGCATGAACTTTGTGTCAAACAAAGGCTTCTGGCATCTAAACTATAAGTTGGACCACTTTCAAAGCTGTATCAATAGATTCACAACAAAATTTCCTAATAAAAATATGATTATTCATGTTAGATTTGGCCAAAGTCATGGGATTATGAGGATATTTCACTCTCTCCTCCTCCTTTCCAACTGCTCCTAGTGATGTCACTCCTTCATTGCTGTGAAACATTACACAATACAAACTCATTATAAAATCACCGGAGGAGCAAGAAAAGACTTACACTTGAATATCTCCAAAACAGCAAAAGAGGAATCATTGTGAAATATCATATTGCAGCTAACTTTAGCTGTCTAAATTTGGCACAAACCATTATCTAACATGATGAAAGGGCCGTGGAAGCAGACGCAGCTGGCGTACCCAAAATTTCCTCTTGGCTACAATGTGCAAGAGGGAGTAAATTAAGTACTTACCAGTGATGAAATGTATTCTGCAAATAGTGGTAATGACTGGCTGTCGGTCTATTCCAAAGTGAGTCAGTCTCTTCAACACATTCCTCAGCACTCAGCAGCAGCATTCAGGCCTCTCTGTTGTTCACTCTTTGTAACAATGCTGATAGAAACCCAAAGAATCCAAATGGTTTAACCTCAGATTAATGTACTAGCTTTGGTAATCAATCGGATATGCCATAAATGTTGTCTGAATACTGCAGCATATGCAGTGCGGTACTCATTGTGTGTGCAATGTTTCTCTTATGATAAATCATACCTGAACCAAAAGCAACCCTACAACAAGCACTAAAAAATTACACATTTAAGCAATATTCTGAGTGCATGTGATGCAGTTTCTTAGATGGAAATTACAATATAATAAATCATATAAAACATTCATTATACTTATTCTACCCTCAAGATAAAGCTAGATGCATAATGTCTACAGCCTCATTTATTTCTCAAATTATACATTTTCTTCATAACCATAGCCTCCACAAACACCAGCACCAATCTCTGCACACATGCACACAAACACACAAGAAGTAGTACAAAGCAGCAGTCAGGGACGCACTCACTCACTCAATTATAACCCGACTCCCTTCCAAACAAATGAGCACACTCCTCTGCGCACAGACAGAATCAAGCACACAAACACATTTCTTTGCACGGGGGGAAACAGAAATGTCTCGTCTTGTCAACAGGAACGGCGAGACAGCCGACTGTCAGGATGAAAACAATCACAGCTCCGCTCCGCAATTACCTAGAACATCAACAAGAAACCCATTTACCAAGACATCCCACTGGGACGTCCCATTATTTCCCCCTGGCAAGATATACGCCACTGGGACTCCCCATTATTCCCTCTGCCATCAGGGGAAGTCGCACACATTGTGTCCCAAGATGAAAGCAGCATTACGTACACCCTGTCGCCGGAGCATATGCGATAACACATGAAGCTCCACGTACACACCAACAGTCCGCTGTCAAGAGATGTGCCGCTGATAACGTAAAGCTGTCATCTACCTATCCTCGAGGCCACATATCAACAAAGTCATGTGACTGACCTCAGGCTTGGCTGGCGATCACCTGAGCTTTAACCACTCACCTTGCCAGGATGCATTTTAAGTGTTTTTGAGTGGTTAATCTATAGGAACAGATGTCTACACTTAAATTTTAATCAATAAGAGGACTGCAACCTCAATCAGAGCTTTGTAGGTGGGATCAAGAACGGGGGCATAATTGTTAAAAGAATTTTGTCTTTTAGGTAAATCAGGAGACTGGATTCGAAAGAGTCAAATGATCATTTATTCTTGTATACAAGGAGGCGTTCAACAAAGCAATCAAGTTACAGGGTTGAAGACCTTTTTATACCTTCTATACATGCTTTTCGCATTCGTCATAAATGACATTAAGTATGTCTGGTTTTTCGCTGAATGTGTAAATCTATCAGGGAAGTTGACCTCCTGACACCCTCTCAACCCGGTCAACTTCCCCAATCAACAAACATGTGTCTGTCCACAGGAAGTGGTGTGCTTTCCCTGAACAATGCGACATGTCAAAAATAATTACATCTAGTCTCGATTGTTCTTAAAAATGATAGACGTTGTAACATGGTATTTCCCAAAGCTTTCCCACAACCGTCAAACAGAATCTTCCCACAAACAGTGGCCAAAACAGATGGTCAAAACACTGTGATTTTTATAACAATGATCTTCCTACATCGCTAGCTAACTACATTTATGAAAAATAGCATTGGGATAATGGTGAAAAGCATGGATGACAATGACACAACTGTACAGGTTGTTGTGGGTCGACTAACAGAAATAAATTAAAAAAAAAAGGCTTTAATCAATATGGGGAAATTAACTGCTCCTATCAGTATCTTCAGTATATTGACTGAAAATTACTGCAGTGTGATGGATACATGACTCACTACTAGGTGGGCAAACCTGAACAATATGCCAAACAATGGCATTACACAAAGCTTCCCTTAATAAGAATTCAAACTCAGACCCAAATCTCACTCTAAATAACCCTTTGACAGCACCAGGCAGAATGTCTTTGCAGCCAAAACCCACTCAAATCCTATTTAAATGCTGGACTGAACTGAGGTCTGTGTCTGATGTCATCTACAGCAGCGTCAGTGACTCATGGATCTTAACTGTATATCTCTCTGCGTTTGTGGTTGAAGGTGTGGGTATGACACGTGTCCCTTTAGCCTTTTTCACATCAGAGTAAGCCACCACATCATTAGCAAACATCCTATTATATATGAATGTGTGTGTGTGTGTGTGTCTTTGATCATTGTCCTACGTGTCACATCTGACCTCCCACTGATGCTTCTCAGCAAGGGAAGAACAGAAAGCAGAGACAGAGTTGACTTCAATTTAGTTTCTGTTGTTTGTTGCCAATGCACAAATACCTAACAGTGTAATACCACCGATGGCTGCTAGATGCTCCGACTGACTGTCATTCAAAAAGCATCAACTACTCTCTACAAATACAAAGTCAGTCATTTTTTTTCCCCAACAAGTCATTATGGTGTCGATCTCAACAGTCAGGCCTTCTAATAAGTGAGCTGGTGGTCATTTTGGAAATGATCGCTCCGTTAATAAGATTTGAAGACTTACAGTAGCTTTGAGGTCTGCTTTAGTTGTTGCAACATTTAACTAAGTTTATTGTTACTTGATTAGGATTCCTACTGAACACAGTTTAGCTAATGTAGCTAACGTCAGTCCAAGTGTGGATGGCAACACCCTGCGGTCCGCATTTGGAAGGTCATGGCTCCAAACAGAAAAGATGACGCCGAACATAAGCTTGGCTTCAAACTGGCTCCAATGCAAACCAATGGGTGACTTCACACCTCGCTACATCCATCTTTATATACAGTCTATAGTCTAGATTGTATATCCCCAATTATTAATCAAAAGAAAAAAACAAAAACTGCAGTTGTGACTCTCTTTACTTCTTCTGTTTCTTTCATCTGAGTAGGTAAGGATATTCAGAATCAGTGCATGGCGAACAGCTGTATATCACTGACGAAGCATATGAGCAGGATCCACACATATCCAACCTGTAATCAATATGCCAAGAGAGATTTGAGAGAGCACAAGCACCATGAGAATAAATCCCGACTGTTTTGACAGGTTTCTGACAGTTCAGAATGTAAGAGGTCGCTCACTAAGAATTTATAGCAAACAAACCATGACAGGAACATGTCTGCTTCAACAGCATCTGGCTGTTAGGGTCACCCCCCCAGTATGGGACATTTAGATGAATAGAAATGCTGACAGATCAACGATGGAAAGTAGCCTGACATCATTTAGTGTAACAAGATTATACCTCACTTCCAAATGTGAGTTTTTCACTTCCACTTTGAGTTTTTCTTCAAGGAAAAATAATCTGACAGATCTGAGAGTAAATGACTGTGATAGCAGCGAGAAAAAGGAAGCTCTGCTGCTTACTCAGGAATGACAAAAAAAATACATCTTTCACACTCGAAACTGTGATCTCATACTTCTCCGGCTTTGCTTACTTTCAGCTCGTTCTCTGCTTACAAATCTTGCAGATTGCTACCACTCAACCTTCGGCGACTTTCTACTCACTCAGCATATTTGTTGCTGCCAAACTTCCATCACGAAAACATCTAAACATACTTAATTTATTTCTTTTTTTTTTTTATCTTTGTAACTGCAGCGCAGGAAAAAAAAAAGAAAAACAACAACCTAGAATTCATATTGTTCAAATAATGACATCTGATGGCCAGAAGTTTCTGAACTGATTATTTTTCATAAGTCAACTCCTATTAACACCACAGAAAAAAGTAGGTTGGGTATAAAAAAAAAAAAAACGCTAGGCTAAAGACAAAGGGACATGAATGAAATTTGTTTTGACTTCCTGTCTCTGCCAAAACCTCGAACCTGGCAAGATTTCAGCCAACCAAAACTCGACACAGTAAACAAGCTACTTAAAGAGTCCATGTTAAGTTGTGTTTACAAGCCCCGGGTTGTTTGCAATTAGCCAATGAGGACCATAACAAACCAAAAACATGCAACAAAGTAAACTTTTCCACTGTGGTTTGGGTGTGATTGCATGCTAGTCTTAAAGTGATCTTTAACTTGTTAAATGCCTAATATGGAGAACGCTTATCTTCCGCAGTGTTGTCGGTTTTACTTAACTGCTATTTCAGTCTGGCACACAGCCGTCGCCCTTATACGTCTTTTCATTCAATCTGTGTACATTCATCATCTCTCTTTTTTGATTCTTCTTGCATTCGCTGCCTTCCATCACTGACCTTTCGCATCTTTCAAACCGTCTTCCTCCCCCGTGTGTCGTCTCTCGTTTCTTCTCTCCCTCTGACTTACCTCGGATGATTTCTGTCTTCAGAAGGATGTAAAGCTGTGGGAGCATAGCAACAGTCATTAGATACCCGAGTCAGAAAAAAAAAATAAAAAATTGACTTCTGATGATGATTTGTGAGTTGAAAGACGTCAGGCTGAAACTCAATTTCAGCATCTCCTCCAGAGGGCTTTTATATACGTGATGTGGATTCAAACAGTTAAAAGAAGACAAATAAATAGTCTGAGAGAACTGAACTCAAATCTAAATCCCCGTCTAGCTAACCTGGCTGATGAAACTGTTCAACTCCAACAAAGGTAAGCTTTCAACTGATTTTAAAAAACCCAGTCTCGTAAAATGAGCACAAATACATGATCAACAATTAGTCCCAGGAACTAAACTCAACAGTTTAACAAAAGGCAAAATAGAAAATGTGCGTCCTCTGGTATCTGATTGGAGCGGCAACAATTAGTTGATTGATCAATGAGCTGATTGACAGAAAAATTAAGCACCACTTTGATGATTGAGTAATTGTTTTAGTCATTTTTAAAGCAAAAACGCCAAAAATGAGCTTGTCGCATCTTTTAAAATGTTGTGATTTGATGCTTTTCTGTGACATACATGATCATGACCTCAATATTTGTCAAGTTTCGGACCTTCGGTTTTTACAGAACAAGCATCTGAAGGCATCACCTTGGAGTCTTAAGAGATAATACAAAACACGTTTTTTTAACATTACATTAGATAAAATGATTACTCAAGAAAATGACTGGCTGATTAATTACTGATAATGAAAATATGCAGCCCCATATTTGCCTGTTTCCATTGTTGATAATGAACAAACTTTTCAGCTCAAACTGAAATCTTTACTGCATATTTTTGCAGGCACGACTGTCACTTTACAGCAGCCGCTCATTTTTCATCTCCCTGTGATACAGGAGTTTCATTGTAAGTCAAATTCGGCCAGTGACTGATATAAATACTGTTTGTGGAAATGCAACAACTGAAAATAGACCTTTATATTTAAACCCACGCAAAGGCAACGCCCGAGGAAGACTCCTGATGAAGAATCAAATCAAATCACTGGAAAGAGTCAAACAAATTAAAAAAACATAAAGCATTTGGGGTGTCGAGACCGGCTTTTACATTTCTGCATCTTTTTGGCCGATCAATACAGTCATCATGGTGATTTATTAGACCTGCTGATGCTGTGTTTCAGGACATGGTGTGGGTGGACTTTTCAACATAAAACACACACACACACAAATTTGTGCCTCACACGCAAAAAAACACACGCCTATGGAAAACACACGTAGACAGGGTTGCTCACACAGTGCCCTCACACCACCCACATTGATATGAAAACCTATTCCCACAATCATTATTTAGCATAATGACTGAAACTAAACCGACACGCATTAAAAAGGAATCAGTCTCTTGTGTTAAAACGCCGAAGATTCAGTTTCTGTGCAAAATAAAATGTCTGGAAAATCCTTCCTCACCTCACATTTTTTTTTTTTTTTAAAAATGAAGCAAAAGAACACATATTTATCCTGAATTATGATTAAGAGCACTGTCTGTTCAAATACCTTACAGCAGCTGATTAAACAGTAAAACTTAAAAAAAAAAAGTTCCTAAACCACTTACTCCTCTACCGGTCCACTGAATTAGTGCAGATGGTCAGCCAGAGTCTGCAAGATATTCCAAGCGATCATGATATGAATCACTGCCCGATGTTAGTGCCAGCCACATAATGAATCAAGCATGAGGGTCAATATTAGCCTCACACAGTTAGACTACAGGAAGACAGTGTGTGCTTGAAATATATATTGTTCCTCGCCGGAGACAATTTATTTTTAACAAAGTGTGCATTGTTTTCCAGCGCCATTCAGTGCCATCATCCACTTTAAACTTAACACCCCTACCTTCAAGAGACAATTTACGCTCACTGATGTGTTTTTGGAAAGCAGTTGGAGCTTGTTAAATGTTCCTTTGAGTGAGCGTTACAGTCAGAAGTCTACTGATGTCCACTGGAAAATGTGTTCAAATCTCTGTTGGAGGTCGAGCTAACTTCCTTAAGAAAAAGCCCAATGCACTGAATGCATGATCTACACTGATCACTGTACTTCGCTGCAATGTGACAACAACTACTGCATGATTTAACTTCCTCTCAGGGTGTTAAAACACACACACACACACACAAAAACATGGATTGAATGTACTTTCTGTGCACATGCCCGTGCTTCAGAACAGCCGGCTGCATTCAGCGCGTATCGATCCCCCAAAAGAAGCTCATCCGACACTGTCAACACCGAGTTCCACTTCATGCTTTTTATTGATTGTATAAATGCTTATCTGGCGCTTACACTGCTGGTTAGAGGAGGAGTGGTCAAGTATTAACTTTTGCTTTTGCTGTACACGCATTGCACATAAACGCTCGCAAAACGGGACATGCTGATAAGCTTCCACGCATGGATTCATATCCTTGGAAAACAAACAAAACAAAAGCAACGCAGCTATGATTTTATGATAAAGGTGTTTCGATGTTTATGGTCCTTATCTGGCCGACATCTTGTCAAATCCTCTTTGTGTCAGTCAGTGTGATAATGGTCAGTTCTCAGCAACATCTCTCGCTTTAATGTAACAGGAGTAAATTGTCCCATTGTCCAGTCTTTGTCATGCTTTTTTTGCTGTTCTGTAATTACAAAATAAAAATGTGAAAACACACCACTAACTTCTGAAATGTCAGCAGCTCAGGTCTTCAGTAAGATTTTTTTTCAGTGGCGCCTAAAAAAACCTCCCATGGGCCATTTGTGTTGCATTTATGCCACAGAGTCACAGTCATCACACAGAATATATTTATTCTTCCAATTCCTGCAAAGGGAAAGGGCTTGCTGTTTTAGTCTTTTGGGACACCATCTTCACCAAAAAAAAAAAAAAAGCCTTTTTATTCCGCCTACATTTACATTACTGAAGTGTAAAAAAAAAAAAACACCTTCAGAGTCACCCTGCTCTCAGAAATGTGTTTTTCTTCTTGTTCTCACACCTGAATATTTGAGCTTCACTGTGCAGAATGATGTATGAGCAGAGTTTGACATTGAAAGGCTGCTTCCATATTCAGCTCCTAGAAGTGGGAGCTTTCTCTGTGCTCATTAAAAGAAAAATCCCATATTAAGGGGCGGGACTACAATCATGATTTGTGACATCACCACTAATTTGGAGCTAATTCTGCTCCAATTTTCAACTCACAAGTGCGATGTGGAAACCTGAAGCCTCCAGTGCACATACACTTAGTAGTATCTTGTGTCCAGCAGTTAAAACTTATGAAATGAAATATATTTGCATATTCACAGGTTCTGAATATTTCAACGAGGCAGAAGGAGGAGATGTAATTTCCAGGATTTTAAAGAGGTAATTACACTTTTTTTTTTTTTTTGTGGAAAAACCATATTAGACACAAATTATGTTCCAAGCAGAGTATTTTTACATGTCTGGAGGGGATCTTTAAGAATACGCACCCTTAACTTATCCTGTTAAGAGTTAATATCAAGTTTTATTTGCTGACATAGAATAAGTTATCTACACAACAACAATATATGCGAGTACCCCTGAGCTGAGCTAGCAGCTAAATTGAAGTTCATGTCGAGTTTTAAAATAAGGACGCATGAATATTTGAAGACTTATGACCAACAAGAGAAGTGTACACTGATTTATTAGAATGCATTATTTTCCATATCCCCAGATTAACTTAATGTTGTTTTTCATTGTTATTCTTGTTGTACTTATCATTTTTGGATATTATTTGATCATGTTGTAAAGATCTTATAATAAATATAAGTTCATGATGTTACATACATTATAAATAAATAAATAAACATGCATGACAATGTGGTTAAGTGGATGTAAGTTTCTTATTTGTTTGCTTTTATATTGTCAGGAGGTACGGTTATTCACTGTCTTGCATAATTTTAACTCAGTTAAAAATAATAACAAACATTATATTGCATCCTAACGTCACATTTATTACATTATTACAAATTACAAATCATACCACTAGAGCCCATGAACTTCTAAAAGATTAGATTTCTATTGTTCTTATGCAAGACATTGTGTGTGTACATGACGTAGACTGTATAAAAATACACTCGGATCATAACTTGGATATGCTTCTTGTTGTGCATACGAGATAACATCTTATTTCCTCAAGATTTGATTTATAAACATTTATTTTAGGCTCCTTCAGGGACTCCTATCTGCACTGGACAAGACACTCTGGGTAGATCAGTGCATCACAGGGCTAACACATGTAGAATAAATAAACATATGTAGGAGGGAAATAGCAATAAAGAACCAAATTATGAGCAAAATATATTGCTGTCAACAAACAGTGAAGCATTAAATCAACACGAGACGAAAAAAAAAGGATAAGAAATACTAAAAAACAACAAAATTGAGGTGATTTAAAGATGACGCCACTGAAAAATCAGATAATTTATTATTCATAATTAAGTTGAAGATAGTATCTTAAGTGAAAACATCACAAATCATTTCAAAGTATGTCTTGGATGTGTGACGGGTGAGACAAATAAATCACCAGTATCAGCTGGCTTCCACATAACAGTGGAGTGGACGGAGGTGATGGGCTGTTTGTGTGTGGGTTACACACATCTGACAACTGTAGTGTTTGAGATTCAAAGCACAAACAGATGCAGTATTACTCATTGAGAGCTCTCTTTTGGAGAGAAAAATGAAAAAAAAAAAAATTTGTTGTGGCTGAATGTGAATCTATTCCCAGCAGGAAATGAAAGGTGAGGATATAGCGGATGCCACACCGCGCTGAAGTCAATCTACAAGGAAACTGAGAGTCAGAGTGAAATTGATTTCTTTCGTTTTCGTTTGATTTTCAGGGAAGTTAGGGGGGAGAAAAAAAATAAACTGAGGACGACAGAGCGAAGAAGAGAGAAACGTCTCAAAATAAAAATTGTAATAATAACTTATATGTTCCTCAAACTCATCGTCAGGCGAGGACAAAAGGAATAACTGAGTTGACTGTGCCTCGATAAGATCTCTATACCGCAGCTCTTCATAGTCCTGCAGTTCCTCCGACTTGATTCGAAGCTTTGCTGAGATCTTTCGAACACCCACGCGCAGGAAATGTCACCACCAGAAAGAAAAGTGTGTGGTTTTATTCCTTCATTTCTTTTTAATATTTATTCTATTAGTCAGCACATCACAGGGTGCTTTGTGCCTTTGTCTTCCTCATCTGCCAAACACGGGCCACCAAACCTAAAATGTCAGACACGCAAGGCCAAGGAACAATGGTGTGATTCTCTGTTTTTTTTTTTTTGTCTTTTATTCTTCTTAATTTCTGTTATTAATTTCTTGCTGCCTCCTTCAACAAGAACAATTACAGAGGGGGCTGCAAAAGGACATTATGAGTGAAAATCCATTTAACATGTTTGGCTAGAAATGAAAAGACTTTATGTGGATGGAGGAATAATCGCCCTCAGTCAGTCCGTTGGATGGATTAGCAGAGAATGTGAAGCAAAGAATGAAGATTGCCTCTAATTTTAGCTCCCATGTGAAGCAGTGAGGGCTGTTTCCACCAGATGTTTTATCTGGGGGGGGGGGTGACATATGAAGGTAAATAAGTTGAACTTGGATGTTTAAACTTTTGCTTGTATATAATAGTCGCACGCGTGTGATCCCTATAATTACACAATGAGAACCCCTGCCAGGCCAAAACAAAATTTTTTTTTAATGCCAAAAATAACAAAATATCCATTCATTTGGGAATCAATAGCATTTGGGAGCATATGTTCAGTGCTGTTCTGACACATGCTGTTCTGACTTCTGTGTTGTTGCCTGGGAAAGTTTTGGTAGGGTAGCTCCTTTATGGAATAGCTCAGTGCAGAGCGAATGTGTGATTGAAAGAGAGAGAGAGAGAGAGAGAGAGAGAGAGAGAGAGAGAGAGAGAGAGAGAGAGAGAGAGAGAGAGAGAGAGAGAGGTTGGAATAGAGGGTGGGTGTGACAGTGAAGCTACTGGAGCAACCTGCCTGCCATCTGAGAACAGGCTGAGCAGGCAGAGAGTTTCTGCCAAAAACAAGTATCGTGCAGATGATGCTGATCACACAGAGGCTCGCTATTTTTATATATATATGCATATATCATTAATTGCAATAGAGTAAATGTCAGAGTAAATTAAATGTGGCATTAGTGCCTTTATTTTGGATAGTTAACAGTGGGGACAGATAAGAAAATTTGGGAGAGATTCAGGGGAAAATGACATGCGATAAAGGTTCTGGGTCAAATTCAAACTAAAGACAGTGAAGTTACGGCGTACACATGACAGATTAAGTCCATAATAATCATCAATTAACACCAATTGTTACTTTTTTTTCAATAAATTCATTTTTACTTTACTTTCTGGATATGCCAAAAAATGACTGCATGACCTGCAGCACATCAGTCCCTCTTCAGTTGCTGCCTTTCCACATTGAGTCCTGTCACCTATACCTCACATATCATTATGAAATGTATTGGGCTTCTGTTCTGCATGTTATAGTGCTGCAGTTATTACGTATTTGTAGAAAATGGTAAAAATGGTTGTTTTTTTCCCCCATTACTGAAGAATTTTGAAGCTGTAGCAGAAGAGGAGAAAGGCTAGGAACCAGATGTTATTTGTATGGAGAGTAATTATTCAAATTGAAATGAACAAAGTAACAAAAGCTCAAATGAAAGTTTCCTCCTGAATTCTCATCACTTGAGTCCGACAACCAATTCACACTGTAAATAGTCAAACAATCAATAAATGAACGAGGGACTTAGTTATAAATTGAGTACTCTTAATAATCTGATTTGTTACAAGCTGTGAGTTATTTAAATTGATCCAAAAGGTACTGGCCCTGATGTTTTTGCTTTTGAGATATTAGAAGTAAAAAGTAGATGTCAGTGCCGGTGGGCCCGTCCATAATCGAAGGGGTCTAATATATCATGTAAGCCTGGTTGATAGAGTGTTATCTTGAGCCTCTTGAGAAATGCAATTTTGACTGAAATATTTTTCAGCCTGAAAGAGTGGAAAGAAGATGAGCCAGCGCTGAAATTGAGATTTGACATGAGAGAGGACATTGAGGACCAGGAGGGAAGACTAATCAGCTTTTATGAGGTCAATAAAGTAGATCAGACCAGACCACTCCATTGCAGATTGGAAGGTAACTTAATTTAACAAATACGTTGCACCTGAATTACCACTTAGTTGCTTCAATTGCCAAGTAATAAAAAAAAAGTTGCTCAAATTTAACTTGCTACAGCCGTATGCTGAACTGTTTCTATTAAGTTGGCTAAACACATTGTTAACCTATTTGATAGTCCTTTGACATCCCCTTTTATTTTTATGATTCAAATAATTTTTATTTTTACCAGCAACCTTCGGCCTACAATTGTGCACAGGGGGAAATTCTAGAGAAATCCTCGGTGGGAAAACATTTTAAGAGACCTCGGTGGGCTGAGGCAAATTTGGCTTGGCTTCGGTCTGGCTTTTATTAAGTTTTCTTCAGCATGGGGTAAGCTCAAAGGACCAATACTTTTTACGTTAAGATAAAGAAAGGGCTTGCTCTATTATGATACTCTCCAATATCTATATCTATACTCACTCTCTAATATATATAATGTATGTAAGTGCTCAGATGAACCAGCTGAGGCAGGGACAGCAAGGATCAATGTTATGGCTGTTGGGAGGCCAGGCCAGATGTGGTACTGTTGGTTTTCACACATCAATCAATGCTCAGATATTCCATATACTGAAATGAATCTGTTTTACTTTTGTACTCTTTTCAATTCATTCATATTCTACACATATTGGCTGCCATTTCACCTTTTTAAATGTTACATTCGGATGGTTCTAGACAACACCATCTGGCCTGGAGAAGGCGAAAAGGAGGATGACGAACTTGAGGATCTACAATCCGTGATTGTGGGTTTGGACTAATATGAAATGGTGGTGAATCCGACTGCATACCATTGTTAGGAAACACTACACAACTTCATTCATTCATGTTTAGAAAATGTGTAGGTTGTGACCTAAAAAGCACTACATTGCCAAGGGGAGCCTTTTTTGTGTGATGAGCATCATCCAGTGAGGCACTTCACATTGCGGTTTAAGTTATTAAAGATTAAAAATCATTTTTGTGGATGATCAAAAGTTCTCCATGGGTGTGAGCAATAACTACTTATTAAACTATTAGTTTTAGTTAGTGGTAGAATAGTTCTTGTTTATTCAGTACAGATCACAAACTTTAGCACATACATCATTTGGTATTGCTACATAAATGATCCCCGTTTTTTCTTGCATAGAGGCTTCAAGAAACATACCAGAAATTTCACAAACCTGTTTCTTAGTCTTTCAATTTCCAGAACCTTATTTACTTTATCAGATCTGAAGGGTTTGTTCATTATGACATTTTCGAATTAAATTATTTAATTTGAGCCCAATGCTTGTTTACCTGTGGAATGACTGTTTGGATATTTTAAGAATCAAAAGTAAAGCTGGATCAGCATAATTTAGTTTCCTGTCAGGTCACACAGGTATCTACCCTGTCTGGAAAGTCTGGTATTATATTAGCTGATAGTGGCTGGTTATGTCTGTGACACATATGCTCTAGCTGAACATTGATCTTCACAACAACAAATGCTATAATGGGTGAAATGATATTTGATGTAAAAAGACAATGGTCACTTGAACCCCTAGGGGGTGGGGTGGTGGGGTGATGGGTGGCGCTGTTACTAGTGTCCAAACCCCTGAAAGGAAGGTTACCGTCTATATAACCAATGCTCTGCATGTACTGCAGTGCAGTTAAATATATGTCAGCCCCAAGACTTGCTGATTTCAGTAGGTCCACAGCAGCATTCAGTCCAGCTAATTCCACTGGTCTCAGGGGGCATTCAATATCAGGAACCTGGATACCGGAGTTGAGATCACCCGGTACAAGGCACATTCACTCTCATTTTGCTACTACATGTTGTAAGGAATGTGAGGTCTTGGTGGCCTGTGTTTATTTATTCCTTAATCATAGTACTAATCTACCAAAACAAAGCTTTTGGAAGAAACTTACCCTGGCTTTGTGTGCCACAGCGGATATAACTTTGCAGACATGGAGGACAGCAGAGCAAAAGAGCGCTTTGTCTTCTGATCTCTGGTTAGTCTCTTGCTCTGTACCAGATTTCAAGCTTGGTCAACCTAAACCAGCAAATACAAATATAATATACAAATTAGACACGATAAAGACCAACTGAGGACCTAAATGGCATAATGACTTGCCAGGTGTGTACTTGGTATGATGAGTAACATTTTGGAATACAAACCAACATGAGGGTGAATTTTTTGTGTCACAATAAACCAGAGATTAAGTACTGACAAAGACCAAATGTTGTACTTTTCAGAGCCCTATGACGCAGTGGTTAGAACAGCTTGAGCACAGAGTCTGGACCAAAACTGAGAAAAAGACGCAGGAGGTCAGCCACAGCAGATCAGTCCAAACAAGCTACAGTTATTAAGGCACTAAGGCAGGCAGAAGGTCAAATAGACACAAACAAATAGGTCAAAAGAGCCAAGGAAACAGCTGGAACACTCTGCCCGATGGCAACATAGACAAACTGGTGAGGGAAGAGTGAGAATTGAGAGCTACTGTATATGTGCTGGGGAGGTAATGGGGAAATATATAGCAGCTGTGGGGGTCAGGTGATAGTTGAAGTGGAAGATCTTGAGATGGGGAATGAAAAGACACTACAGAAAGGGAAAAAAAAGTAGTTATCACTGGAGTAGGAAACAGAAGATGAAGAGTAACTATGTTCAGTCAGTACACAAAGTGAATTTTTTTAAATGGTGTGATTAAAAAGACATGACTCAAACATCAAAGACTCACCCCATGTGAAGAAAGTTGATGCGAGTATGTGTTAGGACCCATATGCCATGTGCATGACACAAAAGCAGGCTTGCATGCAGTCACAAAGCATGATAACAAAGAAAGGCGCCAAGTCAAACAAAGGGACTCCAACTCCCATAATGCTTTGCTCAACTCACACCTCGGTGTGGAATCCAGCAGAGTCAAACCCTCGGCTCTCATTGGACAAAACCCGCTGGAAAGGCAGGGTTTCTCCTCCTCGGTTGTGATGTCACTGAAAGTATAAACACCAGAGGCGCTTTCCAGACTGCACTTCCAGCTGCTCACTAAGGAGGTAGTTCCTGTACATACATAGATGCACTTGCATGTAAGTCTACAGATGGCAAAAACAACAACAACAACAACACCCCTGAACCAGGGTCCTGGGGCGTGCCCCCTCAAGCCTTTATCATAAAATATTGCTAGAATGTTAAAATATTGTATAAATCAGCACCAAGAAATGAAAAACATTGAATAACTACCTTAAATTAGCTACTTTAAATAAAGGCTTGTTTTATACAGTATTCTTTTGTAAATTGATAGAATTATCCAGTTTATCCTTAAAGCCGCCCAATCAAATCACCCATTTCTTGATGTAAAACATAAAAAAAAACTGTCAGATTATATTCAAATAAGATCAATGACTGATTTAGTCTCATAAGATTCACTTAAGGCCTAATACAGTTCATATGAGTCAAATATATTTTTGTCATTTATCATGTCAAAGTATATGAATACAGAGTGAAAACATTAAATATATGCCACATGAAAAAGAAAAGAAAAAGATAAGGAAACATCACTATTGAATAGTATTGCCACTAAGCCTAAAAGTAATTCTTGAACAGCAGTTCACCAAATAATCTCACCATTTACTAGTCCATTTAGTAGCTGGAGTTTTCCCCGGACAAGGTCAAGGTCAAGAGTTAACTTTCAAGATCAACTTTAAGCCAAAATGGAAGAGAAGTCCTCAAAGTGCTCAGAAGAAAAGGGAAAAAAAGGAAATTTGAACATCGGTACAGTTCCAGTGTATGGTCTTCATCATACACTGATGAAGATCATGGAACCTCCAGAACAGAGACTAAATGGACCTTGTGGTGAGATTTGTCGACTATTGTCATTAGTTATCTTTCTTTCTTTCACTGCAACACCAATATATCTGGAAGTCACCAGTTTTTCCATAAAAGAAGAAATTGTTGTGCATTCAAAACCCATTTTCTTCATCTTTATGACACATTTAAAGCCAACCCCACGACGACAAAGACTCGCCAAAGATTTTATTAATTTGATTTTTTTCAATAAGGCGTTCTGTTTCTAGAATCTCGTTCAAGATTGTCCATAATTATAGTTGGCTCAATAGTTCTCTGCAGAAAGGCAAGAAGACAAGCGGGCTCAAGCCAAACAGCAGTTAATTAAAGATGTCCCACCACCCACTGCCATTCAGGGAAAAAGGAGGACAGAAATCGATAGTAATCTAGGCTATAACGCCACCACTCAACCTAACATGTACCCCTTGTCCATCTCGGCACTCATCATCCCACATTATGAATTCTGCTTTTTATTTCGTCTCTCAGCCACAATCTAATCAAACAAATGTGCTGCAGTTTAATGAAGCCCAGGTTGGATTGCAGATCCATTGTCTGTCTGCCCATGCATGATTCCAATATAATAGTTTGGCAATCGAATACCAAGTCATCACATGTGTAATTGATTTCATCCTCTACAAACCTGTTGTGAATAAGCAATCACATTTGGCCCAGGCAGAGATGATAATCATTTCCAAAGCTAATTTTCTCCAGTTTATGCTGTAAACCAGTATGTCTCTGTGTCTGTCCATCACAATGTGTGTCTCATTGTCTTTTTGTCTCCCTGTCTCTCTCTCTCTCTCTCGCTTCTCAGATGCGAGACACACATATTTACGGATTTGTTTTGTGTGGGGATCACATGCTCGATCTGTCAATCAAGACAAATACAGTTTACCACTATTAGATCTGTAATATGAAACAATAATAAGAAACACATAAGCGGGAAATAAAAATTGGCTGAGTATTTTTTTTTTCCACCACTTTTAAAACTTTCTTTCAAAAAGATCTGGTGGTCAAATACCAAGACATGTGCAATTGATAATTTTCTCACATAAATGTTATGGCAAAGTTGAAAGCTTTATGTTCAACTCTTTTATCTTTATTCTTCTCGCTCCACCATGTCTCAGTGATAAAGGTCAATGGACTCCCTGCGGATAGTGTAGAGACTAGAAGACATCAGCTTGTTAAGGTGGAACATGACTGGAGGGAGGAGAGTGTTCACGTAGACAGTCACACTTTTACTTTTTACTTTCTTTCTCACAGAGATATACATAAGAATTTATAGGTGTAAAAACAATGCAATGGAAAAAAAACCAAGACATTAAGGCTTTTCAGCTCTTGAGTCGATTGGGGAGATTTTCTTTAGCTGTTTTTTGAGAGTTCAGTATGTTTGGTGAAGTGTGAAAGCTGCCGTCAAGAGTCCTCATTAGGCTTTCGACATTCACGCCACCCGTCCTCGTTTATTTTGATCGTTATGGTTTCTTACTTTCAAATTCAATCACGCACGTTCCACTTTCATTTCAATGTCATCGTTACATATAAAATCACAAAAGCAAACTGTGATATTAATACTGTATGCGGATTTGAATCGCCTGAATGGCTCGAGATAATGTGACTGTAGTAAATAATTTACCAGTACAAATGTTGCTACGTCTTGACAAGCCACCCACAAAGGTATGACTTCCTGTCTTAAATTGAGGTCTCCTCATTAATAGAAACTACTAAGGACAGATGGTGAACAGTGTTGCCTTGGATGTTTGTTGTACAGTCCAACCACAGTTTGAAAGGGTTCTCATGAATGAATACAAATCTGCACTAATGACTCCTCCGAAAAATTTAAATAATGAACAAGGGGGAAGTACTTGGACAAAATCTGAAAACTTCCCACACCAAGCACACAAACTTTCTTAAACTTTTAGCATCTACACTTGTGGTGTCCTGCGTGATGTGGCTTTTGAGCTGCCTTCAGGCAAACAGTACAAAGTCTGTAAAGTGTCGGTGTTGGTTCTCATACTGATTTTAACAGTGTAGTCCAGATGCAGCTGCTGCATTTTAAGCTTGAGAGCCAGAGGGTTGTATCTAGAGGGAAATTTGCTGAACTGCTTTACAGCATAAAACCAAAAGAGCACGGCAAATGGTCTGATTTCTATATCATTAATGATTATATCAAATGCAAATGTAAAAAATGTAGAATTTTAATCCTTATGACAGATATGTGCTGTGGCTGTTGTAGCAGCATTGTATTAGTTTGGTGTCTGTTCCCTTGACAGTTTGCTGCTGCAGAGAGTTGTCCTCAATCTGTAACCAAATTAAACTCTCGTCAGGAAGGATTTTCTCTTCCTAATTAAATTGACTCCATGTGTGGGTTGGCTGCCTCGCTGACTTCACTATTAGAGATGTACCGATCGATCGGCCGCCAATCGAAAACAGACGGTTTTCGCTGATCAGCTCTGACTGGTGACTGGCCTTGATGACATATATAATATATAAATAATATATAAAAATCATAGATATGATTTTTTGATGGTCAAATTTACACACATGCTTCACATACCTGCATGATGGTTCGTGTCACACACACACACGCACAGCAGCAAAGACAGTAACATCACAGCCACACACACAAAACTAAATGATATGAACTGCAGCAGAGACTCGCTGTCAACTGGTAACACTACAGTACGTCTGCTGCAGTTTTTAATTTGTTTAAACATTACTTTAACCATTTGAATTTACTGGCAACATGTCACAAACTGTCATCACTGAAAAGAAAATGCAATCAGTGCAGCTCTATTCACTATTTCCATCTTGCCTTTATGTCTGTTTTCCTCTTCTTGTTCTGCTTTTGTTGGTTGTGTCATCTTCATCGCCGTGGAATACAGAGATACTTCTTGCAAAAAGGAAGAACAACAAATAAAACAAGAGTTAGCGAGCAGTGATTTGATATCAACAATGCAAATATCTTAAAATCTCATGTCATTTTCATTACTCCCAACCATTTTCCAACGTATACGTGAAGGATTAACATCGATTTCAAAGTCTTTTCATTCAGCTTAAAGTAACTTTATATAGATAAAGACAAATACTGTGAGAATTTCATCACAGTGGACATTTTTATCTATTGTCAAAATTACTTTCCTTTGTCAAAGCTCAGTAAAGTACAACATACTATAACCAAGATTTCCAAGTAGGTTGCACGTTATCCCCTTTCACAGCGTTCATGTCGTGGCTTCTCAGCTGTTGACTTTCAAATTTTAAAGTCTTCTTGTCAGGTGATTTTTCTGTTGTTGAACAGTTTAAGGTTACAATCCATTACAGTAATCATTTAAATGTACAATACGTCATTTCCGCCACTAGGGGTCTCTCAATCAAAACGATAACAAAAGACAGAGTTTAATGACGTTGTGAAGAAGCGTGGCATCATGGGAGTTGTTGTCTTCATTGTTAATCACCCAGCTTCTCCAGGTTAGGATTACTTCAATGTTCATGGTTTAGGATGTTTTCGGAGCCAAATTATCCAAAACAAACAGACCCGTTGATTAAAACCGGTAAAAACGCTGATTAAAGCAGTTTTACATAAAAAATCAATGTTTCTCTGATGCTGTTCAGCAGGCACTGAAAGTCCAGACAGGGCTGCTAGCCAAGCTGCAGCTGTTAACGTTTGTTCAGCTTGTTTCTTTGATAACTAAAAAGCCTTCATCTGGTTAAAAGGTACAGTTAAAAACAACCAAGATCTAAAAAAATTATCGTAAAAATGTGTCTTACAACTGCATAAAAGTCAATTTATACAGTTTCTGCTGGACAATCACAACGCTGATGTATCATCTTGTGAGTATATACTCTTTGGTAGAGGGGGTATGACGCCAAATGAAACAGACTGTTACCTTGATTAAGATTACTGATTCATCTAGGTTTGAAAATTGTTGGAAACATTTGGGATAAGTATACAATTCAATAAAATATGTAACATAGGTCTAGTTGTTTTTGACATTTTAATGCGGAATAGTTACATATTAAATCTTTTTTTCTAAACGGGACATTTTGGTGAGCATTTGGTACATCAATTCCTCCATAACAACAGAAAAAGAATAACTGAGATTAAAATAAATGTAATGCTTTCCATTTTGATGATGATGAAGGATACTTTCAGGGGAAAATGCAAACTCTTACTGGTCGCTTACCAGTAACTTACTGGTTGCTCGGTCTATTAAGTGTGGGCCATGTTTACGCAAGTCTCTGTTGGACTCAGTGCAAACACTAAGCACATGAGAAACCTTCTGTGTGGTGACTTTCCAAGTAAAATGCAGCAAAGTTTTGGTGTTACTCTGAAACTGCTTGGAAAACAAGAACAGTTTTAAAATTGCTGACGCACGTCATTCTCAGAAAATAATTCAAATCCCCTGTTTTCATCATTTAAATGATGAAATTGGGTCAGAAATGTTTGTAATCTTTCAATCACTCACAGTCAGTACTGTTTGAATCAGTGATGAGCTCAGTTGTGAATAATAACAAACCACTTAAAGCTGGTTTGCACTGATACCACACATTAGAGGTAAAACACTTTTTGCAGGAGAAAAACAATCCATAATGATCTTTCATTCTTGAGGGTTAAACATGATCAGACATGTACAGTATATGTACAGTATGTCAACAAACCACAGCCCAGTTCTTCTTTATGTTTGCTGCCCTGGATGATGGGTGTTTCTTTGAGGGTATTTATCCTCCAAGTTTGACTGTCTCTATCAACGCTCTACAGAAATGATGGCCTGTGGAGATTAATGCAGATGGAACGAGCTAAATCCAAAAACTTGCTGCAAAGCAAAGTGAAGTTGAACTCCGATCCATAAAACTAAAGTTACTACCATATGACTGATGTGCGGATGAGGAATATGCATACATCTGTGGATGTGTTTATATGAATGATGATATGTGTGCAAATGAATGTATATGAATTCACAAATCATTAATTTTAGGGTGAAGACTTGGTTTCATTTAAAGTAAGTTTAGGGTTATGTGGTTAGGGTAAGGAAGGGTTTGAGTTAGGCATGTGGTGGTTATGGTTAAGGTTAGGATAAGTCTCCAGGAAATGAATATAAGTCAATGTAATGTCCTCTGAAGTGATGGAAATACAACTGTGTGTGTGTGTGTGTGTGTGTTTGTTGAACAGAGTGAGCAATAGCTTTCAATTTCTCAGTTTCTCGCTCCGCTGCGCAGCGTCGTCCCCGCTGGCCTGCAGTTTACAGCCCCACATCAACTGTCAATAACAAACAGAATAACAGAAAGAAGTCAAACCTCATTCATTTCCCAAAGCTGTTGGCTGTGTGTTTGCTCTACCTCTTATGTTATAAGCCAGAGCTGGGAAACGGTCGGGTTTTGATATGATGACTAAAGGATAAAGTGGATTAAGTGCAAACTTTTGAGTTTTTGAGGGTTAGCATGAACACCAATGTGTCAACAGAGAGCTTGTTTAGTAAATTCTCTTTTTTTCTCTCTCTCTCTCTATTTACCGTTAGTTGTAGAACACATCTGCCATGTTTAGGAATATGACATACAAATTAGGCTTTAGAGATGCCTCAGAGTCTACCTGACAGTTACTTGGTGAGTTAAGGGTCTGATTACATGCATTTACAGCTGCAAAATGTCAGACCAAAACTAATTAATTTGAATGGTATCTCTGCAATCTTTGGAGAGGGAGTAAGCCCACAGGGATGTTCAACTTTGGTCAGTTTTGACACATAACTTTGTAGAGTTGAGCAACTGCAAACCTCCGTGGCAGTACTGACCTTTAAGGGGAAGGAAAGCTGCAGAGTCTACAATGAAGCGAACTATCATATTACTAGTGTCCAACCATGTCTCCTAAACATTATGTGTATATGTTACTAATGTGCCACAGCGGATATGTTTTGGGAGAAATATAATGACTGAATTACATTACAACATAATTAGGAAAATATTTCTAATTTAGCATTTAACATTTTAAATATCCACACTGACTATTCACTGACAATGTTTTTCATTTGTGTCATTTCCTATGATATTAGATCTGGCAATGCAAATCTGCTTATAGCAGCTAAAGAGTGATCACTGTTTATAACCCAGCCCTCGGTTAAGTTGAGGGAAACATTGTGGTTAAATATCGAACAACTAAAAGCTTATTGAATCATGAGACAGGATGTGTTCGCTTCACTAGCATTAAACAGAAACCACAATCTTTCCCTAACTTTAATCAAAGTGCTACAGAACCCAATCTTTGGAGTCAAAGTCCTGCACTTTGTAAACACAGCATCCTTGACCATGCACCGCCCAATGACTAGCATAAACACAGCACTACCTTGGAAAAAGTGTAATACAAGCAGCAAATATGTTTCCCACAAAATGTATTTGACAAAACAAATAAGCACTACATAAAGGTAATTTCTAGGAGACTGTGTTGCTGTGTTGCACCATCTGGTTTTATATAAGCCTGCTCTGCTGAATGAGATTCCCAACCTAGGGGTTGAGCCGCTCCCAAGGGTCAGCAGATAAATCTGAGGGGTCATGAGATGATTAGTGGAGTGGAATTTAGTGGAGCTCTTAACAACAAGCCAAGTCAAATCACCACTTGTGCATAATACCTACCTTTGGAAACTGATTGATCTCATTCTTATTTAAAAAGTATTCTTTTCCCATTGGTGGACACATAACCATCTTCATTATATTATAATACAAGAAAGGGAATAAAATCCACATGCTGATATTAGTTCCTTGCTGAGTTACAGAGAATAAAACTACTGACTCCTGCAGTGTGGAAATGTGCCAATGCAGATGAGGACTACAGTATCGAAAGCTAATTTACACATCATAGAGGTACAGCCTGATCAGCTTCGATCTTTTCTTTGATTGTGTCATCAAACAGTTTTGGCTTGAAGCCTAGTTTAAAGACAGACTTACCATCTCAGTGAAATCCTATCTTCATGTTTTATGCCCAGAAAAGTTCCAATCCCAAGAGGATAAATCAATTGTTCATTTAATTGAAGCAACACAACTGCATTTTAATCAATGCAGCTGCCTCACACTTAAGCTCTGACTTACATGACTTAATTGAATAGAGCTTATCCAAAAATGTTCAAGATCTCTCTCTAAGCCATCTGTGATTATCCGACAAAATGTTTTATTTTCAGTATTTAACACAAGGCAGGGAAATACTGAAGATTTCTTTTTGTAATGGGGTCTAGAAACAGTTTTCCTTTAGACCACTTCACATCCAATGACACTTAGCGCTTGGGTTTTGCCCCAAGCAGCCTCTACAATGATTTACCTGAAAGTGCAATGTCACTGACTCCAAAACATCCCTGCCTCCAGCTGACTACCATTCAAAAAGCATCAACTTCTCTCTAGAAATACAAAGCCAATTGTGTTTTTCAGCATGTCATTATGGTCTCAATCGCTAAATTCAGGCCTTCTAGTAAATGCACTGGTGGTCATTCAGGAAATTATTGTTCCATTAATAAGATTTGAAGACTTATAGTAGCTTTGATGTCTGACATGTGGGCGTTGATTGACAGTTGGTCACGTTACATCACACTTTATGACGTCCATCTTTGTATACAGTCAATGGGATGAACTGGAATGCAGACTGTGAGCCTGACCTTACCCAACGTCAGTGCCAAACTTTACTAGTCTACTTCTACTCTTGTAGTTGAATAAGAGCACACAACATCGCATGAGAATCCATCTTGTCAGGCTTCAAATTATGCGTTTGGATGACTTCTCAGTCAAACCATCTGGTGTGTCAGGTTAAATCCCTGCAGCCAGGTTCCAAAATCTGGTGGGAAGACTTCCCAGGAGAGTGGAGGCAGTTACAGGAGCCCATGATTCATGTATATAATAAATCAAATATTTGAACGCAGGAAAAAAAAAAGAGTAAAGTCTTGTGAGTGGTGAGAAATTGAGCCTCCTTGGGCTGTTTCTGTGTGACTTTGATCCCTGTTTGAAGTCGACACAGGTTGATTGCAGCTCCTTATCGCCAACCACTTGATCTTTTGACAAAGTCGATGCTGTGTTTGTGAGTGTGTCTGTGTTGAGGGTTTAACGAGGTGTAGTTAGGTTATCAGGTAAACACAGTGTGTCACACCTCGCTACATCCATCTTCATATACTATGCGGTTTGTGGTTAGGCTCCAACCATATCTCTCTTGCTTCCTTTTTTTAAATTCAGGAAAAGAGGCAAATTCATACTGCTCAGAAGTTGCTGGTAGCAGGTCGGACTGGAGCTTTGGAAGTACAAGTGCAGGACTTGGACACCAGAGACTGGGATTCATGTCTTGCATGTGTTGTTAGGTTTAAGCTACACTTAAGGTTAGAGAAAGATTGGGCAGCTTGTCTTTGTCAGCCTGTGGATACTATAGGAAAACTAATCAAATATGTTTGTAACCTTTTTGCAGATATGTTTATTATAATAAACACCATACTGTGGACTGCAGTACATTTTCTACAGAAATGCAATTGTGCAAATTAGTTGCATATGAACATTATTTTTAGAGGACAGGGTTGAAGGTCCTGGAGGCTTTCAACTGTGTCATTTTCGGGGAAAAAAAAGACACACACTCCAATGACTCCAGACAACACACCGTCATAATTAAATAACCACATACAGTCTATTGTAACATGCACTCCAGAATGACCCATAGGAGTGTTTTCTAATATGCCGCCTCCTGCGTGTGACCGCACTGTGGTTAAGGTCTGGTTAAGTTCAGGCACAAACAGCACTTGGTTAGGTTTAGGGAAAGATCATTGTTTGGGTTAAAATGATCACTTGATATGTGGTGCGGGTTTAAGTTACTACATTTTTAAAGCAAGGCAACCTTCGTCATCATGGCAACAGTAAACCCTGAAACGATCATAATTGCGGTTTTTAAAAAAAAAACTGTCCCGACTCGCAGATGGAAACATGACACTTGTGGTTGGAAACAGGAAGTGAACAGTGGTCTCCTGCAACTAAGTTCATTGTTTGCCAACTATTGTCTACCATCCACCCAACCTGCTACCTCCGAATATGGAAATGTGTCACCTTTCACTGAACTGCGTCACTTCTCCAGGTCATAATTACAATGGCGATGAGGCATCTGTCACTCAAACATAACCATAAATCATTTTTGCTGGCCTGAGTTTTTGACTTAAATATGCTGTCGTTTTTCTTTTGAGGAGGGTTTGACTTCACATGTGCTGCTAAAACAGCTGAGACAGACGCAGATGGAAGTTTGTATCCTGTTACATGTACTTGGAATTGATCTTATTTTTAAAAAAAAAATGTAACCTTTAAATCTTCCTAACATTGTGTAATTGTGTTTTAAACTAAACCCTAAAATACCTTGACCATAGTTCATTTGTCATAACCATGATCTTTCCCTAACCTTAACCATACCTTAGTTACCGTATGGGAAATATAATTTTTAAGGTGCTGGCACTGATCATAATGATTCATATCAACATCCTGTCTGGCTATAGTGTTGGTTTAATAGATCAAGAGAGAAAAAAAAACAACAATTTTACTAGCTGATGTTTAAAAAAGCTATATGTTTGCTGGTTCTGCTTCTTTTTTCTGTTCTACATGTAACTTGAATATCTCTGGGTTTGAATCGTTAGTTGGACAAAACATGCAGTTTGATGATGTCATCTTGGGATATGGGAAATTATTTTATTAAATAATAAAAAAAAAGAAAATTTTCATAATTAACTTGGTATATAAGTAATAAATACAAAGAGTGAGAATCTTCACACCATCAAAGCTGACATGGTGTGTAATGCTCCTTTTAGTCATCACTCTAGAGTATCTCTGACATGAAGAAAGCCTTTATGTGTTTTATCTTTATGAGTTTTCTTTCTGAACTGCTTACTTAACGCCTCTGAACTGTCAATGCATCGCTTACAAAAGAGGAAACAGAGAGGAAGAGAGAGCTTGGCTGAGCTCAGCGAGGAAACAGAAATCCTTTTGAGTGACGTAAGCACTTTAATGATGTTTTAATTAGCCGGCTAACTGACGTGCATGCTGCTGTCGAAAGCACAAAGAAAGTCAACACCAGGATTATCAACATCTCTTTAATCTTTAATTAGCCTTTATTGGAACTGTCACATAGCAACAGAAAAAAGTAATACACATTCCAGCTCCCTGAAGGAGAAGCCTTTTAATGTTCTTTTAATACATGAAAATACCCATTTTGTTCTGTCAAAATAAATACTGAAGAGTTTTATAAAAGTTGTTTTTTTTGTGTCAACTTTGGACAGTTTGTGGGATTTTTTTTTCTTTATATACACATTCATGCTGTAAGCTGCAAATATAAATGAATAAATTAAAGATTGAGATGGAAGAGATACAGAGCAGGAGCGACGAAACTTAAGACGTTGCACCGACAGATCGCAGCCGCAGTGATAGTCCTACTTTGTGCAAGTTGTTTAGATTAGTCAGTGATTGTCAGTCTCTCAATCAGAAGTTACCAAACTGTCTTTGAAGCCGCTGACAGCTGGAAATGGAGCAAAATTAATATCTTTTTTTTTTTTTTGCAAAGTTGTGTTGAAAAGTAGGACTTAAACAATGGCTGCAAAACAATATCTTTACAGAACCGACATCGAAGAAAGCAGGTAAGATGTTAAACAATATCTCCAAGGGGCATTTTCATTTTGCAAATGAAAGAAAGGCAAAGAGGCTGCGCTGAGAACCTCAATATCAAATGTTACCTGCAAGGTCACAAGAAATACATAATCCAGCATTTGAAAAAAATGTCTCACCCACATGTGCAAATGAAATCAGAAACTTGATGATTTCTGGTGAATGAACTCTTCTACTGACTGGAGTCTCTGTTTTGAAGGAACATTGAGCCGTGAACTACAATAAATGCTTTCTTTTCCAAAGTGAACAAATGACGTTTTGGAGGTGAACTCAACATTTATATATCATGGGATACTTGGAGGGCGACGGGGCTTTAAAGGCTACAGACTCTGCTCAAGGTAAAGAGGAACAACTGGATAATGGAATTAAACTTGAAGGGTTAATCACCTTCCATTCTCCTTTCTACTATTTATCCAACAATGTACATCATCAGAACCCATCACTCATCTCAGAGACATGCTAGAGGAGTGCAGCTTTGACAGATATTTAGCTTAATGTTTGTACCAGACTAGACCAGACTTCCCTGCTGACATTTTCCACAACGTTTGATATTAGGTCTGTTTAAAAAGGAACAAAACCCCTCAGATACTCATACACTGCCAGCTAGGTTTGAATTAGGGTTGCTCAATCTGACATTTAACAACTGATGTTGCAAACTGAACCTTTGCAATGACACTGCCTGCTCTATTTCTTGGTTTAGTTTAGTTTGTGATTCCCTACATGTTGCAAAATTACTTTCAGTAACCTCCAGAGAAAGGTTACTGTCAGTAAGGTGGATGTTTAGACATCCAATTTTTTCATTAACCTGCAGTGTGCTTGTGGTTGCTTACTAGAGATCCAACAAGTCCTGAGGCTGCATTGCATTGGGGTGTTTTTTGAAGCTCCTGTGAGTGTCCAAATTGGTTTCTCTGCCTCTTTTATGATGGACTTCTGTCTTTGTGAGAAGAATTCCAGCTTCGGAAAGAAGCTCTCACTCTTTTATTCTGAGAGACTGCCAGCAAAACCTCATGTTCTCCTTTCTGTTTAAGGGTTAGAGCAGTTTTTGGAATAAAACACGACAGCGTTTTAAGCTTTTTGATGCCTAGATGATTTTGGGAAGCCAACCAGGCATCAGAGGAGACTCTTTGTGTCGATCTGTGGAACATTGGCAATGAATTCAGCAAACTCTTTCAGCTGACCACAGCTCACCTCCAGCGCTCTGAGCTCACATCACGCTCTGCCTGACCATTATGTACCAACTTTGTGTATCGGATCCCACTGCTGATCACATGGAAACATCAGATACCTCTAATGAGCCAAAGAGTTTGAGGACTGGCATTGGATTTTACAGAACTCGAATAAAAAATTCCTTCACAGGTGGGCGGATGTTCTGACTTTTTCTTTGAAGTAGTGGAAGGAAAAAATATAGATTTTGAACTTTAAAGTGTTTCCATGTGGGACAGCAGGGTTTCTTCTCACTTCTCCTTGGTCTCATTCTACCTTGAATAGCTACTTGACCCTTGAATCTCTCAGATGGTTTCCAATTTGAGCACTCTTGGATTGATGTTTTTTTATCTCATGATGTGGCTGGTACGTCTCCGAAAATGGTCTTCTTTACACTTTTTGGCTCATTAAATTTCATGAAGGTAGGCGAGCATGAGTTTCCTAATTTTAGACTGTTGAACAGCTTCCCACACAGCACACGCATGCACACACAAACAACGTCACACACACAGGAACGGACACACGCACACACCGCTTGACATTAAGCCTCCATAGATATCATGGAAACTGCAGCCGTGAAAGTGGGCGGCTATTTTGCAGCAAAGTAAAGAAAAAATAGGCAGAATATAGAAAAAAACAAAAATGCATGCCTCAAAGTCTTCCTCCTTTTATACTCATGGGAAACAACAAACAGATGTTTGCGTGAAAAGAAAATCGTGGGTTCAAAATGCTGAAAACATGAAAAAAGCTGAATCTGCAACCGCTCAGAACTGAAAACGGCTGTGTGGAACTGTGTATTATTTAGTTTATATTGTGCTGTCTGTGTTTGCAGCCTTTCGTGCCCTCGCTCTGTGGTGAGAGATCATGTTAGTGAAGGACAGAGAGAGGACACAAGAACTTCTTTAAGTCCACCAAAAGCACACTTTCTTTGCAAAACTACACAATTAATTATACAGTTGCAGTGATGCCACCAGAAAACCACTACAATGGAAAGCTGACATTGAGACTTTGCTTCATTTGTCTAATTTTAAGAGTTTTAAAAAATGTCTGTGATGCTGTTTTAAGCTTTGAATCCATTTGTTGGTGACTGACAAGAAATATCAGTTAACCTTTTCAATCATATAGTGATCCAAACCTTTCATTACCCTCAAGTTTTTTTGCCCCATAACTGAAATACATGATCAATACTGGAAATTCAAAGTCGTTATGAAGTTGAGGCCAGTTAAAAAAGTGAGGACATCAAAGCTAACACTGGTTTAACTCATTTTAAGCTACAATTAATTCTTCATTGTTCAGTTTATTATTTGATCATTTCTAATTTTACACATTATTATATACACTAAATTGATAAAAAATCTATACACAATTTTTAGTTCCTTGCATTTTAATTTAAAAATACCAATATCTTTAATCTCTGGGGAAAAGTTAAGAAAAAATCTTTCACTTTTCCATCAGATTGAACTTTTTTTCCCCCTAAAAAAGGTTCAAAAAGAAGATTCTGCAAATCAAGAGGAAGTTGGTCCTAATGTGTATTTTACACACTTAGAGTTTAAATTCTTTACAAATTAAATAAAGAATCTACTGTAATCATCTTAAGAGCATAGATTGGATTGTTGAGAATAAATAACATTGAAATACAGCTAAAGAAACATCCACAGGTTGTTTTTTCAATTTCTTTAGGAATTACTGTACATGCCATGATAACTTCATAAAAAGTATCCGGCTAAGAGGCATGACATAGATTCTCCCTTAAATCACAAAAAGTGCTTGTGCTTCAATTATGGAAGAGGTCACAGTTTGAAAGAATCTGATTTTGGAAGAAAAAAACCCATAAAAGACAAAAACAGTCAATTGTTCATCAATGAGAAGAGGAAATATTTCCCATTTTCCAACATTTACACGTCTGTCATTTGCTGAAATCTATTTTGTACTTCAGAAAATTCAACAATCCTGAAGTAGCCACAAACATCCTCTGAACATTGGCTTGCTACACCTTGTCGGCTGTGACTAAACTGACCAAACAACAGAACAACAATGGGTTTTGTAGTTTTTCCCAAGAACATCAGGAAAGATTTAGCATGACTGACTCTGTAAAAGAACTTTATATTTTGCATGAATTACTTCTTTTCACCAACTGTAGATTTGAGATACTAATTCCTCTTGTTGTCTTGACTGATGCGTGCATGGCCTTTTACCAACCTGTTCTTGTTAGACTGAAAATTTTAAAGGCAGTGGCTAAGAAGTTGTCTCCACTGTCTCCACAACCAGTGACGTAGATCATGTTTCGAGTGAGAACATAATCTGAATCAACTACAGGAAAACACAGGGAATTTTAAGGGATTATGGGAAGAAGGGAAAAGATTTGAAAGCCAACAGTTTTTCGTGCTTGGACAATTGAGTCTTTCACCACAATGTTGAGACCTTTCCACAGTGTGGGCTCATAAGGAGCTATTTCCTATTGTGTTTTTACCAACTGGTGTGAACACCAGACGGTTTATTTGTACCAATTTGTTTCGACTCTCCTCCTTTATAGACTCAAACCTGTTGGGATGTTGGATTATCAGAGCTCTGTGCATTACACCAGATACCTATATTAGGTTATTTGTCTTCAGTTTGCAGGTCCAGTGTCAAGCCACAAGTATGGCGACCAATATGCTGAAGGGTCATTGAGTAAGACACAGATACTCTGTGATACTCTTTTGAGTATCAAACATACCTCTCATAAGTTTGAAAAGTGGCTGTAAAAGCAGGTTTCCCCCTTCAAAGAGGTGGTAGTCTGGATTTCAATGGTGCCCACTTTCCAGAGCAGCAAATAGGATCAAAACATCCATAGAAACTTTTGAAACCACTCCAGCAGAATATTCCACTTCTCTGTTGCTCATTTGTATGTTAAGTATGTTCCAGTTGCAAATTATAGCTAAATATATCCACCCTTGATAACCCAAGGCTCCTCCATAAACTGTCAGTGGCTATTTTCTTGCAAAACGATAAATGTTGGGAACATATTGAGCAGACAAATGGACAACTGAAAACTGGATTATGCTGCAACATGGATACTTTAAGTCCACTGTGAATCACTATTTCAATCCATTGTAGCCCACATCATAAACCCTTTATGGTGAATGTTTGATGCTCAAAAATACACCTTGATGGAGTGTTATTTTAGTTAGTTAGTTATTGGCATTCATGTCTAACTCAAATATATTTCAGCAAGGCAAATAGTTGCCAGTAGATGAAAATTAGTTCTAGGTTAAGTCTGGTACAAAACATCAGATCACAACATTAATATTTAATATTGTACTTGTTCCTTTATGAATAAATCAGCTAAATCAAATACTGGAAATATAGGTTGTGCAGGTTAAATGTGGTGGTTCTGTGACACTGAAATAACATTATTATTGACCCCTACTGTAATAAAGTGCTGTCTTTTTAGTATATGGCTTAAAATGAGGTGATTTCATTGTCTACAAAAGAAACTTTTCCTATGTAGCATTAACAGATTGAAGCGAGTTGACGTGAACTGACGTGTCTTGCTGATGTATGTATCTGGAGTAACATGAGAGTCATTTTCTGAAGTTTCAGCCTAGATTGGATATTTCCTCTGAACCACGACTTCTTGATCCTAAAGTGGGTCAATGGGCTTGCCTCTATGAGGATTTGTAATTACCTCTCCTGCCCAGTGTTTCCAGTCAAGAGCTTTTTGGCTTTCCTTTGTGCCAGTTCACCAGTGCTCAACAGTGTTTTGATCTGATTAAATGATTTAAGAGGGCAGTGTTTGTTCATATGAAACCCCTTTTTTTTTCCAGAAACAAGGTCATTCCTGTAGCTGTTTTGTTGCCATCTTGTGAAAACAATACATTTCCAAAACTTTAACCTTAAATCAACTAAATTCACTTTCTTCACCAGGTAGTCTCTAATTTTGTTTGTATGCTGTTGGGTGCTGGACAGACAGCTTACAGTTGGTTTATTAGAGCTTGATTGGTGAAAAGGGTTTTTTTTTTAAGTAGAGATTATTTAAGTAAAAGTGCTGTAAAACCAAAAAAAAAAAAAAGGCTAGCTTTGTGGAGCTGCAGAGTTTTTGATATTTGTCTGTGGATTCATCACTGCAACTCATTTGATCCATTATTAATATAAAACAATATTAAGGGTAGAACATACTGGGTTTCTCATTATAAATCTTTCATTCTCCCTACAATATTACTGTCTGAGGTGGACACTGTTAGCCTGCATTAAAACTCCAACAATTCTTTCTTCAGCGCTACAAGATGCAGGAATAAAAGGGTAAACGTCTCAACCAACCCTTTTCAACTTTAACATCTGTAAAGAGAGCAAAGCCTCTCTGAGTAGTTCCTCTTGGCAGATGAGCGAAAGAACAGTGAGCAGGACAGAACAATGTTGAAGGAATACTTTGACATTTTGGGAAAAGATGCTTCTTTGCTTTCTTGCTGAGAGTTAGATGAGAAGATCGATACCACTCTCATCCATTAAATGGCTAGTTCAGTTTAGCAAATAGACTGGAAAACAAGAGAAGCAGCTCTGTCCAAAGTTAAAAAAAAGATCTTGTAAAGAAGTCACTGCTCCTGGTCTAGACATAGTCCAACACATAAACCATAAAACTGTAGCTTGATGTTTTTACACACTTCTTTTTGTACAGATTAAACAAATTAGATTTAATATATTAATCAGTGAGGTTAAATTCTTTGGATCTGTTGGTTTTTTGGACACAGCTGCATTGTTCCAAAACTGTCAAACTATTCCTTTAAACTTCTACCATGGCTCAGTGTGTAGGAGAAATTTGCAGAGTATCATGTGATCGACTGAATGTGGACATTTCCCTACAATGGTTTTCATGTATTCAAGTGGCAGGAGCTTTAATTTATACTGTGTGGAGTGTATCAAGTAATCCTAGTGAGTAAGAAGCAATATGCAGCCTTTGGGGGGCTAGTGAGACACCTTTTGTTTTATGCTGTTAAGCCACAAGTACTGGAGGACACAGAGAGAGGATCGATCGCTGGGGAACATCACAGGAAAGGAATTATAACTGAGGTTTTTTTTTTTCTTTTTTTCTTTTTTTTTTTTTTTTTAAAAAAAAGCACAAGGTTATATTATGTGTACAGGTAAACAGCTGGCTTTACTGTTCTTTGTTTCCATGAATATAAACATGTGGAAACATTTCTGGCACATTCTTTAACATGGCCTCCAAAGCAAGCAGAGGCAGGAGGAACATATGGAATGTCGAGATGGAGTGGGAACAAAAACAGCGTGGGATGATGAGAAAGAGTGTTTCATATATACTGACATCACACATGAGGGCATGTACACACACACACACACACACACACACACACACACACACATTAAGAAGCACGGTCGTATGAAACATGAAAACATGGATCGCCATGGAGACACACATACAGACACACACACACACACACGCCATAACCATGCACATATCGCTCCAACATCATCATGAACACGGAGTGTGAGCTAGCAGCCTCTATAATAATGCACTTCGACAGTTTAGGTCAAGGATTGAACGCAGCCTTGCGACCACGTTTTTTTTTTTTTTTTTTTTCCTTTCAGCTTAGTGAGGATTTAGCAAAGCTGAGAAGCTTCAACCTGGGACACAAGCAGGTTCTTCGATTTTGTGTCAAGGCAAACACACTTGATGTTTAGCAAAGAAATACTTTTTCTAAACGTTTCCTCTTTTCATAAATAACACTTGTTTTAAAAGCTCATTTTTTACGAAATTATTACACAACAACAACTTCCTAGAATCTATCGTCATCTGTATGATTTTGCACTGGAAAATAACAAGGGAGCATCGTATAATAATCAGGGAGAGGTCCACTGTTTGGAATATCAAATAGCTTTGGCAACATCATTTGCTTCTATGACTCCCCAACACAGTCATTAATCACATCTCGTGCTTTGAAAATCTCCTGCACGCTCCACCGAAGCTGCTGGTTCTCCACAAGCCAACCTGGACTTCACAAAGAAGTGACTGCAGGCCTCGACATCCCACGTGCAGATGGGATTGCAGTCGCATTCGGGTTCAGTTCGACTGGGCCAGCTCAGTCTCTGTGGACAAGCAAGTGGGAGAACTAGCACAAGAGAACCAGCATCAGAGAGAGAGAGAGAGAGAGAGAGAGACAGCAAGAGAGAGAGAGAGAGAGAGAACTGGTTTTGCTTCAAGTCCACCAGGTCCGTGCCTCCTCTTAAGACCACAGATCGAGTTTTGGCTGAGCTTCGAAACCAGATGCACATCTGGCAAAGTCACATTCCTCGTCTGGATCCCCCTTAAGTCCCATCAAGGCTCTGGATCGGAGCATTCGTATCATCTGTGCTGGATTTCAGCTCCGGGCGAGTGAAGGCTGTGATGTGTTTTCATCGGCTCCTGTGGTGACGGTGGGAGAGCCGAAGTTGTTGGAGATGTGACGGGAGAGTCGTCGTTGGTCACAAGCAGGACTCGTGGGACTCTTTGTTGATGTGCAGAGACTTTTTCTCTAGACTATTTTGCTGCTCCGTGTGGTTCCCGTTGTGAAGGACAGAATACCTGAGAGAAAACAGAGAGGGAGGGGCAGGGAGAGAGTAAATAACAAAAGACTTAAAGTGGCATTACGTAATTCATGACCTTTCCCTTCTGACAACCAACCAAACAGAACACAAAAGGAATTGACTGCTTCATTAGATCCGACAGAAACACACGATGAAAAGAGAAAATAACAAGATACTGTGGGTCAGGGGTGAAAAAAGACATTTGAAAGATATCAACCACCAGCCCTTCAAGAGCCCTTAACACCTACTGTGGAAATCTCTCTCATCTTGCGACAGACTTCAAACAAGTATTATCATGCAGTGGCAGTGTCTTATTATTTTAAGGAATAATTTGAAAGATAACACTTGTTGCTTTGCTCTGACAACACTTAAAGATAAAAAATGATCCCACTCACCACCAAAAAGAAAGAAAGAAAACAGAACAAAACTCACTAAAATTAAGTCACAGAGAGAAATTAAATGAATTGATCTGGTAAAAAATGAAATAATTAATTGCATTCAAAACAAGATAGACAGTCCAAATAATATTAGTAATAATGTTTAGTCTCTATATATGTTATCAATACAGCTTTAAGTTTGTCATCTGTTTCTGTATTTCTGCAATTTTGTTATCTGATCTAATCTGTACACACAATATCTACTGAGTCCCTCCTCTGCTGCTCTACCTGGGGTTCTTATATTTTTTTCATCCTCAAAGTTTTCTTTCTTATTTTGATCGAGGGTCTAAGGATAGAGGATAGAGGATAGATTGTAAAGCCCCCTGAGACTGAACAGTATAAAAAATGATATTGGAAAACAATTCATAGGTGGTTTGTGGAAAGTTGTGCCACCACACAGACGAGGGAGTCTGATCTGCTTCTAGAAAGAGCAACTGCAGATTATATGGTTTTCGTTGTTTTGGTATGACTATTATTATTCATCTTTAAAAGTAGGCTTATTTTATGCAGAAAGAGAGATTTCTCATGTCCTAAAAAATATTTGTAATTAGAAAAAATGTATATACTTTTACTGCAACTGAACATCTCTTTTTTTGAGGGCTCAAAATAATAAAAAAAAATATCAGTTGAAAAAAAGAAAATGTTAGTAAAGCAGAACAATTTAAGGCCATTTCATCCCAGGAACTTCTGCTCCAGAGATACATGATGATAAGGAGAGAAAACTTGCACAATGCTAAACTCAAGTGGCAGAAAATCTGACAGCAGCAAATGCATCCAATGTCCTACTTTGTTCCAGGGATGCAGCAAAGGTACGGCAGCAGCTCGACAGAAAAGACAAACTTGCGTAACGTCTTCAAAAAGCCAGTGATCTTCCAAACCACATGAGCTGAAGCAATTGTTTACCACTTGAATTCAGACTGAAGTAAGTTGAGTATAACAGTAGAATAATAAAATAACAACCAACATTACAATCAATATCCGACCCGTTGCCTTCCTCCTGCCAAACAATTTAGACTTGATAGGCCTTTGTAAAGGGATAATTCACTTAGTTAAAGCCGCATAACATTCTTCTGATGGAAAGTGAGTCACTTCTTAACATCGTCTGATCCCTGATTACTGGAAAAGTCATCATGCAGTCTGGGTTACACAAGGATGCTCAAGAGAAGTTGTCTGAGCCGGCTGCAGTTTGACTGTGTTTAACATAGACGTACAAAGTCATATCATTATAGAAATAACAGAAAATCACAAAAAGCTCCTCCCTCACCAGTACAACACCACTCTAGCCCCCAACAACTCTGATTTAAGCATCAGAAAATTGATGGATGCATGGAAGACATTTATGTTGAAAAATACGTGTGATTCCAGTACACAACAGGAAGTGATTTATATGACCGAATAAACAATAAGGCATTTGCTTGTCAATGTGTTGATTGAAAGAGTCAAGGTTAACATGGAGAAACATAACTGGTTAAAACACAAATTAATTTCTTTTTTATGCTAAACTAATTCATCCAAAAGGACACATCCATATTCCATATTGACAGAAAAATCTACTGCAAATGAATTAAACAAGAGTCACATGAAGCAAAACACAATGCAATGGTATTAAGTGCCATTCTTTGTTACTATATGTTAATTGAAAATATAAAATATGCTAATTTGTTCAAGCAAGCCATTCTAATCTGACAAAACAAGCATTTGCAGCAGTGGCACCAAATGAATGTGACATTAGTGCACAACAACAACCAATGCGGCTCTTCCCAATAGCAGGACAGCACATTTGTTAAAGTCGGCTATAAGAGAAACCCATTTGGCCACCATAATTGTATCATCTATAGGCTTCACTGCATTTGAACGGGAGGGATGATTGTCTGTGGTGCACATGCAAGTATACAGATATTTATTTATTCGCACGTGCTTATGGGATTACATAAAAGTAAATGATTATGTATAATTTGGGTAGACACATTTGTGTGTACGTACACTACAGAGGGTCTCACCGCGGGCTAAAACCATTACGAGCTGTTTACACAAACACTCTGACCAAAGACACTTCCTGCTGCCAAACTGGCCATGAAATATACCTTCCAGACAGCCTGGAACATTTAGGGCTTTGCAAAAGGAAACAGGCTACAAATTCTTGCCAGAGCGGAACCCAAAATTGCTGCCACATTGTGGCGTTAAAGCCTCAGCTGGCCTGACTGAGGATCTGTGAGTGACGCTACAGCTGCTGCTTTGCTCTTTGGTGTAAACAAAGATTTTGGATTGAACGGGAGGCCTGCTGGGGGTAGCTATTTTTGACGCATCAGTGATCTTTCATTTAGTAAACCTCATATGATTAACATCCATTTGACTAAATGTTCAGATGCACTGCAGCATGTATGTAGTAAATTATGGTCATTGAGTGCTTTACTACATTGATTTTGATGGTTTGAATAACAAAGACTGAAATGATGCTCTCTAGATCTGTAGAGCATAAATGATGCTGCTGTGTGTGGAGTGAAACACACCAAATGGCAAGGGGGGGCTGGCAAAAAAGGGACTCTTAAATATGGAGAAAATTACAGCAAATCCATCAAAAAGCATCAACAACTTTTATGTTACATTCAGCATATTATCATAGTGTCATTATTAGGTTTTCAGACAAACTTAGAAGGATTAAATATTCTTTCATGGCTTCAGGCAACTCTGCTACCTAAAACTGATTTGTATACATTGTACACTGTCATGAATCTTAAGGCTGTTTTCCCTATTTCACAAAAAGGTAATATTTTGGACAGTTGTCATGGTTTTCATTGGACTGGGACAATATGATTTCTCTGACAGCAGCATTTTGTGACTGAGATATAATGTAAAAAACAAATCAGCCTTGTTTCCTACAATAGATTACTGTTTTTGTATATAATTTGTAGCACTTGATTCATATGCTACCATTTGCATAGTGTATATTACTATTGTATGATCACCAACTTTAGCAGGGGTGGATGTGGTTTGGACCAACAAATTGTACAATTTTGCCTTTTTATTACGATTAGATTGTTATTTTAACAATTGCAATGAAATATCAATTTTAAAAACAATAAAAGTAATATTTTTTTTTAAATGAAAAAATCATAACATCCATAAAAAGTCTGATATAGAGATCTACCTTAACAACTTCATTTCCTATGAGCTATATGAACATACTGTGTAAGATGTGTAATGTAAAATAAAGTCAGGTGGAGTTTTATAGTTCTCATTTCCACCCATAACGACATATAAGTGGAGAAAACTACATTTCTGAAGTCTCATTAAAAACCAAACTCATGCACACAAAAACAAAAGCTTCACTAGCAATGTTGACACACAGACATATTGTATGTATTATTATACATGTACATAACTCTAAGGAGGACTGTTAGGGTGTTCATGTGAAGATTTTTTTTTTCTTGGATCAAATGAAAATTTGGAGCAGGACATGTGGCTGGATCCATCCTGTATTTATTCGTGGTTTTGTTTGTACACAGCTGAGCCAACAGGCCAACTGGCATAACGGGAGACAGGATGGAGATTTGTTTAATGAGGCTAGAGGGATAGACAGAAGGCCCGGATTACACACAGACTAAACATTTCTTCATATTTTGGGCAGCAATGTGGCGAACATTCCCATGATGAAGCGTCTTTTATCAGGACTGTGAATGTACTGTATAACTGACCACTGATGTCCCTGTGAGGAGTTGGTGTAAGTCCAACTAAACATTTGAACATGGACATCACACCTTCAAATCTTGCTAGCAGGGTGCAAAGATTGCATCCCACACTTGCAAAGTTAATAAATAACAGTTAATATTTGCCTGATGTTTGATTTCTTTGACTTCTAGTCCTGGCTTTATTTGGTGACTGTATGAAGGAAATTTCATTGAGAACAAATAACACAGTCTTCTAACGAACCATCTACAAAGGTCAGTACAGTGGAAGAGAACGCTGCCAGAAGAAATTTATACCATCCTCCTGTGTGTCTAGATGAATACACTACAAGAGAAGTCAATGCTTCAAAGGTTGAACAGAAATAAAAAAAGATTAAAGAGACACACTTTCATTTCCAAAAAGTGAAAGAAAACAGTTTTTTGCATTCTCAAGGGTGTGACCCTTGAGAATGCAAAAACTGTTTTTACTCTGACCATCAGGCATATTTTTACTTCATCCAAAGAAATTCAAAAAAAGTTTTAAAGGCACTACGGTCAATTTCTAAACCACAGGAGCAAAGTAAGGATGATTTTTTATTGAAAAGCTAAGACATCACTAAAACTAGTCTTGGCGATAAGCAAACCTGTAAGTATTTCTGTACTTGTTGAACTTTTATTTTGGACTCACAGTCTTTTCTCCTTCTCTCAACCTATGCAGATAAACAACGATACTTCTTTGATGGGCGTGTTTCTGGGCTTTTTAATCAATATTTAGATAAAAGTCAAGAGTGTTGTAAAAGTGAACGTTTCATCCTCCTCTCCAACTCATGGATGGAACTCATTCGAAGTAAAAACCATAAACTTGGCTGTTTTCATGACTTAATGAATCATCCATCTAAGTACACACCTTGTCGTATGATGGCAGTTGTTGATTGTTGTTATTGTTGGCAGTTACACAATCCCTACTACCAGCATGAATGTGGACTTATACAGTCTTAAAACAACGTAATATTTTCACCTTTATTCATCATTTTCTGAGCACCATGATTTTTCTTACCAATCCTTGTTTATGTCCAGTCCTTTCATATTCACAAATGGACTGCTTAGATCCCCAAGGGCACCTAAGCGATTTAAGTATATGCGGTCGGTGACATGATGATATATATCTCAAGATGAAGGAAATTTGTCAACTCTCCGAGATTGTGCTATACCATTTATCTTAAGGTTGGGCTTTGATCTCACTTTAATCTCTGGTTGCATTTGGCCTCTGTTGGCGATAACGCAAATCACTGAGAGGGTCTTCTTCATGGCAATATTGGATTTACAGGATTTTTGCATGGATATGATGAAGTTCTTTGATTTGTCAGACGTTCAACTCACCCAATAAACATATTTACTCCAAACCCAGTGGCAGGTGATCCATTAAACTCCCCAAATGAATGGGCTTGTTTGGGGAAATCTTACCAACTTTGTTGCAACAGTTAGAGGAAAGTCCTTTCCCTGTGCACAAGCCAGATCCATAAAAAAATGGTTTTCCCAGTTTGGTGTGGAAGAACTTGTGGCCTATGCAGAACCCTGACCTCAACTCTATCCAGCACATTCGGGATGAACTGGAGCACCATCTGCGAGCCAGGCCTTATCACCCAAAATCAGTGGTTAATGTCACTAATACCCTTATGGCTGCCGTCAGGTTCCAAAAATCTGGTGGAAAGCCTGAACCCAGAAGACTGGAGGCTGTTACAGCAGCAGATCTATGTAGATAGGTTTAGAATGAATTGCTCTTGACTTTTCTTGTAGTGCTGTGTTTGAGGGAAATACTATCCCTGTGTTACAACTGACTGCAAGCCCGTCTGCCTAGAATGTCTCACATATTTTGGAGACCTGGGATGACTTGATGGTAAACCTCCGTAATCAATGGCTTCTCCATTTAGCGTGACAGAAGACGACACATTTCCTGATGGCTACCTGTGATGATTTGCATGCTGAAAAACTGAGAAATGTAAACAATGACCTGCAAATTTGCATAAAGCACAACAGGGCGATATTTGTTACTTTAACAAATTCTTCGGTTTTCCATTGAGGAATCCGAGAATGACAGCAGAAATGAATGTCGGCAAGGGTTGCTGAAAGTGTGATTACATCTTTTTCTCATGCAGTTTTCCACAAGTGATCCAATCTTCCACTTCTAAAAGCTAGGGATTGCCAACAGCCCCCGTCTCTTGATGACCACTCTAAGTCTCTCACCCTCTCTCTACTCCCTCTAATCACGTACTCTGCTTCTCTGACTGTCTCCACTTCTTCTGATGATACCACACTGTCTGAAGTACAATAATTGATCATCACAATCAGGGAGCTTTTCCTTCTTCTTCTTCGTCCTCTTTATCTTTTCCTTTACCCTGTGTCGGGGGGTCTGTTTCTATCCTGCTGGCCACCTACTAAGACAACAAGCGACCTGCATGTCTAGATGCACAAGCAACCAACTGAGAAATTAGAGCTCACAACCCACTGCGATGCTGATGAAAGGAGAGGAAGGAGGGGGGAAGAGAAGGAGAGGAGAGGTCAGGATAAGAGGGGGATGGAGGAGAGGAGGAAGGACGACAGAGATGAGATGAGTACAATAGAACAGAATTTGAATAGAAAGGAGATTACGCAGCATCAAACTCACCATAATAAATGGGAGAATTTATTCAGAATTTAGTCAGAGTTTGCACTCATGAAAGAAGTTTGCTTGTAGCTAAGCAAGAAAAAAAGAGCAAGAGCAGCATGACTTTCAAAGACTTTTGAAAAAAAAAAACTATATGTATTATACATAAAACCCTCAAAGACTGCACTCCTCTGAACTTGAAGGACGATTTGTTTTCAACTCAAAGACCCAGAAATGTGCACAGGTACAGTAAGCAAAAGCATTTTGAGTCGCTGTTTTACTGAGGTAAACTGAATTATAGTAGGTGTCATCACCTCAATTACAGTAACACTGAGTAAGGAGTTTTTTGTTAGAGTGTGGCTGGAAAGAGGAGAGCAGAAAGGAAATAATTTAATGTAAAATCAGGCCAGGAACATTTAGTGTTTGCAATCTTGTGACCTGCCAGAGCTCATGTCGCTTGACATCAATTTGCAACCCTTTCAAAGTTAAATAAAAAAAATAAAAATAAAAGAATAAAGTAGCTATAACTCAGGTAGAAGATCTGAAACAAAATGACTATATGAGGGTAAAATGCTGGCTGGGAATTCAAAAAGATCAAATAAAAGTTTACTGTTGGTCAGTGCAAAAACAACATTGCTGACACCACGTCTACAGAAGGAATCAGAAAGTTGGCCTTTCATGGGATTAAATCTTGCTGGCTACTCTTCTTCCTCTCCTGCTCGATGAAGCTGGTCTGAGGAAACGTCAGAAAGCATTAAGGAGAGCTGAGAGATTATTAGTCACTCTGCGCCAAGCAAACAGAAGAAGAAGAAGAAGAGTGAAATGATGAAGGAATGCGGCTGCACGGCTGCATTGTGTTGTCTCCACAGTGATGGAGCACCATGAAAATTTCATATATGGTCTGAGAAATGGAGGTGAGGGTTTAATGAGAAACTGGGCTGAACCACTACACAATGAGAAGTTTTCTAACTTTCCTCAAAACTTTGCACAAATGTTACTGGAGAAGGCTTGTGACTGAAATCTAGCAGATCCAAAACCCCACAGCAGCTGGAAACAGTGGGTAAGAAAGCTGGATTAGAGGCTGACTCCAACTTCCAAACTAAAATGTCTAACTTTTTTATTTAAAGTGGTGTGAATAAATATATCTTATAGTGATAATACTGAACTGAAATTAGTAGTTATGATATGAAATGGGGTCTCTCACAGAGACAAACCCACAGAGAATTATCAGCATCTCTAAGGAGCTTTTGACCCTATTTCTGCTTCATTTTTTGATATTACCATCAATCATCAACCCCATTTCAACAGCAGCAGGTATCTCTGGTAAACCTGCTGTAAACCATCAGCCCAACATTAAATAGCAGACAGACAAAGTTAACGACTTGCTGGTGAAGAAGATGGAACATCCAGCAGCTATAGACCCAGATATTTTTCTCAGGAGCATCAGAAGTAAATGCACAGTGAATATTACATTTTTTTTTTCATCAGGTGGACGCAAATGTGACTCCAGAGGGATGATAGTGCTGCTCCGTGTAAGTAGGCTATATTTGCTCGCTAACACGGTTGCCATATCAATTTTGTGAGATGATAGCACATCAAGATTAGTGTCTATCTGCTTCTTTTTGAAATTCTCCTGGACCCTAATGGTCAAAAATCAGCGATGGAGCTTCATAAATGCACTTTGAAGTCATCTGGTTTGCTTTAATCTACAGTGCGGACAGGATGACTTGCCACTGTAGCGGGCACCATGGCGAGCGAACCAACCCTCTATCAAGGAAATTACAAAGCTAACGAGCAAGCTACCTCAGGAATGATTGACAGCTGCTCAGTGGGAGACCCTGTGTCTTCACCTGGTATGTATACATCTTGACATCCAACTTTAAGAGCTTGATAGAGTTTGATAGGTCAAAATCAACTGTCAATTTTTTTATGACATGAAGGCTCTGCCCTTGGGATGGACTTAGAAGACTGAACGTAAACGAGAAACATGATGGAGCTCGCTCACAAGTTAGCTCACTAGCTAATTTAGACAACGACACCACCGTGCACTGATGCTGCATGTGGAGCAGCTCTAGAGATTCAGGGCTGAACTGACATCAAACTTGTGTTGTGAACTCCTATTTCAGCTTTAAATGTACCAATGCGAGTTTGGAAGAAGATCAAAACAGCAAGTTTCCCTGGATAGGATAGAAACTTTACAAGTAGCTCATCCCGTCCTGCAGTGCACTAGAAACATAAATGCCAGGTAAGAATTTGGAGCAGTTCAGAGAATAATACACTGCTGAGAGGACAACTTCTCAGAGCCTGACTCGCATATCCCAACATCAGCTGCTCTGCTGATCAGAATATAAAACACCACGGTCTTCTGCATCTTCCCTGTCAACTTCCCTCGTTAGGATCTAATGACAGTCAGCTCCCTAAACCGAGCTGCGTGAGATTAGATGGCACAGAGGAACATGCTGTGCAAAGCGTCATTCGCTGCAAACTAAAAACTTCCCTTCCCTGCGCTGTCACAGTGATACCATCTGCAATTTCAAGCTTAGTTTCAGAGACAGAGACGGGGGAGGGAAGGTGTCCGTCATTACCCTGGCGGGGTTCGTACCAGGGCGCCGCTTTAGAGTGCCGAGGTATTAAGATGGACGCTTTGATTCAGCCTGTTATGCTATGTTTTTTTTCCCTTTCTTTTCTTCTTCCTTGATAAGAGGTTTTAAACTACGTAGCCGATGGGGTTCAATCTGACGAGTCCTCGGCTGAGCAAGTCGGAGTGCAGCAAGGGTGATGAACCTGGGCTATCTCAATGAAAAAAAAAAAAAACAGTTTCATCAGAGACGAACCTTTTACTGACAACTGGGACGCCACACAGTCAACAATGTGGGCACAAAGGAAGAAAATGTTTTTATATATAGAGGCTGGTGGCGTTCTGTTCTGATCTCAACTACACAAAAAATACGTCCTTCTTCACTGATCGACTTATTTTGTCTTCAGCTTCCAACTCAACTTTTCTCTAGAAAACATTGATAATCTGGGTATAAAACTCTAGGAATGTCGATCCTTGTGTTTTTCGCAGATCAAGTAACTAGACAGAGAATTAATCTAATGAACTGGCCCAAATATTAGATGACCCTGATTATAAGACCTCCATGCCTCACTGTATCAAGGACCCTCAGGTGGGAAAATTAAACTTTATATATCAGATTGTCATTTAAATTTTTCTCCAAATTGGATATTTTCCCCCTCAAACTTGAAACTGCACTCAAAGTTTTTTTTGTAGCAGTGGGTCAGCTAACAGCCTAAAGAAGCTTTTTTTCCGGAAACTGTGCTGAACATTTTTTGTTGACAGTGTACTCTCAGGCTGTATAGGCGTACTGAGCTGACCTGAAGCTGTGAGCTAACCAGCGCTGAGGCTGAAAACAGTGAAGCACTGAGGCATGAGAGTGAAATAGTCAGGCAGGCAGGCAGGCAGGCAGGCAGGCCTGTGGGGAAGTCAACACAACACACGTGCACGCGTATGTGAGGGTGTATGTGTGCACGTACTGTACAGCGTGTAGGCAGACGCTCATCGGCGCACAAGCATGGGAACTGAATCGTTAAGAGAAATTCTTCCTCAAGAGGATGTTGCTCTAAAAATACTCATGTAGAGTAAGCCTAAGCTTCAAGGTAAAAATGGTTTGTATATCTGTGTGTGTATATATGTGTGTGTGTGTGGGGTGAGGGAGGGGGGGATGTTTTTAGGAATGGGATCAGTGTACTGTTAGCTCTCAGTAGATCAGAGGTTTGATTATTTCTGGATGACTGATACCTGCAACGCACCATTCCTCGACTAATTGCTTACATGACTGGAATGAGGAGAAATCCCCACTGTTTGTGTGTGTGTGTGTATATAAGAGAGAGAGAGAGCAAAGGTGCATTGCGTATTGACACATTCCTTCTTTACAGCATTGCAGGTGGAGTTTTGCATCTCTTTTACAGTATCATCATCCTTCTGTGATATCTTGTCATTTTTTCGTATTTGTCGTCAGCTCAACTCACCACGTTTGATCTCTGTCAACAAACCTCTCGCTTTGCATTCGCACAGTTACAAACATTTACACCAGACAGCTGCCCTTTACAAACTGTGTCTTTTTCAGCTTTTTTTCGACTACTGAGCAGCTCCCTGAATTTGTTGGTTCATCGCCTTGCTCACCTCAGACAGCGATTGTTGAGGGATTAGGTATTTCCCCCAAAATAGATATGTACTTTTTTTTTGGAACGAAACCATTTTTTTTTTCACATCACTGCATTTGATGTTCATTATTTCTTGTTGGCTAACCAGTCGGTTTGGTTGTCTGGGCGAATGAGATCCTCCTACACTGACCAAAGAGGTTTTCTTGTCTTTATCTGCTGAGAGAACATTCACACTGACACTCTATTAGCTAAACCACCCACAAGAAGGTTGCACAGACTACAAGCATCAAGCTGCTGGAGGCATCAGCACAACTCCAGTGAGCAAGAGGGAGTTGACCAGGCCAAAGGTTCAAGCAGGGCCAGGAGCTGCTCTGATACTTTCACTTCACAGTATGTTGCATTAAAGTGCCAGTGTGTAAGATTTAGGGGGGTGTCTATTGGCAGAAATGGAATATAATATTCACAAGTATGTTTTCATTAGTGTATAATCACCTGAAAGTAAGAATCATTGTGTTTTTATGACCTTAGAATGAGCCCTTTGTATCTACATAAGGAGCGAATCCTCTTCCACGGAGTCCGCCATGTCGCACCACCATATTTCTACAGAAGCCCAGAACGGACATACCAAACACTGGCTCTAGAGAGTGCTGTTTCACGGGTTTCTTGGGGCCATTTTAGGTTCTACTACATGCTTGTAAGGAAGGGGTGAGGGGTTAATTCGGTTTGTTGCAATCTGCAACCTCACCACTAGATGTCACTAAATGTTTCACACTGGTCCTTTAAGAACAGGATGGACATCATGGTCATTTGTAGAGGTGGAAATACGTTTAAACTTTAAACTTACAAAGCAAGTAAAGCCCAAATATTGTTTTTAATTACAATTTTGAGGTACTTATGCTTGAGTATTTACATTTTGTGCCAGTGTACACTTCTATTCCACCAAACTTCAGAGAGAAATATTGTACTTTCCATTCCACTATGTTCATTTCACAGCTGTAGCGCAGTCAGGAACATTCTTATCATAGATTAAACCATTCATTGCAACAAATGGAAAACAAATTCTTGCTCCCTGGATTAGACAAGCAGCATGTTAAAATAAACCAGATTACAAAAGCCTAACATTGACTGATGGACTTCTCTTTTTCAGCGTATAGTACATATTCAGTAGTTTGTCTTGGTCCTACAGGATCGTGAGATTTTTAGGCGATCGCAGTTAACCATGCTTTTCAATTCATATACACTACACTACAAACAAATAATACATAACATCAGATCAGGTAAAACAACTAACTTAACGTGTTTTCTTTGAAAAAAATGTGCCAGAGAACTGTGGATAACATCATATCAATGGGACCATGATTTTAAAACCAATGTTTGTCTTCTTTCTGCATGACTGGGTACAAACTCAACCATCAGTTTATCTGCACAATCTTAAAATGTACCGTGTATTTTATGAAAAAGCCTCTCAGTATGAGGATGAGGAATCAATGTGATTTTACTATAAACACTTGTTTTGACATGTTATTGTAAATATTGGATGTTTACCATGGTCCTCTGGGTTTTAAACCACTGTTTGTTGTTTCCTCCGTTCCTCTGTCAAACATCAGAACAGACGCATTACAGGATGATTTTAATTATCACAGATGCCCTTTGGCAGCGCCGTCCTCCGATGACAAACGATGCCAGGAGAGGAGCCCTAACGAGCTGACATGAAAGCACGGCAGAGACATGAGCGGTCGGACGCGCACATAGACAGACGAATCCGCGAGTAAAACATGCTGAAACTCATCAGGTAGAAACAAAATAGACACACAGAGGCAGCTCATTTCCCTCACGTTGCCAGCAGACGACTCATTGAACATTTATGCCAGAGTTCGGCACTGTCGGCTTCGCTTTGCTCAAACGTAGGCGTCATGTTCATCATCTCTCCACTCAGGCTTATTGGCAAAACTTTAATGTTTATTTAGACAGATTTTTCGGCCACTTAGCGTTAGACGTTTTAAACACAACACTGACAGTGACACTGACAGAGCAAAATTTTCATTCATTTGGGGTTGTGCGCCTGGCCAACTGATGAACTGAAGTCCTATATTCACTCTCAATTTGGTTTCCACCAACTCTTGAGGGAAATATGGCTATTTAGCAGTTAAATGCTCCACTGTGTTCACCAACTAGTCTCGAACTTTGCATTTCAATCATTTGGTGCTAGGCAGGTAGCGTTTATCAGAGCTTTGATGAAAGCACTGTGACTCAACCTAAATGGTAAGTCGTGACCATGAAACCGAAACAATGAGCTAAAAGAGGTGAAATGCTAAGTAGAGCAGAGGGGAACTGCAGAGTAGGAGGATAAATTCTCTGTGGGTTTGTCACTGTAAGCAACACCTTTCCTTACTAAAACTGGTGAAATGTATACACACCTTACTGCCTAAAAGCCTAATTCAACATTTAAGTAAGTAATAAATGAATTATAATCTTCTTTAATGAATAAGGCCTCATTTATCCTAAATTATTGTCTTTCGAAAACACAAAAATATCAGAAAAATAGTATACATTGCCAGAAACATTAGGTCAATGATCATCATTGGGTACATGCACACTAATATTCCACTATTATTCTGAATATGACAATATCCTGACTTTGATACAGGTCATGTAAACAGCATATTCTTTTTGGATATTCTGCATTAGGCCTTATTCCTAATGTAGTGTTTTCTGATTGAGGGATGAGAGATATGCTGGTATTATTCTGGTTTTAGGAGCATTCTTTTGGACGTATATACAGCACGTATATACAGTTTGCGGCCCTCTTATCTGTTTGCCGCTGTACAGGCAAGATGACATATATTGGAACAGGAAGGCACACAGACTGTTCAGGTTGGGCTGGAAAAACAGAGCGTGCCTTCTCCATGACGGGTATAGATGGGATTGGTTATTGACGACTTGGTGTGATGCACAAAAAACACTCAGCGGTGTAGCAAACATCATGAGACAGCCTAGGTACTGGATGTGCCTGTAAGTATAAATATATAATATAAGTCAATATCAATAACACTTCAGGCAACAGCTCACACCTCGCTGGTTTACTTCACTGCCTGCGGAGATCGCGTGAGTCCCGTGAAAGCCTGAAAACCCTCCGCATGTAAAATATTAGTGGAATATTCGTTTTCATTAGCAATGTAAGCTAGTAGGAATATCGCCTTTTTTCAGAATCAGAGCGAAAAACAGAACATTTTGTGCATGTAAACATAGTCATTGTGAGAATTGACAACAGAAGTGCCAATTGAGGAAAGCCAAATCTGCCATATGGATATATTTACAGGCTGTGCCGAGGTTTTTATCATAAATACTGAGGAGTGTGCTGTCATGTTCTGTGTGGGGAGATAAGAGCTGAGCTGATGCTATGTGCACAGGAGGATTATACTGTAACTGCATTTGTTCTTATAGAGTTTTACGTATGTGGCCTCTTCTGTGCATGTGAAATAAGCCTTTGCAGGGACTGAAACGACGAGCATCTGGCTAACCTACAACACTCTGTGATCTCACTCTGCAACACACTGTCTCTGCCAGTCGAATGAAACCACGGGCAGTTTGCTGGGAGTTTAATCCAATCCTTAACTTGTTGACCTGTCAGTGGTTTCAATCAACTGGCCGGTCAGTCTGTTGGGCGATCAGTCGGTCGGCCCTCATCAGAGATTTTGCTCGGTTGTCATGGAAACCAATCTGTTTGTTTGCTGATCATTCACATGAAAAATTTCATTTGCTGATGAAAGCTGTGTGATAGTAAGTGAACCTTGAGTTGGGATTAGTATTGTCAAACAACATTTCTAATGTTTTTGTGAAGCGTGGTTCTAGTTTCTAAACAAAGTTAATCAATGAATCAGTATTATTATATAATGAATATTGTAATGCACGTGTGTGCAGAGTGAATGTAAAAGATGTGAAGAGTAAAAAACAGCTGAAAACAAAAGTAAAGGTTTATGTTTATTATTATTATTATGTTGTGAGAGAATAAGATGTGGATTTGATGCTGTTCTGACGGCACATGAATGTCACATAATCCTGAATCTGACCTAAACCGTCTTCAAATCTCTTTGTAAATTCCTCAGATTTCTTGCTAACAAACATAAAAGGTCGTTTTTCCAGACTAGTGACTTCTTGCAAGTGTGCCAAAAAAACCTCTGAGAAAGTAGTTTGATAGCTCAGCATACGTCAGCATTGATTTATTTATTTTTTTTTAATATTGAAGTTAACCTTTTCCTAACCTTAACCAAGGTGTTTCAGTTACCTAAACTTCACCAAACCATAACAATGGAGGCGGCAGACCACAAAACGCATCATATAGGTCACAATCCACCTCTCCTCACAGTTCTTTTCTTTCTTCTCTCCACATATTTCACCCACTTCAGATCTCTGCATGAGCCGTCGTGGCAGCGAGGAACAGAACGGAAAAAATTCCCTACCGAGCAGAGCTTTCTACCTGGAAGGGAGGAAAAATTACACTTCTCCAGCATGGAGTCCCGTGAGGATGAGGGGAAATATCTTCATATTTATATGATTCTCAGGCAAAAGAAAATAAACAGACCTCAATCAACAGATGAGAAGTAATCATGAATGAAACCTCAGAGAGACGGAATATGTGTGTGTGTGTGTGTGCGTGCTGGTTTTGTGTGTTAGGTTTCTGTACAAGTATGTGTGTCAGAAAAAGGCAGGAGAGGGTGTGTGTGTGTGTGTGTGTGTGTGTGTGTGTGTGTGTGTGTTTTAGAAGGAGAGAAAAAGGAAGGAAACAAACAGATCCTCCTTCTCTTCTTTCCACATTGTGCAGCACAAACACAAACATCATATATATAACATTGCCTACACATGACCTGAGGTGAAATCGCTTCACGCCAGCTGTTTTATTTCTAATTACAGAGTGGTGCCGCCCACTTTGGCCGCTGCGTTACCCGTGGCAACATGTTTCCCCTCAATTTTTTCCACCGAGACACCTTGATGAAAAGTTCAAATGATTTCTAACTTTAAACACGTTGCAGTCGACCTTTCAGACTCACAACCGTTCACACTACCGTTACCGTGGCTGATGTAAGCGGGTGTTGCCAGGAGAAACTCTTTGTGTGCGAGGCCCGACGATAACATCTCGCAACACCGACATAAGTTGTGTCAGAGAGTGTAGGTGTTCACAATGACGCACCAATTACTCTGCTCTTCATTGTCAGGCTTACAAATATAGGAGAGACATTGTTTTTAACATTTAAAGTTATAAAGTGACATTACTGACAACTTGTATTTGCGCAAACACAGTAAAACAGACACAAAGGTTGTCAAACTCGCAACCAATCAAATGTCTGCTTTGAGATTTCTAGTGGTGACCCAGTCTCTTCTGACCTATAGCTTTAGATCAATTAAAGATAAGATAAAATGACTAAAATGCCTTCACTTTGAGCGCCAGGCATTCAAATGGCACACTTCTTCAAAGGATTTAGGGAAAGAGAAACTTGTTTAAGACAGCGAAAAAAGAAAATGTCAAGTTTCCATGTAGAACCTTTTATCAAGGTTCACGGTCACACTCTTCTCTGAGATTTCTACGAGCCGCCGCAAAGGTCAAATGATTCACTTTGGAAACAATTAAAGATTACTGATAAAAAAAATGGATGCATGTTTGGTACAAAATAACGGACGCCAACTTAACTAATATGTTTTTTACGGACACATTCAGCAGCTGTGAACCACAAATGGATTGTTTATGCTGAATTTATATTGCGCGTGCATATGCAGATATGAACCAGATGCATCCATACTGTTTACGGCAAGGGGCGTCTTTCATCTTGGCAGAGCTGACAGACGTGTGTCTTTGAGAGAGAGAGGGAGGGAGGGAGAGGTAGAGACAGGAGAACAAACAGAAAAGAGAGACAGAGTGGTGCAGACAGAGACGGTGAGCTAAGCGAGACAGCAGCCCACACAGCGAGTCAATTCAATTAGGAAGTGAAAATCCTTCCTGACCAGTTTAATGTGGTTACTGATTGAGGACAGCTCTCTAGTTGCTCGGTATATATTTGTTTCTTGCGTAAACCTTTGTAATCCACTTACAATGTAAATGACGGGAGATAAAAAAAAAAAAAAATCCACAGTCCTCGCTCTGAGCAAAAGTGTGTTCAAAAGTCAAACAAGTTAGAAGAGTTAGCCAAATAGCAGCGCCCCGGTGGCCTAATAGTTCATGGCAACAAACCACATGACTGCAACATCCATGGTTTGACTCCCGGCCACAGGAACCTTGTTGCATGTCAAACCCTCATCTCTCTCTCTCTCTCTCCTGGTGTTTCCTGTCTCTCTTCACTGACAAATAAAAGCAGTAAATTCCAAAAGAATAATCTTAAAAAGGTTATTCAAAGAAAGTGGAGATTTTCCACAGTTACAGACTTTTTAGTAAAAAAAAATCACTTATCACATCTCGATGAAGAGTGTTTTCTCAAAAAGAGGAAGTTCAGGACTGAAATGAGGACTGACTTGAAAAATTGTGAATCTATCCTTTAAGGAAGCTTTTGCAATGTGATTGAGAACCAAACAACATGCACATAGTGTTAAAGAGTAAGTAAAATACATAATTTTATGATCTAAGGAACAATATTTTTTAACTTGAGTGACATTCAGTATCACTATTGAACTATTACAGTGCCCTCCTGTATCCTGGGACTGTGCGGTATATTTAAGTGTTTGACATTTCTACATACTTGTAACTCCTATTTGTATAATCCTGGATGAAGTCTCTGTACCGAAACATGTGCGGACTCATCGGCTGTTTCTCACAGAACGGATTCAAAATCATGAATCCTGACCGTCCTGAAAAGAACTGTTTATCTTAACGTCACTCATCTTCAGCTTTAGAGCTGCTACGACTCCCACATTTGCACTGTAATGACCTCGGTGTCCCAATGGATGCTAAAGTTGGACCGCATCGTGTGCAAAGTTCTAATGAGAAGACATGAAGCATCTCTGTATCTAGTGTTGCGAAAACATCTTGTCTCCATGTGCCCTTTACTGTCTCCTTGTACTAAAAAGTGGATTCCAGTGTCTCTCTCTGTATGTTCTTACGTCACTAAGTGAGCTGAATCCTTCAGTTCTCTTGTGTACTGTTATTTCTAGGTGAAACGGCCAGGATAATGGATTCTCCGTACAGATTCTTTACCATCAACACACAATAATATGTCCTTGTATATCTCTTGCCAATAGCCACCCGCAGCAATAAAAGCCAGCGTGCGTGGCCACGGCAAATGAAAAACACTCCACAGTCATTTGGTTTAACTGTAAAATAAAAAAAAAGCAGCTTCTCGAAGGTTCACTGCACGCCAAACAGCAGCAAAATGCACGAAGGGCTATCAGAGACGGCTGACAATGGAATGCACGCGCACACACATACACACACACTAAATAAACACTTTCACTCGAAGATACAAGCATGCACACAAAGACTGAGTCAAAAACACGGATACAAATTTGTATAAACGTGAACACAGATGCTTAAATACATATTTAAAATGCAACATGCAAACACAAGAAAGAATTTGCATGCAAACACACACTGTGTTTTTAAATGCACACTAATAATTAATCATATAACAAGAAGGGTCTCCATACTTGAAAAATAAAAGATCAAGAAAAGGTTTAACTGAACTAAAACCTTGAAGCCTGTCGGCTTTAAACTCGCATTTAATTAACTAAATTTGTAGTTTTAACATTTCTTCAAAGGAACCACTTTGATTTTCTCAATCCAATTACATTTTTGAACGAATCAACAAAGCTTTGCCCTTTGATGCATCAATTTTTGCTTCGCCATCCTTCAAATGAACTCCGCAGAGGAAGTCGACTCCGACAACATAAACAGCCCGAATTAAGCGTGATGTCGGACTTTTGACAGGCCCGATGACAAGAGAGTGTCGCCGACCGCCCGGGTCACCCCTGCCAGCGACACGTTTGAAATTTCCATCACAAAGATATTTGAAGCGCTCAGCACTTTCCTTTAGACGCAAGAAGAAAAAAAAATGAAGCCTCGTGTGTGAAGAAGAGAAGATCCTGACTGGCACATGACCTACTGTCTGACAGTTTGCAGAGACCAAAGCTCCGTAATATCACTCCCACACACGCACACACACACATGCACACACTCTCTCTCTCATTCATAAACTGTCAGCACACACACACACACACACACACACACACACACAATCTCCACAGCTCAGGCACAGTTTTAAGTCCTTAACTCGCAGCCACTTAAGAAAAGCCACAGTTCATGCAATTTCCCACTTGATTTGATTTATTCATCCACAACTGCAGCAAACAAGACATTAAATGTTGTCATGTGGATGCAGGGATGCTGTGCTTCTATAACAGGCGTTTAAGCTGTTTAAGTTAGTTTCCTCTGCAACCTTTTGATTGAAAAAAAATGAGCGGAATCCGTCATGAAGACACCTCCACGGCGGCGATGGGCTGGATTTCAGGTGGCCGCTTAGTTGAGTGCATACAGCAGTACCATTTAAAGAGCTATGACAACTTTCACTCACTTATAGCTCTGAAAATGGCGCTGCGATCTGCAACAGAAGAGTCCAGGTCTCCCAGCTGGCTTTGTGGCAAGATGTTCATCATATATTTAGTAGCAGTACATACACACTCTGAGGTCTCTCACACGTACAGTTAGAGACACATTTCTCTCAGACGCAGCCAATGACGGCTGTTTGGCATCAGTCAGACGGTACTATGAGGTTATTTTCTTCTGTCCGGAGGTATTAAATTTATGTCAAGTTGAGATGAAATGAAAATCACAATGGTAAGAAAAACAACAGCAGAGCAGCGGAAAATGTCAGTGACAGGTTTGCAAACATTCAGACACATTCTGCATGTCAGCAGAAAGTCTGCGGGGGAAAGAAAAATGCAAGTTTTTATCATGCAACACACACACACACACACACACACACACACATTCACTGAGCACAGAAGCTTTTTGGCTCTTTGTAAGTTTACTTCGTTGAGGCAATCATTGCTTTGCACCTTCTGAATACAAATGCAATAAAATGGGCACTAAACTGTGCTCTGAACAAGGTTTTCTGGACTCTTTGGATTAGTTTGGTGCTTCAAACCTCCCCTGAAGTCACGGGTCACATCCTTATACAACAGATTCTCATCACCGTTTGAGCAACCCTCTAGGAGTCAAATTTCAAGTCTTTCATAATTAAACAAAAGTGTGTATGACCAAGAGTCATAGGACCTTTGGTTATTGCATGTCTGTTCTGCATGTGCACAGAGATCTGACAGTGTAATGACCCCTCAAGGAGACAAACAGTGTTGAGAAGCGATGTAATTACATCTGAGCAGTCTGCCAGGAGCAACAAGTGGAGCAGAGAAACTCAAGTGGACGATCTAGGGAAATATGGAAGCCTAAAAAGCCTTTCTGTCTGTCTTTGTGTCACTCACATCCTCCCATCTCTCTCACAAACTTACTTCATATTAGCATGTTGGTATGCCATTAGTTTTAGAGGTATTCTGTCAATTAAAGTCACTATTTTAAGCTGTTTACGTCACTTCTAAACTGTAGTCCATATATTTTATATAATATTCAGATTTAACCTTTCATCTGGCATCTCAACATACATATATATCAGCATTCTTCAAGTAAACTGTCATAAACTGTCTCTTTATCTTTTAATCTTATATTTGCCATGTGTTTGACACTCCTACCCCAAGCCAGATCTGACTTTGCAGTGCTTCTCTTAGCTTATAAATCACCACATGGGCTTGCACCATCATATCTTTCTGACCTCATCATCTCCCCTTATATTTCCCCCTCATGCACTCTGATCACATGATGCTGGATATCTCACTGTTCCTAGAATCAAGAAAAAAAAATCAGCAGGCAGTGGAGCGTTCTCTTATCGAGCTCCCTATCTCTGAAACCAGCTACATCTTACAATCAGGGAGGCTGCTTCAGCTGAAATCTTTAAATCTAGACTCAAAACACACTTATTCTTGCAATCATATGACCTGCCTTAACCTACCATTGACGTGGGTTTGAGAAAGTCTTTTTTTCCCTCGACCCAGTGAGGCTGTAGAACAGCTAGACTGTCTCACTATTATCTCCGTCCCTGCTATCAGTTGTAGTGATGTGATAATATGTGTGTGTGTCACACGAGGAGCTACTTTAGATAGTTTCCTGTGTTCTGGACCACTTTTAAATTTTCCATAATTTATCATTCTATTTATATATGATATTTATATTTATCCCTTTTGCATGTAATCCCTGCATGATTTTTTTAATATTGTTTGATTCTGGCAGTGTGATTTTGCACTTTAAATAAATAAACATTAACTTTATATGCTCTCTGCTGTCTTTCTTTGTGCCTCCAGCTCTTGCATGTAAAATAAAAAAAGCATAATTGTTGTTTCTGCAGTTATAGGGATTCCTAAATGATCCTCAGTGTAATTTGCTTGATCATAAAATTGCGCACTAACTGGTGAAAGTTGAAGCATAAATATCATAAAAAATAAATGTGGATCCCTGGAGTCAAAACAAATGTTACACACAGACAACACACAGCTCTAAGGTTAATCTAATCAATTTAAAACTAAGTCTGTGCTTCTCACACTATTAATCCGCACAAATTATTTTTTTTTTAAAAACTTTCTGGAAAATGTTAGCGCTGCTGTTTAGTAAAAGAGATTAGAACACAAGTGTGAGCTTGGCTTTGAATTCTGCTCTCAAGCATTTCCCCCGAGGCAATGCATGGGAACGCCAGTACTTCTTTTCCTCAACATTTATCATGCTACTACTCCAGAGTGTTATGTAAAAGGCTCTAGATTTCACATATCCTTGCCTGCCCTTGTCCTTTGTGTGTTTGACTGCTGTAACCCATATTTATTCGTTTAACGATGACGCTCGAAGGTTCCTACCTAAAGGTGACAACAAAATGAACCATAACCCCAACCCCAACCCTAACCCTAACCCTAATCCTAACCCCAACCCTAACCCTAACCCTAACCCTAACCCCAACCTCAACCCTAACCCTAACCCTGTGATGAAACCTTGTCAAGTCCAAACATCCAGCCTCGGATCCTGGTCCCTCATGGGGGGTCTTACAGCAACCTTCCCCCTCTGGTCTTTGGTGGTTCCTGTCAGTAGGCCTGTGCTACTTAGCCTACCCCGAATCCCTAACCCTAACCCTAACCCTAACCCTAACCCCCAACCCTAACCCTAACCCTGTGATGAAACCTCGTCAAGTCCAAACAGCCAGTCCAAATGAAAGAATATTACATCTAGTTTGTTTTTCATGCCAAAATATTCACTTATCTCATATGACAACATTTGCATAAATTGGCCTTTTTTGTCTTTACTTCATGTAAAAATCCCATTAGTACCCTGATGCTGATAGAAGAATTAAATAGAAAAAAAACCCAAATCACTTCAGTAATTAAATAATGTGGGTGGAGGTGCAAACATATGCTTTTGCTGCTAACTTTAGTAGCAATTTTAGTTGAGAATGATCCACTTTTTTAGTGAGTTAACCGTCTCTACAGCCATACAGAATCCCTCCCGCTATACTGTTTATATTCTTTCATTATGCAGTTACATCAACGAGCCTGCAAACAATCATTTTTATGAATAAGAAGTGAATCCAACCTTCTCTTTAAAAGTCTCTCTACCTCACAGGCCAAAGGTTAAACAGACAACCTGTTGGTTCAGTTCTGAGCGATGTGACCTGTTTCACCTGGGACTATGTCATGCATCATCTCCTCTGTGGCCGTTTGTGCACTCACCACGGTTATTAATGTGTACATACTGCTGTTGTTTCATTGTTGAGGGAGTTACCATCACACCCAGTGGACAAATTACAGCACGTAATCACCCGACAAACAGATGACACAAGGAAAGGCTTTATCTTGTAATTCTGACGTAGTATTGCATAATTATGCAGAAAGATCTCGTGATCACAAGAACATACATCATAATTGCAAAGGAAAGAGAAATCCTGATCTTGTTATTGTGAGATCTTGATCTTGTAATAATGACGACTTTCCTTGTAATTACAAGATCTGAATCTCATTATCATGAGAATCATAATTACTGTTGATAATAAACAATGAGTTTTTATTTTCTTTTTATCCTTGCTCTGTCGTTTTCTGATCTTCGGGATACGGACGATTCATTTATTGTTGCTGTATTTTTTGAAAGGAAGAGGGAGAGGAAGTGATTCCCTCAGTAGAAGCAAAGAACAATGAGCCAGTCGTCAACAGGAGCCGTGCACAGGCAGTGATGTTTCAAATTTTGCAATGCACACATGAAGTTATTCCTGTAAGCCACAATGATGAATGAATTTCTTAAATCTGCAGTGGTATGGGCAAGAATTCATAAACTGCACCGAATGCATACTGAGAGGACAACAAGCCTTTTCATGTTGACTATAGATAGATAGATAGATAGATACCATACATGCATACACACACACATACAGATGAGTCTTTATCTGTACAACCATAAATTAATGATCACAAGAATTCAGAAACATCTCAGGTAAGAAAAAAAAATCTACCTTCTATCTATCTACATGGTCTTTGAAAGGAGAGAGACACTCTCAAATCGAGAAGTATAAGAATAAAAAAGCATAAACCATCTAAAAATCTGTTACTGCAAGTTTAGGCTTTTTAAACAAACAAATAAGAGGCTTCATTTCTGGATTTATTTCAGATGTCTGAGGGCTTTTTCAAACCTGAAACCAATCAAGACAGCCAGCCCTGAGCAAAGACAGGAATCAGATCGACAGCCGGGGAGAAGATTACCAGACAGGTCACAGATACACACACACACACGCACACACACACACACACACACGATGATCAGAAAAAAAAAAGAGGACAGAGGGATAGAAGACAGAGTAGAAGCCAGAAACAGACAAATGAGAAAATGAGTGGAAAGAAACGAGAGAGGCAAGAAGGCAGAGAGAAAATAAAATGGAAAAAGGTAGAAAAACTTGTGCTGTGAATGAACACACACACACACACACACACATATAGGTAATGGAAAATAAGCTACAGAATATGGAGTTTTTATCTGCACCATTTATCATCTTCCCTGCAGTTTTTGTGCTTTCTCGTCTCTCAGGGTTTCCATGGATTGTGGTTGCACCTGCTGCCGTGGACCTGCTCGATACCCACTGCTACTATTGTTATTATCATTAGTCATATTTATATTATTATTGTCGTTATTGTCTCTCTCTCTCCTACCAGTCAAGGCAGGTGTCTGCCCATCTAGAATCCATGTTGGGGGAATGATGGCTCTCTATATTTAGGAGTACAGTCTAGACCTGCTCTATGTGGAAAAAAAAGTCATGAGATACGTTCTGTTGTGATTTGGTGCTGTATAAATAAAACTGACTTGACTCCTTCGATACCCAGCCAGCCTCGGAGACAAAAGACACACACACACACACTCACTCAACTACATTTGACTTCCTGGGAACACCTGACGCATGTTCCCACGAAGTTCCAATGAATCAAAGTGCGGGCTGCGGCTGCTTGTTCTCTCTCTCTGCTCTTCCCTGCAGGCACCTTCTTGTTGTTTCTGCTGCTTTAGTTTTCGTCATGCTTTGCTTTAAAACACCTTCCAACATACACACACACGCCATTTCACCTCTCATGCACGTCTCGCACTACTGATTCTCGCACCTTGTTCGACACTTTAAGATGTTTATTTAGTTAAAAAATGAACTTTCTTTCTGTTAAAACACTTGTATGTCTACTGTGTGCTGTGGCCCTGACAGCCAGGTCGTAACACCCACCAGCTCTGTCACATCTGCGATCCCAGACATTCACAAGTTCTGACGTCACCACATCTAACCAGTAATCTTTCTGCTAATGTTCCTCGAGCCCATCAGTCCTTGGATGCTGTTCTTTAAATATTATTACAGCTCTATCTTTCTGTCTTTCACACCTCCCGGGTCCAGAGAGATTCAACTGAAAGTTTCCATCAACCACCTGCTGGTTTTGCTTCGCCGCCGCCAGCGTCCAGTCTCCTGGGGACAATGTCCTATCTGCAATCTTCAAAAGGGCCAAAGAATGAATGAATGTCTCCACACTCTTTCTCTGTTACTAACCTCCATGAATATCATTATACACGGTCTGATCGACCTCTCCTTATTGAACCAAATGGAATTGTGACTTCAACCTTAACCCGCAAACAGCCCTTTGAAGAAGTGTGGACTGAGCAAGCTGTTCTCATAATGCTCTCAAAATGTCACAGACTAAAACCCAAATCTGCCCTCGCAAAGATAGGATGCACCTGAGCACGCACACACACACACACACACACACTCCTGCTTATAGTGGAGCAGAAGGAGTACGGGGTTCATACATCGCTCCTGTGTACGACACACACACATTATTTACTGATACAATTGAGTAATAGTTGAACAGTTTCTCAATTTCCCAGGAGAAATACCTGCAGGATCTTGGGATTTTTTTTAGCAAATTGAAAAATACTGTGTGTTCTCACACAAACGTGATAAGGATAGATAAGGATCGTTCCATGTTACAGTGATATAACGGGAACAACTCTTCATCTGCAGTGGTTTTAATGTGCATAGGGCTGTATATTTTATTTTTAATATTCTTCAAATCGACTGCACACCTGCTTTCAACAGGTGGAGAACTGGGTGCAGCTGAAGGTCCAAGAAACATACTGCCATCCTCAAACCAGTAAAATAACTGAAGTGCTGAATCAGCACTCTAAAGATGGTCATATATAACAGCTCAGGTCCGTATGGTTGGAGTTTTTTTTCTATTTCAAAGATATGAATTGCTGTTCTACTAAAAATATTACTACATGATGAATTTGCTTTATCGTCTCATGTTAATGTGGTTTAGTGTTACACTGAGACTTTGTGTTATTATTGCATTAAATCCTGCTTTTTGGGACGTTTTTTTTTTTTTGGCTTCTTACACAGATTTCACAAATCAGAACTTTGTGATTTAAATCAGCATGTGTGGAATTTGAATATTCCAGTCTTCGGTGCCGCTCGGTCGTGTTATCAAAAAGACAATTTGAAAGGCGGCAATGCACACTGCTACTACCAATACAGACCGATTTACACCAAAAAACTTATGCAATCAAAAATAATTTGAAAGATGAAAGAAGAAAAAAAAAGCAGAAATTCAGTTCCACCGCTGCCTCCTTTTGTGACAGGAACAAAACAGAAATAGCAGGTGTAAAAAAGTCGGATTCTTCTCTTGTGTTTAAAAAACAAATGACTGCACTGCTGGAATATGAGGAGTTCATAACACGCTGTTCGCATCATGAAAACCTTGTCTTCATCGGCACAGTAGGAATTCTCGGAGTTGTGTTTTTTTTCTATATTTCTGCAAAATTCTCGACGGCCACAGTTGAAACATCTGACCTGAGTGTGTGTGTGTGTGTGTATGTGAGTGTGTGAGGCAGCAGACTCACTTGATAGAGCCTTGAGACGCCCCTAGACATACAGCAGCTAGACAGGTACTGGCCTGGTGTTGCAGAACCAGAGCAGCAGCTTGGAGGCAGAGGAGCAGCCGCTGGAGAGACAGGAGGAGGACGAAGAGGAGGAGGAGGAAATAAAAGGTAGAGAGAGGTATGATGGAAAAAGCAGGAAGAGAGCGAAGGAAGAAGAATGGAGGCAGCGGTGGAAAGACGTAATGAAAAAAAAAACATAATGAAAATAGGAGAGGGGAGGCAAGCGAGAGATTAATGGGGAAGAAGGTTGGAAAATAATTTAGGAAAAGAGGGGAAAGGACGAGAGGAGGTGTAGAAATTTAAAAAAGCAAATGAAGAAGGAAGGAGAGAGGAAAGAAAGAAATGACAGGTAAAAAGAATGAAATCATGAAGAAATTCAAAAAAGGAAGAAATGAGGTGGATGAAGGAGAGAAGAAAGGCGAAACGGGGGATGAAAAAAGAGAAAATGAGGAAAATAAATAAAACAGGGACAGAAAAGAAAAGATAAAGGATGTAACAATGGGAAGCAAGAGAAAAGGAAAGATAAGAGATAGAGACAAAACATTATGAAAAGGAAAAATGCAGAGAACAGAGAGGGGGAAAAAAAGAAATGCAGAGAACAGGAGGGTTGAGAAACAAAGAGACATAAGAGGAAAAGCAAAGGAAATGTGAAAGGTAAAGGAAAGTAGAGGAGGAAAGGAAGAAGGGAGTACAAAGGGAGAGAGGGAGGGAGGGAGAGAGAAAAGGGAAAAACAAGGTTAGTTTACACCCAGACGACCCATCAGACAGCAGACAAGACAGGACTTCATGTGTGTGTATGTGTGTGTGTGTGTGTGTGTGTGTGTGTGTGTGTGTATGGTAGCTTGCTGGAAATGTCAGCATTAAAACATTATAATAACACTGAGAGTATCAACATTACTCAAAACGTAATTAAATTTCATCATATGGACTGCATCATAAAACAATGTATAGTACACACACACACTCCTAAATATACACACACACACACACATACACAAACATATATAGAGAATTCAAAGTGGAAAGGTTCATCCATCATTAGACATTTCAGCAAACGGCCTCAGAGAAATGGATGGTGGATGGATGGATCTACAAAACATCACACTTTTAACACAAAAAAGGCCGCCATTCATTTCCTGTTTACGACCGACAAGTCAACATTGGTTTCTTTTAACCATGACCACCGTTCCTCGTTTCCTTAAACGTAACCAAACTGTTACTGTCACCACAAAGGCGAAGGTCCCTTCATCTTAACCTCTACTGTGATCTTCCCCTCTACCTAAACACGCTGTTTTTGTGGCTAAACCTAATCAAAAAAAAAAGGAAACGTCATCCCTCTCACAGGGGATCCGATCAGATTATACGTCGTCCACTGAAATTTTCAAACTGCTGCAAACGGCGAGCAAAAGGAAATCCGACTGTGGCACCAAACAAACGGTCACCAGTCGACAAAACAATAAGGATTTGTCCTCTGGTGATGATGAAAACCATTTTTAAATTTGATGGGAATCACATCAAGAAATCATGCTAGACCAGAGTGTTGGATGGACCCAGTGACCCACGCATCGAAACTCTCATTAGCTGCAAACAAAGGAGGCGAAAAAGTCACACTTCATTTTATGGATTTCTTCGTTTTCTGGTTAATTCTTGGAGCAGAATCCACACATATGCAAGTGTTTTCCTGGAATGTACTGAGCAATTTGGTGCCTCATAAATATGGTGAAAATGACTAAACTCTTCAGTCTGTGCAATTGTTAAGTACCTGTTAATTTGCTGGTGAGAAAGAACAGTGACTATTTATACACAACTTTTAATTCCAATCTTTTTTTATAGGAAAGAGCTATAAAACTCTTAATAGGTTGAAAAATTAAGATCCTTTTGGTAACCAGATAAAATATTATATACACAATATATTGTCTGTAGAGTTTATTATCTAACTACACAGTCATTTCCAGAAAGTTATCAGTAAACTAATGGGGCAATAAAATTTGTTACAGAAAACAAATTAAAACAAAAAAAACGCACACACACACACACACACACGAGCCTGAACACTAATCAGTGGAAGCTGAACACACACTGACCACAATGACTCATTAACAAGATACTCACACACTCTGTATCCATATCACCACAGTCTGTCAATCTCCTTCCTTCTTCATCACATTTTTTTTTCTTTTATACACACACACACACACACACACACACACAAAAACGCACGCACACAAATCATGTCCACATCATAACTCTCAGTCAGTGGCTTGGTGGTAACCGTGGAATTTTTGGCCAAATCTGACATTTAATGAGCTCGACCCAAATCTGTCTGCTTTTGAAGGGGATGTGGAGCAGCCACGTGGACATAACAAGCCTCTGAAGAGACTCTGAAGAACCCCCCCCACCCTCAGAAATCAGCAGGGACTGAGACACTGAAAAAACCTGTTAGTGGACAGAGAGAGAGAGAGAGGAAGTCTGACTATGTACAGACTGAAGCCCCCCTTTCACACATGTACTGAAACCCTGAAGTTATCTGGACACCCGGAGGAGCTGTATGTGTGAACGTAAATGTCTGAATCAGTCAGACCGGACATTAAACAGACTTCACCCTGCCAGCTCCTTGGTACAAAGCCCATATAATGTCCGTTTGAGCTCATGTGTGAATACAGCAGCAGGTAATTTCACAGCGAGGGAGTGGGCATGTTGATTTCTATGAAGCGGCTGGCGCTGGATAAACGCAGCGGGCCAGCTAAGCTACACTGTTTTTTTTGACTGGGCTCGAATGCTCCACTGTGAAGCTAGCACAAATGGGAGAGAGAGAGCATTTCCTAAAGTCTCCGTGATGATCCTGAGCCACCCAGAAGATAGCACTTGTAGATGCAAAGTCCGAGACAACTGGGATTTCAGTTCCTTCGAATACTGTACGATGAGCCAGTATTCCCCTGTTACAGGAGAAAGCCAAACGATAAAACACTTGAAATATTAAGGATGTCAGTATTAAGTTGTTACATAACTCTTGCTATTTTAAGGAGGAAAAAAAAAAAGCCTGAATCACTTTACAGTAACCTGCTCATCCGGCTGAACATAAGTTTTGCTTATTGAGGCTTCGTGACTACTGCAGTTCAGTCCTTCAAGGTCAAAGCAAAATATTCAGTACTGCTAGAAAAGTGAGGAGCGTAAAGGGAAATAAAAGCTTTTTGAGTGCAAAATAAATAACAGTCATGGTGAATCAATAGCATTTTCTATCTTTTCAATCCTTCTCTTTCTTGCCCTTACTCAAGGACAAGACTGTGTCTTGCTAATAATGTATCTTCTCTGCATTTATATAATTAAAAAAAAAAACACAGATTTGCATTAGACCTGGCAGGATCCAAAAACATTACATGTAACGTTTTTGATCAGCCAGTGAGCATGTAACACATTACTGTCTTGAATTCTGATAACAGCTACAGTTATAAAATACCACAGATGGATCACATTTCTCCCATAACCTTGCACACAATATTAGTATAACCCCACACAGCTGTATCTTTCTTTGCACCCAATGGCACCTGCAGCTATGGAAACCTTCCAAAGCTACAATAAATGAGCAGCTCTTTCAAAGTTACTTACTCAGCCCCCAATGAGGGCTACACTTTTATGGCATTTCTATACACAGGAGAGCTGATACCTGCTGTGAAAGTCAAAATCACTGATAACCAGAAAGTCCATGAAGATTCTTGGTTATCCATGTTGTGCTTATCAATGGAAGGATGAATCAGGGGCGACTGGACTTGGTTGAAGATACTTGAAGAACATTTTAAGGGGCTTCTTCGGTTCTATTTAACCTCTGCGAGATCATTATCAAGGTCATTGATACCACTCAGTTCCCAAGTGCTCCTGGCTGTTGTAATGATGACAGCCAATTAGAGCCATTGGAGTCACCTGAGGCCAAGTTGTTAACAAAAGTTGCAGGAGTTGTGGCCAAATGTGAATGGTTGTTACGTCTCCTGGGGTGGAACGAAGGCAGACAGCATTGTAGGTGGGCGATAAGTGGTGTTGTAGACCTCCTGCTCTGTTGAGAGATGGTTTCTCTACTTCGGAGTCCATCGACCTCAAAGTAGAGAAACCATAGTCACAGAGTCTGGTTTCATTGCTTCTCTTTCTGGCCGATCCAAAAGTCAAACATGGGATGGATGGGAATATCCCTTTGGCACACTTAATTTCTAACTAGACGAAAATGATGGAAAGATTTTTCAAGCAAAGATGGAAATTTTAAACAAATATAACAAAGTAAAACTAAAACCATTTGCTATAATTGTAGACAAAGGACAGATTACAGTTTGGGTTGGAAAATGGAGAGTTTGCGAAACTTTGTTTTAGTTTTAGAATCAGGTCCTTTGAGTCTGCATGGGCTTGAGTCCAGTGTCTGTTGGGTCTCCTTGGGTATGGATCTGTATGATGAATAGACCTACTTCAGGTTTGGGTACAGCAGAGGCGAATCCTTTTTTGGTCAAGCACAATATTTGGACTGAGATTGACCTCAATGCACTAAAATACATTGTTTGGAATTTTCCACTCAGCTATTCCTGTTGAGTATATTATAATCTGTTATAAAATACTTGGAAGGAAAAGCAGCTAGTGAGCATGTGTGGAGTGTTAGCTGCAGTTGTTTGTTGTGAGCTTGTGGTTGAATGCAGCTGACAGCATCATAGCAGCATTTAACTTGACAGCCTCAAAGCAATGCTTCCTGTTAGGATTTTCTCTGTTTGGTTTTTGTTTATATCCGCAAGACAATGCAGTCCAGACACACACACACACACACACACAAACACACACACACAGAAATGCAGGCTTACACAGCCGTGCAGAAACAAATATAGACACTGGAATGAAAATGCAAATAAATATACACATTCTTTCTCTTCCTCTCAGACACACACACAAACACACACTTGTTATCTATCTCTTTTTTTTATTTCTTGCATATGAACACACACACACACACACACACACACACACACAAACATACATAGTGGTATTACTTCACAGACAAACACACATGCACATTCTTACAAGTGGGGACAGTGTGTGTGTGTGTGCACATGTGTGTGTGGTATTGCTTCAGGTCCATCATAGAGGAACCAAATAGAAATGACACACACTGAACATTGCTGGAAACATGATGTAGAGATAAAGTCCAATATACAGTATTTATGAGAAGAGATGGAGACGAATAGAAAACGAAAGAAAGAGGGTGAGAAGATGAATATGGCATGATAGAAGAAGAAAAAAAACAGATAAATGAGAAAAGTTGAAGAGAAAGTAAAACTAAAGAGAAAGAGAGGAAGGAATGACGAGAGAGAAAAAAGAAGAGAGATGATGAAGGACAAAAGAAAAGATAAAAGACAGGAAGGGACAGAGAAACATAAAAATAAAATATGAAGGAAGAGAAAGGAGACCAAAGGACAAACCAAAATGTCTAATAAAATATAAATGAAATAAGTGCCTCCTATAAACTAAGTTATATTTTATGAAACAATTCTAAATTCAACCTTCAAACTTAGAACTGACAGTCAGTCCGATCCGGTGCATTATCTGAAATGGGCAGTTTCAAATGGGCACCATCCGACAGGCAGGAAGGAGGAGTACACCGGCCCTTTCAGGTCATTCATCGTTTCCTGTCTCTTAGCTCGGTTACATAGCGAAGCCACGAATACCGGCCTGCCTGATTAATACCACACAGTGCAGTCACTCATGTGAGATTTGACTTTTTGGGAAAACAAAAGGATTCGTATGATGAGAGTGTGCACCTCATAGACTGTAAACGCAATGTACGGTAAGTCTTGATATGAATGTGCACATTTGGCAGAGAGTCCCTCCTTGTGTGCGTATGCGTGTGCAATAGTCTGTTCAGTAGCTGAGTCTCCTGCCAACATCTAAAACATAACAGTATGTGTGTGTGTGTGTGTGTGTGAGACACAGAGAGAGAGTGCTGCCTTCCAGTTGTTTAGTTGGCCCCTCATCTCTCTTGTTACCTTTGGATATGATGCATGAAGCTGACACCTCAGATAGAATAACACAATATATATATATATATTTCTAATGTATTTATGTATGTGTCTGTGTTTGTTTCAATGTAATGACCCTTTATGTTGATTCCCCTCCAGTCTCCTGCATACGGAGCAGACGGAGCAGCGGGAGGCTCAGTGGCGGCTGTATATTTTCAGCCAAAGGTAATATTCCCAGCTGGAGAGAACTCAGTGAATAATGAAGAGAAGCTGCTGTTTGTTCTGCCAGTAAAAACCCGACCCACTGATTGTGATAACATTTTTCACATCCTTAATACATCAGGCCACCCGAGGGCTTAAAACGTCAAGGAAGAGAGAAATCATCAGCTGCCGATGTCCATCTCTGGAGGTTGTCTTTCTGTTTTGGGTGGAGCGTATGATTTACTCCTTTTGGTGAAACCACTTGCCGTTAACCTGCTTCATATAAGTCCTCCTCAGTTAGTGATTTCCTACAAAGCGAACATGTGGCTTTACTCGAGAAATCAATGTCTCGGAGCCGCATTGCATTCGTTTTTTTTTTTGCTCCTGTGGTTATAGTAAATATGTCTCTGTGGTGCTTCAGTGATTGATTTCTCCCTGTATGATTGCTGAATTAGTACAATAGAAACAATCAGTGGGTCTTTGATTTGAAGAGAGTGACACAGAGTTAAAACAGGGAGATCAATTTTTAGAAATAATGAGTCAGAGTTAAACTAAGTTCATAGAACTACAGTAAATCTGTAAGTGTGTCTTACAAATCTTACACGTCTTACAAAACACTTTGGAATCATTCATTTAACAAATGTATTATTTAAAGTTCAGCAGTTTAATATAAGCTGGGAAATTACAAGAAATGTCACTCAAGTATAACCTGCTGGAACTATATAATACTAATCTTCATATCTCTGTTTGCTCTAATTATTTATCATGCTCTTTCAAAAGGCTCTATTTACTGTTTTTATTTGTTGTACTAATTTCAACCAATTGCCTCAAAATTTGGCTTTTATTTCCTTTAATCCATCTTGTTAAATAGGATTTTGTTACCCTGAGTATTTTATTTAATAATAATAAAATAATAACAATAATAACACCTTTATTTATGTTGGACAGCAAAAGCCTGGACACCTTTAGTGAGAAGGAGATTTTGGCACCATTGGGGAGTATGCTATGTGAAAAAAAAGTTGCATTAAACTATGAAATCTGATTAACCGCCTTCAGTGATGTCACTCGGCTGGCGTCTGTTTTAAACTGAAAAAAAATCTGGAGGTGTGGAGTTCAAAAGAAGTGAGGTTACCAGACATCTGTAGCCAGCTCCTCATCTGTGTTTGAGGCTGGTAGCTCCAGGCAACATTAGCCGCTACTAGCATAACACACCTGAATCTCCAGTCAGTCCAACTGTTGGCGGTCTAGTTGACTTGGAAGAAGAATGCTTTGAATAAAAACAACAATATATCTGGTTCTGCCGCTCTCTTTAATCATTTTTTGAAACTGTCCACATTTTAACTTTATATTTCATTGTTTCTTTCTTTTTTTTTTGAACTTTTAACTTTTACATTTATATTTTTTACTACTGTCTTTGCTGCCACAGTGACCCAGTTTCTAGTCAGTGATGAATAAAGCTCATTGTATCTTAATTTGGGGAAACTTTGACACGTTTGATTGAAGAAGCTCCGATATGGAGCACTTCACTGTAAAACCCTCAGCTGCGCCAGTCAAGTCCATTTATCACATGAAAATGATCTTGCTCTTAATGAGATGAAAAGATGACATTAAATGGGCGAATTTTCTTTCATATTTAAGATGCCAAAGTGCTAAATTGATTCCATCTGAAAATACAATTGACTTTACTGATTGCACTAACTGAAGTACAGAGTGCTTCAGTGTTTTATGTGTGTGTAAAAGACAGAGATTGTAACCTGATGTGTATCTGTGCCTGTGTATTTCTGTATCTCATCCTGTAATTACAGAAATAAAGAAAGGAGGAGAGGAACTCTCTATGTCCTAAAGTGCTTTGAAAAAAAAGAGAAAATTATGTGATAATGCATCTATAAAATATAGTTTCTTATGTCTGAATATTTCACTCAGTACAAGTGCTATCAAAGATTCATGGAGACCCTCCTCAAAGCAGATACAAAATATATAAATATAATATGAACATGGTCAAAATGTTTGGTTTTTTTTTAGTTTTTTTTTTACTTTGGACATACTTGAGGAAAAAGTTTGAGATCAATAAGTAAGGATCAAATCATTTTAAATGACATTTAAAAGTTAAACTAGATTTGTTGATTTGGCCACTTCAGGACTGTGAAACGAGCTGAAAACACAACAATGACAAATTATCATCTTATAAAGTTTGTAACGGTGAACATGTTAGCAAACATGAGTTGAGCAGTGCTGAAATTCTTTTTTTTTTTTTTTTGTCTTCATAGGCGCATGTCAGCAGCCTCATTTATTTTCCAATGTTTTATGGATTCAACACATTACAAAGATTAGTATTAACTTTTAGTTATTGACCTTTCAAAGCATGAAAAAAATCTACACATTAATCAAGTCATTAAAATGAATATACATTAATATACATACTATTTTTGTAACAGTTAGAATACTGCACAGTATATGGGCACCATTGTGAGATTATTATTTATGCCTGACATTTCCATGTATTCATTCAAGGCGCTTCACACTATAAAATTCTATTCATGTCACTGTCCATTGCAATAACATTAGAGTCCCCCTTTCTGCTGTATCTGTCTCTTTTCCTAGAACATCTCCCTCAGGAGTATTGAGAGGTATAGGAGTTCCACTGCTCTCAATTGCGACCTCGCTATTCATATTCTCAGATTTTGGCGATGTTGGTATACATCTGAGAATATGAATCTCAACACTACTCCTTCCTTCCTTCCTATAATGTGGGATGGATATAAAGGGGCCATATTCTGGGGCTCTACTGGAATATTTTTGCATGATTTACAGTGACTATACTGCTGAACCCCTCAGTTCAGCCTCTGTCTGAAACAGGCCGTTTTTTTTTTATCTCTGATCTCTTTAGGGCCCTCCTCCTGTATGCTCACTCTGGTCAGCTTCCAGAAGTTGTGTTCTTTATTTGAAATATATACTTTTCACATACATCCACATTTGTTTGAGCTGGAAAACCGCGGAAACAACTTTAGCAACCAAGGCTATGGAACGGACATTTACGGCTGTGTGCCATGATCTGATGTCAGCTCATTGGCAGAGAAGAAAAAAACAGTCTTACAAGGAGCATTTCTAAATATATTCACCTCAAGTCTTGGAGCTTTGGCCATTTTTAGCACAGATATCTGACATCATAACAGTATATAAATAACAGAAAATCACAAAATCTCCTTCAACAAGGTTTGAAATAGCATGCTAAAAATATATAACATCTGATGGGAGTCAGTGCTAACTAGCAAGCTTTCCAGCTGCAATACAGCAGCGTGATGGGTCCCAAATGTTGGATGTTGTAAAGTGACAGCCTGACTTTCTAATAGTATATAATTATGTGGACTTGACACCTTCTCCAGTTGATGCTCTCCAAGTCACAGAACTGCATCACGGTAGGTAAAAGCATGTGGGCAACATTGGCCTCTCAGTTGTCTGTCAAACAAAAACATGGTTTTATCCTCTTTTGGAAAATGGTAAAAAAAAAAATATGCATCATTAAGAATTTTACTTCCTTATATAAAAAGTGAGAATTCAAAATTTCAGTTCACCTTTCAACAGTTTTTTTTTCTTATTTTTTTACTGTTCAGCACAGTTGAACTCACTTAACTACTGTGTGTCTTTAACCACCTCTGTGTTTTACTGCAGATTAGACGGAGCAAAAATCTTCAGCGTGCATACCAGCCTGGTGAGTCCGCAGTGGAAGACCTCAGCTCGGTGTGTTTGTTCAGCTCACTGCAGGTGGTATGGGCTTTCATATGTCTCGGCAGGATGTCTCCAGTGATGGAACTTGGGTATTAAGTCAAGGCTTTAAACCGCTCCGACATAAATCATTTTGATTGTCATTTACAGGACTGGAGATCCAGTATAAATAAGGAGAAGGGAACATAACGCTCTGAAACTATGCTTTCCCTTCATTTAACTCCACTTCATTCTCTCCTCTATATCTCATTTTCATTGCCTCTTTCTGATTTGTCTTTTCCCATCTCTCCCTTCCATTTTTTTTCTTCTCCATCTCTTCTCCACACCTCTCTTGTCCTCGCCCTCCTTCTCTCTATCTCCTCATCTTTCCTCCTTCTCTCTCATTACCTATTCTTCCCTTCTCTCTGCTCTCTCCACCTCCTGACAGCTTTTTACTTCTCGCCTCCTCTCTTTCCTCACCTCTCTACCTCATATTTCTTCTCTCTCTCTTCATCCCCTCTTGTCGTCCACTCCTCTCCTACTTCCCATCCTCTCATCCTCTATTCCCCTTGCCTTTCTCTCATTTTCTCCTTTCCTCTGCTCATCTCTTCCTTCCCTCTTTCTCTTCTTTCATCTTTACTTTCATTGTATACTCTTCTTCCTATCATATCTTTTTGTTGGTACCCTTCTCTCCTTCTTCCTCTTCTCTTGTCTCCTCTATCCTCTTTCCTTTATCATTTATTTCCTTTTTTCTCCCTCCTTTTTATCATCTAATAATTCCTCCTCACTTTCTCTTCTTTCACCTTTTATCCCCCTCTCTCATCTCCTTCCTCCCTTCCCTTCCTTTCCTTTCCTTCTGTTCCTCCTCTCCTCATCACTCATCTCCTTCTTCTTTTTTACCAGTTGTCTTCTCCTCTCCTTTCCTTTCTCTCCTCTCCGCTCTGGCAGTGAAGAATTACTTCTTGAATACAGTTTGTTCTCTCAGCAATGACAGGCTTCAGATATACGACTCCAATGAGGCTATAAACAGTCAGCAGGCTTACCGTTGGTGTCTGTGTCTGTGTATAATGGATTGTATTAATATGCCTTGGAGAATATAGAAGTATTATGTGTTATGCTTTGCTTGGCCAGTGTAAACTAGCTAATAGATCATATCCAACCTGTGTATTATTCAAACAGCTGCTGTTCACGGTCCATGTCTTTGTACTTTCAAAAAAAAAACCAGCCTGATTTACAGCAAGTCCGTTGCTTCTCCCTAGAGCCAAAGGGGAATCTATAAATCCATTTTTCTATTTTATGATGTCTACATCGTTGCTATAGTTTAAAATGCACAATAGCAGGAGTCACCTGTTGATCAAACGGTGCAGATGGAACTGCGGCACCTTTTTTTTGTCGGTGATATTGTTTGTATCTCTATTGTCTGATATTTTTTAAACTGTTCAAGTATGACGACACAGTATTTCTAAAGGGGCTATAGTCAATATTTTTCATGATGTATAAAATGAAAGTGTGTAATGCCAGAGGTGTCTCTGCTGGTGATGAACCTAAAGAGAATTATGAGCGACTCTGCAGCTCCTCTCGGAGCTTTACGGAGCTTTATAGTGAGTTTCAACTCATTGTTTATCCGTCCGACTGCAACTTTACTGTTTTGGTTCACTCTCAAGGCTCTCAAAGCATCGATTTTTGTGCATTAGACTTTTTTCTGTATGTGCCCGTGAATGTTTCCATGTCCTCATGTGTGCATCCAATATGTGGTTTTATGTATTTATGTCTTGTATGTATAAATGCATGGATGCATTCCGCACATTCATTTATCTTTTATTATCTATTCATATAAATGAGGTTATCTATTTGATTTACAAGCACTGCTAGAAGGTTCGAGGTCATAATAACGGAGACGAGTCCTTCCTTGACCCTTGCATACATAGATTTTTTAGATGTTAATAGCAAGTGGTAGCTAGAATAATAAACACTGTTGCCATGGCGATGTGTCGAATTCCGACGTATCAACATGAAAAGAGAAACTTTTGCGACTCGACTCCTGTTATTATCAAGGCCCGATAATCGCTGTTTGCAGCTTTAATCCATATTTTGTCCAAATTCTCCAGCTGTTTCGGTCACATTCGCAGCTGTACAAAGAATAACAACAATAGGTCTGATCACTATTTGTGGGAGAAAGCGTCATGACCTTTTTCCCTCAGCGAATGAATAACCCACCTTCCCACAGCCACAGTCATTAATCCTGAAACAAAGGCCACCGAGAGTCAAACGGGAACGGCCATTGTGTTAGTTACAACTGTGTGACCTATGTGTGATTGCTACACGTACATGTATCACTTCCCTGTTCACCCGGACCCTCACAGTGAGATGATCATACCCGTGAGAGCATCGTGTTTGACTTGTTGAAGACGAACGGGGAGAAACATCAGCGGTCGCTTCTCTTGGATAACGACAGAGCACAGCGAGAACCCGAATTCAACACTCTGTGTGACTCAGACGCGCATTAATTCCAACTCAGGTCTCGCTCCTGAGCTTTTCCTGTACCATACCCATCAAAGAAGTGGTCTCAGGCCCAGCTGATATACCCCTGGCATTTTAAAAGCCATCATCCAAGTTATGATTTTTCCACCATTGCTGAGCCCCTCCCCTATCTCTTACAGGCCGAATGGCCTTGGTGTAATGGACTGTGGGATAAAGGTTATATAAAACAAGTTTGTTCTCATAAAATCCCCTAGTGAGAGGCAATGCTGCCTATTAAAAACTGAATAGGAGGAAGGCACACCCAGATCAAATGCTCGATTCAAACTTCAATTATTTTGAAAACTGATGTTGGTGCAATGCATCAGGTAGGGAGAGTTTAGTTACAGAGAGAAATGCAGTTTGCATGGTGATGGAGTGGGATTATATAGCCTTTTTGTCATCATATCCCCATAATGACTGGTCATCAGGCCATATGTTTTATTACACAATTTACTGCACAAATGACATCAACAAATTATTGATGCAGAAACTTTTTGTCCATTGATGAAGACTGCTATCATTAATGATTAAGACAGTACTGCCAGTGAACTGAACAATGGCGTGAGTGAGGAACATTTTTCCGTGTTAGAACCTCAAATCAGACGACAAAACGATCGTCATTAAAGACACTTTAACTGCACCAGCATGGATGGATTCATCTTAAAAGCTGAAGCAATTTATGCCTGCAATTGCTGACGAGTAGGGCTTGAGCAGAATTCCTTTTTCAGGGCTTTAGTGCACCAAAGTGGACTAATTTGCATATATTTCTTCCTAAACAATTATATGAAATCTCTGTGCTCGTAGGAGATGAAAACGCGCATAGGCAAACGCTCAAAATGCATTACAGAACCTTTGTCTAATTGTGCAACAAAATGAATGCATATACAATAGCTTGTGTATTTGTGGAGATGCATGTTTAATGGCGGTGTTCAGTGTCAGTGCAGGAAGTGGTGTGAGGTTCATTTATCACAGTACAAAGTGAGAATGTGTCATGGTCTTAAACTTGTCAGTCTTGTCAGTTTGTCTTATTCAAACAATATTTAAAGTTCCTTAACTGTATAGAAAAAAAAAGGTTTTGCTCTTTTAACACTATTCCTATCAGTCATAATAACATCTTGCTTTTCTGAGACCGCTGGGATTTTGGAAGAGAAAGCAAAGGCAAACTTTGAAACGATTTACCAATCTGTCTCCTCTAAACCTGCATAGCAACATACATTTTATAGCTGCGATTGTAATAAAAGTATAAGACAATTATATGTGACTCAAAAAGAGAGAGAAAGTCATTTTCGTGTAACCATATTTAAAGGTGCAGTGTGTAGGATCCAGGCATCTAGCAGAACAGACTTGGAAGAAACGTTATATGATGATTAATTAACGTATAATCACCTGAAAATAAGAATTGTTGTGTTATATGATGGCAAAATGATCCAGTTATTAAAGACACTTTAACTGCGCCAGCATGGATGGATTCATCTTAAAAGCTGAAGCAATTTATGCCCGCGATTGCCGATGAATAAGGCTCCAGCAGAACCATTTTCCAGGGCTTTAGTGCACTGAAGTGGTCTAAATTGCATTCCTCCTCCAACAATTATATGAAATCTCTGTGCTCGTAGAGATGAAAACATGCACAGGCAGATTCTAAAAACACATTACAGAATCTTTGTCTGATTGTGCAATAAAATAAGCTCATATACAATCACTCAATATTTGTGGAGATGTATGTTTAATAGCAACGTTCAGCCTCAGTGCAGGAAGTCTATCAAGACTTTCAAGACTGTCTTAAACATGGATCTTTCCTTTATCTTAACTAAATGGTTAAAGTTTTGAAGGAGAAAGCAAAGGCAAATGTGATTCACCAATCTGTCTCCTCCAAACATCCATAGATTTTGTACCTCTACAGAAGGTCTTTCATGTCTTTCATGAGGTTCGTAGCCACAGCAGGTTCTCCCACACACTTGGAAGGGGAGGACTGCAATCTACAACCTCACTACAAGATGCCACTAAATCCTCCGCAATGCACCTTTTAATTGCCATAACCAGATGTGTACAGGAAATAGAAGAGCAGAATACCCGTAACTGTAAAACCTCCCGCATCCTGAAATGACACCCCCTAAAGGTCAGCCCAGTCGGACCGGTTACACCCTGTGGGTGTGGAGTTGTGGGTGGGAGGATGCCTGTGGCTGTGCGTGCCAAGGATCAATTCAGCCATCATCAGTGTCGGGATCAATGCACCCTTCACACCTGGGGCACGTTAATCTGACCTGGCTGTGCATCTGTATCGACTGCTTTAATTTCTTCATGTACTGTGTCTCAGATGTGTTAATCTTCCACAGAGTTCAGTTAGGGATCCCAAATTACAAAATCAAACAAACCAATTGGATTTTGAGAATGAAAGGACCATTTTATTCTCCCAAAATTCCCGATTTCTCCTCCCAGAAGTAAAAAGATTCAACACCTGCAACTGAAATTGGACATAAATTGAATATTTTCTTTTTTATTTGCACCATGTTTTCTAACCTTCACTTCTCTTCTTTGGTGTAATGACTCAGTTTCACTTTTGAGGCTTATTAAGATTCAAGATTGCTTTACAAATGCAGTTCAGGTGAAGCTCATCTATTTCAAATTGCATAAATATGTAAAAATATCTGCTCAGAAAAAGAGTGGGACGTCTTTCAAGGAGACAAAGACTATATTCATAAACTAAAGGCGAGGTCTGCCAACTTCTGTCAACCTTTTAAATCATTTTTCTTCTGTATCATTTAAATGCAACACAATATTTATTCAAACAAATCTAATAGAGAGAAATGAATAGTGAGTGAGTGATGAGTGTGAGTGAGAGAGTGTGCGCGCCTGTTATAGATTATATTAACAGGGAGAGATGATGTTGAAAAAGTGCTTGTTTAAGAACTGAAAATAAAACGTGACCTCGTGTGTCATTCGAGAAGTTACAACCGCTCTTTTCTATCCGTTAACCGTCATTTAATGTGATAACTTTATTAATAAATCAAAGTACAGTTACTCTCTTTTACCAAGCCGTGTTTCTCAGGTTAAATAACCATATATATGTCTGACACTGATTAAAATGTAATGCAAAATATCTTGGAGTAATATTCGATCTAAACCTTTGAACAATTAGAGTAAATCTTTTCCAGGATCTGGCCTTATGTTTCAATCTCTGTTCTCATATCTACCAGCTTCCCTATAACACTAAAAGGGAAGAAACTTTTACTTTTACTGTTTGGTTTTTACTGTGTTTAGTTTCTTGGTTTAACTGTGTGGATGCTGCACATGACTGACATGACTCTCTGTCAATCACTATCATCATTACATCATCACTTCAGATCAAGGTGTTGTGTCTGGTATGACTTTGTTGGTTGTTAAATGTCTCCTGATTGTGTGAAATCTAAAACTTAGGTAATAAAACAATAAAACAGTGGAACTAAAAGGAAGAGGTCCCGCCCACACGGTTTGACTGACATGTGATCTCTGCAAGGTCAGAAACTCCACAGCGACGATCACCGAGCACCGAAGATGGAGACACAACGAATACAACAAACTGACAGCTGATTACCGCAATCTGATTACGGCACTAATTCCTGTTTCAACTGTCAAACTCCATCAGCTATGGAGGAAATTGAACAAACTGATTTAGATGAACTCAGACCTACAGTAAGCAGGGCTCGCAGCCAAATTCATTTCCTCTTTTTAATGGCCCGTCAAACTAAACTACTTAAAAAAAAAAAAAAAAAAGCATAATGTCTTCAGGTTCTCTGTATAATAAATTGGAGATTGTGTGAGTATTTGATGATGCAAAACTAATTTCTTGCGTGGGATACTTGTCATCGCAGCGACAAATAAATGTCACCAACAAGTCAAGCGTAACATTTCCAGTTATTAGGAAAACATGACAGCCTGTCTGTGTGCATAAATCAGAGAAGAGCTCCTACAGCTATGGTACCAGGATCCTGTCTGACTGTATTTTTTAGAGATTCATGAGCATGTACAGTACACGCATGGTGAGGTGGGACATCTCATTGAAGGGGTCATCTGAAATTAAATGCAGTCACCCAGCTCCAGTTTTATTTTGAGCTTGGATGAAATGACGAGTCCATTGCTAATGTAATGTTGTTAATGACGATTTAGGAATAAAGAAAATAAATACCTTCTGTTTTAATTGCATTATATTATATATTTGGTTTAAATGTTAAGAGATTGAAGATATAAGATGCTCAATAGGCAGACTCCAGTCCAGATCCTGACCGAATATCAAAATCCACAACCTGACTTGGTTCCAGTCCACTTTTGGGTGTCATATCGCTATCAAGTCACCAAGTTGTCATCATTCAGCTGTCGCAACAGTCAGCACAGATGTCATGAAATGCGTATTAAAGCGCCCAGCTGAGATATCTTCAGGTATAGATTAAAAATAGACAACTCTACCACAGTTTAAGTTATCCTGACATGTTCGTGCTATATTTCCTGCATGTACCAAACATTGATTTCTTTCATGTTATCTTCACCCTTTATCAATCTTCATCAGCAACCAGTGGGGACAGCGACATTGGTAGAACACACCTACAGGAGTCTTCGCAGTAGACATGAGGCCCAAAGGGAAGAAAAGACAACCCATAAATCACATATCGCACTCGGACAGAGTGATACATCACTTTCATTGTCATTCGCGGTGTATGAGTGTGGCTGGCTGTCTGCTTTCATGTCCTTGAGGACTGTGAGAATCATGTGTCTTTACGCAAACATGAACATGATCTCTCCAAAGTTTTTAACAGGAAAATTAATGGATATTTTTTTTTAGGATGATAGGTTGCAAACAAAATACAAGGCTATGTCTGTGCTTTCATATATAGCTGTGAACAAACACACTGAAGCACAGCCATGATGATGATATGAACAGCATTTCCAGAAGCCTTTGAAGTGCCCACATGTCCAGTTTCCCGATCTCTGAGGAGACCAAATCACACTAATGGATGTCTTCCTGTGTACCGCCACAAACCTCTGAAGTCCAGAGGTGTCAGTGCACTCTGGAGTTTCTCAATAGCACACAAGGAGGTATAATGAGAAAGTGTGCTGGGAAAATATCTAGTATATAAACCCCTGTCTTGTACAAAAGCATAAGATTACAGTCAAATATTGCCTCTTGTAATTCACAAATGCCAACAGGTAAAGAACCCCAACTTCTAACGACTTCCATTATGCGAAGCGTTGATGTGAACTCATAACATGCACTGTTGCTCATGTTGGCAAAATTGATTTCAATTGCCATAAACAGATATTTCCCTACAGTGAGTCTCTGAGTCCTTGTCTCTTGCCAGCGCAGGACAGGAAGCTCAGTGACGCACCGGCGAACTGCTATTTTCCTACAGCACACTGAGGTGATCTCGAGTGTGCCGGTTGGGTATTTTGGTGACTCCTGCTGCACCATTGGGGGGAAGAGAGGCGCAATAGAGGGTGCGGCAATACCAATTCAACAGCAAACTGCAAATAGCAAACCATCTTGGTGCCAAGAATAAGTACGCAGGTCAAAAGCTTGGTGCACTAATGTTCCATCATATTTAGTCACTTTATTTATTAAAGGCACATCCATATGGACATCTCTGAAAGCAAGAAAAAAAAATACAATTTCTCCCAAATTCCTGCGATGCCAGTGGTCAGATGGCTAATATTATCAGATCACATCTGGTTTTTTTTGTTGGCAATTTCAGATGCATTCACTCCTGAGCAGCATAATGAGTGTATAGATGGCTTCCATATGGGTAGGCTCACATTAATAGCTTGCTTTCAGTCCACAGTAACAACTCTCTGGAGGTGGTCCAGAAATGTTAGAGCGTGAACCAAAAATGTTACATTTGCTGTCGGCAGAATGGATATTAATTGTTCGCGACTTCTTTGTTGCTGTAAACACACTCATTGATTGCTTACAATGCGCTCCAGCGCCATAATGCCTTAACATATCAACACTGTCTTGGATGGAAATGGTACAGACAGTTGCTGTCTGTATATTACAACAGTGAGCAGACATCTAACCAGATGGTTTTTCTCCACAGTGTAAAATCATTCAAACAAATTGTTTCTGTAGCTCAAATACAAATCACGAAGCGTCTACTCTATCTGCGTCACTGCGCGAGAGGATGTTTCATGAGCAACTAAATAGCTTAAACATCCCCTGCTGACATGTAAAAAACTCAACTACAATTAGAATATATCATATCTTAGCTATTTAATATATATCTCAGACTTTAAAAATCAGTATTTTTAACTCACTTTTATCGTAAGGCTTTCTTAAAATCTTTATTCATTGATTTATTCATGCTTGTTTTTAATGCAATATATCTGGCAATGAGTGTGTATTTGGCGTTTTATTATGTTGTTTGCTTTGTTATTACTCATCACTTTGTAATTGCTGGTTTCAATAAGTGCTATATAAATAAACTTTGTTATTATTATTAAAATTAAATCTACTGCTTCTTCTTGGAAAATTTTGAATATGCAGTTTGACAGCTGGACACAATATGTCCTACTTTACTGTTAAGTCCTATCAGTCAGTGTTTGTGCACTGGAGGTTTCAGGTTTCCACATCACACTTTAAAAATAACTTTCACTTTTAACTAGCTGTGATGTCACAAATCCTGCTTGTAAGTACACGCCTTAAAAAAAAAAAGATTTTCAGTGAGCACAGAGAAACTTTCCATTTTCATCAGATGGATTTGAAAACAGCTTTCTGGTGTCAAACCAAAGAAAGTAACAAAGGCAAGACATGTTTTTACGAGAAGTGGGACTTTAAATAAAACTGTACACACTGAAAAAGTCCCCTTTCAAGCATTTTATATATGTATTTATATAGTCTTACTTGTCAAATCTGTATACAATGAAGTCTCTGAAGTGTCATCAACTAATCCGGTAGTTACCATTTCAATGTCTGCTCCGATTAACTGGCTTACTTATCTCTAATTTGAAAATTCAACCCAACAGTTTGTGATTTACAAGCAGTGCAAAGGAGACGGGAAAAGAGAGCTGGAGGGGGAAGGAGCCATGTGTGAGATATGTGGAGGAGAAGACATGCGCTGCTGCTGACATTCCTAGTGGGGTCATAGATCACCCTTTAATATGCAAAAGTGCTATATTTTACCGTCACACCACATAGTATTCATGGTGTAACACACATATGTGGCCACATACATGTATGGTTATTTAACCTTCTCTGTCTAAACAAGGATGCCATGAAAAAAAAAAAAAAAACTGCTGTGCTACATTCATCATTATTGAATACAGATAAGATCGTCCCGTCCAGGAGCAGGGATGGAGAATGGGAAAAAAAATGATGATTAAATATGCAATAGGCCATTACAAAATACATGGTTAACGTCACGCTCTTATCGCTGTGAAACATGTGCTCCATGTTTAGAGATGATAGTAGGGTCAGGGCAGTAATGAATCAAGAACTTGTATTGAAGCCAATGGACTGGGACGGGTATTTATAGAGATAAAGTCATCTCTAAAACACCTGAAAACAAAGCCGTTGTCATGTACCAGACTATACTGTATATTATTGAGGAAACATCCGCAGTAATTACTACACACAAAACAGATAAACGGATGAACAGTTCCCTCTATACTCTGTGAGATTATTACTGCGACATTCATAAACACACAATCTGAAGATAAGTCACAGTTTGAGTACAAAGACAAACTGCAAGGGTGCAAACACTGTATTGAAAAGATCTATTAAAGGTCTTAAAGATTAAAGATCTGTTTGTTTAAGTTTGTCCTTCACTAGAGCGGAGTGTTAGGTCCACTTTTAAGGGTTAAAACAATCTAACATTTCAAGACATATTGAGAACAATGTAATATTGTTATCAGGATAAAACTGTTATTTTGAGAAAAAAAGAAAAAAAAAGTAATAACATTATAAGAATAGAATTAATAGTAAAATAGAAAAGACTTTATGACTTGAAATGATACCAACTATCTGACATCTGGTTGTTTATATTTTCTTTCTTTAACAATTATTATTTATCCTCAAATTATTATGACTATGGATTTTTCTCCCCAAGAATTTACCTGTCCCATTAACCTCAAAATGTGAGGTATTGGCAACATATATGAATTTTTTGACTCATATGTGACAAAAATTACATCTACAACATAGATTCTGTGCATCCATTGCAGCAAATTAATTCTGAGTAAAAAGTAAGAATAGCTATGGATCACCTTCACCATCACCATCTGCTTTTTGGAATTATAATTTCTTTTGTTTTTTTTGGTAACGGACTATAATTACAAGGAATCTGACCTGATGAGTAACAAGATTTAGAGCACTTACTTGAGTACATGCGTGGAGCCGTTGATCTGTGTGGCTGTGCAAGCAGTGCCGGACCCCAGGATGGATGGCCTGCGGTACCTCTTCCTCCCGCAGCACAGGATGATGAGGAAGGCACGGCGGAAGGACTTGTTGAGGAAGGCGTAGAGGATGGGGTTCAGCATGGAGTTGATGTAGCCCAGCCACAGGCAGGCTGCCCACAGCTGTTCTGGCACTGAGTAGTCTATGAAGGGATCCACTATATTGGTGATGAAGAACGGTGCCCAGCAGAGACAGAAACACCCCATGATGATACACAGTGTCTTGGCTGCTTTAGTTTCTGTTCGCATGCGATGGTTTCGTTGATGGTCAGCAGAGTCTGTACCGGCGCCAGCACCTCCTCCAGCCCGTTGCAGCATGCTGATCTGCTGGGCGTGTGCACGGGCCGTGACGTAGATCCTCTGGTAGGCCAGCACCATGAGGACCAGAGGAATGTAGAAGGCCACCACGGAGCAGGTGATGGCGTATGGCTTGTTGACCATGAAGACACAGGTTTCGTTGGAGGTGGTGGTGCCATTATTGCTGGTCTTTTTCTCTATCTGGTAAAAACAGATTACAGAAGAAGGAAAAGAGTTAAACTGGCAGCTCAAGTCAAGTTTAGTTACGATCTTTGAAAGAGACCTAAATATGTCCAGCCCCACAGAAATATCTGATGTCATACTGAGAAAAGAAGAGCAAAGAACAATTCCTCCTCATCCAAAAGCAGTGCACTGCAGCGTTAAAGGGGATGTATCGTACACATTTCCAGATCTTTGCATGATTTACAGTTCAAGAGACTCCTTATTTTTCTTACACTGACTCTTTATGCAGCCCCTCAGTTCAGCCTCTGTCTGAAATAGGCTGCTTTAGTTCCTGTCTCTTAAAGGCCCAGTTTGCGATAATCCCTCTTCCAGCTCTGGAGGCAGTAGCAGTCAGATTTAAAATACAATATGAACTCCTCAAACATGTTAGAGCCCAAATCCAAGCTTGAAATATATGCGGACGATGAAAACTTGACTTGGTTTCAATTTTACATGCGTTCACTTCAAATTTTGGGACTTTGATGATGTTTATCATAGACCATAAAATCACAAAAAGCATGTTACGTCCCCTTTAACACGGCAAAAAAGTACCATTATCGGTTCACAAGTTTTGACACCAGAGATATGGATGATTTTCGTTAACTATGAACACGGTCCAACTCTAGTTAGTGGTCATGAAATGAGAGAAGAAAATGCAAAACACCCTGAAACTGATTAGCATTACTGTGATGACAAAAGTGTACAGGTGGGACACCTGTACAGTTTGTAGCAATAAGTACGCAAGTAATCGCACGTGTGTCGAACGGTTATCTCCCGCCACGTAACGAAATGCCTGCAGACTTCACAACAACCCATTTAAATCCCACGCTCTGCTCAGCAGAGTCTCTGTAGTAATAGGAAAGCGCAGTTCCTGAGGGAGAGGGAGGCTCTGCATGTCACCATTAATCACAGTGAAGTCCCACTCCAGTTTTTCCTTTGCTATCATCTCATCTCTGTGGGAAACTACAGCTCAGGGCTACGAGATGAATAATACAGTGATCAAAACATATTGCCGCGTGAAGGCCGCGCCGTGTAAAACTGAAGCTGTCTGTATGAATGGGCTGACATATTTAAATGTTGATGAAAAGGGTTCGGTGTATCTGTTTGAAAGCACATGTAAAAACAGGATAATATATGTACATATATATATATTACATGTGCATCACGCTGGTATAGTTAATTTCGCTTTCAACATGGCAAAATTAATGATCATGATATAGGTACCATAAGACATTTTTGGCATCATGTGTCAAATATTTATATGGATGTGACTCCAGACCTCTTTAAAAGGTCCACAGTCAGTGCATGTGGTAAATCCTCACATTTAAATACTTATCTGAGCATGCAAGGAAATATCATAACTGTAAAAATAAAAACAAAAAAACACTATTTTTATGTTTTATTTATGGGTATATAACTTTAAATTTCATTGCTTCACTTGTAATGAGAATGCATATTCGGTATGTAGACAATTTCTTTGAAGCTGCACCACTTAAATTCTTGTGACACAATGTTTTGGTTTTCCGAATCGTGACTCTGCTTTTCTCAACCTCGTTTCCAGCAGCAGCAGCAGCAGCAGCAGGCAGTTGTTTCCAGTGAACAACCCACTATGTACTACCTGTCAAGCAACAAATGGCAGACAGACAAAGTTGGCAACTCGCTAGCGAACATAGCGGCTCTAAATTGTACTTTGGCACAGCGAGTGTGCTGATGTTAACCAGGTGTAATGTTTACCATGTTCATCACATCATTTACTTATTAAACCTAAACAAAAACTAAAGAGAGAGGAAGCAAAGCATAAAGCAAAGTATTGGAGAAATCCTCTGTGGACCACCTCATGTTTCCAAAATAACCAAATTAAATAGCAGCCCATTCAGTAGTGGTTATTTCGGTCTGGACTTGACGGTTTTCTGACAGTTGGCAAATTTCTCTCATCTCTTGGATCGTGGAAAGTAAAAACTGGAAAACACAGATAGATGCGATTTGGTTGAAACCGCAGCCTTTGCTCACCGGCCAATTAAAAGCCATAAAAGCAGACACCAGTAAATACAGACAGTGAGTTGTACCTGAGTCCCCACAGGTGATGAAGGTCTGGTTGTTTTGAGTTTCAGTGTGCAGCTACAGTTTGTGCCAGACCTGACTGGCTACTCAGAATATTTAACAGATCTAATTAGATCCACAGAGACCTTACTTTAACTTGACTACTGTTGTGCTGTAAACTTCTGTGGAGAGCACAGGAGGTAAAGATGTCCAGCTGATGGGAGCCGTCGCCGCCAAAATGAGCCAGCCAGTCCTCCTGGTGACAATCAGCCCTGAAGTATCTTCATCTGGTGAGCAGGGGTGAGCAAGGTTCATGGTGTTGAGTCCTCTCTCTCTCTCTCTCTTCACGCACTCCCACTGTCTGTCTCTTCCCCTCTCTCTGTTTTATTTTGCTTTGTCCTTTTTTTTCAGGTCAGCATGTTGTCTTTCTTAAGGAACAGATGTCCTAACTTTTTTTGATATGTCAATTTGAAATGTTAAAAAAAAACATACAGTATCAGTCAAAAGTTTGGACACACTTTCCACACTTTATCTAGGTAATAAGTAGGCATTTACCGTATTGAGCTGAATATAAAATGATAGTTTATTATATTCTTTTTGAGTGGAGCATGTACCAGTGGTTCCTACAGAAAGTGGTGCATTATGGGTTGTTTCTAGCCTTAATGTTGCTAGGCTAACGAGTATCTGCAAGTCAGTTTATAGTGAGTCTGTTAGATTTAGTTAGCCCAATTAGTTTCGTTAGGCTCCTGTGATGTGTTTTTCTGGTAAATTCACGATGAGTCCAAAGCACCATCTGACGTTTTTAATGCAGAAAAGTTGGTTCATGAATAGTTTTTCATTTTATTGCAGTGGTGTCTCCGGTTTCCTCTCGACCTCCCTTGTGTTTTTTTTTAACATGCATTTTGTTGCACATTAGACTTCACATACTTCACTGCATAAACTGCATAATGACTCATCTGCTTAATAGTTCACATTTTCAGAGTGAAATAAAGAAGCACTTGACTCCTTGTCTGTGGTGTCAGTGGCCTTGTCCTTCTGTCTCTGTCTCTGATATGTTGATGCAGTTTCCATAGAAACATATAAAGCATTTCCTCCTTCTTGTAAACAATGCTTCTCAAGATTATTAGTTGTTTCTCCGTGCATGTAGACACTGATTTTCTTTTTTTTTGTCTTGTTCTGCTTTCTTATGACTTTTTCTAATTCTTGTACTCTTTCTGTCCTCCAGTGTAACTCCGTTTCCAGTTACCAGCAGTGCATTACAGTCATAAACTTCTACCTCCTGTGTAGATGTAAAATATTTTTGCCTCCATCTCCATATAAAACCAGGCATCACATTGAAACCTCGCCACACGCAGATTTATACACACTCTACAGTACTCACCTCCTCTTGAATGCCAATGGCGTTCCAACCCTGCATGATGGGCAGAAAAGAGATGAAGGTGGGAATGACCCAGCAGCCGCCAATCATCATAGCCACTCGCATGGGCGTCATTTTGTTCCGGTAGACCAGAGGCTGGCAGCAGATAGCATAGTACCTGCAGAGAGATAATAAAAATGGGATAAGTATGATTAAACCCAATCAGTAATTTAATTAATTCAACTAAACACCAGACACTGGCAGTACATCGCACATTGACAATCTCCCAAAGCGCTAACACTCCAATCTGTTCCTGTTAAAATACATTTCTTAAAACATTAAGAAATTATAATGTATAGCTCAAATTGGCTGTTGGTCAGGTACTGTAGAGTATTCACAGATGACATGTTACCTGTAGACAAAGAGAAGAAAATAGACGCAACGCTGTCGAGTAGAAATAAAATTTGTGGATAAAAGAAACTGTTAAACATAAAAGATAACTTGTTGATAAAGGAAAAAAATAGACACAAAGGGAAAGGTTACACAAAAAAAGAAAATTTGTCGCTAAAATAAGCTTGAAGATGAAGTTCTTTGCAATGGTTTAAAACCTTCAGAGTCCGTGTCCGTGTTGCAATTGATCTTTTATTCAGTGTTTGTCTTCTCTTTCCACATCGTCTCTTTGCAACATTTCATATTTTTAAATGTTTATTCCTTCATCTCTTTATTGTTTCTACTAGCTCTCACTTACTCTGCCATCATCTGTCAGTCTTCGTCTTAATTATCTTAATTCGACTCTCCTTGTCTTCTTTCTCCATTCTCTCTTCTCTCTCTACTTGTCATCCCCAACCACTCCCTTCCTTAATTTCCATCTTTTACTATAAATACTCATACCTGTCATTTCATCAGAGTCTCTTCAGAGACTCTTCCCTTTCTCTAGTAAAGAACCACACAAGCTCTATAACTGTCCTGACATCATCACAGACCATCTGTGTTGACAGCCTCATTTCCTCTTTTTTAGGACTGACAGTAATTGTTGGCCGGCCTTGGCTGCGTCATGGCTGCTGCAGACAGGAATGTCCCATCATCACTTGGCTCTAAGACAGTTATGAAATCCCAAACCTGGAGACTGTTACAGACACTCGCCACTGACACATTCTTTTATCTGATGCATCTGGTGGTAATCCTTTCTTTGAAAGTCATTATTTACCAGATAGGTACATGGTACTGAGATCAAAGAAGCAGCAGTTCAAATTCAAGAAAATAATTGTTTTACAAAGCTGTTTGTGTATTTGATATTCAAAACATACTGCAGGTTTTGGGTAAGTACTCCCTTCAAGAACATTTCAAGTCAACAACCATTTCCTTTTTTTCACTCTGACTCCTGTTGTCCACTTTTTCAACCTTCTCTTTGATGCCACAAAACACGGTTTTACACACATGATTACTTGAAACAACTGGAAACACATGAGCATTATTTTTATTCATTTTTTACTTATTTGTACAATTTTATTTGGTAGACGCTTTTATCCAAAGCAATGTACATCTGAGGGATGTAGTCAGGAGAAAATAACATGAAGTGCCATAAAGCTAAGTTTGGTTAGTTGGTTATCAATCATGACAACCACGTTTTGGGCAGACTTCATGGGCATGAGTTGAGTGGATTCAAGCTGGATACTTATCTGTTAATGTATAGAGGAACTGGTTGGGATGACAAGGAGCTCGGTCTTTGAGAGGGTCATTTGAAGATGGCATTCTTTCATTTATGCCGAGATATTGACAATGTATGAGAAGAGCCAAGCATAAACTCTATGGTCTTCTGGTGGGAACCATAGGAATAGCTAGGTATCGTCAGCATAGAAATGGTGATGCAGATGATTGCGCCAAGTTAAGTGGTGTATATCCCTGTGGATAAGCCTTCTGGTTCAGACACTTTTTGGACATCCCCCTCCAAGATACTCTAAAAGATCTCCCCGAGAGGTAGGACATGAACCTGTGGAGTGCAGATCCTGAGGTGCCAAGCTCAAAGAGTGCGTAGATGAGAATTTGGTGGTTAACCGTGTCAAAGGCAGCTGACAGATCTAGCAGTAACAGAGCTGAGGACTGAGCATCTCTAGTTGAACGCAATGATTCTGTTATTGATAGGAGCGCAGTCTCAGTCAGAGGGGAGAATGAAGAGAGTGCGGCCCTGTTAGGTGGCAGCTGCAGACCGGGGCTGGTCAGGCTGAGAGTATTAGTTCCTAATGATAGAGACCTTATCAGTAAAGAACGCAATCACCACCTGACTTTCACCAGCCACTGTTTGTGTACAGTATACGTGTCTCTGTGTAAGTTCGAGCATGATATCAGACGCTACAGCAGGAATCCCCAGCATTCTGTCTGGCAGCGATACCGCTAAGACGACACTGACGCTAAACCGTACGGATGGAATCACACGGATGATAGAGAACTACTGTGAAAGAGCGAGGGGACAGAGTGAGAAGGACTGAAAGAGACGGAGTCTTGAAAGGGAGAGAGAATAAATAGGCAAGGAGAGGGAAAAAAAGGAAGACAAAAAAAAAAAGACAGAAACAGAAAAGATAGACCAAAGGGAACAGACAAATGAAGAAGAAAAAGGAAAGAGTTAGAGAAGAAGGAAGAAGAGGGAGTATAATACCTTTATAAAAGACAAGCACTGTGACAAATCCCCTACAATTGCAATTTTACCTGACTTGCTCAATGACTGTGTGTGTGTTTAGACATTGACCAGAGTTCAGACCTGTTCCAGTGTGATGGGAAACAGATGAAGTAAACCAACCGAGCCGCTCAGACCTCCATTATCCACCATTACATGGTGTGACTGTGTGTACGTGTGCATTTACTTGTGTGTGCCTTTGTCTGTAACAGGTGTGCCACCTTATGTCAAGTTTCAGCGTGTTTATGAACTGTATGTTGTGTATTTATTGCATCCTCGTCTATAGTATGCATGTGTGTGAATGTACTGTATTAGATAAAATATGTTTATTACTTTTACTGCTTTGTATTGCAATTGTGTATAAATAATAATGTGAAAAAATGTATTACACTGTCATATAATTATAAATAACATACTGCATGTTTACTGACTGTATACATTTCGCACAAGGACATGTAAACTTTCTAGTAGTTTCAGAGGAAATTCTTCTCATATTTACTCTTGCTCTTTGAAAATACTTATTGGTCTTGCCAATACCCACACAGGTTTTCTCAATTAATTTGGCTTATAAGGCCTTTAGTAAGGTTGAGGTTGGGTGGAGCTATGGTCATTTTAGCAAACTCTATGAGATAATAACAATAATAATGGTGTCAATGACCTTATCCTAACAAAATCCAATAAAACTAAAAGGAAAGTGAAGGAGCTGTCAATAACAGTTGTTGAGATACCTGCACGGGCAGACTACAGGTGTGTAGGTGATTTAAAGCGCCACTAATCATTTTTATATTAACAATAAATCAAATAACTACTGTAACGTGCAAAAAGGTCACTTCAATGACAAACGTATTGAAAATTATCCCCTCGATCTTCAGTCCCCTTCCGTCTCACTGCTCTCATCGACCTCATTTCCGATTGCAACCGTTTCAGCAAACAAACCCTGATAAACCCGATGAACTCAACTGAAGAGAGTCATAAACATGATTGGTGGAGACCACACCGGAGCTAAAAGGAGAGCAAATATTAGACTTGCATTCATCAGGTGACAGAAACAAAACTCCAAATGGGATGATAATGTGCTTCTCTGTCTGCTGGGCGACTGTTAGCCATGACATCTTTATGAGGTGGTAATATATCATGACTGTGTGACAGTTTGTTTTTGAGTGTGTCTGCCTCCAAAAAGATAATATTTGCTTCTTCCTACTCCTCAAAATACTTAATGAATCTACTCTTAAACTCATTTTTCCTCATGGCATCTAATATATATATACATATATATTTTATCATTTGTCTTTAACCTCACAAGGTTGACTGAACATGGTCTCTGCTGCAGCAGTATTGAAGCTAATCCAGCTTATCCCATCATCAGTCACTGTGAATTTATTGCTGCCTCCTCTGCCATGATCCTATCTCATTATCTACTTGCAGTGCATGGCATTTCATAGTCATCTGTAATTCGGAGTGGCTGTGTATACTGTGTGTGGTCTGCATGTACTGTGGCATTCAAAAAGGTCAAGAGACCCCTTTTTTCTATTTGAATTCCCACAAGTATGAATTCTTGCATTGTGTCAGTCACACAAACACACACGTGCACAAAAGCGCAGTATGCACACATGCTGCCAGAGACAGAAAAAACACACGAGGAACCAGCACACACACACATTAACCTGGTAGAGATTAGAAGCAGACGTGGCACGGTTGAACGGCAGCGTGTCCTGACCAGGAGCACTTTAAATGGTCCCTGTTTCCTTTTGATCTCCTAAACATTTCTCTCTGTTTATTTCTGACAATTTTATTCAGACATTATTTATATGGGAACTGGTTTTTCTGAGAACAGCCAAACCCAAAGTATGTTGTTGTCTTCCACATTCATCACAGGACATTAGATTTTTTTGTCCTCAGACATGTTTTGTGACCAGCAGGCTGACAGTTTAAATCCTCTACACTGCGGACATGTGTAAAAATATGAAAGCAGTTTGCATAAAGAGATGATAAGACGTGTGGCACACAAATCTGCAAAGCTGATTAAACTTTATAAAATGCATTCTTTTTAATTTCCTTTCCTTTTAATTTATTGCTTTGTGGGGTGATAATGTCCATCAACAACATATAATAATGGAGATTTCATGAATTTCATAACAACTGAGTTGACATCAATTTGCTGATAAAGATTGAGAAAGTCAGCAATATTGTTATGTTGGATTATTTTGACAATTTCATGTACACTTAGATGAACACTTCAGGTATTTGTAGACATTTGCAATTGTAATTTTACTCTTCCACTACATGACAAAGGCAATTGTTGCCCTTTAAACCCCACTGCATTTCTCTGACAGCTAATTTATATTCATAAAACCATAAATAATATCAAAACTGTCCCTAAATAGTAAAGGGAGGAGTGGAACATTTCTGAGCTGAATAAAAGACCTCTAAAGAAATGAAAACAAACAAACAAACAAAAAAAACTTGGTTATGTCCAAAAATAAGTGGCTTAAAATAACATTTCAAGTAGTTTTTCCTGTGTTATAGTGCGAACCAACCACCACTATTAGTTTGCAGCACTACAATATAAAAAATACTGGTTGGTTTCCAGCTGATCAGACTGATTTGGATGCAACTAAATGCAATTCATTACCCGGAAATACAAAACTGAACACTGGGTCTCAGTGTCAAGACTTAAGCCTTGGCCTTTGTATGGTGACCCCTTTTTTTATGCTTTCTGTTTTGTGAAATGTCATATTGTTGTTTTTGTTGTGTTCTGTAATTTGTTCATGTCTTTTTTCTAAAATGTTACGTTGTCTAATTTGTTTTTTGTTTTGCACCTCGGGGCCGCCGTACCCTTGCCTCAAAGATTTTGGATCAAAACATGATCTTTGGTGACCCGTGTCAAACACTTTATTACTAAACAGCATCGCTCTATCTTGTCAGTCATCAGCATCTGCTCCATTTCTTCCGCCGGAATTTAATCCGCATTGGCAGGTTGGGACATGTTTGTTTGCAAATGACACCAGGGGACAATTTACTGTCTTGGTGGCATGCAAAATAAAAGTGCTTTCTATAATACAGGACAAAATGAATGCAGGTTAGAAGCAGTGCAAAGGCAAGGAGCCAGACTTATACAATAGCTTTCATAATGTAAGAGCTTCTGTAAAGGTTTTTCTAAGAGGCACTGCGATCATAACAAGGTCATGGCTCGGTTTCTCTTTTGAGTGGCAATGCAATCTTTTCCTTGCATTAAATGACTCTGCTATTATGTCCTCAGCCTCTTGTTTCTTTGCAAACACTCAGCCTGCCCTTGCTCTATTTCTTTTTTTCTAGAGTTTTCTGCAATGCGTTTGCCTCTTGAGTGAATGACATTGCATCACAGCATCCTTTTCATAACAGCTGTGATTTAATCTCATTCCCTCTCCACTCTCCCTTTTCTTTGTCGTCTCCATCGATTTACGGCACTCTTCGTTCTATAGTTGTCTGATTGTAGTCTGGCTGTATTAGCCGCTGCTGCCTTGTTCCTCTGTGTATCTCTGTAAATCTCCAGGCAGTTATTTCCAAGACTAACTCCTCAGTTACTGCTCTCTCTGTATATATAATGTCGCAAAGTTATCATTAAGTAGTTTACCATTAAGAAGTTAGAGCTCACACAGCAGACTACAGATATCCAGCTTCATTTTTTTCCCCAGAGACCAACCAGTACTGTAATGCTGGAATAATACTAACTGGCCCCAGGTTTTATGTTTCTCAATAAATTTATGGTATTTTAAAGTGTTACCATTTGGTTAAAAAAAACTTTATTTAGTAAACCATCACCACCATTACATAATTACTGTATAAAGGAGTGATTCCCAGTCTTCTGCAGATCTCTTGCAAGCTGTGCGGCTCTTCTAGACTTTCCAAAAGTTATAAATGTTAAATGTCATTTCATGGGGGGTTGCGTGATGCTCAAAACAATTCGTCCGCCGTTTTACAGCTGCAACAGCAGGTTACGGCCAGTGGTGTACTGGCTATTGTGCATACTGGGACAAACCCAGTTAGGCCGGTGGACAAAAACATCATGACATATCTGTCTTTACAGGCCCTCTCTGTGTTCCTGTCATTCGGGATGCACATGAGAACGTTCTGCATGCCTGTGTCTAGCCGAAAAACTGAAAAACTGATTGTTATGATGTGTTTTGTATTTATTGGAGACATGGATCTTCAGAAGTTGTATTCATCTTGCACGTTTGTACAAAGAAAAAAAAAAGCATATACATTCTAAATACTATGGGAAATTATTTGGTTTGACAACAAGCACAATATAATCATTGATCACAGTATCTGTAATCATGTGGAACGATTCCAAATATGGGTCCATGCAACCATATCAATGCAAACTCACTCTGTATATATGCCTCTTTATTCTGTATCTACCTATTTCCCTGTGTTTTTGTCACTTCACCCCACTTCTTGTTTCTTTAAGCTCAAGTGGCAGTCTGTTTTTCTACTTCTGTTACTCTCTGAGTTAGCCTTTTCACTGAATGCCTTTGTGATGGAGCATCCTCTTTGTGGCAGTTCTGGTATTTTTAGTCTTAATTCATTTCCTCACAGTCCTTTTCAGCATTTCCAGCGTACGGTGAATGAATGAGAAGCTTTATCCCGCAGCTGTTCACTTGTTTTCTATGTTTTTTTTTCTTTTTCTCTGTTTTCGTCTCCATTTCCACTTCTTTTCTCTCAGAACGTCTCTCTTTTTCCTTTCACTTTCTCTGTCTCATACACGAGCTCATGTTGTCTGTCAGCCAAGTTCTTAAAGCAGAAATACACCGGAGGCAACAGATGTTTCTTTTCTTTTCTTTTTTTTTCTTCTTTTGAATGCTGCACACTACGAGCATCAAGTGACATTTCAAGCCACCTTTGGGTTGTTTTTTTTGTTTGTTTATTGTTGCATCAGCACCAAGTGACTTCAGACCTGCTTCCCAAATGAAAGGACGCGATCCGAATACATAATCAGTACGCTCTTATTGAAGAAACCTAGAAGACAATCAGATAAGCATTAAGTAAGAGGCCCTTTTTCACAACAGACATTTTGTTATGTAACAGCAGGAAAAAGCACTATAAATAACAAAATGAATGGTGGCTTAATTCCATTTAGCTACTTGAGTTTCAGGATGCTGCTTGTGTACATGCTGGCTCACTGTCATATCGCTAAATGTCTGTTGTGAAAATCCTATTGTATGAATTCAAATGAACTGTCTCATGCCAACCCAGTCTTCTACAAATTATGTTTATGTACGACTAAATCGTTTTCCCAATTATGTTGTGTTGGCAAGTGTAATTGCTCTAAAGTCGCTCTATTGTCTGAGTGCAGACGTCAGGGAGGATGATTACTATACAAGATGCAGGACTCTGACACCGAAGACCCAGGTTTGCACCCTGAGGCCCGTGAGTTGTTCGGTTTAGTCAAAGATTGTTGTTTTCAGTGCCTAAACAGCCATAAAAAGTGTGATATCGCTGTGGCTACAACTAGCGAATACTGAACTTGCCAAACACACTGATTAACAACATTTTCTCATTATGTTGGGAGAAGATGTGATTCAGCCAGCATTATGAACATCAGGGTTGCTCCTGCAAGTAACAATAACAAACCTGATTTGGACAATTTAGCAGCTCAATTTTCATTCGTGAGGTTGGTGGTTCCATCCTCTGCTCCTGCTGTCTGCATTTCAAAGTGTCTTTAAGCAAATTAAGGAACCCCAAATTGCTCCTAATGTGTGTGTAGAACAAAAAAACAACAACCTGTAACCTATATATATATATATATATATATATATATATATATATATATATATATATATATATATATATATATATATATATATATATATATATATATATATGTTTTTATCCATTGATGTTTACACCATGTGTTTCTGTAACATTCTGTCAACAGCTTGAAGGAGCAATCATTTTGGGTCAAGAATTTTTTTTTTCTTATTGAATGCAGTGACAAGAGTTTGACTGTGGTAAAAACATAAATAAATGAAATGACAGTATTTACATCCAGGCAGAAATGTGTTAGAAATGTCTGCTTTATTTTTTTTGTTTTTGTGCTTTATTTCCTTCTGAATTATTTCCTGTTATAGATTCAAAAGAGTCATCATCGCTTCCTCCTGTGTTTACGTCTTTCTCTTCCAGTTATGTGTTCAACTGATGCTCCCTTTTTGAGACTCATGATATACATAAAATACACAATAAGTGTCCTTTTCTAGTCTGTTATTATCTTCTCAGTGTCTTTTTACAAAAACCTGTTTTGTTCAGGATGCTGGAAACAACACTTGACATCAGCTGCCTCCTCTTTACTTCCCCTCTGCTTTTACATGAAGAGCACAACACATTTAGATGGTAATCAGTTCTCAAGTCAGCTGTCACCAGAAAACCTGAACCTTTTGTTCGGTTTGTGTCATAATAACAGTGCCTTCCTCCTTTTTCTGGTTCTCTACCAAATGTGAAGAGCCTCTTGGTGGTTGGCTTGATTGAATGTGGTAAATATATTATCTCAAAATGAATAACATATTAATTTCCTGGTGTTTAAGGGCACTTAAGGAGGTAAGTGAACATTAATGAGATAGTGAGACATTTGTGTAAATTATAAAATGGCACTAGTAATTTTCTTAAATAACAAAAAATGTTACGAAACGCACGCTAGGTAATGTAAATGTTACCTAATGGACATTTAAGTATATTTTAAAGAAAGTGCATTCAAAGCACACATTTAAGAGTAGGTGTTGTTCTATTTTTGTGACAAATAGGTATGAATACGCAAAAAAGTTGTTTTGTTTCACCAAAAATTATGTTTACATATGTCTAAACTGTTTTCCAAATTACGTTGTGTTGGCAAACATAATTGCTGGCAAGATTATGTTCACAGGCAACATTTTGAAAGAATTAAGTCAGAAGGAAGAGGTCTGGGTGGATGGTGGGGTGTACGAGACGCAGGACTCAACCATCAGAAACCGATCGGCATCCTGAGTCCTGTGTGTGGTTCAGGCAACAAAAGCACTTTGGTTAAGGTTGGTGAAAAATCATGGTTTCACTTAAATGTTAACAAACATGTTGTGTCTCGTGCTTCAAGTCACTGCAGACTTTTTTTTTTTTTAAACTAAGACCATGTTTCCCTAACTTTAACCAAGTGTTGCCAGTGCCTAAACATAACCATAAAAAGATTAATAAAAGATGTTTAGACAGAACGTGATTCGTCCATTACGTTACATTTGCGGTTGCTGACGACTCTTAAGCTAAATCTCACTGTTGCTGTCGCTGTCTGTAATTTATTACTGCTGCATTAATTAGAACTGCACAAAACACCTGTGTCATATAGTGTCTGTTCATACTGTTCAGTCAGTCCAGTTAATCTACACCAGCCAGCCACTGCACTGATTAACTGGCAATATTGCCGGTCCTGTCCTCTTTCTAGGCAAAACCATATCCAAAGACCAGATTTAGAAAAGTTCAATGCTGCATGTCATCAGTGTCTCCAGTTGTAACATCATAAATGTCCCTCCCTGAGGGTCAGTTTATAATCTTTTTATTTGGATTATGAAACTCACAACGTCAAAAAATTGGTGAAGCGGTGGGGAGTGTATCTTCACGTCACTTCAACTGAATGAAAATAGCGTCTATAATTGCAAAATCCACTGAAGCATAGAGAATAACTGTACTCCATGAGACCCCCGTCTGGACAGTCAGATATAAAATGACCAAGTCTGACAGAAAAGGAAACTGACTGTCACCAAGCCTGTTGTAAACAAGGATTTGTGCACAGAACCATGACGGTGTGTGCTTGTTCTTGCACATATTTCATATATAGGCTACTGCTTTCACTTAGTATTCAAGTGTTATAGATTCTCATCAGAGCGCAAACAACAGCAGAGGTCAGGTCCTTGTGGTTTTCCTCATCCTAGTGAACCAGGACCCATCAGCAGCCACAATGTATTGACGCCAAAAGCTGTCTGAAAGCTGATTCTTTGAACTGCAGCTCAACAGAGGTGAGCAGACAAGTGACAGGTGTTTCCTACCATGGCCAAAACTTCAAATACACCTCCATTCTTTAACCTTACTTCAACCAGCACTGACTTTTTGCTGTTTTATAGCTACATCCTGCACCAGATTCCGACACTTTGATGGCTTTACAAGAGAAGCTGATCAGTACAATCCTGAGGATATTTCATTGATGCAAGCAGATGTTTTTTTTTTCCCCCCTTGCTCATGGGCATCTCAAGGGGAGTAATTAAAGGTAAGAGAGGAGTCATCATTCATCATCTTTATCCTCCCCTCCCAAATAATTCAATCATTAAAACTTGAAGGTTAAAGGAGAGAGAGGCTGTTTCTTCTCACTTTCTGTCCAACTTTTTGTCGTCTACTTCGTGTAATTAAACCAACAGTCTTTGCACTGCCTGCTTCTCTAACCTCAAGGCTGCTAGTAACTTCATATACTCCGTGTCAAAGATTCTTTTCATGTTGGTGGAAAAGTCAATTTGTAGATAGCAACAGAAGTGGAGCCTTGGAAGGATCTAAGCAGCCTTTAACAAACAGAGAGGTTGTTCAAGGATATCTTTTTAAGAATGTATTCCAACTATTAAATCCTATACTTTTTCCCAATCATTCTCATTCTTTCTTTGCTCTTTTCCATCTTTCTCACGTTGAGATTTGCTCTTCAGCAGCCAATCTTTTCTTCCATCTTCTCCTTCCCTGACCCCCTCAGTGCCCATGAGTCACCTGTTTTTTTCGTTGACTTGGTTGTTTGTCCTCTGAAGCTACTATTGTAATGTTTCTGTTTGCTGCTGCCGAAGGCTTTCGCAACATTATTTATTTATTTTGTGAATGGGAGTCTAACGTAATAGGAGTGCATGTTTATGGCATGTGCTGCCAGTAAAGAAGAATTTTCCTCTTGATAAAAATAAACCAATTACTAAGCACTATTGCAACAGCCTGTGCTCTTTAAGGGACTGTTTGAAGAGCTAAAAGACAACTTCTGACACAAAACTATTTGCTACTTCAGATACAAGTTTATTGCCCAAATCTTAAATTGGCTAGGGAAATCAGGACCTGTTATGGTCAAGGTGCCCTCACTCCAAGGCATTTAACCCCTGTTGCTCCAGGGGAGTGCTCATTAGCGTGTTTTGCCCTGACTTGGGCCTTTGGGGAAGAACTGCCTGTCAAGAGTACAAATCCTTCCTCTTTCATTAGGATTGGTGGACCTTACTCCAACCCATGACCTCAACAGAGCCCTGAATTGAGCCGCCTGGACGGTGCTGCCCTGAGCTTAAAGCACCAAGTTTGAGCTCCTTATCTACAAAGTTTACACTGTGCAGTCTAAATTTTGCTGACCATGTTCAAATGCGTGCTATGCAGTTGTAGATTTTTGGATATGTTTCACCTACAGGCACATGGTGTTAATTTCCATTCCATTAATTTCTGTTCAGTATGAAAATCAATTACTACACTCCACAAACTTGCTGCAGTTGCATAAACCATCCAAGCATATAACCTCCATTAGGAACTGGGGAACCATATCCCTGTCACTTTTAAAAATCTTATTTTTGTCCCCATTACTTCACAGCTTCAGTTTTAAGTGTGGACTCTTACAGTCCAGCCATCACATCCCAGCTACAAGACATGCTCTTTACTTTTTACTATAGCAATGAACTGTACAAACAGAAGTGACGGTTTTATAGATTTTTTTTTTTTACCCTGGGTTTTGCTATCAAGGCTATATAAAAACTGCCCTTCTCCTCTGATTGGTGGAGCTTGTTGGAGATGTATGATGACTTAAAGATGTTACTCAAAGTTGAAAGGTTGAGTGGAAATCTATATTTAGATTTATATGTGACAATGTGTCATTATCTCTTGTCTTATTTTAATAAGACACTTGAAAAGAACACCATTCAAAGATAATGCTGTATAGGAAAGTATTGTGTCAAACAATGTTTGTGCAACATTACATTTAAACAATAATTTAACTTAAAGCTAAAGTTAAAGTAACACAGACTTCATTTTCAGTGTGGTTAATTATTTACCTCAAATTTAAAGAGTCTAAAGAGGCAGCACTTAATGGAAACCTGTTTCTGCAAGAAACATAGAAAACAAATCTAAAACACAGCAGCATCATTTGCAGAATGGTTAGCTGTATTATGTGATACTTTTTTGTAAATAGTTTAGTCCTTTAAGCACAAGTCTTGTCCACCTCAGTGGCAAATAGTGCATGATTTTAGAGTTCAAATGCGTCCTGCTTAAATAAGGTTAAAAATATTTTTGCACGAGGACAAATTCTTTCTTACTCTGTAGTCCGAATCCATATTCTTTTTTGTTTGCATGTCACTGTGAGAGCATTTATCTCACTCTGGCACATGAACTGAAGTTTGGGTTCCAAGTCATGAAGGGGGATTACCAAAAAATTCACAGTTTAATCTGCCAAGACTTGTTTTAATCTTTAATTCCTTTGTTTCTGTTGTTCTACAGTATGTGATGTTTGTTTGACGTGTGTGTTGGACATTTAAAAAATATCACGAAGAGCCCACATGTGTACACACTGAGAGAAACAGTCAATCTGGGCTTTGTACTGTCTGGGGTTGCAGAATCTCGCTTACATTTAGCTGCAACTGACTGACAGTATCATTAATTCATGATCTCATCCTGCAATTTTACGTAAGAGCAGACTTTGTCGGTCTGTCCATTTGTTGCAGTTAATGTAACCACAAACATGATGAGATTCTGGCCTGACAACATGTAATTACTCAACTACTACTCAACACATGAAAGTAAAACACTGTATCAATGATCCAGATGTTGTTGATCTGCTTAACTCCCTACACACTAATGATATTTTATATATGATTGATTTAAGCACAAGAACAGCACCTGAATTTACGTCATTTCCTTGATCATCAACAATACAAGCAAGAAGCTTTGGGAATATACGTGTTCTTCAAGGAAATAACACGACAAAGAAAGAAGCGGCCAATTAAAGGAAGCGGAGGATGAAGAAACAGTCAATGGGAAATGTGATGTGATACACTGGGGACATGGAGGAACTCGGGGGGTAATGACGGGTGATTGTCTGAATGAATTGATAATGGATGCCGTGCTGTTCCAGGATGTGGAGGCAGTTGTATATGTATATAGAAGAGTACAAACCTCCTCCAGCCAGATAATTGAATGAAGAGACCATTTCCTCCTTCACTGCTGCTGAGCTTTGCATCTTTGGCTTGTCCGATTTGGAAAATTGTCTTATATTTGTGGCCCCTATAAGCATTTACATTAAAAATGCATGCACACACAAGGGATGGACCTTACTGAAACTAAATGATTATGACCATTAAACATAAACTCTACATTCAATTTGCATTATCACAATACATGCTTCACACACAAATCCACAAAGGGTATAACACTTTACCTTAAAAGTTAAAAGAACTTGTACACCCAGTGGAGGTTTTTCAGCATCATTGACTCTCTCCAAAATTTGTTTTTTAGGGCTTACAACACTGCACTGTGACTTTTATGGCCACAGCTGTTTAAGTTTTGGGAATTGTCAAGGTTTGGTGAAGTTTAATCCAGCTTACTGCATGATAAGGCTTACCCTGTCTGGTCTGATGCCACCCTCGTCTCCCAAAACACAACAGATACCAGAAAATATTAAATGGGCAGCAGAGAAATAATGACAGAAACTTCCAAATTACGTCAGAGTCTGTTTAGTGACAGACATGATACATAAATTCTGAGGAGAGAGAGAGAGACTCCCTCCCAGACTTTTGCAAGCCCCTGCATTATATGGGATTTTGTCTGTTACAAGAAATTAATGGATACCAGGCAGCCAATGAAAAACAAGCCTTCTCAGTGGCCAAGCTGTAATAAGCTGATGTATGGTGCATGACTGTGCACTTTTGGGAGCCTGAATGACTATCTTTTACAGGGCTCTCTTGCGGTTTGAATCGTTTGTTATGTTTATGTCCACTGCTGTGCAGAAATTTGTCAGATCCTCAAAATGCCAGTTCGTTTTTCTCCCCTGTGTTGAAATAAATTCCATCAGTCTGGCTGCAGAGGCATTAAAGGGAATTTATCAAGTCTGCGTCCTCACACAATCCGTGTTATCAGTCTGCAGGTCCTCCACCTGGAGCTAATATCAAAACCATCAAAATGAAGGCCTTTGCTTAAATCAGATAAATCAAATTGCATTCTGCCCCTACTCACCCTTACAACTGACAATTGAGCATTTTAGTTCTAGGCCAACTTTACAGTATGCGGTGGTAAAAAGATGGAGGAGCCCATTTTGTTCAGAAAGTTTTCTACAAATAAATCATCATAATCATCATTGTTTCAGAAGTTGGTTTCTAAAATATATAATATATGGCTATTTAAGGGGAAGAAAAATGACTTTAAACCTGCATTAACTGATTTATTTGGCCATTTGGTGGCAGTGCAAACAACACTGACATCACCTTTTAAGTTTATATGTTGAACTAATAAGTAAATAGTTCCCTATTCCCACATGCAGCAGTTATGGAGCAACAGTATCAATCTTTCAGAGTTGTGTTTCTGCCCACCTGATAAATTTAAGTCCATTATTCTTCACTCACTCCAACTCCTGAATGAAATATATGGCTCTTTAGAGGTTAAATGCTCCACTATGTTGACCAGCTAGTCTACAGCTACCGATAACTTTGGGTGGGTTCATCTACTACCTGACATTACATATTGTCATTTGATACATTGTTGATCAATTGAAAAATTTCAGTGATAGCTGCTTTAAATAAGTGTCGTTCCTTAAAAATGATTTGCAGTTTGTCTTGTCAGTAGCTGTGGACAGTGTTCAGTATATTCTACCTTTCTGGATAAAGCCAACACTAACTGCAAGATTAGGTACCGCCATGGGGAAAGTAAGGAAAATAAATGGATGAATGAACTGACTCTAACAGCACTAATACACAGTAAACTCTGACCTTTGACCTGGAATAACTCATCACCATATCTATTCAGTAAATCTGATTCCACCACTATATCATCCCCCTAATTCATCATAAGCACGGCACCATTGTGTCACACAAAGAGTTCTCAGTGAGGTCAAGGCCACACTTGACCAAGTGAAGTGCAAATCCACAGAGGAACACTATTTCATGTCAGCGGTGCGCTATTGTTGTGCTAGATAATAGGGCATTGTAAAACTCCTGCAAGATCCAGAAGACATTTTCATTTAGATAAGATTATGATATTATGATTTTATTGTAGAGTAAACAGGGTGTATTTTCATGAAGGGTTTGGAGATCTTCCAATGACGGGTGCCTCTTCCATTATTTCTGGAACTGTACATGTTGTAATTTAATTATCTTTACTTATTCTTACTCACTTAATTCACTTATTTTTTTATATGGACCTCTCTCAGGATGGTGCCCACTCTTTTTACTCCATATGCTGAACATAGTGATCTGGTTAAATGACGTAGTAACGTTCTTTTTTTTTTTAATCTTTAATGCATAAAACGAGAATATGAGAAATGTTTGATGAAGCCTGCGTATAGTAGGGAGTGTGCTGCTGACGTCATGCTGGTAGCCTCTGGGTTTTCCTGTGACTTTGTTCATGGTGTGTGACAGGAACAGAGAGTTTTTGAGCAAGACAGACCCACTGTTATTGCTGGTAGCTCTCCTAAGAGCCTAAAAAATACATCATAGAACAGACCCGCACAAGACGTACAGTACACACACATACATATAGCAGTATGTACTGCTTACATACATCCAGGTCTCTCAGCTTTGCAGCGCAAAGAAGCAGAGATCAAATATTTAAGATATAACATCACCCAGTACCCACTTCAGCTCACCTGTCCAGAGCAATGCAGCACAGGTGCAGTATGGACGCGGTGGTCAGCAGGACGTCCAGTGAGGTCCGGACCAAGCAGAAGGTGTGACCGTAGATCCAGATCTCTTGGACCAGTTCGATGGCGCCAAACGGCATCACCAGCACCGACACCAGCAAGTCGGCGAACGCCAGAGACACGATGAAGTAGTTGGTCTTGATTTTCCTGATGGAGCGGAAAGAATAAGAGAAAGAGAGGAATGAGTCGTTTCAGAGACACGAGAATCAGTAAGCACTCTTGTGTAAGTATTTTACAACCTGAATAATGAATCAATAATTGTTATTCAAAATGAGATTAAGATTAAGTGATTGATTATTAAGATCTTTTAATGGACTGTTAAACACTACTGATTTCAACACACTATCATTCAATTTAACTAACAACCTGCACCGTAAAATATGATTATAATACATAAGGCTTGGTCTGAAGTCTGAAGTGGTCTTTTAAATTACTTTGGCAAAGTTATTTTTTTTAATAATGCTGACTCACACATGTGAGAGATTGATGGGTGTATGAAAAAAACAGTTATAGAGCAGCAACAGCTAATAACAGCTGCCTTATTTATGCAAAATCAAACAAAAAAAAGTGATTTTGGAGGGCTGTTGATTGAAGAGATGCATGAGAAGCAATTATAGACAAACAACAAAACAGCTGAGAGGTCATTGTAATCATCAAAACGAAACAGAAAGAGCAGCTGTATTTCCATACAAACACTTTTTAATGTGAATTGTGTTGTACAGATATGAAAAGAAAAAAGGCAAATGGGTAACTTTTAATTAAAACTTACTACATTGAAATAAAAAAAAAAAAAAAGGCTCATTTGATTTTAATATGTTTTTGTCATTCAGGAAACTGAGTGTTGAAAAGCAATTGAATCATATTTGTTAAATAAATAATGGACAAACAGTGTTTTGGCACATTTCTCACATCATAGTCATATAATTGCCAAGTGTGTGTTTTTCTTTTGCTCTACTGCATGAAAGCATCATGATAATGATTAATTAACACAACTATCATGAGCTCAGGCCGCCAATTACTTACTACTATTTCACTATCACACCAACAACTTTAAATTACATTTTTTTCCCCTTTAGCTTATGTTTATTTACTTATCATTTAATACAGCTGACAGGCATGACTTTTCATATTATTTCCCAATTTGCTGAGTTTCCCTAAAGCCTGATGACACCTGACAGCTCCAGATGCTGAAGACGAGCGTGAAGGTTGAAAGCTGTGTAGTGAGAAGGCTGAAAATTATTTGTTTACCACATTATGATGTACTGTGGGCCTCTTTTTTCGTGATCGGCCCTTTAGCTCCGTTTAATTGAAATGTCAATGCTACGGCGTATGAAGATATTTTTGTTTGTATATTTCTGTTTCGACATGACAGCGCCCCTGTGCACAAAGTGCCAAGTTTCAGTTTGAAAACTCTGCATTGCATTTCAGTCTGGACAGGTGGAAACAAGGACTTTTGAAAACAATGATGCAGACACCCACGTCTGCTTCCTGATTGGGTGTTATCAGTCCCGACATGTCCTTCCCTGATTTGTCATACCTCTATCTCATGACCCTTCCCCAGGAGCAAACAAACAACATCCACCTTGACGACCAATGGTTGATAACCAACTTATTCCTTGTTATTGTGTATGCTAGCAGCTGTAATGCTACTACCGCCCACATGTGCAGGAGGAAAGCTATTATTCAAACTATTTGCAACGGTACCAGCATTTCCATCGGTGCGTACCCAGTGTGCATTAATGGTGATGTGATATGTGTTTCCAGGGGAGGTAATATGGACAGAGATTATTTCTGCAACAATGATAAAATGCTCGTGTGGACATAGTCTTTTTTGTATTTTCTTCTACATGCATTTCTCAAGGTGGTACTTAATAGCAAATATATATAAATGAAGCAGTGTATCATTCTGTCATCATGTTTGCATTAGACTTGCTGTATGTGAACGTGAGACAGACATACACACCATAAATAGATAGAAAGGAGAAGAAAGGGAACTTGAAAATATATCGACAGGAAAGCAGTTGACATGATGAATACGTCACACAAGAAGAGGGAAAGGAGGGTGATGACGACACAAACTGGCAAATAAATTGTTGAATTAATTTTTGTGTATATTGGTCCGAGAAAAAAGTAGAGACATAAAAATGTACAAAAACAATGGTTCCACTTGCAAGTTGCTGTAGGAGTAACTCCTTAATCTACGATCATTTCTGAGGGTAAGATGTATTTTTATGATAGTCTTAGCCTTAAGATGCTTTTGGGAAACTTGGCACAGGGATAAATAAATTGATTTCCCAGAGTAGCACTTCATTAAAGCCCCTAAAGGCTTAATGAGTAGCAAATCCCTGCAGCCAGGTACCGAAATCTGGTGGAAAGCCTTAAACCAGAAGAGTGGAAGCTGTTATAACAGCAGATCAATGGCCTAAAGTTTTGGAAGCACGTTCACTGTATTCTTTGAAACTTTGAAGGCGCTTAAGGGAAAGTCTTAGGGGAATATTAGCGAGATGCTGAAGTTCACAGAGGTGGACAAGAAAAAAAAAGTTCAGCTTCTAAGTTTGCCTTTCGATACCAATAGAGAAAAAAGGACATAAATATTTGATATTTATTGGTTCCATTACTCAAAAAACAATCCATCTTCCCGTTCACCAGAATGGGAGGAAGAAGACAGTGACAGATGCTGAGTAGTGAAAGTGAAAATGTTGGTAAAAGTCATCAAACGATAGAGAGAGAGAGAGATTAAGGTGGATTCCTTCTGCTAACAGGTAAAACACGGGGATATAACAGACTTGAGGGCTGAATCCACCTTGATTGCGGGTGACTAACAGCCTGCAGAGTCTTTATCCCTTTTGCTGTGAGAAAAAAGGTGATTTTCTTTACTGAAGTAATACAAGTGAAGGTCGTGCTGATACTACAAATTATTGCTGAGATTAAAACCAAAGACCGACGTTGCAATAAACCAAGTTATACTTTACATCTTTTTCTATATGGCTGGAATCTGCAGTGATGTTCCCAGAAGCATAAAGTCTCAGGTTTGACTCCTTTAACGATGCGCAATATGATTTTCTGTCCCTACAGTGGATGCTTTCAGTGATTCATTGTTGTTTTCCTATTCTTTGCTGGATGCCCACGTTAACCTTTTTGGTGAATTAAAACCTCATTTTTCATTTAAAACAGTGACTTTCTGGTGAAATGCATCATCTGAGCTGAGTGGTTTGGTGTGAGAGAAAGTGAAGTGAGATCCAAGCAAACAGCTGCTGTGTGAAGGAGTATTATGTTTTTATCAATGCAACTAACTGACAATGAAGGCGACAAGTAGCTGTGACCCAAATTAGGCTATTAAAACTCATGTTTTAGACACACACTCGTTCCTGCAGCTATGCTTTATTTTACAAAGTCACGAGCACGAAATCTGTCCCAATGTCACATTGTATCTAATTAGAGATATCCCAAGATAATCCGGGGGGTCCTAAAAATAAAATAAACCCAATCAAACGCCCACTAGTGTTGTAAAGCTTCTCCACTCGATGACACATTCCCCTGTTGAAATGACGAACATCGCAGGTGGCAGGTCATATCAGCTGTTTTTTAAATAGCGTTAAATCCATTAGTTACTCAATGGCAGAATAAAATTAAACTTGTTAGTTGTCAGGTTCGTGTGCTTGCTGCAAGCTGGTGTCCGTGCTCTGCCAAAAAATAATTTGTGAGGGAAAATAATCCACTCTGTACGAGACTCAGGACTGTACAATCGCAAAATCCAGTAACTCTAACAGAAAGATATGTCTCCTCCAGCTGATCAGTCACTTTCATTCATGTCAGTACATATCAGTGATTTAAGCGTCATCCTCTAAATCTTTTTAAACGACGACCTCCAATTTTTTGGATCAAGTACCTCATGAAAAGGCTACACTTGTTATTACAGTGTGTCAGATACATTCAACATCTGCTGCTATGAACACATTTTATTTCTTTTGGTGAGAATTAAAAGAAAACTTTGAGAAAAGAAAGCTTAGTCAATTATCACACACTCAGTGCTTCCTAAACTGGACTGTTTGCACTAAATTTAATGTGCACTGGGCAGCAGCTGTGTGTCGTTTAGGTAAATATATGGCATGTGTTGGTATGGTTGGCTTTGATCATGACATCCCTAATGCTAATGCTACAAAATATACTGCTGAGACACAGTAAATTGCACTGTGCAGTATCATATGAGCAGTAAATGATACGAGGCGTCCTCTCAGATGTCAGTCAATATCCTGAAAATGTCGCAAATAGCTATCATCTTTACTACCTTTATTTTCTATTCTCATGTCCACAATTTCCTACATTTATGCAGCCTCTAGATGCTTCATTTCTAAAAAAAAAAAATCAAGCAATTTTTACTTGGCAGGCTGACATTTTAGTTGTAGATAATGTTGTTTTTTCCAGCATGAGGTTACTAGAGACAGAGACTATCTGTCACCCACAAACATGCATAAACACATTCCTTCTCATGCCTTTCGCTGAGTGATGTCTCCTGCGCAGCTTTGTGCCTTAACAAAGACCAGGACCGCTCCTCACACTTTGTTGAAGACAAATTCAGTGAGGGGATACCAGCCAGTCAGTCAGAGGCTTAACGACGAGTCTGCATTTGTTTCTGATTCATCTATAAAAATAATTAATGATACTAAAGCGTGAGTCGCAGCCTCGTTTATCTGTGATCGGTGTGAATGATTAATGCAGGAGTGTATATAGGGTTAACTAGGCACTGGGCCGGCCGGTCAGATATGCAGTCAGTCACGTAGGTATCGGTATTAGTAATAAACCATGACAGGAGGTTACTGCATTATCAAATGATAAGGTATTTAATGTAATCTGTCGGTAAGCTTTGTTTGCATTCAAAGATAAACGACACCAGCCGACCAGCAAAACAGTCGGTCAGTCAGCTGGCCCGCTATCCCCCGCTCTCTCCCTGCAGTGTGGATGGTCTGCGGTCTATAAATAGCCTCAGTAAGAGTGGATGGCTGTGAGGGTTTTCCATCACTAACCCAAACAACCCCTTAAAACCGCCTGTTAGTGCTGGAACCAACCAGCTGTCTGCTCCGCCTGCTGCATGTGGGGCACATGTAAATCATGTTGGACACACACACACACACACACACACACACACACACACACACACACACGCATGAATATAAAAGTAAAAACACCAAAGTAATATCAGTAGTATGGTAAACACAAGCACAGATTAATACTTTATACATATCCACACACACATGATTTAAATAAACAGGCACAGGCTTACATATACGCACACATACTGCACACACACACACAGACACACACACACACCCCAGTCATGTTGGCAATAATTCAGAACGGTTCAGAAGCCATTACCATGACCTGAGGGGGAGGCGATGTGTTTAGTTAGGATGACATAATGTGTTTAGCTTAAAGTGCTAAAGATAAATAAACTTTATTAAAAGGGCTCATGTTACTGTGAGGTTGGTGTAATTTACAGAGGCATATACCGTCTTCTGTATGTTACGGAGGGAAGACGAGGAGATGTGAGGGGATTAAAGAAGAACACACAGCAAAGAGAAGAAGTAAATTGTCTGTTTAAAATATATACACACACACACACACACACACACACATTCACACAACAGGACAGTAAAGCAAAAAAAATCCTTCATAGCAAGCTGGGAATGTAGCTTCCCTGGAACCATAATCAAAACATCTTGCTTTTCTTTATGATATAAATGACTGTGATTGTAACTAAAGTGATGTAGAAACAACGGCAGGATTAGTGAGGCTGGATGTGTCATATCAGAATTTGCTTTTCAAAAATATGTTAATATGAACACACAGTCCTGTGCATTTTTTATTTATTTATTTTTTTTTTAGCGATTTTAAGGCTAAAAACATGTAAATGACATGGCCGTGGGGAAGTAACGACGATCTTACTCCACTGCCAATAAAAAAGCATTTAGTTTGAATTTTTGTTTTTGTATAAACTATTGCCCGAGGCGGTGAGCACCTCTAGTAGATATTATGACAGGATTTAATAGAAATGTTAATCCGTTAATTCCTTTAAAGCCACTATGTGTGTGTGTGTGAGTTTTATAGCATATTTGAAAATGTTCTGATGTGCTTTTTGTTTGTAGGAATGAAATGAGATATCCTCAGTGAAAATAGGTGCACTGCATGTGTTGCTTTCAGTCTTTCATTGTCGGTATTTTTAAGTCGGATCAGTCGGGTTACGGTGTTCATTTCTGTGTCTTTTTTTCATACTGACAATGAAGCTGTCAAGGCTGGAAATGTTCACATTGCACGCATTGTAATTTTACAATTTTCTTAATAAGAAACAACTCTAATTTAACAGCTGGCATGACCACCATCTATTATCAGCGTAGTTGCTTATGGAACTGTCCAATGACCAGTATAAACAGCATGTGTCTGTATATGTGTGGGTTTCTTGTTCACACACTTGACATGACACACTAAGAGAAACAAGAGGTGGCCGGTTTCTTACACAGGACCGTCGGGGAGAAGTCGTCCTTGTAAACTGTTTGGAAAAGGGCAGGAACTCTCAAAAAAAAAAAAAAAAAAAACTTGACAGGTGATTGGACGAACCATCTATCTATCATCGTCTTACGTCGCCAGGCGGCTAGGATTGACAGGATCACACACACACGAGTGGATATCTTGAAACCTGACGAGATGGATCTTAACGTAATCTTGCGATGTTTGTGATCTCGCGAATCCATACTTGGTAACATAAGCGGTTGTGTCTGTGTGGAGGTTATTGATAAGTGGTTTAGCAGCACCTCTGAATCACCTTCTGCTGCTGTCGACTCCCTACGGAAAAGACTGGTGGTGTTTTTGTTAGGTAATGAGGGAACAGTGCCTCAAAGCTTGTCGAGCAGCTTTCCACACTTGCAGGCTGGACAGACTGTTACATCTGCTTTCTATGTCATAATATATATATTTTAATCCCAATACATAGCTTTCACTGTGCATACACACACACGACATCTCATTTCAGTTGCTTTCATTCCCACATACACACACACACACTCACAACTGACACACACCCGCCTACATCTCAACGTCTCTTCACATGCAGTTATCCGTTCCCCAACACGCTGACCATTAAAATCTTGGAGAAGGTGTCGTGAGACGGAAAGAGACCAACTATCGGACAGGCGGTAAGCGAGAAACAAAGAGAGAAGAGAAAGGAGAGGTGGAGAAGACAGGAGGAGGAGAAGAAGAATTGATCATCGCGTTGACAGCAGCTCCCCACATAACCAGCCGTCCTCAGGATGACCTGCCGGCTCTGTGTGTGTGTGTGTGTGGCCGCCACTTCACATGTAAGTGTTTCTCCTCTGGGTTCACACCGCACAAGACGGGTCACTCTGTCTTTGTATATTTAAATGTTGTGCAAAATATATATTACCAAGTTCTCTGATGTGGTAAGATATGGGGTTATTTTGTGCTCAGTGTTGGAGAAAGTCACTTTGAAAATCCAGTTTTAGAAGAAGTTATGTGTTACTTAACTGTAGCTCTCTCTCACACACACACACACACTCTCATATTCATTCTCTCTCAAATAAAAAAAATATATATTATAGATATGGTTAATATGAAGTGTGTGTAATAGGAAAGAGAAGAACATGTGTCAGAGAAAAAGAAAGAAAACTCAGTCCCACCTGAGTTGCCTGTCCTTGCAGACGGCCACCATGACCAGCAGGTTTCCCAGGATACTCATCAGCATGACCAGAGACAGGAAGCACATCAGAGCTATCCACTGTGGCATGCTGTCGCTATGGAAACACCAAAAAAAAAAAAAGACAGAACAACGGCATTAGTTGAGATCTGCAGAATGAAAAAGACTACCCTAAGAGTGAGACTACACCGAGACAAACTTTTTTTCTTTTTTAATGTTTAAATCAATCTTTCTTTATCGCCCGTGTCATGAAGAGGAGCTGCATCAGCGAAAAATAATCCATTCCCACTGATCGCTCGATTCAACTTTTCCTAAATTATGTTCAGGTATTGGTACGGTTCAGCTTTTAATGAGAGAGCAGAGCTGATTTGTAATGAAGTTTCTGCTGCTCATCGATTTCTCCCATTTCCTCTAAAAACTGAGTAACAGTCTGAGATCCGAAAACACGACACCAGTGACGCCACTTCTTTATATTTATTGCATGTTCACAGTCAGAGGATATAAATAAGTTTAGAAGTTTGGTATCTATGGTTCTTCAAATATAGTCAGGTGCTACTGAGAATATTTTTTTTCTCAACCATTTCCAAGGCAACCGGCTAAATCGGAACAACTGGCCAAGCAGCTGATCTGAAATAAGCAACATCAGAGAGGCTGTGATGTAGATGTAGAAACTATTGATGTAGTGCCATGTGTGTTAAATGAAGAACTTACTGAGATGCCACTTAGTTTCAAGCTAATTCCAGGGAAGTGAAAATAGAACAGAAGTTTTGTTACTACTTTAACATTTTCTGTATTTTAACAGCGGATCTTATCGTGCAGAAAGTGATACATTTCACACTGGTAGTTTATTAGTGATACCTACAGCAGGATTATGGTCATTTATTTGCATAAAACACATGGCTTTTAAAAAAATAGGAAAAGATGTACAGAAGTTCCGAGGAAATCATATTTACAGTCCAAAATCTTTACAACTGACAATTTGTCCTGACAAAGATAAAAATGAAACAATCCAATTTTAAGGAATTATAACTCAAAAGATTTGAAAATGTCAACTCTACACATCATTTCCTGCTTTTTAATTTCTTGAATTTGGAACTGAAAACTCAATAACTCAGCTGTTTTTCCACTATGATTTGGGTGTGATAACTAAACAATAGAATTCGTGGGAACTCAACTCATTTCTGGTGTATTAGAAACTGAAACTTGGCAAATATTTCATGCAGGTGACCGTTTTGTGAGGGTAAGTTTCACTAGTGCTCAAATTGAGTCATTTCATCAACGTTACAAGTATTTTGCAATCATCTTAGGATGAGTGGAGGATTTCCCAGGACTCTTTGATGGGATACCTCTTTGTCCACTGTGAAGAAAAATGCTTGTAGGTCCTTTTTTTTTCTAAGTCAGGCTGAAAAAGTCGAAGAAGGCCAGATGTAAGGTGCTAATTTATGATCCACCATGGGAGGAACATGATATATTTTAAGGCGTAAAACTGCAGATGTTGCATTTTTTTGATCCCATACATATAACCTTGTCATGGCTTCTCAAGGTACAGCAAAGTAGCAGACATGAGTTATGAATCGGAGACCTCGGAGTGACTTGTGCGGTTTGAGAGCTCTCTGAAAATGACTTGTTTTAATCTCAGACTTGTTTGACATTGGTAATGCATTACAGTAATCCTCCTGAGGTTTGCGGTCTCTCGCGCTGGAAAGGTTTGACAAGGGAAGTGGAAGGAGCAAGAGTGCGAGCGGCTCCGGTGCGCGAGCATAATTTAAATCCTCTTTTCCTATGTCTTTGTCTTTTTAACGTCTACAGAAAAAACACGAGTTTGGGGGCAATTTAGCAATTTGTAGCTTTTATGTTCTGTTCGTGTTATCTGTAAAATGCTCAAACACACCCTTAAGATTCACTGCCGGAGTCAGGAGCAGAACGTTGTCCCTATCTGCCAAATTATTTCACTCTCGCCATCTGAGGTTCAAAGGCGAAGTGATAGTGTGCAAATGAGGCTTGTTCTTTGATCAGCGGTGCCGACTCGCTAATCAGATCAAATGGGAACACTGACAGCCCCTCAAAAGAAACATCATTACCAAAAAAAAAAAAAGCTAGAAAGACCTCATAACACCGCGCTTATCTTCTTTCATCTCGAATTTGTTGACTACACAGTCTGACCTTTACCCTAAATGAGACATTGATGCGCATATGTTATTGTAGCGACTAGCTTTTAATACATGACGGGCAGCATACAAATTTCCTCTTTTAGGTGAGAGCCTCGCCTCGTTTTGGGTTCGACGATGAATTAATAAGATGCGGGCCGCTGCTTTCGCTCTCAAAGCTTTCAAAACACACGCTGATCATGATAATTGCCTGTCAACTTTCTAAAGATTATGCTCGCTAATTATTGAGGAACAATTAAGTTCAGCCAACAGCTGTCCAGTTTAAAAGTCTAGGGAAGATTTATTTGGATCCAAACTCTGTCTTCTGTTGAGCTTTGATGCCGTCAGACACCTGAAGGAGGGGAAAGGGTTACTCTTTCACGCTAACCAAAACCGCTTTCTCAACCACAGATTTGACCCTGAAATCTTCTAGCCATAACTGTACTATTTTAAATTTCCAGTAAGCACTCATTTGGTGATTTGACAGTCAAAAGACTCTCAAACTTGCTTAAAACTCATCAACTTTTAGGTGAACAGTGAAAGTTTTAGATTTAGTTTTTCAGCCTTGGCCACATAAAACCATTTCACCAATGTTTCAATGTGCACTTACCTACACGTTAAAGTATAGTCATTGAAACGGTGACATTTAAAGGTCAAGGTATGCTTGAACAAAGTGCTTTGTACAAAGTGCAGAAGATCACTTCTAGAGGCAAAAGCATTCCCTGCTGTTCTTTAAGGACCTCTTTGCCAATTTTAACATTATGCTTCGATAAAATCATTTGTTAAAAATAAAAAAAAATAAAGATCAAAACTGATGCAGCAGAACCAGAGATGTCGTCATTTTTATTCCACACATTACTCTTCCTTGTCAAAACCTGGCGCCCAGACTTCCCAAATGTCTCTCCGTGATGGTCTGTGTATTTGATGTCTGCAAACAACAGAAGCCTATAACTCTTTTAGTCGAGGCTAACCAGCCGAAAAGCAGACAGTATGTTTCTTCTGACTGTGGCAAAATACACCAACGGTCGATATGTTCAAGACATTCATTGCAACTAGTTTATGCTCTTAGTCTTCTTTTTTTTTTCTGGACCTCTTTTAGCAACACAGCAAGTGTTCTAAAATTGATTGAACAGATGTAATATGAAGAACCCGTTCTGCATCCTGTCATTTTGCTCTTAAGTCCTGCTTCATATGTTTGGGAGCATGTGGGTGACGGAGAGAGAAAGCATATACTCGAGAGCTGAGTGAAATAGGAAAGTTATAACTGGTGACAACTGATACGCGTGACCTTTGACCCGCAGATTAGCTGAACTTCTGCGAGGCAATCAGCAGGCAGCAGCTTCAATTAAGCATTCAGAGACAGATGAGGGGCGACCGGGGAAATACCTCTACCAGACAAGACCTTTAAAAGCTCCAATCCGTCACCGGGCATCTGGTTTTTTAGTCGCCCCATGAGGACAGAAGGCATATTTTTGCCTTCATTTCGACAGTTTTGAGGTAATTCTGGGCCTCTGCTAAATCACCTAACTGTGTCAGGTAGTGAAAAATCACCTCAATCACCTTCGCTGCTTCAGAATATCCTCTGCCTCACAGCCGTCGCAGCTATTCTGGAGCATGGCTTTAGCCTTTAACTGTATCAGGTGGCTGCGCTGATCAAGCCGCTGAAGTCCTAACTGATTGGATCTAAAGAGTAGAGTTTTTTTTTCAGCCCTGATGACTCGCAGTCGTGAACCTTGGTGGTCCTGGCTGACATCCTGAAAGTCTCGATGCTGCAGGCAGAGCGCTCACCGTGTGAGGCAGCATGAGAAATCAAATGTCACGCGGCACACTCGACTGATTCAGCACGGCCCGTCGAGTCAGCTGAGGTGAGCTGATTGTACCGAAGTTGTCGTCTTTGGAGGAGGCCTCTGCGAACTTACAGTGAATGTGGTGAAGTAATCTGCTATTGTGTTGAACTTTAAAGCTGAAAAATGCAACTTTTCTCCTCATGTCAGAACAGAGTCAGAAGCGGTGGCTCCACTTTGCCCCAGTCGGTTTTCTTGCCTCAAAACTGGACTGCAGCTGATGAAATGCATCTGGAGAAATGCCAAAGGCTATGGTGAATACAGCCATTACGTAGTATAAATAATAAAAGCTATTGTTTACATTTTTACCATTTTTCTTTAACTTTTCTAAGTTTGAAAGTTGCTCTTTTTTTTTTCTTTCTGCTGCACATTTGCTCTTTTACTTCACTTCTTTAAACTTACATTATGCCTATGTCATCTCCCTATTAACACTGTTAATACAAAATGTCTTTTGACGGATATAAAGGAGATAATATGAGACATAAAACAACCATACAGATGTATATTAGAGCGTCACTGCAAAAAAAAAAAGATAAGATTAAAAAAAGAACATAATAACACGATGACAATAGAAAAACAATAGATGCTTGAAATGCAGAGTAGAGTGCACCAAGGACTCTGATGTGCTAAACCCAGTGCTGATACATGATTTAAGAGCTTCTGTTTTTTCTCCTGGCAGTCCTAGAAAGTTCTTGTGTATTTTCAGGACACAACAGCATAACAGCATCAGAGGAGGGACTATTTCTGGGTGAGAGATCCTAAAGAATAGAAGGGGAAGTACTTAAAAACAGAGACAACAGGGTGGGATCAGTATGGAGACCTATGAATTTTTTTTAAAAAAAGGTGAAAAGTATATTTAGTTTTGTGTAGACCAACAATCTACAACCAAAAGATATTCAGTTTACTGTCTTCTTGTAACATTTTCACATATGAGAAGATATAACTAGAGGATGTTTTCTTAAAAAATGACTCAAATGATTAATTGATAATCAAAATAGTTGAATTATTTAAAAAAAAAAGAGATTAATCCCAGATGCTATACAAACAAAACAGTGCAGATGTTTTCTCTCTGAGCAGTACAGCTGTGGAAAAGTAAATCATTGTTCCCCAAAGCCCAAAGCACACTGATTTTCCTTTTTTTTTTTTGACCAGATAATGATGCCTCCGATATGCTTAAAAAAATTGTCACACTGAATTACCATTTAATTTCACTATTCAGCCTTGCCATGTTCGTTAGTTGTAATGTTAGTTGTAATTCCTTCTTGGGAGGGTTTGGCAACATCATTATCAGTTTACACAAAGAGCTTCAGTTGTGGTTCCTAAGAGCGGTGAACTTTTTTCATGATTGAAGAAATATGAGTTGTCATTCCTCTAAGTTGATTTACTCACAGCTGTGTTGCACTTATAACTGTTTTTTGTGATTAGTATAGCTAGCGACATGATGCAGGAAGATGATGTTCCTTTTTACGCTCCCACCTACAACGCTCTGATTAGTTGACAGCCATCAATGAGAATAACACCGGATGAGTTTCAACTGGGAACACTTTAGGCTACATCCAGCTAAGCGTATGAATAGCTACGACTGGACTTTCACTTCTGGACACCTGAAGCATCTCGTTAACTTCACTACTCATTCTCACACATCATGAATGTGTGAGAATCATGGATTTAAACATCTCTGCCCTCATTGCAGGCTTTGTTGACATGTTTTCATTGAAAAGCTATTTAGGATTTTGATCTACTAGCTGTGATCCATGTGATAACCTCAATGACCTGATCCCACCCCTCCCATCCCATCCTGAACTCTTCCCTCTGGTCCTGCTCACGCAAACGTGACCACATAGGATACTTCCGACAGATTGATGTGCGGTGAAACACTGTCTCAGCAAGGGAAGCCTTCAGCTGTACATGGGTTCTTATTTTAAAAAAAAACAACAAAAAACAAACATTTTGGCTGATGCTGAGGGCCTCAGTGGGAATCCCTAATTGCAAACATTAGCTGTGTGGATACTAGCGTTCCCTCTCAGCAGGCGAAGACAAGCCTGTCATTATGCAAACTGGCACCAGAGGCGATGGGTGCTGTCCAAACTGGTATAAAACGCTGCTTCTCTGCATCACAAACAGAGGAAAATGTGTCAAGACAGAGGAATGGGTCAGATTCCCCTGCTGGCTCGAACCATAAGAGAGCAAAAGCTGAGGCCAAAAAAAGAGAATAATTACACTTGAAAGCTCAGGAGTGAAACTAAATAATGAAGGTGGTTTACTCAGTTGAAAATGTTTGACAAAGTACAATAAATCATTGCATTAGAGTAAACGTACTCGTTATGTATTTAGTGGGAACAAGCAGAATGTTGTAATTAAAACTAATATTTCTTTTTCAGCTTCTCCTTATTTACTCTTTCTGTTTCTTCTTATATTTACAGCTCAGGACTTTATCTGTTTTGTATCTAATAAGACCACCAAAGAAAAACTCAACAACTAGAAATGAATAAAATTAAATATAACTTATGAATGTAAAATAGTAAAAGGACAGTTTTCGGTTCATCAGTGACACTGAGTGCTGAACTTGAGGAAGAGTTTTTATCACATCTGTATCCTTCTAAAAACTAAATCTACTGACTTTTTTTTTGATCAGGATGGAACAACAAACAGTCCGAGGACATCCGCATGGCAACCGTTCAACGTGACAGCTGTATGTAATCTTTTAAAATAAACTTTAAACTAAAAAAAAATCCCACCAGACTCTAGAATCAATAAATGAAACATCATTTAGAGCTTTTTACGTTTCAAATCTGGAATTACACAACTCTGTGAGTGTCAGTCAGCTTTTGACGTGGTGTTTTAGTGAAGTGAAGGCGCCCACCTCTATCACTGTTAGTCTGTGATTCCCCCCCTAGAAGTGAGCGAGTATTTTTCCAGTCCCAGAAGATTATTTTCTTTGCTGTGACAAGGGCTCTCTAAGCAGATGACTGCAGCTGCTGCTCGCCTTCTCGAAAGCGGCAACGTTTCTGTTTCTGTTACTGATCTGACAGGTCAAACTGGAGTTTTGTTCCAATTAGGCTCTGTTATCTTTACCTCACCTCGGTTTTACAGTGAAAACAGCGCAGGAGGAACTGCAGCAAGGAAGGTATGAAACACAATCTGGTTTGAAAGCGGTCGCAGTCAAAGAGCTGGAGAGAGTATTTAAGTGTTTGTGACGGTTCCATGGCTTTTTATTTGCTTTGATTTAATTTAAGTTGTATTAATTAACTTTAATTTAAAATTTTACACGATCAATTTCAGTTTTATATGACCTGGCCCTTATCTGTGAAGTTTTGGTCCCCACCCTTCCCTGGAATAATAAATATGTAATATATTAGTTGTTAATCAACTGTTCTGCTGTAATCATCCACCACAGTTTACGGGCCTAGTGTACTTGTAGTTTCCTTGCTCAATGGAGAATTATAAGAGCCTAGTATCCTTGTAACATTCAATGCAAGTGCAGAAAGTAGGGTGCCCTTATAGCGAGATGGAATATAGATGGTCACCTTTTTGTTAACCATATTCACTATCCTTCCCTACCCTTGATTATACTGTACAATAGTTCATATGCTCACATTGCAGAAAGCGAGAATTTCACTCTTACTGTAGCCAAAAAAAAAAGTGTTTTTCTTCTTGGTCCTTCCATTTTTGAGCTTCACTGCGCAGAATGATGTATGTGCAGTCTGCCGCTGCCAGGCTATTTTCACATTCATCTGCCCGACAAGCCCGATCTGTCTGTGGAAAGTTCCTCTGTGCTCACCAAGAAGCCGAGTGTCAGGAGTATAATTACGAGCGCAGTTTGTGACATCACACATTTTGGAGCCATTCGGAGTCCGTTGTTCATACAGTGAGAGCTTTACAGTGAACAAGGAGACATCTTCTATTCAGCAGTGAAACTGTTAAAATCAAAAGAGTATATATGTATATATGCATATTCATAAATCCTGGATTTTTAATAAGGAAGAAGAAGTAGATGTAATTTTATGGATTTTTAAGAAAGTCATTTCTTATCAGGCACAAATTATCCTGATATCCTGATATCCTGCTGTGTGTTTCAATATGTAGGGTAAAATATAAAACAGAAAATTTGAATAAAGCTGATAAATATTATTAATCTAGATATGACCACTATATGACCTTTTAAGTAGAGCAGAGTGAAAAAACCACAGCTGCTACAGTGCTACAAATGACTATTAAAATAAACATAAGAATTAATATTTGCAATGTAAGTAAATTGTATTTTGATTACACTAAAAAGATAATATTTAGGAAATTACAAAACACAATGTCATCAAGTGAAAAATAGGGTGGGAAAGTACTTTATGGTTCCCACCCAGTGTCAAACATTTCATATTTCATATTTAACTGATTGTAATATCAGTGTTTTTACTTTTCAATGAACTTAAAAGTTCATCATGTTGTTAGAAGACCAAATACTGTGTTCATGTTTTATGTTTTATATGAACGATGTTTTATTATATTTTATTGTTTATAGCATTTAATTGTGTTTCCCATTAAAGAAAAGTTACAAAACTGTTTACATATGCTGTTGATTATAGTTCTTAGAAAAAAAAATGCCCAAAATTGGAATCGGCAGGTCAGACTTTTAAAAAACTGGAAATTGGAATCGGTCAAGGAAATTGCAGTCATGAACCTCCGTTATTAAAGTTTGCTCTGTGCACCTTTCATTATGACTTCAAATGTCAAGCTCATATAACTTCTTCAACTTCCCCCGTGGCACAGAACTTCACGGAGCTTGCCACCTAAAGCCGTCTAAGTCTCTGCAGTCGTCTCGCATTTTTTTGAAATGCTGACAGTGAGAGGAACGGAATTAGTATGACACACAACGTGGCTCGAGGTGTTCAAGTTTGGTTCCAGCCATCGATTTTTTTTGACAGCTTACCAAACACAAACGCATCATTTTCACATTCCCCGAACAGAGTTGAGGCTGTTTGTTCTAATGTGATGCCATAATTGATCCGAACGCCTCACTTAAGGGAACGATGCTCGAGACAAAATAGAGATGAAACACACACGCAAAGACGAGAAAATAGACAGAATTGAACAGATTAGACTGAGACCTTTTGAAAAGAGGAAAACACCACCTGCGCCGGATGAAACGCAGGATATACAAGAGCAGCAATCATAATCATCAGCGGCACACGACGACTGCACTCACTCAGTCAGTCACGTGCACGCTTCCACACTATTCAGACTCCTCGAAGTCACGCAAACATGATTACATGATTCATTTATCTATCAATCAAAAGTCATTGACTCCGTCTCTCTTCTGGCTTTTTCTCTTGATGATGCAGTCTCACCCCTTCCTCAATAATGATATCTCTCTCTCACACGCACACATCCGACTACAGACGCTATGGCGACGTTTCTACATCTCTACATCATCTGCACACTGATAACACCTTGTTTTTTTAAAGACAGACTGAATTTCATGAGAAATTTACATGTTTTTAGTTTGAATCACAAATGAGGGCTGAAATAGAGGAGAGCGTCCGAGTGAGGTTCATTATATTTATGAATTGAAATTCTAGAGTCAGGTAGACTCATTTTCTCTCACAGTGAGCGGTAAATCAAGCTTCTGCAAACCGCTTTATAAACAGCAACGACGTTTTATTGTGCCCGAGACCAGCAGCCATGGACATGCATGGCTTTCTGATATTTTGTTGATCAAACTTGAATTTCCAATTTCCAAACTGCTTTTTTTTTCTTGCTGGCCACACAAACTTCATATTTGCTCCCTGTGTTCTGGCAAAACTCAACAGAATTTGCTTGGTGCTGCCGGTGCTCACAGATCGATCATTAAACATTAAAACACCGAGAGGAGCTTTGCCTTTGCTGAAACATCAGCATCTTTCTTTCAGGTTTTCAAACTGGAAAAACATGTAAGGTGTGGAATCGTGCATGAATCCTACCTTGTGAGGCAGCTGGATTCGCAAGATCATGCGAGAATCCGTCTTGAAAGGTTTCAAGTTATGCGTTTTTGTCAAAACCACCTGTGGTTTGGACCGACTAGCGTCCTCTGATGATTCTTGCATGATCTCGTGAATCCAGCTGCCTCGCAAGGTAAGACCGTGAGAGACGATAATAGACGATAATAGGTTCATCCGATCACCTGCCAAATATTTTTTGATGGTTCAGATGGTTCTGTGTAACAAACCATCTGGTGTGTCAATTTAGCTTAAACCGGCAGTGCTGAACTTCTGTCTCTCCCTTCTGGCAGTGAGAGTAATTACACACAAACACAGTCGACGCATGCTTATGATGGATGCATCATAGCTGCTGCAGCTTACTCCGTCGCTACTAGCATTTCACTATCAGAATTTGATCCATTCAGCCCGATTACATCTGGAAAGTCTAGAGAGCCAGCTGCCTCCATCGATGCTCCCAAACTTTTTTTAAGTTTGCTGATGACACCCGCACCAGCAGAGTCCCCCAAATCCCTAGAGAATCCAGCAGGACCTGAAATGGAGCATTATCATATCAACCATCACCAAGAAGTCCCAGCAATGCTTGTACTTCCTAAGGCACCTGAAAAAAGTTCAGGATGTCACAAGCACTGCCGGTGCAGTTCTACACAGGCACAACAGTCTCCTCGCACTCTAAACACAGGCTGCAGTGTGTTTTGTGTGGCTGTGCAGAGAAGATAATCAGGCTTGCAGCTCCAGGGTTAGAAAGAAAAGTGGGTAAGCTCATGTCTGACCCCTCTGACCCTCTGCCTGCCCCTCTTCCAAACACTCCCTCTCAGAGGAAAATCAGATTGAGAGCCCTCAGAACCAAGATCACTCGCCACCTCCACAGCTTCTTTCCTCAGGCAATAACCACCTTTAACAAGGAAAGTAAGTCTGTAAACATTCAAACTTTACTTTACCTCCATATCTCATTCACACTCATATGTATTCTGTGTCTTTGTCTGTACTGCGATGTGCAGATGCATATAGAGTTTATTTTTAATTGCTAACAGTTTATATTCTGCTTTTTTTTTCTTGCAGATTTACTTCCCTTCAACAGGAATTCACAAAACTAGTCAAAATGTACTTCTAGATTCATAAATGTGAATCTGACGGTAAGCGAGTAATTTAAGAGTTAAATGAGGACTTCCTGTTTACTGACAGTGTAATGGACTGATGGACCAGGAATAGCTGAACCCATGTCAGGCAGGTGAAACTCATCTGGGCTCCAGAGATGGTCGCCCGACCGTAATGTCACATCCTCATCTCCCTGAATGGTACAGTTAATGATGTGTGACCGATGCTGTAGGCAGTGAAGGACAATAACTGTCCACTAACCGTCCGGACACTAAATGCACCAGAGAGGGTTCAGAATAGAAAAAGGTCTCAGTATTAAATCTGCTTTGTAATAAAAAATCCCTTAATCTAGATAGTGTGGATGAGTAAGGATGCGGTCAAGTGAGCTGTTACCTTCTTCCTGCAAGACGATGTGAATGTTAACTATTCTGCATTTTTGGATTTAGTGCATTTGTGCAAATTGTATGTGGCCCAGATGCATGTGAGGTAGTTCTTTGCTCGAATTTCTTATCTCTTATGTTCACAATACATGTAGAAACCCTTGAGTATAACAAACAGTCAAGACTGTCGAGTGTATTTTCTACATTTAAGGAGAGCGTTAGGTGATTTTCAATGTTGTGTCCATTCTGACGATGGATCTCGCTCTCAGGAAACACAAGCTATAGCAAAAGAAGTTCACTGGTGCAAAGCAGAGCAAGCCTCCTCGAGCTTTACAAATGAACCTTTACGTAAACTATTTCAAACACTTGTCTCAGAATAAACACATAAAGTAGCCCCCGTGGATTAGCTTTTGTAGGTAACAGCACAGGCATTTATTTGCCAGCTAACAAAGTGAGGACTCGCAGATAAATGTGCGAGTCCTCTTGCGTTCTCGTGCATGCATCGCAAATATGATGTTTCTTTTGCTCGGTTAAATGTGAGAGGAAATGATCTCATGCTGCAAGTCAATGTTTGCATGCTGCAAAATTTGGTGAAACAGGCATCAATGTTCTTTCAAACACGGCTACACGAGCAGCCTAACCCATCCCTCACTTTTCATTAACCAACATAGGGCTGCACAGCTGGCTAAACTAATAATCCATATTAAATGACTCAATACTGAGCTCACAGTGTAATCCTTATTATCCGTTTATCTTTTGGAACATAATAGCTTTATTGCATTTTAAATTTTTAAAACTGGCAGAAAACGTTTTTGTTTTTCATTTTTTGCACCCCATTCATCTATAACTTGCCTCAAATGTACAAACTTTAAATCAAACCAAACTGTCTTCAAGCGAGTTTAGTGTTTTTTTTCTCAGAGTTAAACAGAAATAAACTTGAAATTATTATTAAAAAAACCAACACAGCGTGTAATTAAAAAAAAAAAAAAAGCTATTACAAGAAAAAAAATGAGATGATGATTATTTGTATCTAATGAAGAGATGAAAGAGCTATGAAGTTATGAAGTTTCATTACACTTGAGAGAAAGCCGGCGTGCTGAAAACGCTTCCACTCACAGACACTGACTGCTTATCGCAGTATATAATATGTGTCTCTACATCACTTGATCAAGTTCGATAATGTGGAGTGGGAGCATTATCATCATCATAATCACGATTACAATTATTACACAATTGGTCGCTCAGCCCAGGGCCAGTGTTAGAGCAGATTCGAAAAAGCTTTAGTTTGAAGCCAACATATTAGATACTGAAAAAACTCCATCTGAAGTAGATTAGCAATCTAATCTAAGCAATTGATCTCTAATTAACCTGCACGCTCCTCTCTGCTGTTCTATTACTTAACTGTTGGTGTCAATCACATGTAATTGCAAGGCTGTGACTGTACCACGAGATAGATTTACTGTGGTACAGCTGGACAAATACCGGTCTGAAAAGGTCACAGATTACTTCATGCAACTTTTAAAAAACGGGAGATTTAATGAGGCTCAGGCTTGTTCCTCTCCACCTCCGGTTTAATGCTCCGTCTCGCCTTTCTGTGATTTCAGAGCGACTGAAAACAAATAAGAGTGAGTCACAGCTCTGAATCCAAACAGAAGTGAAAAAAAAACAAGCAGCAGCAGCAGCTCTCCTCCTTTTCCCCAGGTAATTGACTAATTCCTTGTGTGATTCTGACTCAAAATAGTGACGGAACAACGCGCGGCATCAGACGGCCGTTAGGTGTTAATGTGCAATAAGAAATGCCGTGAGTCATCTGAGGCTAATTGTCTTCATAACCATTTCCCCAAACGCACAAAAAGTGTGATTCTGGCAGCTTCCCACACACACACACACACACACATCAAACACGTGACAGGCTACTCAATATGAGCTCAGCGTCATTCAATTACTTTACATCAGCTTGTCTTGTAGTAAATCCATTTCCCCACCAATTATCAATCGCTTATTTGCCTCATCCTGATGTCGGATATGCCCCATAATTCAACAGGGGAAATCTGAAAATGGGTTGCACCTGGGGCTGAGTCTGACTGAGGTGGGTACTGAGAAGGCGTTCGCACATGTGACCCACCTCGCTGCTACATCCTCCCCCATTAGACAAAGACATGCTTCGGAAGTGAGGCTAAATTGCTAAATAACTTCCAAACCCCGGAAGAGATGATTGACATCTTTTTTTAAATGGAAACGAGTTTCTCATTCCTGATTCCCGAATTGTCTCGAGTTGTGTTTTTTTCTTTTTTTTTTTTTCATGAAGCACGTCACAGATTGCTCTGTGACTTTGTGAGTCAGAGAACCGTCGGCTTTCAGTGTGTGAATTCTCCGCACGTGTTTGCCGATGGTGTTTTGCCAAATTAGAAGCAGAAGAAGAAAGTCTGCCGAAAGTGTTTTTCATGAGATGCGTCCATCAATTAATCATCAGTCTCCCACAGCAACTTTAAATCTAAGTTGCAGTGGGGGATGGATGATTAATTTTAATTCAATTAAATCTATTTTTTTTAAAAAAAAGGAAGGAATAACATGATCAATAAGAAGCACATTCACAAACTCCATGAAGTGAAAAGCCAATATGAGCACAGCTGACAATGATGAGTGTTGCTATGGTAATCCTAACTGCGCTCTTCCTACTCATCATCGTCCTCCTCACCACATGGGTTTTATGAAACAAAAAATATTACAAAAAAAAATGGATTTGGGATGAACTGAAACACCAATTACATGCCAGGCCTCATGCTCCCTTCATGCTATGTTGGATGGATGAGAAGGATCTGAAAGATTCCCACTTGCAAGCCTTCATGTCATCTGACGACTCAAGAAGATTGTATCATAACTTAGTTAGTCGATGACGTGAGGAAGGCACAATTCATTTTGTGCATTTAAAAGTTGATGTAAAACTTCTATGAGGCTCCAGCAGTCTGAGTTAGTCATATCAAGTGTATATGTGCCACATTTAAAGTCTTTATAGCATCAAATTCCCTCTTTGCGTTTCCCTGTTGAGCTGCAGGTGGAAGTATAGAAACAAAAAGAGGGACTTTGGCACTAAAAAGACTGTAAAATTGAAAGATATCTACTTGATTTAACTGATTTGGATGACTGAAGCTTCATATTAGCTTCAGATAAACTTTTATACATTTTTGCAGAGGAGGACTGTGGATTTTGTCCTCCATCACTTCCACTGTCAGTGCATTATGAAGGGATCCTCTAAAGTCCAGTATGACCAGGAGGAACGATATCCATATTCATTTTGGCACCCGACTATTGTTTAATACAGACTTGACACTAATGCCCTTCAGCCATATGAGTCAGCAGTACAGTTATCATTACTCACACACAATGAAGCACGTTTGATAAGAATGCAGTCTATTTTTTTAATAGATTAAGTTATCATTACAGTAATTTATATTCTACAGGCATCAAGCTCAAGCTCTTTCTCAGATTGAGTTACAATTTGTACAGAACAGGCAGTCAGACAAAGTAGAAAGTTTTTAAGTCACAATCCTTCCAAACAATCGTGGTTAAACACAGTGACTTGCAGGAAATGCAGTTTTTTTTTTTATATACTAACTGGAAATATTTTGCTTTTAACAAAGCAACACATTTGTCTCCCGAAGTCTCTCGGGTGAAATTTAAGCCTGTGACAGTTTTAGTCAAACACCAGTTTGGGTTGCCTGGCAACGTCTTTTGACCAAGTGTAAATGACTTTGCTTTTGTTTGATCCCCATCACGCCAGCAGGGAGATGCTCAAAGACCAGCCCGGCGATTAGAGTCACACAGCAAACACCAATGAAGAAGAAGATTTGTATCCCGCTCTCCGTAACGGATGAAGCTCAAATGTTGATTGTTAAACTTGAGGTCAGCGGTGTTAATGTGAGAGCGATCGTCTGTATTACTGTATGACTGATGCAAACGATCACAGTGATAGCCGTTGTATTGTGGAAGAAGTGGACTGGAGCTCCAGACAATTACACAGTAGAACATAAACACGGCTCAACTTTAAACCTCTCGTGTTTGCAGACGCTTTCAGCCGAGCTCTCGTCTGTTATTTACAACTTCTGATGAATGAAAATAATCTAAAATGTCATTTCTAACCAATTCCTCCTTGGAGAAGAGTTTAGTTGCAAAAATATTGTATGCCATATGATGTTCTAGCTCTCTCCAAATTCATTAAGTATTGCCTTATTTATGTTTGTGCATACATACATATATTTTCTTGAATACTAACTGCACAAATACGACTACATGACAATACAATGAATTATATGGCATACAGTGTCCCTATTAGTACAATATGAACTTTGTTATAGTACAAGAAAGTGGAAGTGGAGGCCACTGCAGCAGAAAGAAAGCAGTAGTTCCTTTTGTTGTTCTTTTAAAGACAAAATATTGGACTATTCTGACCATATTTTAAGCTAAATGAGTGTCGATACTGTGCTTGTTTGATCTGATTTTGTCACTCTGGCAATCATATGGGAAGCACATTCATTACATTGTCAATATTAAATCTTCTAGAAACCTCATCAAGGACAGTATCCACCTAACTTTTACTTTAATTAATCTTTCAGCATTTCTTTAAATAGGGTCAATGGCCGGAGGGGAGCACAAGTAGAGAATGCAATTATTCTACCGATACAGCTTCTACCGCAAGTAATAATGATGATCCCGACTTAACTGTTACACTCACATTCATTAGCTGACAATCACAATGTTCTCTCAAGTTTCGATAATGATGACATATTATAGACTTTGTCAGGGTTGTCCTTTTAAATGCTACAAACTAGCTGGACTTCAGTCCTTCTTTAATGAGGGAGTTGAATGGTGGATTTGGCAGATACCGTCAAGGGGTCAAAACTCCAGCAGCACTTATAAAGAACAACTTTATTATGAGACAAACCCTTTTCCAGTTTCGTGGCCTTCATCAGCCATAAACAGCCAGAAGACTTAAGTCTTAAAGTGCTATATAAATAGATACATGAGCTTTTCAACAAAATATCACTTTAAAGGATACATCCTGATGACTTAGCAGTCGAAAAGGGCAGACACACAAACACTAGCCTCTGCAAATATTAGCTCATTGTCTCGTTTATTTAGGTGGAAGCATTTGGGAGTGACATATTCAAACAAGCATTTCCTCTTACTGCGTGAGCCAGCTACGGCGAAGTCATGGATTAAAGTTCAGATTGTTTTTTTTTTGTTTTTTTTTAAATTTGAACTATGGACAAATCAGAGCCATCATAACTGTGGTGGTACCTCACTTGTGTAAAGGATTTCAAGTGCTTTTACCAAGAAAAACTGTCAGGGAGATCCTGTAAAAGCAGTGATATATTGAAAATATAGTTGTTAAATGTTACTTCGATAAAGGTTTTCATCTACAAAACCTTTCAATAGAATTGAGTCCAGGTTTCAAGGCTAGATGCTTTTTTTCTAGGCTGACCAAACTTAAACTTTGCTCCATTTACTTTCATGAATCTCCATCTAATCATCACATTTTGAGCATCACAGGAAATGCACACATACGTACAGCTCCAAGATCCTGGATATAAAACCTTACAAATGATCTGGTGTCACCCACATCCACCGTCTCTTTTCTGTCACCCTCCGCCATTGAAGCGGAGCCTGCGAGCCACTTCGGGGAGCTAAACTCAAGTCGCCGCTTCACCCGCATGTCATTCTCCTCTCACTGCACCCTTTTTAATGACGGCACCGTAATTTAAAAGCCGTCCGTGCTCACAGTCTTCCTGCCTGTCGCCGCGCCGCTCGCCCGAAGCTATGCTGTCGCTTTCTGCTACATGCTGCCACCGCTGCCGTTCCTGCAGCATTTCAAAAGCTCCACATCCACCTCACCATCTACTTGTAGGCTGACTGAACCTCAAGGCGAAATACTGGAAAAAACAAAATCTACCTAATCTATCTAATCTAAAATATTTATTGATAGATAAAAGAAAGAATTTAGAGTTATTTAAAATTTCACACAGCATATTTGGTTCAGAGTATCACGTGAAATGAAACACACAGCAGAGACTAAACAAATGATCTCTCTCCTGTTGGTTCAGAGTATATTTTGGGACTTTGGAGAGGTCGGCATGTGTTGGAGTGTGGAGTGGAGCCTCCCGCCTGGGGATGGACGTCTGTGTAAACCTCTTAAGATCTGGGATGAGTGTAATATTAAGTGCATATATAGCTAAAGGGATTCCACAAACTGGATTCGCTGAACTCAGAAAAGTATATGTGTGTGTGTGTGTGTGTGTGTCAGAGAGGCAGAGACACTGAGAAGGTTAATAAGGGAAGGAGAGACAGGAATGGAAAGACGAGCAGACGGAAAGTAAAGAGAGTGAAAACAGAAAAAGAGGCAGACGTCCACGATGTGAATGAATCTGACATCTAGCAAAAAAAAAAAAAGCACATATGAACAAATAGAGAGAAAATGGAGAGAAGAGGAGGAGGCGTCTGCAGAGTTTGTTCAAATCTCACCTTGGTATGACTGACCAACATTAATCCATCATTCTGTGTCATTACATTTGCAGAGCTCAGACAGACCTTCAAACTTTTTACTTCAGGCAAGAAGAATCAGGGTCAAACTAATGTTAAACTGTCCATATTGCAACTCCTCAGGCTTTCGGCCCAAATTGCTTAATATTATATGTCCTCACAACCTTGTGCAGCAACTTGCTCATCACTTTTGTTCTTGCAGAGACTACACAGCGACTGTTTTGAAATGGTGAGAGTTGAATATAACGTGTGATAATATAGTGCTGAGCCTGACAAGCTGTGTCTCCGCTGTCCTAAAAATAGCCATTTTGATGTTGTGTGGAAACAACCGTTATCCTTTCACTTCCCCTTGTATCACCCTCAGTCCAAACATCATATTTTTTTTTTGGGGATGAGAATTTAAAAGTAGCATAGTCTCGTTTCTCTTTTTGTCTTTCCGGTAATGAGCATTAGCAGGCTCGGACCGAAAAACAGCCCTGCGATAAAAAAAAAAGCACAAGAGGGCTGCGTTGGTGCAGGCTTGTTACTGCAGGAGCAGGTGAAGACAATAAAACACAAAAGGCCAGCTGGTAAGTAAAATATTATACGTTTAAAAGGCTTAACAGATGCCAGAACACAACACACACACACACAACAGTTTATAATACCTGCAGACACAATTTTACAACTCTAGGAAGTTATAACTCTGGCTACTTGTTTATCTTTCATCATGAAAATCATGAGGTAAACAGAAGAAACGTGGTGTCCGTGACGATGCGTTGCCCTGCTGCATATTTTATAATACTGTGAGTGGAATGACTTTGTAATGGCACATTGGAGACGACCTATTTAGTCAAAATTTGACAAAAAATATGAGGTTTCCATCAACATTTTGAGTGTTTTCCTTTTTCTGTTGGAATCCAGAGTAACTGTTGTAAGTCCAAGCTGACTGTCTGTTGTCATGGCTACCATCTCCTCAGAGCTGAGTATTCAAAACAACAGTACTTGGTGAAATATTGTTTTAAAGACCTTTCTTTAAAGACTGATAGTATCATGAACGTGCTGAATTAAAAAAAAATGAACTAGAATGGATCGATCTTGACATGAAATTCTTGAGCACAGTGTGGTGAAGAAGTCCGCGGGGAATAAGTGAATTTTTGGGGAAGATGCACTTGACACTTGAGAGACGTGACACGTCTACTCGCAGCGTGCGGCGGCTGAACTTTGCCACGGTAATCAACGTAAGCTGCTACACCCCCTACGGAGACCTGACATCCCTGCTGCGGAGCCACAAAGACAAAGTGTGAACTCCTCATCATTCCTCCGACAGAGAAACGGCAGGTGATGGACTCGATAAAAGCCGTTTTCTGTGCAACAGAATGAAACATATCCACCTTTGTTGAGATTATAATCGTCCATCTTTGTCACATCTGTTTCAGACAGGTGTTCATTCGATTCTCTTGTCATTTTGTGATGCTGTTTTATTGGATTGCATTTTATAACCAGGTGTACTAAAGGGTTGTTGACTATATCCTTAAATATCAACACATCTGAGTCTTTGTGATATTGTTTACACCTTTTAAAATCATTGAATAGCTTCTGCCAGCTTGTGTTTTGAATAAGAATCATAGACTATATATACAGATGTACTTAAGTATAATTTTGGAGTGCTTTACTTGGGTATTTCCATGTGATGCTACTTTATACTTCCACTTCACTGCATTTCAGAGGGAAATATTGTACTTTCTACTCCACTACATTTATTTGACAGCTTTTTGACAACATTAATTTAGAGAATGAGACCATTATCACCAGTTGAAAACATGATTGACTCAGTATTTCTAGAGAGACGTTGATGTTTTTTGAGCGGGAGCCAATTGGAGGATCCGGCGGTGTGTCATTGCACTTTAAGGTATTTCTGCATTGGCTTCAACCTCAAAACACGGTGGTAAACACGGACCTTTCCTCCTCATCTCTCCATCTCGAACTAGAAATCTGATTTGAAGTTCATTCAATCCAAACAATAACTTTGTTTCTGTCTGATTCAAACAAACTGTCCCTTCTTCCCTGCCGGCTTTGAAATTTACTCTGTTAACAGGACAAATTAACATTCACACACACACACACACATACACTTGTTCACACCAAAATTAAACACACACACACACACACACACACACACACATGCTTCTAGCAACAAATAACTCACACCATGATTTTAATGATGTTGCCTGAAACTCTTCCTGCAGGTTGTGCAAACAGCTGGACACCTGCAAAGATCCACAGCTTCTGAATGAATGAGTTGTGTATGCAAGCAAGCACGCACACACACACACACACACACACACACACCATGCAGTATTATACATGTGAGGATTTTCATTCAAATCCGAGATGTGATAGCCTTTTTTCTCGCAGCGTAGCTTTTCCAGTCACGGTCCTGTAGCCAAGAACTATAAAGCTAAAATGCATTTTGCTGCCAGCAGTCAACTTCAGCTACACCATTCTGTTTTCTTCTTCTTTACTTATACAGGCATTTGTGGCACATAATTATAGCACTCTGTTTCTCTCTCTGCAGTTGATCAAATGTGAGTGTCCTCTCTCTGTTGCTTGGTTACTTGTTTTCCTTGGTAAATGGCAGCCAGTAAAGTAACTGCAGTGAGCTGACGGCAGAAACTCATGCAGCTGTTCAAATGTTAGCCCACATGGTTTCACTTCACACACCTGGACGGGAGACGCTATCTCGTGGGAGTGTGTGTGTGTGTGTGTGTGTGAAAAAGAGGAAGAAAATGTGGGATTAAATTTGATAGACTCATTTTAAAGAGTCAATTCAGCTGTGGCGTCATGCCAATTTACTGCCAAGGGACTACATAAAATCAAAAAAGCAAACATTTATACACTAGAAGGACAACATGACTGTTATATATACCGTCAGTCAAGTCAAGTCAAGTTTATTTATAGAGCACATATCATACAGAAAGCAACACAATGTGCTTCACAAGGGTAAGAGCAGCACAGTTATAAGGACATAAAATAAAAGCATAGATATGGTTTGGTGATTTCTTACACCTCACAATGCTTTTGTCAGAGAAGAGTTGAGATCTGGAGGTTTGACATGCACAGCAGTTGCAGAAAGATCTGGTCCATTCATGTTGTAGCTAGGACTGAGTATCGTCTGAACATTTTGGCCATATAAACAACTAACAATACGACAACTTTTGGTATTTTTTGATTAAAAAAAAAAAAAGAGATATGACATGCTACCCAAGCTGTAGGTGTAAAAACTGACCTACATCTTCTGATACTCTTTTAATTTCTGTCATTTCTGCTGATGAAACTTTTACAAATTTACATGTGAATGTATATATTGTCCCCCCTGACAAATAAAAATAAATACGGTTACCTTTCTCTGCATTAGAATTTTTTTGGTTACAACTGCTACCAAATTCTATCAGAGATGCTAGAAACGATCTGAGCATGATGACATGAAGACAACATCTGGCCATTTATCAACAGGAAGGACAAAAAAACCCCACACTTAACAGTAAAATGGGCTGGTGGTCTGTGAAATACCAACTGTTGTTGATGCTGTTAGTTTTTATGTCCTTGTCTCTCTTGATAGAGTGGAGAGATCAGAGCAGATTCAACAAAAAAAGTGTCTCTGAATAAGCAAATGACCATGAATGACCATGAATGACCATGCACATTAATCAGACATGAGTAGGCAACTTCTTAAAAGACAGAATGAGTCACCTATAGAAGATGCAAGAAGCTCCACAATATTATATCAGCTTTAAAGAATTCAAAATATCCCGACTATCCACAGGCGGGATCTGGTTATATCTGCATCAATTGACAGAGACACAAGTAAAACCCAGAAGCCGCCTCCATCTCAACCTGGAGCCTCATTTGTAACCGCTGAGCACAAACAAAACAGGGCTTTAAAGATGTCACTTACATACACATTCAAGCCAGCAGCGTTACTTACGGAGGCATAACTATCCTATAAGCACCTTTCAATTCTAAAAGTTATAAGTCAACTGAATTCTTAACATCTGTGATTTATGAAATATTGGGCACAATGCGCATGTCTCACCGTCCCATCCCCAACCCCGAGAGTGCAGAGGAGAGGGCTGGACTGTATGGCACTGACACATGTTGTCAGTTGTGGAGAAGCACAGCGATGCTGAAATGCCAGGTTGATGCCAGGATGTGGCAGGTGGCAAGACTCTGTATAGCTTGGCTTGCCTTTCCCAGATCTGTCAACTCCAATGTTTTTTTTTTCCCTGGGTTTCTCTCATATTTTTACTCCCCTCCAGCCATGCTCCTGTTTTTTTTTTGTTTTTTTTTTAAATAAATGCTTTAAATTCTTCATGTGGCATCTTTAAAGGATCGTTTTTAAAGGCCCCATCTGATGCCGCGGAGGAAGATTTTTTTTTTTTTTTTTTTTTACCAAATACGTGGAGGATATTCCTTTACATATTTAGCTTTTGCATACCCTGCATGTATCCTGCAGCTGTGAATTCACTGTCCTGTTTCCCTCTCTTGGTCTAATCCCTTCCTCACAGCGAAGCATCTGCTGCAGCTTTAATCAGCGGCATGGAGACAGTGATGACTACAACCGCAGCACAGAAACCCAAAGCAAACACAGTGTTGTTTCCCTTGTTTCCCTCCACATCATTAAAACGCACTTCCAACTGCGACTGCACGGCTGTCCTCTGTATGTTTGTGTACGTGTGAGGAGAGAATTGTGCCACAGTGCCTGACTGAGTATAGGGACGTAGGGGTTTTTTTGTGTGAGCGTTTGCAGATATTCACCATAATGCGATGCTGTTTCTGAGTGACTCAGAAGAATGTGATATAAATGATGAAAAGGTGGCATGAACGCACAGCTTCAACACACAAGCAGAAGCATAGGACTTTAGATATGCTCTTATCAGGATGCAAAATGTATAGTTTCAGCCTCCTTGTCATTAGAAAAATAGAGATTATTCAAGACAGACTGCAAGAAAAACAGCAAAAAAAAGGACTTTTCGAGGGTTTATGCTTCTGTAAGGAGAACTGATTTTGGTCTCCAGTGAAAGATGAACAGTGGTCGGATATAAGATACAGTCAGCACTGTAATCAGAGAGGACATGGTTTTAAATAAACTACCCTCTATGGCGCCCGTCTACAGTTTCATCACAGTTCATGAAATAAAAGAGCAGGTGTCCTTTTTCTGAATGGGACGTCTGGAGGAAACACTACAGTACAGTAAATATAGAAGGGTTCGGGCTTGAAAACATACCGCTGCAGGAAAATGTCAAGAAGTGACTAGTAAACCAACCAAATTCCAACCTAAATGTTGTTTTGCGCATTAGCTTTCGGATTCTCTGTGCTGCTAAAGACGCCACGTTCTTATCTTTACCACAAAGCACATTGACAGTCAACACATCTGCCCTCAAGGATTTTCACACATTTCCTTATCTGCCTGCATGTGGTTGGAGAAGATTTGAGTTTTCACTCAGGTAGAGCGAACGCGTCTGTCGTATCTGTCTGATAAACATCGGGAAGGAAACTTCTCTCTTCAGCGAGCTCATCTCTCTTATCTCCGTGGGAGATCGGAAGTGATGCAGACACATCTGCATGATCAACAGCACACTTCAAACACTTCAGCGTAAATGCTGTCAGGTGCTACAATACCTCACTTTCTAAGTCGCTCCGTCACAACACACACACATCGTATATTTATTTTAGGAGATTTATGTTAAAAGACATCAAGTGAAATGTTGAAGACTACTTTTCATGCACGAGGAGTCACTTAATAAATGATCTGGTTAAAAAGATGTTTTTTTTTCCAAATTAAGAGGAAATACTGAGGATTTAATTACCCATTTAAACGCAGCTGTTCTGCGGTAATCTCAATTTAGTGAAATAAAGACAATAAAAGGATGTCTGCTTTAGATTAGATTTGGGCCAATATGGAGTGAGTTGGACAAACAATAAAGCTCTCAACCTTTTGGGCTAAATTATAGCCAAAATCTGTGCTCAGAGAAACGTCAAATTTCTTGAAATAATTCTCTGCAGGAAGACTGCAAGTCATTTTAAAATGTGTTTGATTTGGAGGGATCGCTTTAAAGAGGAGTAGGGCTGCAGCTCAGTTTGTCCCCGAACAAACTGCACTCCAGCTTTCTCATTGAATATATACGGAAGCATTAATTAGGGCTGCAACAAACTATTATTTTCATTCTCGATTAATACGTAGATTATTTTCAGTCAGTGAAAATAATGTCTGTGCTCTGCCGTCCTGTTTCCCCTCTCCTGGTCTAATCCCTTCCTCGCAGCGAAGCATCTGCTGCAGCTTTAATCAGTAGCACCGAGGAAAGTGATGACTAAAACCACAACACAGAAACCCAAAGCAAACAGTGTTGTTTCCTCGTCTTCCTCCACATCATTAAACGATCCCATAGCCAGGATAAAACACGCTGGCACCGAATGTTTCTGCAAACCACAGGGATGTTGAAACTCTCTACGTTTCAAAGTTGATCGCATTTATCGTTTAGTGTTGCATTAAAATCAGTTGAATAATGATGTTTTATGATATGACGATGCTGTGGTTAAGGTCTGGTTAGGTTTAGGCACAAAGAGCACTTGGTTAAGGTTAGGAAAAGATCATGGTTTGGGTTAAAATATCCGCTTTTGTCGCCAGAAAAGCAGCTTCAAATGTCCTGACATCTCACTAAAAATACCTGAAACAGGAAGTGAGTGGGGGTCTCAAACAGTCATCTCTGGAGCTTTGACACTTTTGCAACTTTGTGCCCTGCAACTAACTTCTAGCCAACAACCCAACCTGCCTCCTCCTAACATGGAAGTGAGCTCATATAGATGTCATCTGAACTACATATCTGATGAGTATTGTAGAAACGTTGATACGATACGTAATAAACATGTTGAAATGTAGAGATGCAACGTATCTGTGGTTTACAAAAACATACAATGCCAACATTTTATTCTGGGTTGCACTAAAATACACTTCCAACTGCAACTGACCGGCTGTATGTTGGTGTATGTGTGTGAGAGGAGGAACAGTGCCAAAGTGCGTGACTGCAGGATATTGAGCGTTTGCAAAGATTTGCCATAATTTGATTGTGTTTCTAAGTGTATCAAAAGAAAAGATATATTAGCTTTTGAAGTCACTGTTTGTATGTGTTTATGTGTTTCAATAAGATCATAAACTGTCTTTCTTGCCTCTCGGTTGCGACGGTTCTTGGCGTGTGCGTATCAAAGAGAACAACTCTGTGTGAAAACTCTGGGCAGACTTGAGCTCAGAGCCACTTGTCTGCACAAATTAGCTAATTGTCCTGCACTTCAACTTGAAATATGACATATTCGTTTCAATGGAGAAGCTGGCAAAGACACATTTTTTTCCCCCTCCTCTTCCCAGCAGTCTTTCTTTCCTCATCTCAGTGCTCAAACGGCACGACTTAGGCTCAAACTTTTGCTCTAAAGCTGGTGTGACATTTTAGGAAAGTAGCTAATCTACAGTAGAAGCTCTGTAAATAATTGTTGGAAGTGCTGTAAATAACTGCTGTAAATAATGTAATATCTCTCTGCCTTTTAATTTATTGTAAATGTGTTTCTTTTTTTAACCTGACTGAGCGAACCACACATGAATTCCCATGTGCACGTACCATGTGCCTGTGCAAATGGCGACGAAGTCTCTTGAAACTTCAATCTTTAAAAGCTGGCCGAGGATTTCTTCTAGTGGGAAATGTTAAATTGCAGCAATCAAGGAACAAAAAAGTTGCACATGTGCAACACATGCAGCTACGTGTGTGAGCGAACACACATTTCTAAAAGGCAGGTCAGGGCTGTAGCTAGGACTTTAGAGACACCGAGGAAAATGTTGTCTAGAACCAAGAAAAACATGCACGTTGCATGTTGTTTCTTTATTCAGTCAACTGTATTCTATGTTATTTACTAATGTAAAAGCGGCAGTATGTGAGTTCTGTAACCTCCTCAATCATTCAAATGAGAAAATAATCAAATTTAAAGATACTGAATCTAAAAGAAATCTGTGTTAGCCTCTTTAAAAAGAAAACTCAGGTCATTCAATCCCTCAAATATCCAGAAGAAAGATGCAGAGGATACGATTCTCACATGTCCTCAGTAATAGGTACACCTGTCATGATTTTTTTTTTTTTTTTTTTTTTTGTGGCTGATGGAGGATACAGGTTATGTGTCATTTTCTGAAAAGCAAAGGATCAAGAAAAGGATAATTAAAGGAAAAGAGGTGGCGCCGGAGGCTGAGAACTATTAGTGACAGGTGGGATAAATCACCTTGTCAGGCATTACTGGAAACGGGTTGGAAACACCATATAATGGAGCCCTCAAACTCCCTGAACACAAACACACACACACACAGCACCTCCTGCTGACTCCTCACCATCTGGGAGGATAAGAGATTCAGATGCTTGACAGACGTCGGATTCATCGCTGGAGATTTTGACGGCATCGTTAGCACGCTCCGATTCACAGATATGATGAGAGTTGAATGGAAGCCTAGGCATCCTGTGTTGTTGTTGGTTTTTTTTTTCTTTTTTTTTCCAGTGCCACAGTTTGTGTGTGTGTGTGTGTGTGTGTGTGTGCACGCTCAGCTTCATGCGTCAGCAAATGCCTTTTTTGTATGAATGGAGGATTTCTTATTGAGATTAAATAAGCAGTTGCTGAATGAATTATTCAGTCTGTGAAAGAAAAAAGATGATGTACCGTGTTGCCTGCCAAGTCTGCACTCCAGCAGCTACCAAATGGCATAAGTGAGGCTTCAATGGAAGGATAGAAAAAAAAAAAAGTAAGTCGTGCTGCAGTTGTTCTGTGAGCTGCAGTGAAAGATCAATGCGTCAAAAATGATCCACAGGTGGGTTGAGGTGATGGATGATGAGTGGATGAATCAGGGTTACAAAGGGTAAACCCCTGCTACACCCTAAATTCATAATCTAATTTTTAAAAAAGTGAAAAAATATTGAACAATTCTGTAAATGACAAAAATAAATGAGTAATACTGTTAAAATCTTGCTTTCTGCACTGTGCAACCATGGTTAAGGTTATTGTAATATTGTGTTAAATCTTTATATCTTTAAATCATCTTCAGAAATGCTTCTATATTTCGGCATTAGAGTGAATGAATGGGGATTGTTTGTTTCCTCCTTAGTTAATCTGCAGCTACTGACCTTACATTACCTCCTACTTTGTTGATTTCAGGCAAATTTGAACACTTAACATATACTCACAACAAACACTAGTTATGCATTAGTCATATATGTAACTTTATTTTCTTTCTTTGAAATATGACTACTGTCACTATATGCAGACGTGACTCTATACTGTTACATCCTGGATCGATTAAATGTTTTTGTGTTTTGAGGTTTTGTAATTGAAGTTTTACTTAAATTTGTTTCTTAAAAGATGGATTATTTATAATTTACTCTCAATTATGAAAAGTTGTCAAATCTTTTCACATTGTTGTTTCGTTTTCGTATGTTTCATCGTATGTCTGTATGGCACCTGTGATATTCGGGCAGCTTGACAGGCTAACTTTAAGAAGCTGGATGTGAAAACCTTCTTATCCCATGCAGAAGTAAAGTCCTTAAAGTCTTAAGGACAAGAATATATAGTATTCCTTAAATGATTATTTTAAAAAAATATATAAAACTATAGATGAATTTCTTCCACTAGTAACTGTTTGCATCATTATCTACTTGGAGGCCATGGTTCACACAGAGTATCTATCTCCTGCCTCATTTCTGAATAAATTATAGACGTAGATGTCAAACTGAATAAACGACTGCATCATCTGAGCAAATAGAGGAAGAAATGAACAAACAATTGACAAATGTACTGTAACAACACAAGCGGGCAGAGGTGCCGTGCTCTTTCCATCTTTCTGTTTGCTTTCACGCCGTGTGAGACCGAACTTTCCCGTTGAAGGCAATCATCTAGAAAACAGGATCTGTAACAGGACACCTGAGGTGGTGAGGAAGGAGGGTAAGGTAAACAGCAGAGCGTGAGGAAGCTGAGAAAGAACGAGGGGAAAGCTGATTCTCGGAGAGGAAAGAAGAAGCTCGCTGCTATCGGATCACTCTGAGTCTGACTGACGGCAGCGTATCGACTTATGGCTCGAACATGTCTGCGAGGAACGGTGCGCCACGGTTGCATGAAAGTCCCTGACATGAGATATTACATTACAGGATGAGTTTGATATGCAAAAAAAAATATGAGGTGTTAGTTGAAGATAGCTGTAGTGTGACAGTCATTGATATTTATGGCGACATTTCCTTTCACACATCTAGTAGGGTTTCAGGGTCTTCAGGGTCAAGGGCGATTGAGCCTTTTTTTGACCATTAGGAGTGCTTGAAGCAAAACAAACATTCAATGTTTTGACAGCTAGTCACAAAATCTGAATATGGAGACATATAACTCATTAAAATGTCTAAACATGAATTCTTTTTTTTTTTTGCTAGTTAACAGAAAAAGTTTAATATATTTCTCAGGGGCCAAGTTAACCAACATACTGTCACCCACACACTTATGAAGCCCGATGGGGATTTAAACAACACACCAACACACCACCAAAGATCGCCACACAATTCTCCAGTGAAGCAAAAAATACAGTGAAATTCTTTTTAATTAATTGCCAAATCTGAATAAGAAACTAAAAGCAGGATTGGTGTTAACTTCACTTAAACTTGAGCAACTTCATTTTTTTTTTTTTTTTTTGCTCCAAACTCTCAAAAACTCTTTCAAAAAAAAAAATCAAACCTGCATTAATAAACATAAAATTGCACTCAATAATAACACTACTTACTACTTATCTTCACATATTTGAAAAGAAGCATCCATAATCAATATTCTGGTGCACATGTGATGTAATGTATTTGCCAGTTAAAGGTGAGAAATACTTGTGACTAATAAATAAGCTCATAGGAGACATGCCTCCAAACCATCTGTACATACTTATGCAACTTTATTACATAAAATCTGCGAGACGTGAAAAACACAACATCTCTCCCCTTTGACAAGCTAACAGGAAGTGTTGCTAAACAGCTTTCACCAATCAAAACCTTTCACAGGCTGTAGAAGAGCTGCATTAGCAGTCATGTAGGATGAAATCAAAGTTGTTTGCTGAAAGGTGTTTTACACTGTAGATACTCTGTAATGGAGGGCTGCAATTTTGAACCAGTGCTACTTGCTTATATAAAAAGTGTTCATGGTTAACTTTTTTTTGTATTTTTATGAAAAACTATGAGTTAAGCACTTGTTTAGTTGTGTAATAGATAGAGAAATAGGTACATACAGAAATACGTACATGAATCATCACAGATTTTGCATGTACTTACATGGATACACACACTGTTAAATATCACATTATTGCTGTTGATCAAGGAACTCACACGTGCATACGTGTACAGCACATGTGAATTGATTGTTATTGTAGTGGAAATACTGCTGTTGTCGAGGATGTCACTATTTATTACGAGCTTTTATTCATTTGATGTATTTCTGATGTTGATGTTTGTACCCATTTTAAATAGAAAAGCCTAACCAGGGACAGGGGTTGCAAATTAGCCTTGGCTAGAAACCCTTTATGCAATGCATCTGTGTCATGTTGTTTTAACTTGTTGCAATGTTTTTCTGCATGGTCCCTGACAAATAAACTAATAATAATAAATAATTTTGTAGTCATGTATGCTGAAGAGGATAGGGAATGATTATCTGATTGTACTTCACTGTGTTCAACTAGGAAAGTGGATATTTCTTTTCCATCTGCAATTAGTCAATCAATACTTCAATTGGCAGAAAATTAATCTGCTGCTGCAAATTCATTTTTATCTTTTTCCAAGAAAAATATTAAATATTTGATGGTTCCAAGTGCTCAAAAGTTTTACATTATATTAAAGTGACTATCTTTGGGTTTTGGTCTGTAAGGTGAACAAAACAGGACATTTGATGACATCACATTGGGGCTCTAGGAATTATGAATCATGTTTTTTTTTTTCTATTTTCTGGGGTTTTATAGATGCAGTGATTAATAGAAAAAAGAATTGAACGATGAATCCATATTGAAAGTTATCCTTAGTTGCATCCCTAGTTTCCTTGATTGTAAGTAATCAATTCTTTTTGTTGTTTTGTGTTTGTTTGTTCGTTTAACTCAAAGGGTACACTTGCACATTGTCTATTTTTCTCCTTTTTGACATTAAAACTTTTGATAATAAGGATACATTTCAATCAAATTCATTCATGTGTGTTTAATCTACATTACTGAAGTGAATTCGCATTTAACATCTCATTTTAAAAGTTAAAACTCGTCTATTCAGGAAGGTGCGGTTTGAAACGGAGTGTATATACAGTTACATATGACTTATTATGATTCTATGAGAAGAAAAATATAATTATAGGGCTGTGACTCAAGCTGCCTGCAAACACAGAGCGTGACATGACAGCTGTAGGATCCAAAGGTCTTGCTAAGCTACCAGGAAACATTCCTAAATTACCTCTACAGATAAGAGTAATGCCATTACAGCTCATAAAAAATTCTGAATCTCATGCAGGAAAGTGTATGTAAAATGGATCATTGGCAGGAACCAATGTTAAAAATTAATCTATTGCCAGAAGGCCAACATTAACATATATTTTGCATATGTTATACATGGTGAATGAAAGATAAGACAGTAATGAGATGCCACACTTGCCAATACATCGCAATGCAACACGTGTGATATGACAAATATAGATTTTTGCTATTGAACTTTTTTTCCTATCTTTATTCAAGAGCGTAGGCTTTCAATTTGAAAGCGTGATTTATTGATTTAATGTTCAGATTTTGTAACTATTTCCCTGAATACCCTGCCCTCATAATCAAGTAGCTCCTGCATGCGCTTAGATTTGCTCCGCTTCTGCTCAACCCGTACGCCTGCATTCAGATGTTCGATTGCTTGCAAAGATTTCCCGCTCCAGCTTCAGCCCTCGCACTGAAAAGGGAGAGCTGTCAGAGCCGGCATGTATGCTCCTAAAAGTGTTTTTGATTTGACTCAACAGAATCTTCGGTGTCTCAGTTATCCACACAGATGAAATATCAACACCTTTACTCACAGACTGATGCGTTAATATATGAATCTGTGCCGTTCATGTACGACCTCATCTCGATCTGTGTCAAACAAACAACACAGTAACACATGTGTGACCGCACTGCTTAACATATGTGACATCAGGATGTATGTATGTATGTATGTATGTAGGGCACTGCGTGGGCCACTGTGAGACTACGTCATAAATCACCTGCTGGCTGACGACGTTTCTGTCGAGGCTGCTGAAGGTTACAGCCATCAACCAGACCAGGAGCCAATTCACAACGTCGCAGCATGAAACTAGGACACATAGTGTAACCCCACCATCACGTAACTACACCTGCCATACTTGAAAAGACCTTAGCCATCTACTTTTATTAAATAACTCTGATCCTTTACCCAAGGCTGCATGTCTCCTCACCTTTCTCTGCCAACAACATGTTTTTACCTATTTTGTTCTTTGTGTATTTTTTTAATGAAACTCAGGAGACAAATGTCCATCAAGTTATGATATCTTGATTTTGATCTAAATTTAAGGTTTCCATATGATTGCAGGCCAGCAGCTAAAGGGATACTACTCTTGCCAACAATATAAACACATCTATTTCTATCATATTGATATGATGGTATGCATATTGACATGCAAGCTGGATGAAGCATGCACAAAACTTGTGAAAGCTTTTGAAATGGTCCAGAGCTATGGTTATTGATATGCAACAAGTGTATGCATTGCAAACACACACTTTCAAATTGCATACATGATAAAAAACTGTCATGATTTTCTTAATGTAATTTCTTATCAGGCTGAGGGTCTGTGAGTTAAACAAGCAGTCAGAGTAGTAAAATTGTCCCACTGCTCCTTGACAGTGACGATTTAAGACAAATTCAAATCTCTCAACTCTGTCTCTCAACCTCCAGGCAAAAAGGATGTAAACAAAGCAGAGGAAGCTATAAAATGACTCTTTACATCACAAATCGGCAAAAAAAAAAGACCACCCAATAGTCTCAGCATGATCCCTTTTTTTAATCAAACCAACAAGCCTGAGGGTTAGACAGATTATAGAAGCAGCGAGCAGTGCTGCGGAAATCATAAATTCCTCCTCTGAATCAAAAATCAGAAGATGAGAAAACCCTTGAAGAAGGAACCAAGGCTGTCGATTTATTTTTTGATCTGCAGATCTTTGAGACTATTTTATAGCACAGAGCAGCAGCCATATCTGCAATTTTTTCCAGATAAAGACACTTTTTTCTGGGTGGATGAATAAATGAACAATCAAGAATAACACACACGTATGCATATTTAGCACTTTTCTGGCAGAATTTAGCATGATGACCAACTATTTTCTGCTGGATTTTGTGTTACCCCCTTGCTTTACTCTATAGGTTAAACTTCACATGACCGAATGTGTGAGGTTGAAGTTCATATAGAGAGTGTCATTAAACTGTATATCCTCTTTTTAAATACAGAAAAAAAGTCATATGAGATAATATCTGCAATGTTTGTTGTACGCATCATTATTAAAAGCTGATTAATGCTCTGCTCACCTATCAGTGGGAACCTCCTTCATCTCCGGCATCTGGCCTGCAGTGCAGTTATTCATGTGACCATCAGTGCAGAGAGTCCCTGCAGACATAAGATCACAATTAAGACATTAGTATAATCATAATATCCATATGATAATCATTTAAATTATTAATAGCATATACAAAACGATCCATGCAGTCGATGGTTGAGCCCCATTTGGACTAAAATAAATTAACATAAGCATATCAAACCAAATCAAAATGATGCAAATGAGACAATTTTCATTGACATCTGAGGCCCGCTGCTAAGTGACCTGGCACTGGATGATCATTTTGGATTAGACAGATGATAAACTGCAAATCAGTTTGCCAATTTTTTATATTGACATAAATGAAAATTCATCCTCAAGGTAAATTGTGACATAAAACTGATTAAAACAAATGTAATTATGTTAATAGTAGTTTTTTTTTTTTTTTCTGAAATCACAACAGATTTTTGTTAATACTGGTTAAACTAGAGCTGATCAGCAGCTGGAGATAAACCTACCGTTCATTTTATTTACTGCTCCACTTCACGAACCAATTAGATGTAATTTCTGTAACATATAAAATGTAAATAATGTCATCACTAGGTTTAGTGTTATAATTCTGATATTACTTGTTTATCGTAGAGTGTTACAGTAAGACCTGATGCTTCATGCACTATTGGTTGTTCATTTCCACCAAGAAAGCCATGTCAAAACATTTTAACTGAAAAACCTGCAGCGTTATTTGTCAAGTAAAATCTTATATTTTAATTCATGCATCATTTCATCTATATATATAATCCGCCAGTGATGGTACAAAGCTTGGTTGTTGGGTAAATATAATTATCATCGCCATGCGGGCGGGAGGCGGTGAAGGTCGGCCTGACAGAGGGGTCAGGGAGAGGCCGAGAAGGTCCGTGCCCTGCAGATTTGCCCCCTGAATAACAAAACCCATGATGTTTCAGCCATATGGGCAGCTGTCAGAACTAGTTCATCATCCTCATCATCATGTGGACATCATGTGGACATTTAAAGATGACACGCCTCCATACAAATCCGACAGCAGAATGAACTAAGTCTCGCAGTTATCTACATGATGGATAATAACGAGCGCAAAGCTTCAGGCAACAGATGGAACATTTTCTGTTAATAGGGCTTCTTCCAATAGTTAATGTATATGAACGTAACCACAGCCACTGATGATATGAGAAAGTTTCAATGGTTATGTTTAACTATGGAGTAAAATAACTGTTGGTCCTAATGGAGTTAAAATCTGTTTACTCTGTGTCTGGGTCACCCTGTAGCCATTCAGGACGCAGCTGACAGAACAGTCCTGCTGCAGACTGAATCTCATAAAATATTTAAATTTCAGCCACAAGCTGCCTCTCCATTTTGGAGAGGAGCCTGACTGGAGTCATGGCAGCTTTGTCCTTGCATTGATGCTTCGTTCCCATCTGGGAGCAAATTCACCCCAATTGGCTTTACCTGTTGACTGGTCTGGAGGCTCTCCAGCTTTAGTTTTTTGTTTAAAAAATGGAAATTTCACCAATTTAAAATGAAAGGGTGTAGAGAAGGTGAAGTTCATTAATTTGACAGAATTCTTTATGTGTCTGAGCCAGCTGACTGCCTGAACACAAGTTGTCTGAGAAATATGCTTTTTAACCTGAACTTAAACCTTAATGAATCAACATTTCAGACACCAAAAGGCCGCACAACAAGCTGTTAACATTAGGATAATATCACCTCAGAAAACGGATAGTGATTCCTTTAACAAACAGTTGCCTATTTCCAGCAGACAAAGACCAACACTAACATTGATTTGGAGTTGTGTCCACCTGGTGAATGTAAATCCAAAATTCACTCTTCTTTTAGATATGGTTTGGTCACCAGCTAGTTTATAACTTGTTCTGTTTACTGTTGGTGCTCTTCAGGGAATTCTGGTACTCATTGTATCACGTGACCTACAAATTTGACTGCTGCCGATATGCAAAACCTGCGGCATGGTCCAGCTCTGTTCCTGAGGTCCCGACTGACCTTCTGTCACTGTTTTATTGTTCAAGAGAGCTGATCAGTGATTCCAACAGTCAATTAGAAGAGTCCATTGGATTGACAATATGAGCCTCAAATAGCTATGTTAGTTGGCAAGCTAACATATCTCCAAACTAACATTTTAGTCCATGCTACAATGCCAATGTATGTTAACAGTGTATGTCCTGGAAGGAGTTTGAGTTTTAGGTGACTGTAAAACCCAAATATGAAATGAACAAAATGCAGCACCGTGGTTGCTGTGGGATTAAGCTGTCAGTATACTCCATCAGAACTGCTTGTTGGATGGTTGAACAGCTTTGGATACTCGCTGTCCTGACACTTTTCATTAGAATTTGGTGGCTGTGTCTGACATTTTCTGTAACACAACCACGTCGTCACGATGAGCCAGCTGTGCGGAGGTAGGAAAGGCGGCAGGGTTTAAACTTCTCTCTATAGTTACTTTTTGTGCTAACAACCGAGCGCAACACTTTGACTCCATGTGACTGTGTGCCATTATCCATGTATTTAAACAATATTGCATTTCCCCATTTTCTATGACAGCCAGCTTTTCACTCTGATTTTGAGAATAGCCATTCTCAACACCAGTTAACACATTTAATTGTACAAACCACTTCTCCTTTTTTTCAGGCTTCTCACGCTTAGAGAATGATCAAACCGGGTTAGGACAGATTTGGCCCCGAGAGGTAAGATGTGAATAGAAGGAGAACATGGCATGGAAATGAAGAAATAATCACAGAGGGAAAGAAAAGGGAAAACATGAGAGGAGACTCAAGCTAAAATAGTGAGCACAAATAACAAAGAAAGACAGTGATACTGCATCAGGACCACCAGACATCTCCAGACTGCCTGACTGCAGCATTGTGGGGGTGGAGGGCTTGTCTGTGTTTGTTAAACTGCGTGGCATAGAGCTGGTTCAGGTCTCCTGAGGTTCAGCCAAAGGTTTTCAGTGAAGGTGGGGCCGTTCCTTAAAACTAGGCTCCTGTGTATAGGAGATACAGTTTATCTCAGCAGTTTACAGCAGCCTCCTGAAGGTAATAAACTGAGCTCCAGAACAAAGAAGTAAGGTCCAAGTAAGTCTTCTATATATATCTGTGTACTATCTATTCCTGTGCAACCATCATTTATTTGCATTTTATTTTGTAATATGGCATTACTCTTAAATACTTTTTAAACTGAGTGTGTTGCTATTTACCTTCCTTCTGCTTTCTTCAGATAATATAATGCTGAAGTATTCTCGTTTCAATAGTGAAAATACCTGAATCATAACAGTGCACACACTCTAAGTGTATACATATGCTTCTAGTACAGTGTATACACACTTACACTACAAGTATTTAAGTGCATACATAATTTCCACAAAGGAAAGCACAAACTATACAAGATCAAATAAACAGGTTAGTGTGCATTTTGCCCAGTTGAGTTCCCTGAGTGGCAATCACCTCATGGTAATTTAATAAAGTGTAATTTTGTTTGGTAAAATGAACCAGCAAAGCACAATAGAAACTCAAATAATAGAGGCCATAAACATTCAGGCTCAGGAGGCCGTGTGTCAAAATTTAATGATGGTACAGTACTGTGCTCACATGCTGAATATTCTTAAATAAATTTGTGTGTCATCAAAATATCACAACTGTGGGGCAAAAGGTAATTTCTGCCACTTAGCATGATAATACGGCCCTATACATACATGATCGCATAAAAACAAAGTAACAAAACAACATTTAGTTTCTCTGATCAACAGTTAAGGCTTTGAAACTGTTTCAAATACAACACATTTGCATAACATTTCAACACAAAATGTGATCTTTACCTTTTGAAATAAGTGACACCAACCTTCCACCAACTGTTACACAGTGACTGACGGCACAAAATGAAAATAAAAGAAATGATAATTATTGAAACAGCCTTAATTTAAATATCCATATGAGACTTTCATCACCACAAGACCAAGATAATGAACTGGTGGGGGCATTATTACAGAATTATTGCTTAGACGCTACAGAGTTTGTGGCTTTCAAAAAAGCTTTTTGTACTTGTTTGTATTGTTTTAGGAATAAACTACCAACTAGCAACAGAATACAAATTACCATATTTTCATTTCCCCATTCTACTTTCTTACATTTCTTACATGTTTCTATTGAAGTTCTGCTAAGTTCTCTTTAATAAACCATCTCATTCCTCTTTACTATAAAACAATAATGCTATATTCATCCCAGGTCATGACATGCTTGTCATGACTTGATGTTGCTTCAATAAGTTATTACATACTGGTATCTGTGAAAACACAAATCCTTTCTGTTTTTGTTGAAAACATAAATAATTGGACGCCAAAAAAAAAAAAAAAGTTTAAAATGATTCTTTGGTCTGTGTGGAGCCACAAAATGCTGCAGAAAAGTTAATAAGAGCCAGTAACCTGCAATGAGGTCTTCTTTATTGCAGTGAGCTACAACCATAAAACTCCTCGACTTTATTTCAGACAGTGGCACGTTTTTATCCAATTTCTGCTGCTGCTGCTGCTGCATAAAACAGACAGAACAACTGAATTTTAGGCTCGGTGACATGTAATTACTTTAGGGATGAGATGTAGGTAGAGTAGATGGAAGCAGCTTTGGTACAGTAGAGATTTACAACAGTGTTATATATTTACAGTGACCCAGGATTGAATAACATAGCAAAATAGATTATATTAGATGATATACTCTGTTGTAATCTGTTTAGTTCAAGTACACACTGATGTCCTGGTCTTATTACCAGCCAGTCCTGCTCACAATGTAGATCTGGGGAAATATAAAAGCTTGTTGAGGTGATGTTTGGTCGCCATTGTCTCGACAGTAGTAGGGAGACTAACAATTGAACCAACAATTTAAGTACACAATAGTTAGAATCTAAAAATAAATGTTTAAGAGTGATAAAACCAACATGGATTAATGTTTAATAGTATAGTTAATGAGTATATGGCATTGATTGAAGATCGTTGTGGCACTTTAAAGAGATACAAATACACACACCCTCACAAACACACACTCAAACAGTCAATCTTTCTACTGGCTCCATATTTGCTAACCCAGATAGCTTATGGAAGTGGGCCACTTCAGGCAATGATGCGGCACTGCTGGCCTTCGTCTGGCCCAGACAAAGTGGGTGTGAGCCAGAAATGGCCTGAATGTAAAATAGCAAATATAGCCCAAATATCCCAAATCAAATGTGGGCCTTTTTTTGGTAAAGATGCAGTGTTCTTCTGTGTGTGGACCATTTCTGGTTTATCTAATTTGTTTTTGATTGACATATGGTTTGTTTGTGGCCCAAGTCTGGGAAACAGGAGAGGACCGCCCAAGTGCCATCACTCCACATGGTATGTGGGCTGGATTAAAGTGCTGAAAGTGTCCTGTATAGGCTGGATCTGGGCCAGAGCGATTTTGCTATCTGGGAATGCACATCAACACGGGAAACACTCTGGATATGTTGTGTGGGCTTTAACACAAATGCAACTTGGACTAATGGATTGACCACAGGAAACAAATGGCATGATGCCAGGCTGTTAGAGTGCAGCTGTAACTGACCAGTAAGGTTTGTGCCCGCTGGGTTACACACACACACACACACATATGTACTATCAAATTTCTGAAGACCCTTACCCAAACCAACACAACTAGCCTCCTAATTCAAACCACAGCCCTAAAACAAAGTAGATCTGAAACAATTAGATAATGAATTAATTAGTTGATTGACAGAGAATTAATTGGCAACAATTATGGTTATCATCAAACACTCCAATCGATTCTCTGGTTGGAGCCTCTACAGTCTGTAATTGTAAACTGACAATCAACAGATGAATCAATTATGCAAATAACTCTTAATTGCAGCCCTAAAACATAGTCAATGGTGGCTTAAAGGTTAAAGAACAGGCATCTTCCCTGATGTCTTCAAGAGCTGTTGTAAAACTCTAAGGGAACCCAACCTAGATGGTAATAAACTGACCAGCTAGAGAGACTTAAGCTCTTTCAATACTTCAGCTCAGCTTTTAACCAGAACCAAGAGGAAAGAGCACATTAGTCCAGTTTTAGCTAATCTACACTGGCTTCCTGTAATGTTTAAAATAGACTTTAAGGTCGTCCCCTTTACATACAAAGCCCTTAATAAGCTAGGACCAAACTACATTGCTAGCTCCCTTGTTAACTATCTGCTTTCAAGAACACTGTGATCATCTGCTGCTGGTTTATTGGAGGTTCCCAGCAACAGCCAAAAGAAAATCAGGAATGCAACCTTTTGTCAATCACACCCCAAAGCTATGAAACACACTATCAATAGATATCAGAGAAGCTAGCTCGCTGAATATTTTTAATACGAAAACTAAAAACTTCTCTCTTCACTTTAGCCTTTAGCTAAATACGACTTTCCTGATCCAGCTGGAAATTCTTTTTTGCACTCTGCTTCACATTTATTCACTGCTGCTCATTTTAAAATGTTGTATTTAACTTGACTTTATGTATTCTATGTTTTTATATTTATTTTATGTCCATTTTCATGTGAAGCACTTGGCGCATGTAATTTCTTTATTGTAAAGCACTTGGAGCTGCATTTCTTGTATGAAAAGTGCTATACAAATAATGTTTATTATTATTATATTAAGTGTGGCCAGGAACAAATTCCCAACAATGTCCGCACTAAACTGAAAGTATATAAGCACACACACAAAGAGAATTTATCAAAAAATATATGATGCAAAGAAAACATTCGGGAGGTTAAAATACACCTCACACAACACTTTTTTTTTTGCTGTTGTTTTTCTGTACAATGACACTGACAATGTATCATGAAGAAAATCTTTTTGTACTCAGTGACCTAAAGCATTAGGCTGCACCATCACACGAACACAACACATATTTCACACAGATGGACTGGAACTAATAGACTATGTGAAGACAGACCACACACGACCTAGAAACTTCTCAGACAAGAATGACAAATAACTTACAGTTGCGTTGTAATTTACTTACATAGATTATTTTCTGTTCCTTGGAGTTAAACCCGAGTCTCCACCAAATCTGGCCAAGTTTATTTGTAATAAGAAGCATAAGTTTCTCTCAGAGGGCTTTACAATCTGTCCAACATATCACACCCTCTCTTCCTTAAGTGAAATCTCTCAATGTTTCTTTTTTGAGATACAAACAGACAACAACAACAACAAAAAGAGAGATAAATAAACACAGTCAAATCGCTCCCTTCCATTAGAGATAAATACTGGGCAGACATTAAAACATCTTAAGATTTATTGTGAATTTCTCAGATTAAAAACAGAGGAAATAGACTGAATGGCAGACAGATAATAACTTCTTTCCAAACTGACCTATCATCCAATTAAAGCCGGATACCTTAGCCAGCAGGAGACTCATGACCAGCTCATGACCTCTCACTGTGTTCTTAGGAATAAATATGACGAATAAAGTGGCTCAAGTCTGCCATTTAATTAATGGCAGGTGCATACTGTATTTTGTACTGCCACACAAAGCAAATGTGGATGTGGATAAGCTAAAGCACCACCTGATTGTAGTTCAGATTTAATTTGATTTTAGTCTGAGATATGTCTACATAGTTTGGGTTTTGTCTGTGAAACACAATGTTGAGTCATCATATCAACAGATATCGTGGAGTAAAAGCTTGTTTCTGTTTGGTTATATCAATTTGAAGCTGAAGCCAATGTGGAAGTACCTTAAAGTGCATTGGCGTCACTGCCATCAATAGACTCCTGTTTAAAAAGCATCAACTTCTCTCTATGAACATTAAATCACACCACGATTCATGATCCTGTTTGAGAGATTTTTCCAGAGTAACAGTAAAATTCTGAGGGAAACAATAAAGCCATTGTTGTCGCCGTTGTCATCATATTGATGTTAACATGCTTTTGGCAACATAAGCCCGGAGATATGAGTACTGGCCTTCACTGAGAAGGAGACAAAAATGCAACAGGACAGCAAGCATCTGCGATCGATACTCTGAAGATCTATAGGTTATTCTTCAGTCTGTCTGAGTCAGACTCTACTTAATTAACCAGAGAGTGAAACTTGCTCACTTAGTTCAAGCCAGCAATGCAATAACAATTACATTTCAGTTAAATCATAATTAGTTAAGATTTATTTATCAATTAAGTGTCAGCTAATTAGTCAGCTGAGAATGTGAAATAGATCCAATCTTTCATTTAGACAAACACTAGTTGTTTTTTTTGTAAATGATATTATTGTTTTAAATCATTATTATTTTAAGACAGTGAATGACCTCTATAAAGGCAAGATACATGTAGCGTAGCATTAGTGTAACTCCCTTTCCTAGAACTCGATACAAAAAACTACAAATTGAAAAACTTTTAATCTTTTTTTGGTTAATTGGGTGTGAACATTGTCACAGATAATAAGATATGTAATATGTACTTTGCACTCCTTGCAATTAGAAATGAAAGAGCTGGCATCTCAACCACTGTTTGCTCCTCCAACATCCAGCTGTCCGTCATCTGTTCCTCCATATCCTTCCACTTAGTGTTATTCTGCTTTCAGCTACACTGCTTTTTATCTTCCATGCAGCAACCTGCTGACCCAACCATATCATTTTACATTTCCCCGCACCAGCAGGCGGTCCTATAGATCCGCTTCTACAATGTCAAGCAGCATGACTGAGACATGGAACAGCTCTGGTACTTTCATGCGTCACAGGTAATGGTGTAACGGATCGTAGTTGATCCGTGACCTGTATGGATCACCCCCCACGGTTTGGCATGAATGTGAACCACTGATTAACTGCGAAATTGAATGTCTCATTAGAGACAAAGCGGAGTGAATCTTGAACATCATTTCATCAGATGGACACAATGGGATGATAAGGTTACTCTGGGTCTGCTGGATGAGTAATATGTGCCATAACATGATTGCATATCAGGATTGTGTTTAAAGGAATTTATTATCTTTCTGTGCCCTAGTTGTCAATGTTTGTCACATAGGTGTACACACTATGTAAAATGTCAGAATTGTTGCAATAGGCCTTTTCACAGCAAACTACAGCAACAATATGAACCAAACTGTAAATGTCTTTATGGTATTAAAAATCAACACCACTCAAATGGATAATTAGCCAAAATGAGAACAAGAAAGGCTGGATTCTGCTGCAAATTATGACACATCACACTTCTAATATTTGAAATCACCAATATCTACCAAATGTGTGTGTTTTTTTTTTCATTCACACCATCTGTTACATGTCTCCCCACCTTTTCGAGGAAGGGGACCTGAGCCGAGCCCTGTCAGGGGCCAATGAACCCAACCAGGACCTCTGGCAGCAATAACACTCCAAAACTGTGAACCTGTCCTAAGGATGCCACATGGGGTGAGAGCTGGCCAAGAATAGAGCAGAAAGAAAACATAACTGAGTCAAAATTACCTTTGTATTGTACACCCAATCTGCAGTAGCAAAGTCTTTTGGTAGGAAGCATTTGTTTCAACATATCAAGAAAACTGCTGAGGTAACTCAAACATTTGGTTAATGTTAAAAGTTAATGAAAAGGTCTAAATATTGACATATTTTGTAGGAGACAGGGTTGCGTCAGCTGCCAAGAGATTTAATCTTTGCTGGTTATTCTTATCATAACCTGCACTAACTATTGAATTTTACATTAAATCAAGTGATATTTCAGCTGCCGTCATTTACGTAAATCACTACGTGTTTTGCCTTTTGCTGCATCATGCCGTCTAAAGGATGCCAAAGGAATCGACTCAAATCGGCTGTAAGCACTTTTTAAAACTTGCTGATCTGTAGTGCCGCTACAGTACAGTCCACACCTTTACAATGAAAAATGGCCGAGTATATACTGTATTACATTATCGATACTTTATGACAGTAAATGAATCTCAGGAGGTAGAACCAGCTGTCGTCACTATTATGCTAGATAAGTTATATTTTGATTAATCTACTCTCATAAAAAGGACTACAGGGAAGATCTAAAAAAAACCTTGAAGTATTACATGAATTGCTCGGCTTGTTTACACCTGATGGTAAGGAGCTAAGCTTTGCTAATTAGCATACAGGGTTAGGGGGTAAATGTTCCTAGTTTAGGATATGCTGATTAAAATTTTTACTCCACTCTGTGTCTACTTTGGGGGGGGTTGAAGCTACGCCCTTGCCAGTTTCTGCTGTAGCATCAGCTGCTGTCCTCCCCCTGTATTCCTCCCTTCTGTTTTAATTCACTCCAATTACCTGCCTGCTCCTGTGCTCTAAAGGCCCTTCCAACCAAACCGTCATTATTCATAACTTTCCTCTTCGCCGTGCCACAGAAATTTCCCTTTAGACATCTGGACTAGACTTGCTCTTGAGTTTCCTTCCAAGTGCAGGCACAGGGATGTTTTATTTGACAGCGGTAATTAAATTTACCTGCCTGTTGGTGAGGGAAAATCCAGCCGCCAACTGCATGGATCACCACGTTGGGTAATACTTCACTTTGACAGTGGAGGCTGTGTGCGTAAGGAGGTTGGTGAGGGAGTACTAACTTCTGCTGTTGTTCTGGCAAAGTGAACGGCATTCTCCTGCACCCACGAGATGAGTACACACACTTCTGTGCCTCTTGATGAATTTTCCAATTTAATTTAAATGCTAATTTAAGTATGATGGCAGTCTTGGGGCTTTTCTTTCTCAATAGCAAGATGGATACTTCTCTTTTAGCTTCAGTATTGTATTAAACCTCAGTCAGCGTCAATTCATTTTCATAACTGTTCAGTACACCGTCTATACTGTACATACAGGGTTCAGCTAATCCAGCAGTCAGAGCGCTAAGCCCCAATTTGCTAAACTGATAATAATAAGCATTCTGTGGTCTCTGGGTTTATGCAAGAACACTGTTCAGCTAATCCACTAAGACCGTTTCTGCAATTTTCATTTGCATGCTCCATCCAAACTTCGGTTACAGGTTCATTAAGGTATCGATTGAGGAATTTGGACGAGGCCTTGAATCGTTCATGTAAGTCGTAACGGTAGAGACGATGATAGAGAAAAAAGGAGGGAGCAAGTGAGCTAAAGAAATTAAGTGGAAAAAAGGGAAAAAAAAGAAGGCAAAGAGGCAGCAAAACAGATGCAAGAACAAACAGATCATAAACAGGAAAGAAGAAATTAACAAAATAAGACAGAAACACAGAAAGACAGACAAAAGGCAGAAAGATGCTGATGGGACCTTGCCAAGAGTTATTTGAGTCTGTGTCTCATCATATTATTGATTCCTAATGTCAGCTGACACTGGATGGTATTTCATGGGCATTTGCCCTGTTAAATGTCAGAAGAGTCTCAGCTCAAGGCCTCTGACTGAGAATAAAAACTCAACTGCAGGGAAAAGAAATGAGGGTGAATAAGAGGCCAAGTACTTAAAGGTGAATAATCCTATTCTGTTTTTTTCTTTAAAAAAAAATCTATACATAGATCTTAATTTCTTTTTTTAGTCATGAAAACAGTCTTTTCCGGTCTTTTAACTCACCAGTTTCATTGCTGAGATGTGCAGATGTGTAGACCAACAGTCGACACAGCTTTACAATAGTCCAAAAAAGTCAAACAGCCAGACCGGTTTTAGACAGTCCTCACGTTTAATACATCCCAACCATTTATGTGAAGTGAAACTAAAGGGGAGTGTGCTTGAACTGTGTGACTGCAACTTGTCCTTTGCACTGCTTAACTGCATGTTGAGACGATGACAGTTGATACAGAGGGTCAAAGTTAAACCAGGAAGTAGCTCTGCAAAAATCAGTATACAGCTCAGTGTAGTGTTCAGCCTTTTAGCCTGTATTTTCACTTCCTAATATGTAGTTTCATGACTTGGTTAAACATTTGATAAGTCATCAATAACTCCGACCTCAAAACACACTGTTTCAGCAGGAAACACACGGAGTTAAGGGAACATGCTGCTGTCAAATGTTATACGACTACCACAACTGATTAGTAGAATGTGTCATGCCCTATTTACCCTATTACACATACTTGCATCTGGTTTGAATTAAAGCAATATTATGCATTATGTATTCAGACAATGTGGAGTTATAGTTTCAGTTACAGTTTCTGCGGTGAAATTGACTAAACGAGCGCGGCTTGTGCACTCACACATTTTCAGTTTCGTATTTACTGGGAAGCTTTTGTTCTGTTTGGAAGGACAAATGCTCTCCCAGTAAAATAAACATGTATGAGTCTAAATTAAAAACTAAAGATTAGGTTCCAAAAAATTGACACAACAAAAGGAGGTTCCTGTACAGCAGCTTAGTTTACATACAGTGGTATTCATTCTCCACTCAATATTTGGTGTACTCACAATGGAGGAACATAAATATGTATATATTAGTTCATTAAAACAGATGCTGTTATTCGGCTTCAGGAAACACTTCAGTAAACAGCCCACTAGGAGTGGAGGAATAAACGTCAGCTGGTATTTTGTTCAGATATTGGCTTGAACTCAATGTCAGAACACTCAATAACACAAGCAATCAGGAGTGGTCCCTACGCACTGAGTAGCCATCAAAACCTGACCTTTTCGGCACTCACTGACTGACTTTCCTGTGTGTGTCTGTCTGCTCCGACTGTCTGTCTGCATGTCTGTCCTGATTCTATGTCCACAGAAACTTCCTGAGTGCCATGTTGCTGGGGTGACTCAGCGGAGATTTCAACAGGAGAAACCATTAAAATTTGCCGGACTGTCCAAAGAGCACCTTAGAGAGAGACTGACTCATAGCTGAATAAACTCTGACATACATACACACACACACACGCACACACACACAAAATGTAGCACCTTTGAAACTTCAAGTCTAAAGATATAAATGTCAAGAGTGTCCACTGCTTAAAGGCAAGTTGGTACAGAGCTTAATGAGAAACAGAAAAGAGGAGAGAAGAAGAAGAAAACAGCACATGGAGGACGAATGCACAGAGGTCTGATGATAATTTAATAGAGCACTCCTGAAAGTCTCAATTATATAATAAGTCAATAAGTCATTACCTCTTCAGTCTCCAGTCTCCAAATGTGAACACACACACACACACACATGCAGAGTGTAAGTATAGTACAGTTACAGTCGTGTTAGTGCCTCTGCTCCTACATCCCTGAATGAAACCAAACATCGCTATGCTGCAGGTGTTCAGCCTGCAGGGGACACTACGGACAAAAAATATCTCTAATATTGTAAAATGCATATACTGTTTCTCAGATATTGACATTAGCATGTCCAGTAACATTAGACACCCTGGTGGCTTGCTTTCCCATAACAACATAAGCTCTAATAACGGGCAACAGCCCAGTAAAAATGACAAAAAAACATTCATCTTTCCGATTCACAATAAAAACAGCGTGTTGCAATCATATCAGCCACTCATTGAAAGGTCAGAAAATCAACTATCTTTGGATTTTTTTTAGGATGTGAAGCCTTCAAATTATGCTACCTTGATTTAAATGAAATAGACTTTATTATGCAGCACTTTACAAACCAAAGTTATAAAGCGCTGCTCAGTCAGAAAAAAAAATAAATAAAAGAGTACCTAATGCAGTTCAAAAAGCAGTTCAGATCTCACATGAAAATGTTTCAATAAACATGCCCCAAACCAGCCAAGACACTACTACAAGAACATGCGATTATTAAAAGTATACAGCCACACTAGTGGCTCTGTGAGGCCGTGGTCTGTATTTGGTTGTATATTTTTGCGTGAAAATCCAGTTCATTCTTATTTCCATAACAGTATTAATGATTCCCTTTTGTGTCACAAATTTTCTACTCACACCATTTCTAATGATAGGAGGGACATGGAAATAATGTATCTGAAAGAAGGCAAGGACTTTAATTATTAAGAGTTTGATTCAAATAGGATTCAAGTTATAAAGGCACAGAAAGCAGTAGGTAATTAGCACCAGAACATTTAAATACCAGCCTTAATTGTAAGTCAACACAGAAGCACACCGTGTTAAAAAAAAACATCACTGACTATTTCAAGGTAATATTAGTCCTGTAAATATCTTTTAAACATGTTATTCTAACTTACATTATTACAAACTAAATTAAAACTAAATTATATGATCTAGGAGACGTGACAACTGAATCAAAGAAAGCCGAATAAAACCCCCAAAGGATATTACATACTGATACAATGAGCTGCGGTCAGGCCACTATAGTACAAACCAGATATCATTTTTTATTTCTCTCTCATCTGAAAACAATGCAGCCTCTTATCTCACACATTATTTAACATCATATCATCACGTCATATTTTTTTTTTATGACACAATAACACCCCCAACCATTTAACAAGTGCACTAGCCCATTCGGGTAAGTCGGGGCAAAGTCCGAGGCCAGAGCCACTCGTACAAAGCCTCAACTGCCTAATCCTGAAGGTCACGGGCTGGTTATATTGGATAATATGTAAAGGTGTATGAATAAACAATAAATAGCCATTGTAGTCGGTCCCCTCCCCCCCCCCGCGCCTTCCCCCTCCTCTTCCTCTGATAGAGCAGAAGTAATAAATGACATACAAGCCTTCAGTTTGATGGCAGTAAACTGGAAAAATGAGGTCATGTGTTCATCGGATCTCCTGTTGTCGCCAGAGTTTGCGACTGTGTTCGGTGTGACGTTCCTGATGTAGGTATGTTGTGTATATTCAGATGATAGTTTTCAAGCTTAACAAGTGCATAACCCCCTCTGACTGTCGACTGGTAAACAAATCTCTTCCCTTTTCATGTGAAGAATTTCAGGCGCATAGATTAAGCTGGTGAAATATAATGTAATAAAAAAACCAAAAGGGGGATATGCACCACTCAAACTAAACAAACAAAGTTCTCATAACGAAAATGAGGAAATGGGTGGTTTGTTATTGCCTTTCGAAAGAACTTGTGATTTTGGATCTGCCAGCTCTATGATTAAGGTCTGGTCAAGTTTAGGTCATTAAACCTACTTAGTCAAGATCACTTTCACAGTTAAAACTCTTCACACCATTTCTTCTGATTTACTAAGAGCATTTCCAAGCCTATTATTTGCTCTGGTCTGAATCGGTGGATGAGTTGATAAACTTGTGTTTTTCTGTTGGTTCAGCTTGTTTTCACACATAAAAAATTAAAGGGAACCAAAATGCACCACTAAAAGCCACGTAACAGTCTCTCTCTTCACTGGTTATTTGTGTCTGGGGAGCCAGAAAGTAAACAGAAAGAAAGTCCTAAAGGAGGACCAAGAACGCCAAATTCAACATATTTCGTTGCACTGGTCCTGGTCGGACTTTGATTCATTTTCCAGCTAGCTGCTTGTAACTGTTGAGCTCAAACTTGCAGACTTCACCTAGTAGTAGTAGAGATCAAGGTTGGACCATGTTCCACGGTAGACAAACTGCTCCAGAATTTGTTTGGGACCAGACCAAGACCACTTCTCCTAAAAGGGTCCACACCTGAGTACGATTGCTGTGTTCAGATCTGCCACAAATCTATCACACCAAGCTGCAAAACAAACTAGATTCTGATCCAACTTAACAAGGCAGGTTTTAAAACACACTATAAGAGGACAGTCATTGTTTGTCTGGAAAATATTAACATACCAACCAATGTGAGTGACTGATCAAATTGTTTCTTTAATATTATACTGATAACTATTGCGAATTGTTGCGTGTTAAATTTTCCTCATACAAGCAGAAATAATCTCACTGGTTGAGTGTAATTCGACAATAAATGGAACAATAATGTTAATTACCTTTTCCTCTTATTCCTGCTATGCATTTTCATTTTTAACGCTAGCTTTATCATTTCCTACCTCCTCCTATCTTGATCTGCTGATTGGCTACAACTAACGATTATTTCAATGAGTCTGTAAAATGTCAAAAAAGAATATGGCCATCACAATGAACTACAAATATTTTGCCTTTTTGCTTGATAACTGACTTTAGCAATTAATTAATTATCAAAATTGTTGCTGATTAGATCGTTTTTCTTTCCTGTTCATTAACCAGTTTGAAAAAACACAACAGTTTTTTTCCTGGAATTCAGCTTGAAACATGCTGGTTCTTTGGCTCCACTCGCTACGGTTTAACACAACCAATAAGATGAACGCTGACCCCAGTATAGCTCTGCGTCAAAGAACTTGTTTGCAAACTAAAAATCCAATAAAGTCTTCAACAAACAAGCCATCACAAGTGACACTAAGTCCTATGAACACAAACTGACCTCACAGAGACAGAGCAGAGCAGCGGGGATGAGTCCAGCAGTGCCAGCGTGTGTTTCCAGTCCCATTAACCTTAATGGTTGTTTCTGTCGAGCAGCGTCGATAGGAGCCACGAGCATGTAGGTCACAGCCCATGCAAATACATCACTTTAGCTGCTCGCTAATGACGGTGGAAACTGCTACCTGGATGTGCTGTGTGGTCTAACCAGAGAAAACAGCTCGACAGCAAACGCAGCGGTGAGGAAATCCCGCTGTGCTTTTTCTGTACAAATGATACGTTTTCAATCATTATCTGCACAAAGCGGGATCGCAGCAAGTGTGTGAGGCAGTGTCAGGAAAATCATGATACACTAAGGTTACAAGGTTATACTGCTATATATATATATATATTTCCTCTACATTTAAGATGATTTACCAATTTTATGTTTCTGAATTGATCCGTCCATAATGCCTTTTGTGGGACTATTTTCTGTGGCAAATTGATTCACATTTGGTGCTCTAGTGAGTATTTCCAGCAGCAGGACGTTGTGTGTGTGTGTGGGAATGAGTCAGAATACACTACAGTGATAGTGTTCATGGTGATGAAGGAGCATGTCGATGTGATTCACTGATGTGTGTTTAATAGTTTTCGGGGCTTTATGACACAATGAATACAATTTATCAGGCTGTGAATACAGATAATGATTGTTAGTAGATTATTTTATATGTACACTTTAATTATAAATTAATAATAGCTTCCTGGCGCAACAATCTGTCTCACCAGGACCGTGTGGGTGTGTTTTATAATCTAAATGACAGTTGCATTTCCCGGGCAACCTGCGCAAACATCCCCACAACTGCAATCAAGATTCTGATTCTTATATATACTCTGCACAGTAAAAGGATAATTAAGAAAACAGGTTTTCGGGACCTACAAATATTTCCAGCACATCATATTATAGGCTGCTTGAAGCATCAAATAGTTCAAGAATATTTATTTGTTTTCATAATAATTCAACAATAATATGTCACACATAGCCACACATTCCCATGCACAACAACAGCCGAATGTGTTGTATCAAACACACAGTTATGCAGCTGTCTCTGTCGTGACGTAATAAGACACATAAATCTAGCATGTATAGTGTGTGTGTGTGTGTGTGTGTGTCTGTGTGCTTATGCATCACGTGTTAGCATGGATGTTTGTCTGTGTGTCTGCTTGTGTGCATTTAGTTTTTTTCCGTGTGTGTTTCTTCTTCTGCTTGTTTCTTTGCCTTTCTGCTTTGAGCATTTTTCTCTGTAAATGGGGTGCATATATATGTGTGTGTGTGTGTGTGTGTGTATGTGTGTTTGCGCCTTTTTATTGCAGTGCCATAATCCTTGTAGTCTTGAGCAAGCACTTCCTGGCACAGTGGCACTACAGAATTGATGAACTGACTTGGCCCAGAGTCCACAGCCATGTGTCAGAGACACTATTATAAAACATGTAGCTACAAAGCAACTCTCTGCTATCTACTAGATAAGACCTTTTTATTCTGCTGAGACCTGGAAATTTGGAACAATAAAAAGATAATAAAAAATGTTCTCCACTTGCTTTGGGAGAAGGGTTCATTAGAAAGAACAAACTGTATGAAGTGAACATATTCTGACTGAGTGGGGAAGCCAGAACTGGTCATATTTTTCAGGTAATGAGTTGATGATCAACCAGGGCCAAACCTTGACCTCACAGCAGCTCTGATGCTTAAACACAACCAGCAGATGAGTGTTTTTTACAATGAAACAGGCGCTTAAAAGGATGGAGGCCAATCTATACAAACTGAGATTAAGCTTAAAACATATGAGGTTATCATGTAAGGATGTTTGACTTACAAAATATATATTTCTTTGAGGATATAATAATATGGTTAACTGATGAGAGGGTGCTAACCTAAAGACCATTACTTTTATATTAAATATGGAAAGAACGACTCTGTGTCATATGAACAGGGTGCTCATGCAAAAATATCTTCCCAGTCTTCAGTTCCCCTCAGCTGTATGGACAATTTCGGCTAAAATAATTTCATTGTCTTGGTTTTAAAGTCCACAACTTCAATGTTTTTGTTCACTCTCATTGCTGAAAACAGCAGCAGGCAGTTGAAGAGCCAGATATTTTTTTTTTTTTCTCAGGAGTTGGTGGCAAGTAAAACACATCTAAAAGGAGAGTTAATATTGGATTTACATTCATCGAGTGAACCTGAACACAACTCCAAATGAATGCTAATGCCGCTCTGTGTCTGCTTGTTGTATAAATACGCAGTGTTTGCCAGTTCGTTTTCATATGCCACTGTTGTTATTATAACTTTTACAGTAATAAAACTAAAAAACAACCTGGCGATGTGGGACCACTTATACACTCCTTAAAGCTTCCATTTTTGGTCACTGGATGGATAGAAACTCCAAAACAAACCAAATGACACAATTCCCCTGCTAGGAAACTATTCACACATCCAGCAGACACTGGAGCAATATAAGCATTCATTTGGAGTTATGTTTTTGTCTGCCTGGAGAATTTAGGTCCAATATTCTCTTACCTTTTAGCTCTGTTTCGATCTCCACTAATTCCTAAGATATATATCTTTAGCTGCTATATGTTACATTTTCTTCACCAGGTAGTCGTTAACTTTGTCCGTCTGCTATTTGGTGCTAAGCTGGTAGAGTATGGCGGGGTTTATCAGAGGAATGCTGCTGTAAAACAAAAAACAATGAGCTAAATGAGGCCGAAAAGTGCCAAAGAGCTTCAGAGTTGGTGATAACTCTCCGTGGATTTGTCAGTGTGAGTGAACCCTTTTACATCACGTGTCATTTGTGTTGTTAATATAAAATCATTGATAAGTGGATCTTTAATACAACACTCCGTTGACTGCCATGTCTGATAACCAAGTACCATAAACACACAAAACTAGCTACCGTTTAGTGTTTAACATAATAAATCAAGGCACAGATTTCCACATTTATACTTAATTACCCTTCATCATTGTTTGTTTGATGCAGAAGTTGTTCACCTGCCAAATATAACATCAGCAGGAATTTTGTGTGGAAAACACATTTAGCAAGTGTAGTTTCCCATGAAACACATAAAAGGACTAAATGTCTTCACGATATGGATAGTGCCATGCATGTTTTAACATCTGTCATACTTAATCAGACGTAATGAATGCAATTTTGGGCCCTATATGTTGTAATAAGTTGGTAGGAAAAAAACGAAAACTTCTTATCTCCAAAGTAAGTTTTTTGTTTCTTCGTTTATTTTACTTCATGTTTGAGCCTCTTGTGCCTAATTTAAGTTTTTTTTTTTTTTTTAGCATATTAATTGTAGCACTTGTTCAGAAAGTAGAAGGTTTTGTGCCTTAAATTGAACCAATTCAGGGGCTTGTAGGAAAGAACAAGATTCAAAGAAGACAGGTCAACACAGTGGGAGCTCAGCTAAAAATAGGATTCATTACATCTGTTCATCACAAGAGTACTGGCTGTGCTGGCTGGCTGACTCATTGCAGCAGGTCAGTAATGAGACATCACTCACCAGGCCTTAAATCAAACAGACCCCAAGCAATGCAAAGCTAAGACGCAGGGATGCAACTCTGCCACAGAAAATAACCTCTGACCCACGTTTGCCAGCATCCCAATGGTGGGACCAGTATGGAAACAGGTTAAGATACCTTTTATTGAGCTTCGGTTTGAGGTTTCTAAACCAGGAAGACTGATTCTTTAGCACCATCACCATCACCAGAGATTATTTATGCCTCCAGAGTAGCTCTGCCTCAAAGGAAAGTTTAAATAATGAAAACTCCATCCTGCCCACTTTAAGTAAATATCACCCTTGAATGCTGTCACACTGTTATGTTCAACACATTCCAGGACTTTTGTTATGATGAAATGTTGTAAGTTGTCTCTTCGTAACAGCCACTTTACCTAAGCCACTGCTTTTGTCCATTAAAACTTATCAGTTACCTACATTTTGAAGAATTACAACAAAACCCAGAGAACTCGCGTCTTTCTTTCTTTCATCCAGGTTTGTGTTTTATATGCTATGGAGGTAGAGATTGAATACAAGTTATGGAAAGAGGAGTCTTATTAAGGGTTGTAATTCTAAACAAACTAGCTACATCTCATTATGGACTAATAAAGAGAAAGCTCACACAACTAAAACAACAACAACATCACTTGAAGTTTGTGGTTAAAATAAGTGCTTTGTTAAGTTTGGGGTAACATTGGGGTTTGGGTCAAAATTACTATCATGTTAAGATTTGGAGACCTTTGTTGTCGAGGTAGTAACCACCAAGTTGAGGTTAGGGGGCGATTGTGGTCATGGTTTAGAGGAAACAAGGTTGACGGGCATTGGGAAACAGGAAACAAATAACAGTCTTTGCTGCTCTATATTAACACCAACTGATTTCCTCCTTTGTTCCCGTCATAATTACTACGGCCACTAGAGGGAGCTGTCTCTCGAACGTAAACTTATGTCGCTTTTCTTCACATATGAAGTACAAAACAACGATTCATTTTAATGATTAAAAAAGAGTGAAAGTACATAACAGTTGGCCCAACAATAAAATACTAGCAAGCAAATCCTAGAGTGAAAAACAATAATAAAAAAAACATAAAATAAACTACAAAACATGAGTCACAAATCACCTACGAAACAAAGCATGGCATCTCTGTTATTGTCAGCCAATGAGATGCTATTTTTAGGCTAATGTCCCATCGCTGACTGGACTTTTATGCGCTCTGAGCTGAACAGGATGACGGCTGGCAGATGTTGTTAGTGTCACTTACACTGAGAGCAGGGAGTAAGTAGGAAATGGCATCTCTATTGTAGTATGTTTGTCTTTTCTAAGGGGGAAAACTTTCTAAACATCCTCAAACCATTCTGCGTCTGTGTGTCCAACTAATACGCTCTATGAGGTAATAAGCTATTCTGAGGATTTATGGATGGTGTTTAGGTCAATAACCTGCAGCTCAGGGTCCAAATTAATGAAACATCTTGATTGATCAAGGAGTAGTTAATGATTTAAAGCCTCTTATCTTTCATTGTGCATAACATTCATTTCAACAGAAAGACCTTCAGCTCCAGTTCCTCTTTCACCATAACCAAAAAGCAATTTTTCCTATTGTCAGATATCCTTGATTCATGTCCACAACACCTAATTTATAAATCAATATCCAATGAGTCTACACTTAGTCTGCTTTGTTTCTCTCTGTAAAGACTAATCACACTTGACATTTACTGCATTGTTTTTCTTAACAGCACAAAGCAGGTAAATTGGCTTACCTATTTATAATGAATAACTGGCGACAATTACAGTATTTATTCACCTTTAACCTCTTGAACAGCTTATTTATGACACGCAAGCTGGTTAAATCCAACATGCAGATATCAGGGAATATAAATTGCTTTGAGAACTTAAGTGTTTCCCATATTTATGCAACCAAATACTCAGATTTGTGATTTTGTGACAATATGATCATATGTAGTTTAAATTTCAAGCCTCTGTGTTCAGACAGCACACCAAAATGTTTAGCAAATCAGTAAGTAAGTTAGTAAGTAAATGTTGTAGATTCAACAGGTCATCATGATTAAAAATTCTTTTATGGATACCAATTATTTTTTCTTGAGGGGAAGATATTCTGATAATGAATTGAATATTTTGCATTTATTCTATTTGTACACTGAGGATTGGTCATCGTCTCGGCTATTTGTCTCATATTTTGATTGAAGCAGCTAAAACATTGGTACCCGGCATAAATGTCAGAGCAAAGTGCATTATTATTTCTCTTTCCACTTTTAATGGAAAATGGTTTCAGACAACAGAGGCACTCGAGGAGCACTTGATCTATACTGCCAGACACTTGAACAGCGACATAAGTGTGAATTAGGCACACTTGATCAAACGCGTCAGATAAATGTCTCTTCAACTGTAAATCGCCAGACTGAAAAAGAAGAGGAGGCGATGGGAGTCGAGTCCGTTTACAAAGACGCTTCCTGCGTGGAGAAAACCTTGTGTTTTCCCAAAAAAAGTCACGCTCCTGAAATGTACTGATTTGTTTCTCAAATTATACAAATTAGTTTATCATAATTGACTGACTTTATGGGATCTGTGGTTATAAACTCAATTAGCAAATGACCACAAATGACTGTATGTTAATGGGATTACATTCTTCTTCATTACATTTTGAAAACTTGCTTCTTACTAAACTGAACGTAGACCAGTGAATGCTTACAGATATTAACTACCATTAACATTGTGTGTACATTTAAAAAACAACATTTAATAGCCTATATATTTTTTGTTTTTTCTACTGTTGTTAAAAGGTTTCTAATGAACGTTCTCTCAGTTAAAGCAGCGCTCTGTGAGAACGTTTTACTGCCTCTTCTGCTATGAAAACAAGTACTGCTCTCAACAAAATCATAAATAAACAGCAGTAAATCCATATGATACTCCATCATGTGGTTCCTCACTGAGGGGATAATAAACTCTAATTTGAGACGGGAAATAACTCAAAATAACAAAAAAAAAAAAAGTTTCTTCCTCTCAGTCTCTCAACAGTAATGATTTTAATATAAAAAATAAACAAAACTGATCGCTTTTTATTATTTATAACCAAACTGGCTTTCAGGTCACAGTTATCCCACTGTTAATCAGAAGATTAACTCACCGGATAAATGCTAATATATTTGCAGGCGACAGTTAGCTCTCTCAGGGAACAGTGTGTGATGGGAACCATGTCCTCTTAAATCAACTCCTGTTGGAGCTCCACTAAAAATAATCAGAGAGCACCTCAGTGCAGCTCATTTACAGCTGGATGCAGATGGGAAAAGCTTTGAGGGAACAAAGTGGTTAAAGGATGGACCTAAGAAAAATATAATAATTTTATCCAAAGCCTGACTGGAATACTTTACCTAGTAGACATTTACTTTGAATACAGTCCATTTTCATATAGGAAACAGAATTGAGTCTCATTCATCTCTATAATTGGTTTAAGTAGTTAAGTGCACACAAAGGAAGGAATGAGCTGAGCATTAATCCACGCTGTGTTTTGTTCTGTTCAGCTTTCCAAGAATAAGTAACTGTTGAGTATCCGTTCATATTCATCTGTTCATATTCCTTATGTCTCCTGCCAATAAAATTCTGCATTTTTGGGATCATTTTGGGATATTTTCATTATTGGCTGGATGGGATTACATTCTCAGCAGAGTGTAATAAAGTTATGTTGTTAAAGGATGAAGACTGGTCTGCTTCATTATTTCAAATTACATTTGATGGCATCTATTTCGCAACAGCAGAACATTTGCTTTTCCATTTACACCTGGGACACAACAGTCAATCTGTGATAGCATATTATTTGTATGTGAATGTTTAAATTTTGTATGTGTGGGAGATGTGAGTGAAACTTTGTTTAAAGAAAACTGCTGTCTAAACAGATTTTTTGAGTAAAAATCTATAAAAAACAAAAAACAAAAGTGATGAGTGTTATGACATTAATATTTATATTCATCTATCAGAGTGCTGTGCTTTTAAGCCTTACACTGTTTGCTAGTTTTGATTCTAACAAGTTAGAAAACTGTTTACATGTATCTGATTGGATTTTAGAAATCTTGAGTCCTACAAGCAGCTTTAATGGTTTGGCTAGAAAATGCACTAACCAGTAGACTTCTGGTTAGACTATGTCATAATTTCCAGACGCAGGGAGGAAATGACAGCACTTTAAAAGCACCTTAAAACAAAGCCGATGGCCAAGGATGTGATACAGCGCTCAGGTCATGTTATAATCCAAATATAGCATACGCTACTGTTTTCTTTCAGTACAGCGTTGAAAATAAGGAGCCAAAGCTTATGTTTCAAAATATAAATCGATGCAGATCACTTGTGCTTGTGCCTATTTCCACATAAATTAAAAGATTCATACACTAATAGGTGACTAAAAACCACAAATCTCCCAAAATACCAGAGACATGACCTCAGTGTCACCGCTGCAGCCCGTCTGTTTGATACACTCATTGTAAATCATACTAAGTGAGTCTGCCAGCTGAATAACAAAACTGAAAACATGTTGTTATTTCAGGCAGTGTTTTTTTTGTTTTTTTTTTTTTCTCAGGGAGGTCTTATTGGTGCCATCTCATCCTGCCGTTATTGACTGCCCAGACGGCCCTGCCAGGATAAACTGATGAGTTCTCACTGACCTCACAACCTAGGGTGAATACTCGGGCAGACTGGCGTTCATGGACATGATGTTGAAGTGTCAGCTCCAGAAATGCTCTCTTTGTCTGTCGCCCTCTGTTCCAGGGTAGCTACAGCACTCAGAGACAAGCTCTCCTCTGGATAATTCTCTCCTCAAATGCATTTGACTCGTCTTCTCTTCTCTCGTGAAAGTTTTCGGGGTAATTGGTGGCTGTCCACCCTTCTCTCAGAGGGAGCGGATGTTCAGCCAGTGCATCCGGGCGAATGGATCGCCCTCCTAGGCAAAGTGCACTGCAAATTCCTGTACACAACTGAGACACTTCCTTTCCTTCCTTTATACACCTCTTCACTTCTGCCTTTTAACTTTCCCTCTTCTTTTTTTCCTCTCAAACCTATCTTAAATATCTGTTTCCCTCTTTTATCTCTGCCCACTACTCATTCTTTCTTTCTTTTCCACTTTCCAAATGGGCTGAACTATCCAACTCCTTTTTTTTTTTACCTTATATTGGCCCTTTATGCAGCCCTTCAGTTCAGCCTCTGTCTGAAACAGGCCGTCTTAGCTCATGTCTCTTTAAAGCCCCCCCGCCCCCCCCACCAATGAGCTCACTCCGTCCTGATTAGCCAGCTCCTCGGCAGACATCCAGAGGCTACATAAACTAATAATGCACTCAAAATATAAACTTCTCAAAAAACATCTGTGCATGTTCAAGCCTGAATCCGACCTTAGCAACAACCTTAGCAACAAACAAAGGCTTCAGAACAGACGGCCTTTTGTGGACATTCGCGAACAGTCTGACTCGTAATAGACAAACAGACTATTACGAGGAGGAAGTAGAGATAACATTGCAAATGAAGTGTTCAGAACAGGTTGAGGCCGTGGCCCTTGACTCACACCTCATGTTTTGGAACGCTGAGTATGCTTAATAAGTGATATCATAACATTGTCAAATTAACAGAGAATTGCAAAAAGCATAATATATCCCCTTTAATACCCCCTGCCACAGGGTGCATGTCTATGAGGCCCAAATAGGGAAAAAGTTATCTAGAAAAAAGTCGGAAAACTAAAGAAATTTTTGTGCTGCAGATTTATTTTCTCTTGTTTTTTGTTATTTTGAAGGACCATTTGTATTCAAAAGCTGTCATGTCTATGTAGAATAGATGAAAGAAAGAATTGGGAACAAGATAGCAGTGTGCAGATATTTTTTTTTCATCTTTTTGTGTTGCTTTTTGTTTTGTATAGATACATGTATGTCTTCTGATACTCCAGAATAAACTTTTAGATTCATCTTCTGACCCTTTGTGGGGATCCTGAGCCCCAGACTGGAAACCTCTGGGTCAAAGTGTTCAGTCAATCATAATAATGTTCATGAATCAGCCAAACCCGTGACCTGTTCTTTTTTTTTTGGTTGTGTTGTTAAACTAAAATACCAAAACATTTGCTTACTTGATCCTTGTGTGTCAAAGAGCATAATTTTAATCATCTGCTGAACTCTGGTTTAAACTCTGCATCCGACAGCTTTATATGCACATTGGGACTTCTTGTCACAAAAAAAAAAAGCGTCGTAAAAAAAAACAGCTAAAAAAACACACAAACACAAGTCAAATGAGTCTCACATCTCTGTGATAAAATATCACAGACCCTCTTTACTTACTGTGTTTGAAACCACTTCTTTCATCTCTTGTCTTTTTTGCCTTTCCTCTCCAGCCTTCTTCACACAGACACAGAAAAGCAAACAGTTGGACAGGATTTCTGTTTGGCGGGGGCCAGGGCAGTCGGAGGGGGGCCGGGTGAGGGGTTTAAGGGAGACTGAAGTCAGCTGGCACGGGACTGAACCTCTGCTCACCATGCCAGTCTGCCTGCCATCCACTCCGAACTAGGAGTTTGCCAAAATTCGCTTTACATGCTCAACTGGGAAGAGTTTGAATGTAAAAGCCCTTACAATGGTGGCTGCTGAAGGAGTACATCCTGCACTGATCCTGATTTATCTGCCAGACACCTCTTTCCTAAATGCAGAAGACAAGGGTGGAATCTCTCACTTTACTGTGGACTTGCACTTGTAATAATTCTGGTATAACTCACCCACAGGAAGCGATAAATCAAAAGGTTAAAAGCTAAATGGCGCAAAGTACAAGTGAGCGCTCAATTCAAAGACTGCTGGACTTTTTTCCAGGATGGTAAATATGAGCATGTTCTGTCTTTCCAAATTATCAAACCTATGTTTAACTCATTTCTCACCCTCATCCTGTTATCAATTTCAAATAAAGCTCACGTTATAATACACACAATAACGTAATAGAACAAAGAAATCCTGAAACATCTCAGCTCCTAACACAGAGACGACTGAATCTGAACCCAACGACAAAACTACTCTGCTAACAGCTTAACAGACAAATATTCATCGTTATCTTTGTGCAGGCACAGGTTCCCAAATTCATATTTGTGTTATGTGACTCTCTCATCGCTGGTACACATGGAAACAAGACAAGAGACGTTCTGTCAGGGGAGTCAGACCTGCAGGTTGTTTTCTCTCCACATCAACAGCAGCTCACATTAAAATGTCTGCAGCCTTTTTGAGGTTTTTTTCCTTATACATCTTGAATGTAAGCTCATTTTAATTTAAGAAAATAAAAGGAATACATTTAACATATTGCATAATAGAATATGAGCTTTGCACAGGCTATGCAAGTCATATTGGGGGTTGGGTGGCTGAGGGGGCTAATTGGGGGCCACTGGAGCGCTGTGACTTTTAATTACCAAATAATCCATCTTTTTCATAATTAGTCTGTTAAATCCCAGACAGTAAGGACAAAGTACCACTGTTTCCAGACCCCAAAGTGTCATCTTGTAATAGCTTATTTTATCCAAATAACAGTGGAAAGGCATTCAGTTTACAAGAATACGAGAGAGAGAGGAAAAAGTGGAATATTGTCGCGCTAGATAATCTGGAAACAACAAATGTTTGGCCTTTTTATTTGTTTTAACATTAATGGGTTTGGATTATTTCTTATCAAAAATGGCTGTCAATAAATATTCTGTCTAATCAGCTGATTAACTTTAACATTATTAATGAAAACTGTATTGTGATTTCATGCTCACCTAACTGCTACTCCGGGCATAAGAAATATTCGAGTCTCAAGGTTTGTTTCCTTTTTCAGCTTTTAAACCCTCTGGTAGTTTCACAGATGGTAGATGGACTACATTTATAGCACCTTAATCCTAGGAACAAAGTGCTTTACAAGGCCTCAAATTCACCCACACACACACACACACACACAAATTATACACCGATGGCGTACACAGAGCTGCCATGCAAAGTACTGACCTACAAAGCAAAGTAGAAGCTGATTTGAGGTTTCGATATGTGCATTTAGTTGTATTTTGATAGAGAAGGAAAAGGCTGGGGTAGTGTTTCGGGCTGCAGTGGGATTTTTTTTGGCCTCCTCTATAGTGTCTCTCCCTGGGCAGAAATAAAAACCTGATAGCATAAGTGTACGTTTCCTAATTAAAAGTTGATTTTACAATACCTGATTCTTGACGTTCACTTGGGGAACTGACCAACTCTAACTCATTTCGTCCCTGTCGTTTTGCAGATAACGGAGCTGATCAAAGTCATCCATCAGAGCACCCAAGAAAGATATTTCATCAGAAACATCAGCAGCAAATTAAGACTCTTGTAAAAAACCCCAATTGCTACAGTAACATTTCCCAGGCAGCGGATGATTTCTGCAAGGCAGCATTATCTATTCATGGGTGGCCGTTGTCCCTTATTAACCTTTCATTAAATAAATTTATAGGTACTAAAATACAGACTATCATGAATGATAAATAATATGTTCATTATAGTTCATCTTTATTTAACACGGGCATCACGGTTGGAATACATTCAGAGAGACATGGCTGTGGGAACACGGTTTCAGACTATTTTTGACAGACCAGCTTGCACATAACAGAACCCCCGCTCCCTCAGCAACCCCCCCCGCCCCACCACCAGCACCCCAGCACCCCTACTTCCCATGGCCATAGTGAGAGAGATGTGGATGAAGCCAGTGAAGTCCTACTTTTTTACTGCATGCTACTCTACCTGCTGCCGCACTTTGATTCTGACCACGAGAGCAACACTTTGGAAATATCAAGGGTCTATTTTTCAGCTGCTGTTCAGACAAGGCTTCTGTGGAAACCATTGACTTCATAATCTACTAGTCTGTATATGCTTCAAAAAAATGTTAAGAGTCACTTAAACCATTATGAATGTAGAGATGACGTATGCACAGTGCAAGGTAGGAACAGGTAACACATTTATAAATGCCAGTAAAGTTTACAGATCAGATTGGAGTTCATCTGGTCAGATTCTTTCACTAAGCTCTCCAATATTCACTTGTATCCATAAATTGATTCATTTTCTTCTTCTGTGTTGAGTTCACACGCTTGTACATGTTGGAAAGGGACACTCACATGGGGTGCATGGGTGTATATGTATGTGCAGACACATGTATGCATTGTCTGTGTATACATTCTGGTTTCAATGCAGGTTGTGTGACCGCAGCAATGTAACTGATTAGCTCATGTTAAACACCTTTTGCCTTTTATCTCTATGCTACTGATTGGATGTTGATGTTAATCTATTTATGGCTCTAGAATCATGACAACAACAACAACATGTCAGTCAATAAACACCCAACATATACAGTAGTTAGGTTTGAAAGATGTCATCCAGCAGCTGTAGTAATTATGTAGTTCAGGCGCATGTTGACATTCTTGCTGATTCATAGGAGGAGGGGTGGATGGTGGTATTAAAGCAACAGTAAGTTAGAAAAACCTTAACATTAATCATCCCCTAACCTTCACCCCATGGCTGTTAGTGAAGCCATGGTGATGACGGTCGCCTAAATTCAAGGAAGTGGTAACTTTCGCTCACGCTACGTGTGTCTCTAACCTGAAAAAAGTGATAATTTCAAACCTAAACAACTGGATTTTGTGACTAACCAGGCCTTAACCGTTAGTGTTGTCACATCATAAAACATCTTTTTTTTTTTTAACAGTTTTGGAAAGCAAAGAGAAGTGATGTTTGTCCAGCCAATTACGGGCGCCAGAAGAAAAACACTCCTGTACATCATTCTGGAGGGCATGGTAAAAATGACTTGTTGCACTTTTTACACATGAAATAAATTGATTCTTTTGCATCATTCGAGTCTCTTATGATTTATTTTTTTCATTAGTGCGCGGGGAATCTCTTTACGAAAAAGGTGCATTCATAGAAAATTATTAGAAAGATTTAGAAAGTGAGTCTGGAAACTGGCTGAGAGATGTTTGTTTTCTGTCCCAGTCAACCAATTGGGTCTAAAAAGTTTTTTTTTTTCCCCAAGTACTTCATAAAGCATTGTCTGCTGCAGCACGATGAGAGTTTTTGTTTGGACGAAAATATCTGAGATCAGCTGAGAAATCTAAACTTTTCAGCGTCTCCTCAGAGCTGCTTATCGACGGCCGACCAGCTGCTGCTCCAACAAAAGACCAGTTAATAAACTCACTGATGTCCACCAGCTGATAAACACAGTTGATGCATGGAAACACGACTGAAATATGCTCACACATACAGCACGCGCACTGCTTATGGAAACATGAACATGGACACACATGCAGGCCTTAAAAATAAAAGGCAAGCACATACTGCAGAAGCGAATATACAAACACACGCACTTGTTCACACATATACACGTAGACTAATCTGCACAAACACAGAGTACACTTAACTTATCAGTATGTGTCCTGTGTTTAGATATAAATCTAGAAATTTACGTGTAGAAGAAAATTTACAGCTTTTTGTGTGTATGGACAACACACACACACACATATATACACTCATCTCCAGCACTTGTGGTGTGTTTACTCTACAGTGGCTCCCACAGTGATTGTATCACTCAGTTACATGTAAAACCCTCCGCTAAGTTTCCTGCAAATTTCCATGTTTATGTCTCCGAGAGCTGACCCACTGATAATCCAACAGTGTAACACCTTCACCTCAATTAATAGCTTTCCATTTAAAAATAATTCAGCATGTATAAATCAGGTATTTGTTAAGTGCGCTCAAGATAACCCCAAAAAAAATCAGAGCGGGAGGAAGAAGTGAAAGACTATTTTAGAAGGAGTGTCTTTTTAAGTCGTGCAGGCATTAATGGGTGTGTACAAAAGCACAAGCACAAGCGGTATGTTCTTCTACATCTACATTGCTAATATTGTTTTGCTGACGTTTTTCATGCTTAACAAACATATAGAAATCACATCTGCAGGTCATTCAGATGTGGTAACAAATGCTTTGTGGCGGTGCATTACTCCACACTGCCTTGTACTCTATCACTATCATTTTTTTTCTTATTTTCTTAAATAAATGAATGTCTGTTACACTCAAGTCATTGCCAAACAACATGCTCATTAAGCCTATCATCTCAAGTTAAATATCATGTCAGGTGCAACACTCCCGTGCTGGACATTTGACTCTTGTAGACTTTTCCAAATGTTATTGGACAGAATCGATCAAATTCTGATAGTGAAATGAATCATATCAGGGCGGATGTGTGACAACGTTTTACAGCCGCAACAGTAAGTTGTGCCTATTGTGCGTACTGGGACAAATCCCAGCGGGCCAGTGGACCATCAAGACATTTTTACTGGCCCTCTCTGTGTGTCACTTAACACCTCATCTTGCTAGTCCCACGTCTGTGCTATCCTGATCGTCTGTTTTTGGTATTAAATTACCGTCCACGCTGCCTGCTGACTGATTTGGATGTACACAGAATGTTTACAGGTGAATGCTTACAGTACATTAATAACATCACTCGTACATACACCCTGAGGTTGCATTTACGTTTCAGTGCTAACACGACCGAATGAGACCTCGATCTCTTCTAGCGCTGCTTTGATTGAATTATAATCCTCAGTGCGTGACGTGTGAGTGTACGTCTGTGTTTTTATGTGATCAAGATTGGTTTACAATCTGAATAACAAAGACATGATGACAAGATGCAAATAAAACAGATTTGTTCACCCAATCGCACACACACACACACACACAGAGCTCAGGTAAACACAGTGCAACGCTCTCTGGTCTCTCGATAATATCTGTCCTTCTGTTGCCTTTGTGTCTGGACATAATTCTCCTTTTATACAAATTTACAAGCTTTTCTTTGAATTATTTATGTTCAGTTCAAAAGACTTTATTAGATGTGAATTATATCCCTTTCCTTGAATGGTATAAGCACTTTTACAGTTAAATTTGAAAACACTGCGAGTACACATAAGTCTGCCAAGGCTTCACTAAATTCCTTAGTTTGATATCTGAAAACAATTTTCTTTAATCTGTAGCTGTAGAGAAATGCACATCATAAATTATATCTATCAGATTGTTTTAATTCAGGCGAGGGATTAAGTTCATGGGAGAGAGAGAGCAAATGTTGAGAAATTAGAAAAAGTTACAACTGGATTTGAACCGAGAGGTAATGAGTTGTTTGCTGAAATTTCACCGACTTCTCAGAAATCTCTTCTGATCATATTGGATAAAAATCATAATCGATTAACTGTAGGGGAGGAACCAGACGTTTCTTCCAAGAATCTCATCATTGCTCCCTTTTCCTCCACTACCACTAAGTTTTGATAACATCCTGCTGGCGTGCAAACACAATGGAAATTTAACGAAGGCAAAGCATGCTGGGAAAACCTGTGGATTGAAAGTGTCTGGTTTTGCGCCTCGCCCTCTCCCAGTAACAGCCTCAGTCTGTGCTAGTTAAACCAGTCTGGTATAAACAGCTCTCAGTGAGGCGTTTTAACACAGGCTTAAGTTTCACACTAAAATTCCTATCTGCATTGCTCACACACATTAAAAACCCACAACGCTGGAAACCTACAAGTACAACAAATATCTGAGAAACCCGACCCTCCGGCCCTCAGTCAGGATCACTCTTGTTCATCTTATCAGGATGGAAATAAAAGGATTGTTAACCCTTTTGTTTCTTTAACATGGTCAGACAGAGATAAGCACTTGACTCCTGGCCTCTTTAAGGCATAGTATGGACCACACATGTCGAACAGTGCTTCAGAAAGTGCAGCATAACACATTTTTTTCTTTTGAAACCTTTGCCTTTCCTGTAAAATTCACATTTCAGTGGAAGCTTCTTGATGCAACTTGTAAAACTACTGTAAGTGGGATAAACTGTGTAAGAGAGGCTAACAAGGCTTTTTCCTGATTATTCGGATTCATTTTGACAGATTTGAACCAGCAATTCTTTACCATTAATCTCTTTTTTCCAGGTTTTAGCCAAAAAAAATTGCAGTCAAGTCCATTTAAGTGTGTGCTATATGATGAACAATAAAAATGACACTGCAATCTGCCTTTACAGAGAGGTCATTAGTATCATGCTACAGTGCAGTCTGCTAGCAGGAGGCTAACAGGTAACGGCACGGATATGGCAAACGCCTCGTACCACGTCTCCGATCTGCTGGAGAAAATGGCTACATATATATATATAAATATATATATACTCTGAGGTGATGGAAACACGACTGTGTCAGTGAGTGTCACCTCTGGTGGGCAACCTTCAGTGCAATGTTCACACACTCTTCAATTTCTTTGAAGTGCACTTTGATGTTGAGCAGCTGAGAAACACACCTTAGGATTGCAGCAATGTTTCATTTGGCCAGAGGGCTCTCATTTCTCACATACTTCAGATGTGACAGTGGGGCTTTTATCCTATCTTTATTCGAGAGTGCGGTCTTTCAATTTGAGAGCATGATTTATTGATTTCATGTTCAGATTTTGTATTTTTTTCCCCCTCAAACCCTGCCCTCACACTCAAATAGTCCCCGCTTGCTTGCTTTTAGATCTGCTCTGCTTCTGCTCACACTGTACACTTGCACTCAGACATACTGTTGCAAGCACAGATTTCCTGCTCCAGCTTCAGCCCTTCTCCTCACACTCACGGCTGCTACTGTGGACTTGTGAAACACTCGCTCTCTGATTTCTGCTCTGCTTTCAGATACTTTGTGGAATCACCCCGTCAAGATCCTTCAACCAATAGAATGCTTGGTTTAGTGTTGAGCAAAGCAATGCTCCCCTGCCTCCTGTCTGGTGCGTTCGCTTTGTTTTCTTGTGTGACTTTTGGAATAAAAGGACAAAAAAGGTCAGGATTCAAATCTCAAGCACCAAAAGGAGAAATCAGCAGTGTTGCAGTTATAAAATCCTCAGAAACAAACAAGTAGGATGATATGCTAACACTTTATTATACAGGTTGGTCACTTCATGTTGATTTCCCAATCATTTCCAATACTTTAGCTGGAAACAAAAATTAAATTCTAGTAACAGGGAAAAAGGAGACACTATTCAACACATCCAAATAATTAATTCCAACAAATTCTTAGTGTAATGTCAGCTGAACATGTACATTTGTAAAATTTGACAGGCAAGCAAACATTTGGAGTATAAAGTTTCCAAAAATGAACAAATAGCAGCTGAACAATTACTTGAAATCAAATGGAGTGATTCTTTCAAAGGAATTCAGATTTCCCCTCTAATTAGTACCAGATTACACATTCTTTAAATGTCCCTATGAAATTATTACAAAATGAATGTGAAAAACTTAATATAATTAGAAATGAGATGTTACTGCACATAGCGCACTCTGGATTCCTGTGTTTAAAGATTTTATGAGATCTGTGAGTGAAGGAACATTTTCACAGCTTCAAGATTTTATTTTTACCAGCTTGAAATTGTCCCTCCAGAATTCCCCAGTAACAGTTTGTGCTTTTCTTCCTGCCTTTTTTTTTTTTTTTTTTTGGGCCATGTTACTCAGTGGCTCCATTCTGCTCTGCTTGGCTTTCAGGTCTGATGTTAGAAGCTTGTTAAAGTCAAAGTGTGCCTCAACTTCTGCTTCCCTGACTGAACATCTACTCACAAATGGAATGGGGGGATCATGGATCGTTGCTAAGGTCACATCATCATGTAACATTTGCTGTATGACTTATGATAGTATATTGTTCTCAGGCCTGATTCTATGAAATATGTCAGTCTCAAGTCTTTAATAATTCTGGTAAATAAAACAAAAGGAGCACACCTAACCTTTTCAGGAAAGGCTGACTGCTTTTTGCTGTGTTGCTGTGGTTTTTTGGATGATAAACTTTATAGGACTTGATGTAAATTGAGGATAAGAGCATCCGCTAAATGGATGAAATGTAAATGTCATTAATTAGACTGACAGCTTGTCTACACAGAAAGCACTTTAACCGTGTTTTATAAGTTATCTGTCTCCCACATTTCTGAGGGAACAAATCATAGACTGTATATAAAGATGGATGTAGCGAGCTGTTATGTCATCCATTTTTCATTGGAGCCAGTTTGAAGCCAAAAGTGGCTGCTTATGGTTGGCACCATCTTTTCCATTTGGAGCCAGGACCTTCCAAATGTGTTGCCTGTCACAATCTGGAAACATGCCTGCTATTTCAGACCAAAGCTTACTGGGAAGTACTGTGCTCTTGGGCAAAGGTTAGCTACTTTACCTAAATTGTGCTAACAGGGCAAGTATCTTAATCAAATGATATTAAAATGTTGCCACAATAGTCCAACTCAGTGTGACTCTCAGAGCCAGGGTGACCAACTTTCAATCACGGCTATCAAGCAACACCCACACAGCACATCAAAGCTACTACAAGTGATTCAATGTTGTTAATGGAGCAATCATTTCCAAAATGACCATCAGCACACTTACTGGGTGGCCTGAATTTAGAGACTGAGACAAGAACGACTGGTTGAAAAGAAGCATTGTTCAAGCATTGCTCAAGAGAAGTTGATGTTTTTTTTTTTTAATGGGAGTCAATTAGAAGAAGGGATCTTTTGGAACCAGTATATAGTGGCTGTTGGTGGCATTGCACTTCCACATTGGCTTCAGCCACAAGCCGTGCTATTTTCCGCTTGGAACAAATACATTTCTAATCCATTTTTAATCAATACAGCTGTCTACACAACTCTCGGCACAACCAGTATTTTTCTTCAGTTTGTTTTCTTCAGTTTTACACACTTAGCTACAACATTTCAGGCTTTGAGTATGAGATGAATAAAGTCAGCAACAGCAGTCTGAGTTTCTTAATCAAGCCCGAAACAAAGGTACTTCAATATTTTCAGTATTTTGATTCCCTTCGTCAGCATGACTTGAATAACGAAGCAGCTTTTGACGGACAGACAGACAGACATGACAGGCCACAAGTCCAGTTAATAAACCATCTCTTACTCAGTCCTGAGTAGTGAGTATTGCTGTGCGAGTGCCATACACAATGTGTTTTAAAATTCAAAATTCAGAACCGCTAACAACCCAGCGATGAACAGATTCAACAAGTTAAACTGTGATAAAGTACATTTCTGTGTCTCTTATGTAAGCTGATCATAATTTTTACATTGCAATGGCGTTCCCATCGGAGTCACAAAGAGATGTCGCTGTCTTCCTAAATAAATAAAACTCTAAAAAAGCCTCCTGCCATTTTGATGACATTCCCATGAGTCTGCAGTAAGTGACCTCTGTGCTGCCAGTACAAAAAAAAAAAAAAAACATTGCAGGACAAATATGGTGTGACGAAAACTGCTGTAAAATTGAATGACACTCATTAAAGTGGCACTTAGAGAGGTCAAATCTCATACTCCCCAAAGGAGGAAAAGTTACAAAGAAAAATAACTAAATAACTAAACGGAAAGTCATTTGACAAAGAATGCCCAAATAAAACACTTTCTAATGTCAAACAAAAAGTTTTAAAAAATAAAGACATGCAGATAAAAATCGGATACCCTGTCACGAATATAATTAATTGGGCATTAAAAAAACCCGGCCTCATGTTAAAAGAACAAGTCAGGGGAGAGCGAACACAAGGACCGGAGAAGTATTGTTCTTTGCATTTCAGCTTGAAGAAAGCGCCTGAGTCTTATTGGAGGTGAAGGCAGACTCCAAAAGCCTACAGCCTGCATGCATAAATAATAAGGGAATAAATTTTCTTTCTCAAATGTTGGGAATTTAGCTGACGCTCTTATCTGGAGTAACTTGGAGAGAGAGAGCGCGCGAGCAGAATGAGTTCAACTCCAATAACGTCAGCTTTACAAGACAACAATAGCAAAGAGGGCACAGGTCGGAGTCAAAGGGAATAATTGTGTTTAAATGTATTTTATCGAAGAGAGGTGTGAACTGTACACTTGATCATCATCAGCAGTGGACTTGTGGCTACAAAGTTTTCTATTGCTTATATTTAATTTGAACAAATGACGTTATTCTTAGGAGAAGGAATAAAAGTTTTATATAACAGGAGAGCTGCTCTGGAAGTAGAAATAATCTGAATGGTTGGGTTAAGAGCTGAATAAGTTCTGTACAATGTGTCTCCTATCCATACACACTTATGGCAAAAAGCTACCCTGGATAACTTAGCAGATTAATAGGTACTGAAAGTGTAATATATCAAAATGAGAAGGAAGTCTCCTGATTTTCGACTGCATTTCATTTAGGAAAAGTTCTTTGCTTGGAATATTTTGCTGAATCAAAAAAAAAAAAACGGTTAAAACATGTGCAACGATACGCAGGCAAAAGCCATCAGCACAACCGCCATGAGGAGTAAAGAAGAACATTTGTAAAAAGATGTGAAAGAAGTTAAAAAAAAAACAAGCTCACCCTTGAAGAAAGAAGAAGAAAGTGCTTTGTGACATGAAGTCGTTCATCAAGCTGTTTGTTTCCCATATTTCTTGCTGACACTGCATTCATACCACTGATGATGATGTAATAAGTTTATGTCTACCTCTATGTTTATGTGCAACAGTTTGACTGAAGCTGATCACAAGAAGCAGAAAAAAGCATCCATATTACTTCAATTTCGGCCAAATTTTCACTGAGCTCCACTCCTGTGACTTTTGTCTTTTTCACTGGGCTTCAGATGATTATTTCTCAGAGCCGGAAGAATTTGCTTCGGCTCCACCCATTGATGATTACCTAAACCAGTTGGATTATTTCTGCCTCTGAGAAACGTTTGTGTTACTGAATCAGCAGAGTTCGGTGTAAACAGCTTTAAAAGAAAACATTATCGCAGGCTTATTTACTGCCCGGAGGAGAGCGTGAAAAATATTTAGGCGGCGAGCTCCGTATTAATCTGCATCAGAGAGTCATTTTAGAGCTCTGCTTGATTCATTATCGCAGCCTATAAGGGACGCACATTACACATTACCAAAAGATACAGCCAGACGTATACATACAACATAAACAGATACAAGAGTGTGATTCATGCACACACTTAACGAACCGAATCAACAGCTTGCTGGTAGCATACTCAGAGTGGCATCATGGTTAGGCGTGTTCATGTTGAAACAAACGCATGAAACAGGTGCTACAGTATTAAACATCTGCATCAGATTGCAGGAAATGACTTATGGTACAGTTCAGTGGCCATGGCGCCTCCACGACAATAGACAGTCAGTGAGTGTCATCTATTATCTGTCTAAATTGCACTTTTGTTACGTGACCCAAAGCTTTAATTGTACACTCCAAAGTAAAAATGTTGCATCGACAACGTGGAGAATTCCCCGTCTCACACACTACTGCAATAATGCAATTATTTTCAGCCGATGTAATATCATTTGCTGTGACAGAGAGTGGCTTTGCAAGACGTGTGTTGAACAAGAAGCTGATTACGGAGTCCCCCTCCGGTCAAAAATGTGTTTGTGCTTCTCGCTCCTTCAGTTGGGTGTTTGAGCCTCACTGAAGCAGAATGACTGACACTAACGGGCCACTTCACCTGCAGGAAGTGGGAAGTTTCTCCTAGTTTTAAAAGGTGCGTGCCTGTTGAGCATGATTCATGACATCGCAATTAGTTGGCAGCCAATCGCGATCCGGTGTGCAACTTACATACGTGTGATGTGGAAACTTGAACCCGGCGCACATGCACACTGGGGATGGATATTCCAGCGAAGTGGGAGAGATCTTGTGTCCGGCAGTTAAACGTTTGAGATGATAAATATTTACATGATTCCCAGAGTCTGGATCTTTAAATAAGGGAGGAGAAGAAGAAGAAGCTGCTTTAAGGATATCAACAAAGTATTAGAGCTTTTGTTTGTGTAAAAGCCATGTTAGACAGATGTTATCTATGAAAGTGTATTTCCTTGATGTCCTTCAAACATGTCTGGAGGTGATCTTTAATGTCGTCTTCTCTATCAAAAGCCTCCAGTTTATCTGTCACGGTTCGACAAAGGTCCCGGCTGTATTTTGCACTCAAGATGCTTGCTTTTGTCTTTGTGTGTTGTGATACTGAACTGAGAAATCCAGTAAAAAAAAAAAAAAAGAAAAACGCATGAATCATCTCTTAATTTGTGTTAATTCTCTCTCGCTCCCTTTCTGTCTCGGTCTGTCTTTCTCACTCACTGCTCTGGCCCGGCAAGTCTCTCTCTCTCTCCCCCCCCTTGTCTGTGTGTGTCTGATAAAACCAGTGCAGCAGATGTTACGCCTGCCTTTTTCCAGCAAATCCTACAGTATAAATATCCCCACACACAGTGCCACTCTCAAATTCGTCCTCAGGAAGGCAGAGGACACACACACACACACACACAAACATGCATGGACAAAGACAAATATTAAAATAATGATACATCTTTATTCAAAAAAAAAGATGCTTCACAAATCATTGAACAACATCAAATGACAGATGCAAGAAAACGAGAGACACACAGAGCCGAAAGGATCTCTCTGAGACAACCCCCCCCTCCACCCCTCCAAAATAAAACGTTCTAACACGCTGTCGTAAAACGTCTGTTTTGTTTTTGAGTGAATGAAGTTGTCACTGCTCAAACAGAATCTCTCTCTCTGTTCTCTGACTGACTGCCTGAGGTGAAACAGCAAATTCTCTCCCCCCATAGTGCACCGCCGTCTCTCGACCCTTTCTTTCTCTCTCTCTCTCTCTCTCTCCGCGTCTGCCTTCTCTGCCCTCCGCTCACTCTCGCTTGTGTTCCTCTCTCCTGTCTTCCTGTTGTCATCCCATTCACGAAACACTCTGCCCTCACAGCTTGTTTCTTCTGTCAGTGTTTCTCCGCGTCTCTCTCTCTCTCTCTGTTTGTCCTTCTCTTTAATCCTGTCTGCTTCATAATGTCTTTTTTTTTATCATCCACCTCCAGTACTGTCTTTTCTTTCATTTTCATGGTTTTTTTTTTGTTGTCTCTTGAGTTTTAACAGCTTAACAGGTCATGACAGTAAGTCCCTGAAAGGACACTAGGGGAAATTGGAATGAAAGGATTTTCTACAGCATGTGTTTATTGTCCAACAAAGACAGTTTTAAGTGCAATGATACTGTTGAATGCAAAACAATATGAGCAAAAGTAGGTTTTTGCCTTCCAAAACAGCGCTACGGACACTTTTAATGTCTTCAAAACGTTCGGTCATGGAAAGATTTCTCATCAAACCGACCGGGATATAGTCCAGTCTCCCAAGTCTTGCCCGTTGCTATGTCTTAAATCTTAAAAAGCTGTTGTTTTTGCAGCAAACCTAAACCTAAACACACTCAGGATGCAAACCTGAGTGCCTGATGTCAGAGTCCCGCATCTCGTACACTCCCCCATCCACCCCCAACCCTCCTCCTCTCTCCAACTGTAGTACCATATATAAACACTTCAAGCTTCATTCATTGGAAAAAAATGTTGCCTGTAAACATAATCCAGTCAGCACTTATGATTGCCAACATGACATAATTGGTAAAAAACAATTCAGTGATTTCTAGATGACAGGCTGGGCTTTTGATAAACACTCACACGGCCAGCAGAGGTTGTTTTAAACTTTATTTGACTAGTTGTACTCTCTTCTTTTCAGGTTCACCGAGATACACGACACACCTGGAAGCCGCCCGGTGCACCCACTGAACTCAACCTGGAAAAGTCAGGGTTAAGGGTCTCGCTCGAGGACGCACGTCGCTCTCTTTATCTTTCCCCCGCCCAGATATTTCCTACCCGTATAACAGCACCTGTGACCTCATCACTGCTCCTGTTAACCAATAAATTGAGAAAAAAAAAAAAAGAAACTCTACAGATCAATCAGCAACTGAAAAATATTTGCAACCTTACTTATCTCTAAAGGCTTGGAATGCACATTAAGATTGTTGATCCAATTCTGAATATGTTTATGACGTCTGATTGGAGCAATTTAGACTGAATCTGTTCCAGTCTGTTGGTGTCTTGAGATGTGTGTGTGTGTGTGCTGTTTAAGGTTCAAATTGTTTGTCTTGCGATCTGCCCCATAATTCTGCTTATTATTTCAAACATGTGTGATATTTAGCAGCGGAATCTGGACTCTTGCGTGTGAGAGAGGAGGTATTATTTTAAGATCCACTTCATTAGGATTTAGTGCAGAGCCAGAGGACACAAGTCAACGCAACTCTTTTTTTTTCTTTGTTTCTTTCCCTTTCCAGCACGGATTTAGTGTGGCAAACTGTTTTTTTTTGATGCTTTGCTACAGGAACAGGAGGAAAAAATCATTCTGGAGGGATTGTCTGGACTGTAATCGTCTTGACTCTCAAAGTCAGGAGAGCTTTTATTGTCGTTTTATTGTGTCATGCTAAAGGTTAGGACACACACAAGTACGCACGGTGATGCTGAGGCTGATAAACAACACCAACACTGACAAAAATCTTCCCTAAATACTCGTTTTTTGTTTTTTTTTTTGGAGTCCTCATCATCTCTGGCGACGCGTCTGATTCCTCTCGCACCGTCAGCTCTCGCCACCCCGAATCGTCTGAAGGAGGACGGCGAGATATCAGAGCCTCCGCGTGTTTGGCTGAAGCCGTTTCAGAAGCAGATTTGACAGCGGAGTGCGTCAAGGACTGGAGGTAATTACCTCTATTCAGCAGCTCCGACGCACACAACAGGCTGAGTGGATCGGAGAGATTTCTGCCTCATTCTGACGCCGCTCAACAGTATGCAAATCACATCTCCTACAGACACTGAATTCTCAAGTCTGAATTACTCTGTGTTTCTCAACATTGGATAATCACTGCAGGGGTTGAGTATCACTTTTTTTTATGACAATGTAGGTCTTATTTTCGTAGTTGTGTCCATCATTTCTACTGGCTATGACAAGGCTGCACTTACCTGACTGAGATATGGAAGACTACTGACATTGCTGCAGTGAAGCTCGACAGGATACAAAACACAAGCGGACAGTCAGACAGTCTGTAAATTAACCAGGCTGTTTAAACCATTGTACTTGTGTGTAAATGTCAGTAATAAATCCCTCCACGTCATGTTCAAGTTGAACCAGGAAGTCTGTGATGGATCATTCTGCAATAATTTCACCTTTGTTCTCTCCTCCAAGTTTTGCTCACCTGGAAGTTTCTTTTAAAATCTTCCTCTCATCGTCTCATTTCTTCATGTTTCTTGACCATTCTGAATGTTCAGATCTCAGCCATGAACTTAGTGAGTACAATCCTGTTAGTAGTGATAGGAATGATGGCCCAGAAGTTGTCAGATATTTCAATAAAGTGATTCGATAGAAGTGATGCGACTTCAGCGAGCTGCTTTGTACCGAAACGACGAGAGAAGCTGCAGCCTCGCTTTGGGTTTTTCACTCTGAAACCATGCCTCATAAAGATGTTAATGTTCATTGTTTATTCCCTCTATAACTTTTTCAGTCTTTCTTATCAGTGTCCCCTACATTTGCACCAGCAGTTTCATTTATTTCTTCATATGACGGTGTCCTTATCCAGCTTTTGCTAATGTTAAATGCAGTTGATCAGTTTTTGAAATGCACACAAAAGCAAAGTCATGCCGAACTTTCATATCATGAATCGGATGTATTACTTGTAACGTTATGCTGATGTTACTCCTCTAGTTTTACTCCCCCCCCCCCCCCCCCCCCCCCCCTCTGCTGCTGTTGTTGCCCCCTGTGCGCTGCGTGTTTGTATTTACACAAAGGAGTGTCACCGATAGCAGCGTACGAGAGGTTGTTTGGCTTTTTTCGTAAACTTCATCTAAATGCAAATGCGGTAATTGATGAAAATGATGATTCTAATACAATTAGTTATGCAGTCGAAACCCCAAAGCACCTAGCTGTCACCCTGTCAGGTTCGGAAAATACAGCGAATGTAGAGAGAGAGAGAGACAGACAATGAGGAAAGAGACCGAGGAGAGAGAGTTGGCTATTGATCCTCAACAGATGCTCTTTTCTCTGTGTGTGTGTGTGCATGTGCGTGTGTGTGTGTGTGTGTGTGTGTGTGTGCGTGCGGGTGGGTGTCCAGCAGTCTCAGTTACAGGATCCAAATTTGCTGGATTATTGCATGAACTCATTTCGATGTTAATTTGCACTTGGCAATTATTTTTAGCAACACAAACTCCACACAACATTAACCCAGTGTTTTGTAATTGCAGTCCAACAACATCCATGTGTGACAAATAAAGGACAGTCATGGTATGTTTAAGGTTAGGCAACTGAAACTAATGGATAAAGCTCGGGGGAGGGGGGGGGGGGAGGTTGCCATCATCATTTAATAACAAAACTTTCAACATTATGACTGCGAGTGCGGCCAACAACCCGACTGTACTTACTTTTCCCCCCGTAGGACATGGAAATCACACTGCTTGCGTCAGTGGCACAGAACAGTCTGGTCAGCATTATGTTTGCCCAAAACAAAATCATTAATGCAGAATATCTGCATGTGTACATAATTTTGCAAGGCTGGGTTTGAATATTTATTTTGACAGCACACTGTAGCGCACATATTGCTTCTGCAAGCAAAAGTCACCGTCCTTATTTTAACCCTTGCATATTGTCCTGACACCATTTTTACATCTGAGAGAAGTGAAAAGACCTCAAAGACCTGTCCTCCAGCCTGGAGTTTCACAACTTTTCCTAAAGTGACACAGAATATATAAAAATATAGAGAAATATTTCAACTTTTTACATTTTTTGTGCAGCTCATGAACATTTTTGTATATTGTAGGGCGTTCTGGGTTCAATTTGACTTGTATTCAGATCCTAAAACTCACCATTCAAAGATGTTGCATTCTTCACACTCAGTGAAATCAATTGAAACCATCATAGCCATTAATGTTCTCCAGTTTTTAATATAAAAGTTATCCAAAAATAAATAAACCTAAAGAATACGCTCTCTCTAATCTCTAAAAGCTTAATTAAGGATCCATTTATTAATGAGATATTTATGAATGGAAAACAGATTTGTGGTTCACAAGTGTGGTAGAGAGCCCATCATGAGTGGATACCGTGAAAAGTCAGAATATGAACATTATGTCAAACATATTGCACTTTAAAATGTTGAGGACAAGCACCTTATCATTGCAACGACCTCTCTAAGTTGCCACCTGTAGCTCCACTTCGATATATAACTATTGATTAGCCATGTTAACGTTCTTAGATCTTATCATGACAGCATCATTAGCTATCTTGTGATGTGCCAGTGAACTCACCATCCATGTCTGATGTCATACTTGTGCATAAAGTCCCCTGAATGTACTGTACGTAAAAGTGCTGAGTGTCAATATGTTGAGAGATACACTGCACTAAGTTTCAGCTCCTCTTGTTCAGGACCGTGTGTACCAGTCTGTGCTTCGCCACACTAATCGATACCAGGATCACTTCCTTTGACATCAGTATCGACAGTTATATACAGCACTGAGACGTCTTGCACACTGTTCGCAGGAACAGCGGGATGTTAAAGGAAACAAGTGCAGGGTAGACACAGATGACTGCGCTGTGTTCTCGTTAAGAGCGCGTCACTCTCTTTAATTCAGTGTCCAGTGTGCATCAAAGTGTGTGCGGGGGAAAAAAACAAACAAACAATGCAGGTCAGCGCTCAGGCTTAAGTTCTCAAGAGACATACATTACTCATAATCAACCCTTTCGCCGCGCAGCTTTATGAGGCTCTCAACAAATTTCATTTCGGTCTTGATGGTGCGCTGACCCATCAGATTAAGTTGCAACATGTAGACTCCCCCGAGCTGCTCCCGACACACAAGTTCAAACAACCCGGTGGTAGCTGAAACCACCAGGTAGTAAACAAGTGAGCATCTCGCAAACCAAAGAGAGACATATTTTTGTCTCTAAAATTGCTTTAAAACACCACTGAATACTGGAATTGCATTCAACAGGTGTTCGGAAAACGGACTCTGCTGTTTCTGTTGGATGTCTTTGTGCAACTTGATGTAACCAAATTCAGCCAGACACCATTGAAACTGGCTATTTAAGCAGATCCTTCACTCTGCATTGTGTTGTTGGACAAGAGGCCCGCATCTGTTTCTATGCAGCCGTTTATCACCTGAATAGGAGGAGAACTTAATACACAGGTCAGTCATACAGCTGACTGATTACAGCAGTGTTGGTGCAGTAATGCATTGCTTTGTCATGTGTTACAGTGATGTTCTTAGCTGGCTTACTAACGTTAGCCACAGGTACGCCTACATTCAGGAGTCACCTGACACTGGTTCAGTTCAGAATCGGATGGTGTGTTAGTCTTCTGTGTCACTGCAGCTACGCTAACACTAGCTCATGGTTAGTCAGTAAATCCTTCCAAGATGTTTCCTCCCTGCTTTTTAAACCACTATTGTGTCATTATCTATTTCTACATGTGTTAAATATAAAAAAGATGCAGCGTGTGTGTGTGTGTGTGTGTGTGTGGAGGATTTTGAGTTGTTAAGAGGCAACTTTGACTGAGCTGACAGCTGAGTAATGAAAGTAAAGTAGTGAGTAATGTGACATTTTCTGCTGAATAATGAGTAAAGTAATGTAACTACTTTTACAATGAGTAAATAATTACAATTTTCAACTGACTTGAACAACACTGCTTGTCATCTCAAATGCAGCACACTGTAAAATAACAACTGGCCAGCTTGTTTGCTGAGTGCAGGATTATATGAGCTATTGAGCACTATAAAATGCATTCAGTTCAGTCATTGCCCTTCGCTACAGGATTTCAATAAGGTACATAATGTCAATATATGAACCGGCAGAGTTATACAACAACCGATGGCTTTGACCTTCTGACAAAAGGGGACCTGAAAGCCAAAGAAAACCTATACTACAGGATTAATGGCAAGTGAAACCCAACAATGTTTCATGAGGAAATCTATAAGATTCACATACAGATCTCCAAGATGTTAGCGATAAAAACTTGATAAGTTGGTGCGGTTGTTTGTTGATGCGAGTTCGTTTTAAAGTCTGGATTCTGCCCTCTAGAGGACAAAAATCACTAAATGCAGCTTTAAAAATGTGATGGAGCAGTCGATTGCTGGAAACTTGTACCTACTTTAGCTAGCAGATTGATTATTTTATTCAATTGATGAAGGATTTACTTTAAAAAAAAATCATCCTGACTGTCTAATTTCCGACAATTATGCCAGTTAGGGTCACAGAAGAGAAAAAGATGAGTCCTCTTGGGGATCCTGATCCATTCCCAGGGCTTGACGGGAAATCCAATGTTTCAAATATATTCTGGGTATTCCCTGAGGTCTCATCACTGCTGTAAAACTCATTATCAAAGTAATTGCTTGTCTTTCTCAAGAATTTCCAGAGATGATTTTATCTGATCATTTCTCTCTGATGAGCAGCCAAAAGGTATTTTGTTTCCTTGCACAATGCAACAAAGTCGAAGTTTAATTGTAACCATCTTGACATCTCACTTGAGAAATGACAATCTGACTGAAATATCTGCTAACTGGCAAAACAAGTAGTTTACCCATTTCAACAACATAATCAAGTATGATTCATGCCGAAGGTAATTGTAGGGTTTGCTCACACTCTGTGTCAGGGCAACAGCGCTGACAGGAACCAATATCTGCCACGAAAAACAAAGACTTTCCTTAAAGGTTTATTTCAAAACCAGGTGCAAAGGCATCCTCGGCCATCATGCAAAAATATTCAGGAACACACACCCTCATTAATACTGTAAACAGACCTTTCAAACAATACAACAGCACAACCCGAGCTCCACAGGAAAGCAAAGCGATAAAAGCCAAAATAATCATAGTCACATCTGGAGAAGGACTTCTCCTTGTTAAAGTTTAGGAGGAGAGATTCACATCCACAAATCAATTCAAGGAAAAAAAAAAATGGAGAGCTGCTGCTGCTGCTGCTGCTGGTGCTGGTGTTCGGCAACTATTTCTCAATTATCTCTCCTAAAAGAAGTCTTCTTCTTCTTTATCTGATACCGGTGTGCATCATTAATGTGCTGTTCCAGTGCAAATAACAGACACGTGCCTCTGTACGTGCACGTACGCACGTCCTCACTAAGCAGGAAAGAAAGTTGAAAAGTATATTCTATCTATTATAAAGCAGGACAACAGCACAACAAAGAGAATATGAACATGTTTAAGGGTTCATCTGAGGAGTCCTGATGTATAACTGACACCTGAAGTGATCTGCATCGACTGAAATTGCAGATACTCGAGTTGCGCTCCGATCCATCTCACTCGATTCTTTATCTGCAGGGCTCTTACTGCTCGTGAGTGGGGGCCCCCCCGAGTGTGAAGTGTGAACTGTGAACGACACAGCTGTGATCCTCCGATTCATATCAGCCTATATAACGACACCCTTGTACTTGCACCTTTGGTCGGTGCATGTCGACTCCCTGCATGTCTCGTCCATGAATATTACATAATGGTGATAAACACAAAGCCGTATAGCACAGGGCAAAGTGATAATAGTGAGGTGTTTTATTTCCAAATGACAAGGTTGAGCTATTCTGAGACTGCAATAAAATGAAATACATGGCCGCTGTCTCTTATATTGTGCTGTGTTGTGACTGTGTACATGTGAGTAACGAGGAATTCTACAGGACACTGATAGCAGAGTGTAATCTAATCTGATCTACAGTCAAATGCAGCATCTTGTAATTCAATTCTATAATAATTGTGCAATTCAATAAAAAACATACACTTGAGAAGACCTTATACTGCCCTCCAAAGCAATCCACAAGCTGCTTCATTCATTAGTCATCAGTGTTGTCAGGCTCTCTCTCTTCAGGATGGAAACTCAGGAGTTAAAAAACTGATGGAAATGCAAATTAAAATCTTATTTAGAAAAGTTGCAGCTGACACAACAGCTGGGACCAGCCTTCAACAAAATGACAGTTAAGAGACGCAGAATAAAAGCACCATTTAAATGAGCGCAAAATAAATTGAACCCATAAATACCCATAATAATAATAAAAAAAAAGGCAACAATCAAACAAAGGTCGTCGCTGAAATGTCACACAACTAATCAAACAACATCACTCATTTCCCATGAATTGCTGTTGACTTACAGGATCCAGCGGGTCACTGCTGCCTTCTGCCTCGACGCACGACGCGAAAAATGTGACAGCTGACAGTCAGTCCGTAGTGGATCTATAACCCCCCTCCCCCTCCCCACCTCCCCCCGTTATCAATAGATTAGTGATCGGAACAGAAGGCGACCCCGAGATCACATGTGTGGAAAACCATGTAATCCACATTAAACTGATCGATATGAAGCGGGAAATGTGGAGGTCAGAAGACTCACATGCATGAAAACTATAAGCGATTCTATCTTTAAACGTATTTTACATATATATAAAAAATTTTTTTTTAAAAAAGCAAACTTTGACAACTTTAGTCCAATTTTAAGAAGGAGCCGCACAAAACAAATAAATACCATCACAGACACTGTTACCACGGAGAATACCTTAAATTCCTTTATCAATATTAAAGAGATACCGGTGCACCACACATTTCACAATGGCAAAGATAAAAAAATAAAAATTTAATTTATAATTAGGTGATTTTATTCGGGTTTCCAGACACCACCAAGGTGACTTTAAACTCACATGTGAGTGCCACAAACTCCAAATCACACCAGGAATATTAGAAGGATATTATAAAAATAGATTTTTTTTTTTCATTTAGGAAAGGTCACACACATCCTCTGGTTTGTGAGTCTCACCTTAAGTACAGAAGTCAACCGCTTCACCCTGAAGACAAACGAGCTGGAAACGCGTGCATTTGGCCAGACAATCTACGAGAAGAAAGCGAAATGTACTCACCATTTCTCTGTGGAGACGCCGTGTCCAGAAAGCATGTCACGACACTAAATCCCCATGAGCCAAAATCACATTGTTCTTCAGTCCGAGCACAACTTGAAACTAGTACCTGAACCTTAACAGAATGAGTACGGTAGCCCGGGGTTTGTCACTACTACCGCCGCTTTGAGACTCTTCAGAGCAGTGAAATGATAAGCAGCGCGCAGCAGGTATTAAATGGGAATGTGGAGAAGTGTCCGTGCGCAAAACGCTCTGAGAAGCGACGGGTGTTGCGCTCCCAGAGAGACCGTTGAGAGAAGGACCCAGGGGAGGGGGGGGGGGGGCGGGGGTAGGGAAAGTGAAGAAACCTTGTGCAAGAAACAGTAGCGGGCTCGTGGAGACGTGGGGAAACCCGTGGATATTTGGAGAGACAGCGCGAAGTCTGACCGGACTGAGCGGAGTCAGAAGCGGAGATGTTGCGCTCTGCCGCTCTCCCTGAACTCAGAGCGGACATTAACCCGCTCCGGTCTAGTCCCTCCTCTTTAGCCCTGATGTGAGGAAAACATGCGTTCAGCGCATACCACCCTCTCTCTCTCTCTTTCTTTCTCTCTCTCTCTCTTCTGTCATTGACACTCTACATTAATCCAGAGATGATTGGTCGTGATTATGTCGCTGCGTATGTGCGCACTGGAGTGAAAGGAGATCCGTGAGTCTGTGGGTCACAGAGATGTTTTCTGTTGTAGTCTTCTGTTTGGTTCTGTAGTGAAACAGAGAGAAAAGACCGGATTAAAAGTATGTGTAAGTCCTAAACGTTGATCCTGTTACTTTATTCTTCACCTTAATATTAATGGCATCTCGAAAAAACGAACAAAATACTGAAAAAAATATATATTTGTGACAATATAAGCAAGTTCAAGGATGGGAAAGAACACAAATATTAAGATAAAATGAAATGAAATACACTTCAGGTAAGACATACAACATATGATTTATTTATTTTGAGGGGTGGGGGACATGGGGATATACACATTAATTTATTAAGACCTAATCACTCTGTAACATAAGTTCAGGCACGTGTTTGTTTGATTTCTCCATCCTACATTTCTCATATATAGTCATACATGGTTCTTGAAATCACATTAATAAAATACACAGAGCCTATTGTACAACATGTAAGCTCATCTTTGTGGCTTCATGAGTCTACATCATGAATCACATCTGAGGATTATTTATTCATTATTTATTTATTTGTAAATGTTCTTTCATTTCACAGTTTGTTCATTTAGTTGACGCAGTTAGAGTGTAGAGTAACTACAATGAGCTTTAAACAACCAATATTAAACAACCAGTATTTAGGATATAAAGGGTCAGAGGTCACTGTGTCCTAGTGACGCTATGAAATAAGAGTCTGACAGATATACAGGGTGTTCTCATTTAAGGTTAAAGTTAGGAGTTTTTCAATTTTAATTCTGCTAATAGTTTCTAATATATGCTACTCACAGAAAAGTCAGATTTTACTTAATTTTTTTTTTTTTTTTTGCATTTTCATTGGAGTCAAACCGATAAATCAGCCAGGACTATATATCGGCCGATATCAGGTCATTACAGGTGTACATGTCAGCTGCTAAATGAAGTACATCAATGCCATAAGTACATAAAGATAAGTTTTGAAACTCTGTCACTGTTCTATAGTTTGTCCACCAGAGAGTAGTGACGAGTTTATTTTTCAACTGTAAAATGTACAGGAGTTTTTACTGATTTATTTTAGTTTAGTTTTTCCAACTTGTCTGATCTAAGACATCATTCCTTTGACGTCTGCATCAGACTGTGTTTATACTTGTGATTACGGTGCCAGTCATCGGGAGGATGGATGACATTTTTCTCTAGTTTTGAATCAGAAAAGTTTTACATTTGAAGTTGCATCTTTTGTACAGTTGCTGGACTGTTAATTTATTTGTTAATTTTACAGCTTTATTGTTTATTTAACAACTACTTTCTGGGATTAATAGACAGGGGGAAAAAAATGCAGTGTCATACCTGAAAGAGCATTTGGAATATCAGGCTTCATTGCCACCAGGTCAGTATAGACATCATGTGCTATATCCAGATGGTAAACTGACAAGCTACACTTATATGCTGCACTGCGTATGAATTTGGTAGATAGATTCAGTTAGTTTTGTCTGAAATCATCCTTCATGCATGATTCGACTTTGGGGTGGATGCCAAATGGCTGTGTCGATGCCTCAGACGGGGGAGAAAAAGGAAAATAAAAGCCGAAATGAGAAATTGCAACAGAGTTTGAAGGTTAGGACAGACAAATAAGCAAAAAAAAGAGTGGAAAGAAGGGAGGGACATGATAATCACATGCACTGTGAGAAACTTTGGTTTGTAAAGAAGCAGTGTAGTGTGTAGTTGTGTAACATCTGGCCATAGCTAAAGCATTTCACACCATCTAATGTTGTTTAGCTGATCAGATCATCTGGCTCTAGCTGGATTCACACCTGCCTTTTTAAGTGTGATTACACCATTGGGTTTGGATCAAGTGGCATCTACCATGGCTTGAGGCCAGCCTCAACTTTTCTCTAGAAATACTAAGTCAATATTTTTTTTTCTCTCTATCTCTAAATTCAAGCCCTCAGGTGGTCATTTTGAAAGTTATTGCTCCGTTAATAAGATTTGAAGACTTATAGTAGCTTTCATGTGTGCTGTGTGGACGTTGATTCGCAGCTGTGATTGGCAGTTGGCTCACCTGCTGCTCACCCCGGCTCTGAGACTTGTACTGAGTCAGACTATTGGGGCAATATTTTGGTTATATAAATGTTACTTAATTATGATACCTGCCCTGTTAGCATAATTTAGCTAATTTGCTAACGTCAGGCCAGGTGTGCACCACCTGGTGTTCCCAGTGAACTAGCTATCTGTTCTGCTCATCTGAGGTAGCAAAGTGTGTTTCCAGAGTGTGAAAGGGGTCCTGGCTCCACATAGAGCTGTAACTCTGGGCTTCAAACTGGCTCCACAATCCAAACCAATGTGTATCGTCACGCAGTGGCGACGTCCATCTTCATATACAGTCAGTGGTTTGGATCAGAGTTGGGTTTAGTCACTCTTACTTCTGACCCCAAACAACTGTGACGTACTGTTGAACATAGGTGTTGCAGAATATGTAGTAACAATTACGGGGCAGTACAAGGAGGATTATTAGACTATCGAAATGTTCAGCTTACTCAAACATAAAAAACATATTTTCCCACTCAACCATCAGCGGTCTCGCAATGGTCATGCAAATAGTTTGGGTTTTATTTGCCAAGGTTTCAAGCTATCAACTATTGAGACTTCTGCTGCCACCACAAGACAACGTGGGCAATTGTCATTTTGTCTGTGGTGCTCAATAATCCGCAGATATTGTTTCTGGAAAGTTTTAAAGGTTTTTCAAACTTAGTTTTTCAAATGTTGTTATTCAAAGCTTTGAGTACCACAAACCAAACTGCATTTGGTTGGCAGCAAAGAGCTCTCAACTTCAGTAAAGATCTAAACTGTCGGCATGGCAATTGTTACATCATAAAATGCATTTTTTTTGTTTGTGTATTTGTTTGGGGATTTTTTTTCCCCTAGTAACTTGGATGAGCTGAACTTCTAGTCTTACTCTTTGGAAACTCTTGAGTTAAATAAAAGTCTCACCTCCATCATATTACTAGGGGAACATTACTGTGTCTGATAACCAATTATTTCTTAGCAACACCAAATTTGGACTCAGACATAACTCTAATTGAAAGCAGAAATAATGAAATGTTTCATCTTGGTTTCTTTATTTTTACAGCTGAATATATAAAGCATGATACCGACACTTCCATGAATTCCATTTTTCTTATATCAGTGAGCAGATTAAAGTGTCTAAACTGCCACTGTTTCATAATATCACATTCAGTTTTTCAATGCAATTCAATTCAAGTGAAACAATACAAATCCATATTATGTAATTCAAATGTGGTTTTTTTAATGCAATTATTCAAGTTGAGCAAATCAAATTCAAATATAAAATATCAAATTCAGTTTCCAGTGATACATATTTCTTCCTATATCCCTCTCTCATCTCTGACTCACCCCCTGACATCCCTCCATTCTTTCATCTTTTGCTCATTTATCTATCACATTCATCTTTTGAACCAAAAATGAGCTGATTCCTCCATTTATTTTTCTTTCTCTGTCTGTTCGAGTTTCTGTCTTCCATTAGCCTCTAACCCTTCTAGTTATCTCTTTTATCCTGGCCAGAATACGTCCAGAATATGAATATGTCACCTTAGTTGAAGCTGTAACTGTAGTCCAGCCTGAAACCATTCAGTGTTGTTTTGAATGTTTGGGTGCAACAGTAAGATGCGTCATTTCTGTTTCTTCAAAACTTCAGGTTTGGTCAGTGGTATGTGAGACTTAAAATGTAACTGAAGGATGAATAGCAACTTCTAAACTTCTAAAATATTGTTTATGACAAATTGACCTCTGCCAGTGTAATTTTGAAAGTGCCAAGAAGGAGCAGTGGCACATATCATTTCCTGAAGTTTTCTTTTAATCTGATCAGTGGTGTCCGATGCACGACAGTTGGACAGATGGCTCAGGGCTGATCAATTGTCCTGCCCATGATTTATTCATCAGAGACAACAAACACTGATGAGGAAGACCTAGCAACAGAACAGTGAAGAGGCTAGAAGCATCCTCTCACTCTCTTATTTGCCAAATATGTCAACATATCAGGAAAATAACTTACAGATATGTAAGTTAAAGATGAACAGAAGGCATAGGCTGAAAATACCTTCATATATTAAGTAGAAGAAAAAGTTTAAAACTTAAACTGTGCTCATACAGTAAATATTCTCAATATTAGTCTACAGATGAGGAGGAAATATTTGCAATATAAAAGTAATATTGCACAGTATGTAAAACTGTTAAAGTCTAATAATTATTTTTCTGTATGAGAATTTACCGATGGCCCCTTTTGAGCATGACCATAACCCAACAACACAATCATCAACAGCTAATTTTAACAGCTAATTTAAAATAACACATTATTATGAATGAAGTGCATGAATGTGCTACTTCAACAAGGTTATTTTGAGAAGTGAATGAAACACATTGGTCCTAGAATAATAATTGGATGAATATATGAGTGGTGGATATTCACAGATCAAACGCGAAAGCCAGGATAGAAATACAAGTGATGCATGGGCAGCTGCATAAAAGAAACATCAATGACATTGTTAGTTGTGTTACATCAGAGACATTAAAGTCTGTGTAAAGCAATAGTAGATATGTGTTCTGAGTTTGTCCCACAACAGAAAACTGTGTAATTAACCACCCAGCCAAATTTGAATGATTTAAAAAAAGAAAAAGCCAATTATATAAAATTAGTTTTCAAAATTGTGGAAAAATAAGCAGCATGCTCTGCTCTGAAATGCTCAGGATGTGTCCACTGAAAGCACTGAAAGCACGGCCCAACTGACCCAAATTAAATGACACAAAATAAACGATCAGTTAAATTGTCTTTTTTTTTTCTTCAGTGCACTTAATGTTACTCACTTCTTTGCTGAAAAGTCCTCGGTGGCTTCATTGTGGCCGTCACCCTTCGGAGCAACCGCCTCTTTACGCTATCCTTTTTTTGTTGAAGTGCTGCCCGGCAAATGCTCTCCCTCTGGCCGGGGGACCTCCCAGCCACACAGCCAGTGCTGAAGCCAAAAGCCAAAGCCGCTGGCAGCTCGGGTGGAGCTGTTATACACTAACATATATAATGTGCTTCAAAATAAATCTCTGCTAAATGGACTTTAATACGAAACATTTCCATTCGACTCTTCATTACAGATTGCAACAGTAGACACCGGTCTAGATAAAAAAAAAAAAACAACAATAAAACTCTCATGTTGCAAGTTTGTTGCAGGATGTAAACACATATCGTCTCCCTCGCTCATATTCCAGATCAGACACTACACATCATTTCTATATAACTCGTCCTAATCAGCCATTAACAAGCTTCATAGAAAGCATCAAAGACCAATCTGTGATTCTTATTGATTGAGTTAATTTGATAATTCAGTCGAGAGGAGACTTCATGAAAGCAGTCTCCTTCATAAGTGAATCTGAACTCCAGTAAGGACAAATACTTTTTAGTTGGTTGTGTTTCTAAAAATAGATTCCTAGACTTGGTTTACCGGTAAGTGTGTGCTGTTTGCGACCTGTCCTACCGTTTTACTTCTTGTGAATCAGTGTCTCAGATAGTTAAATCCATAGTGTCTTGTAAACAAGCCCTTTGTCCTTTGGTTGACATTTAACTGTGTTTAGTGGAGAGATTCGCAGCCCAAATGAGCATCTATTAATCTGTAATAGAACCAGAACAGCACTGACAAAATCTACAATCAACTTGTAATTAAAAAATCTGTCTTGTATCTGCCATAGGTGGAGGTTAGGGTATCGCACTAATAAAATACCATGTCCCTTTCATCTTTTTTTTTTATGAACATGAGATATGTCTGCAGCCGCTCAGGAATGAACCACTTAACCTGGCATTACTAGTCTAGCAATCTGATCAACTGTGTTTTATCTGCTATAAACGAGAGAATAGAGGCACTCGATTCATCATCCGTGGTAGACATTAGAGGTCATGGCAACACGAGGTGAGACTCACACCACACAGGTAACTTCACATTTTACACTTGAAGAGCTCATTTACTCTGATGAAGTGTTGTTAACCAAGGTCTTGTTCTTTTTAAAAGAAAAAAAACACTACAGTCAGTTTTAATCATTTTGCAAATGTGTTGGATAAAGACTGTCCTTCATCCCTCTGGTACTGTACGTCATGCTGTGTATTAAACTCTGTGTCCGTGCCACATACTGCAGGCAAACTGTCGACGTGCAGCTCTCGGGCCGTCCGTTCTACCAAAAGCATTTGGAATCAAACGGCTCTCCTCCAGTAAACCACGCTTTATTCACCAAATGTTTTTGGTTATCTTTCCTTCATCAGGGTGGTGTCTGCGGTTGTTTCCTTTCTACTTGGTTTTCACTGTTTCAGCATGTGACCAACAAATCACAATAGCACAATAGCATCGGCTATCAATCTGTCAGAGACATTTGTCATTTTTTTTTGGCTCGTCATTGTTTTCGAGCAGTATGTGTTGACTGCTTTTGAGTGTGTGGCTGTTTTCTGCTCACATTTAGGATGTCCGTTGTTATTCTGTGCCGTCCTAGCCTATAAACTGAAATCCCTTCGGATAAATGGCACTATATTGGATCCTAACTACCCAAATATGATGTGCATTAGAAGTTGGTCTGGTGGTGCAGAGAATGCGTGTCCAAAGTTTCATTTTTCCTGATATCCTCAAATGGTTCTGGGCTCATTGGATCTCTGTGGTCTAGTGTAATGGCCTCTCCTGATGAGCTCCCCTCCCGCACCATTTAGCTTGTGTCCTCTCATTTCTCAATATCGTGTTATGTAAGCCTGTTTTTCAGTAACCCAATTTCACTTCAGTTCATCGAGGCATCGTGTACGCCATTGAGATAGTCGTTGCTGTCCTCTTGTCTACCTGTAATAATATATTAATGTATTAAAAGGACACTTTTTGCAGTCATGATTCAGTTTTTACGGGCAAATAAGACAAAAAAATGCATGAAATAACTTGTTTGTCTCTTATATTGGCAAACATTAACTCACTACAGCTAATATCTGTTTCATTTCTAAGACATAATTTGACACAGTGTCTGCTGATCTTCCAGCTCGGCCTCTATAATATATTCTGCTCAGCACAAGAGCATCAGCAAAAGGCACTGTACAGACTTTTGGCAGCCCATGGGCAGCGGTTTTTCTCAAAGTACTTTTTATTGCACCTCAAGGTTTCAGCATACACAGGAATATTGTATAATATATTCTGATATCTCTTGTGCAATGTCATTCTGTTAAACAGTCCGTTGTGGCTGTGGGCAACAAATCAGCCACAGGCAAGATGATAAAAACCAAGGTAATAAGTTAACATTAGAGTCTGGCACTCAATAAACTGACCTTCAGAATAAAAATGAAACCTGTTTGAGGTGCATTTAAAGTACCACTTATCAAACAACTAAGTGACAGCCTCGAGGAGACGTGAGATTCGTTTTATTCGCCAAGAGTAATAAAAGTGGGGGGAAGTTATGAGATTACTGGAGGAACAAAACAACGAATGCAGCAATAAAAGTACAGGTGCTCCCAGTACATCGACGAGGTTTCGTTTCAGTGTGAGAGGACGGTGAAGAACATTAGATAGCAGCATATATTTATGACTGAATGTTGTTTATTTTAGAGTGTTTGCACCTCTTTGTTGCAATTGATTTTATGCGATATTTGTGCTCTGTTAGTCAAGAGATACTTTTCAGTGCGTGTTCTCATAGTGTGTCAGACATCTAGAGTTAGAAACGGAGCACTCACTTCTTTCTTTGTATTTGCAAACTGCCTGCACCATAGACGAAAACACACTAAAGTTTATTCACTGTCGTCTCAGATATTGAATACAGGCTTGAAACAAATGAGAATTTCTCAATCCAGGCTTTTTGAGTTTGGTTTGAACAGTCTGAGAAGTTATTATATGTATCTATATTTATGACTGAAAGCAGGCAGTGCAACTACTGTCTCCCCACCTCTCCTCAACCGCTGCAATCAATAGAAACTTTATCAATACCTATATTAGGAGCATTGGGACCAAACTTGCTTGGAGCTGTGTATTGTATCCAGGGTCCTCTCTTAATTGAATTTGTGTTTTTAGGCAGATCGAATGATTTAAATATAAGCTGTTAGGTTGGAAATGTAATACAAATGAACAAGCAGATAAAATACAAGGTCAGACAGTTATAACAACATAAAACTGATTTTAAAAGATCTTCTTCTCGGTAGACATTGTAACTTGTCATCAGAGGAAAAGCACAGGTGTATTAAATAACGTAAATGATGACACAGTTTGTGACTTTCCAGTGGGTCAGCATGCATGACACCAGGATGCTGGAGCTGGTTAATGTTTTGAATTATACCCGTATTTATCCTGCTAAGACGCGTTTAAATGTGTGCCAAGAGAGAAGAAAGAGGAAATCTAAGAGGAAAGAGACTAAATACAGAATGTCTATCTTAATATTCAAAGCCTATTGGTTCCCGAGTCAATATGGTGTTTTGTTTTTTTTTTAACCATGACTATGTCGTTAACCATGTGGTTGTTGCTGTAACCATGACAACGGAGGACCTGTAACCTTATGGATGTACAGCAGTAATTTGTCTTTTTGTCTTTTTAAGACCTTTGGACAGACAAGTGATGTTGTCCTGAGGGCTCAGATTAAAAAAAAAACACCTCTATGTATCATGGAGTGTATGAACCAACAATGTAGTTTTTTATTTTAGTTCTCTGGTTCTTGTCCTTGACCTTTGTAGCACGGCTACACTTTAAGAAATGGGGGGCAAAATCCACATTTCTTACTCTGTGAAAATGCATTCTAAAATTTAGCCAAAACTAATATGAGTCTTCAAGAGTCGCCTGTACGGTTTATGTGATTGTTTTTTTTTTCCAGCAATGTTGCTACCAAAATGTATTCCTCCACTGCAGCTCAGAAACATCGTCCAGGGAATCACAAACAGCAAATTTCATACTAAAAAACGCTAAGTTTGGAAGATACCCACTTGGTTTGGCTTCCCCAGATTGCTAAGGCATACTATATTTTTTTTAAATTACATTTTTACACAGAATGAGGACTCTGGATTTAGTACAGCATTTCTGACAGCATAGTTGTGGCACCAGGGGAGCTTCTTCACAGCCAATAGAGAGGAGAATTGATTATAGGGAGCAGAAACTCTCTCAACATGCATTTTGCATGAGAAGTATTGTATTAAAGATAGATGTCCAAACCCATCCAAGGTGACTTTGAAAAGTTTGTAGCTGTCTCTCTCGTGGAGGATGGCAGTTTTTGTCAGCTTGGATTCATGATGGAGAAAAAAAAAAAAAATCAGTTTAAATTTTTCAGTCCACTCCTGCAGAGACCGTCCTTGTCTTCTCTGTACATTTGTAGGCTCTAAACACTTACATGACAAAAGGATGCAGCTTATTTACGTCTGTTGCTCGCGACCAAAATTAAAAACAGCTGACCCTTAAGCAAATGAGTTGTCAGCGGCCGTTAAGCTTTGCCAAGGTTGCCCTTTGTCACAGTTGGTGATTTTCAATCTCAAGGCACAGCCGAGGAGTGCAGAGTGTACGGTTTGCCGGCCTGAGCTGCTGCGTGTAAAGCATTTGAGGGGAGAGTTAGTACTTCCCAGTCTGACACCACAGCTTTCTGCTGAAAAATCATCAGAGGTGAGTTGGTCAGGAGCCTCAGCAGTTAAGATATTCAGGGGTCTCGTTCATAATAAGCAGATGGAGGCTGAGACTGACGGGCATCCGCAGAAGAATGGCAGTACCTGGCCAAGTTATTAGTTAAACCAGTGTGCCAACAGATTTTGATTAATTATTTTAAGCATATGGTTCCATTTTTTTGATCAAAAAATCTGTTTCACTCACCTTTATTTTTTCACCTTGCTCTCTACCGTACTTTTCCATCTGCCAGCGACTCTTGGGTTCAGCCGCTTTGCCATCGTGTGGCTACTGAAAATGAAATTTACACTTCTGACCTGGCTGTGACTTCCTTCGAAATAGACTTTTAACTGATGCAGACCATGAATGAACCTCCGGATTTCTGTCCGTATCAGTGAAATGACTTCAAACACTGAAGCTTTTCAAACTGGGTCACATCTAATTCCCACCAATTGAATAAGACCCATGTGTCATTTCAAACCAGTGGTTTTACAACCCTCTTGGGGGGGGGGGGGGGTTGTGATCCCTTAAAATGGATGGATGCTTGCTTACACTACGACCCCTGATCCCAGGTGGATTAAAGCAGAGTTGTGGACATTTCAACAAAGGCTGTTTTTTCCTCTTCTGGGTCATTCATTTGATTATAAGATGTGGTTTAGAAATGTTAAACTTTTCAATGTTTAAGAGGCTCTGACTCTCAGATGAAAATGACTGTTAAAGTCAAAGAAGATTACAAGACTACAGCTATGCTCTGTGACACTGTGCTTTGACAGAGCAATGCTTTGAGATAATATTAACACGCTGATATTTAGCAGTTTTAATGTCGACCAAATTCACCATCTTAGTTTGCGTGGTAGCATGCTAACAATTGCTAATTAGCATTAAACACAAAGTACAACAGAGGCTGATGGGATTGATGTCAGATTTGCAGGTAGTTGATTTTAAAAAAATTACAATTTGTCCTGACCTATTGATGGAGCTAGAAGAAAAGTCGAAGTCATATCATGCTTTTTGTGATTTTCTATTATTTTTATGATTTTTATGATTTTATGATGTCAGATAACATGTCATTAACATGGCCAAATATCCAACACTTGAGGTGAACATATGTAAAAATGCTACCTGAAAGTCAGCAGCCTGCTCTGAGCACTTTGTTTGTAATGTTACCTCTACGTCCTCCTTGTGATGACGTCAGATTTTTCGCGCATGCCCACAAACAGCCGTCGGATTCAGGCTCATGTACAGATGTATTTGAGAAATTACCATTTTAAGAAAAAAAAAAAAGAAAAAGAAGCAAAGTCCTACTGCTACTGTTTGTTTATGTGGCCTTCGGAGCTGCAGGAAGTCTGCCGAAGGGCAGCTTCCAGATGCCGGCCGATCAGAATAGAGTGGACTTATCAGGAGGGGGGCGTTAATGTGACAGGAGATAAAACGGTCTGTTTCACACAGAGGCTGAACTGAGAGACTGCATAAAGAGCCAGCACAAGTCCGGTATTTTTGAACTGTAAATCATGCAAAGATACTTTAGTACAGACACAGAATAAAAATATAAACCTGGAAAAGTACATGAGACATCTCCTTTAAGGGCTCACCGAAGTTATTACAATTCTTCCTAAAAGGGACATGAATGTCTGTACAAAATTTCGACACTAGCATGGCTTACAAAACACCATTGTGCTGTTCTTTGCCGATTCAGTTGTACAGTTCCAGCATATTGTAAAGACATGACAGGCTTTTTTGTTTAACTTAAAACTGAAAATTAGACATATTTTTATTAGTCAGTCACAATTTTGGCAGGGATCCTAAACCATAAAAACATACATGCTCATGTCATTTCATGCAGATGTCAACCTGTTGACCCCAAGCAAGTCGTTGTGTAACGCGCGCATGTGTGTCTTTCCACTGAAATCCCGATGCGTTGGTCTGTGTTTTTGCAAGCGAAAACACCATTTGTAATAATTTGCAACCGTGTCTGGGAATCCAAGCGAGGCCAGCAGACGTTTTGTGGAGGCGGCACAGTGCTGGCAGCGATAACAACTGTCAGACAGGACCAGCCAGCTTTGATTGTCACTGCGGAGGCTCGTATCGCTTTGTTTTTCAGGCTTCTCTTCAGTTCCTCTCCTCTCTCTTTATCCTCTCTCCTTTTCTGTTGCTCTTTCTCCTCTTCCCTTGTTTTTTGTTCTCATTCTTTGCTCCATTTGTAATTTCTCCATACTATTTCTCTATATTAAATTCTTTTGCTTTCTCTCTCGTCTGTCATTTCCTGACTGTCTTTCTTGTCTCATTTTAGCTTGTTTGGCATGTTTTACTGACATTACTGCTGCCAAAAACTTTCATGATACATATGTGCATGTATGTATACATATGTGAATGTTACTGTCATACCAAAACTTTGCAGGAAAAACAAATGACTTACTCCGACATGTTGAAAGCTAATGTGAGATATTTGTTTTATGAATATATTTCAAATCTTCTTCTCCACTTTTTAAGACTATTCTTAAACTTATACTTGATGATGATGATTTCATAATGATCTATGAGACTTTTAATGGAAATAAGTGACCCAAAATTAATAAGAGACATAAGTATGCTTACCGAATAAGTTCATTGCTGAAACAATTATATGTTTTTTGCTATCTCTCTTGCTGCAGTTGGACATTTTTTAATTATTTTACAGCACGAACCAGGAAGAGAGCCATGTTTTTCATATTAAATAGAGGAAAAGCTTTCAGAGTTATTGATGATGGTGGAAGGAGTGCAAGGTTATTTATCATCTCTAATTAAACCAAAGAAAATCATTTTAACCTTCGATGCAAAAAATCACTTTTGCAACAGAGACAAACATGATCCTAATTTTGAAAAGCACCAAAAGTTACCAAGTGCATTTGAAATCAAGGTGTCTCTTTTTATGAAAAGATATAATTAACATAACAATAATAAACCATTTGTTCTTTCTGTTTCTCGCCACTGTTACACTGAGCAGCTTTTTTTTTTCTCTTTAACTTACAGTCACCATGGTTTTCAGTGTCGGCGGCTGGACTACGGGCACTCGGCCTGCTGATGCTGGTCAGCATCCATCTCTGCTCAGCATCTCTGACTCCACAGAGACGCCTGCTCAGCCAGTTTATATTCTCCACTGAGGGCCAAATAATCTTCTAATTTACTTGGTATTTTGGTTTAACCATGTCCATGTTCTCTTTCCCAGAATACCATGTTTTTCACTCCTGTTTTTGGTTTTCTGTTTGTCTCTCTCTCTCTCTCTCTCTTTGCCTTCTCGTCAGTTTCTCCTCTTATACCCATGTCAATACTGCAACAAGGAAACACACTATGCTACAGCACATGTGGAGGATGTAAAGTGTGCGCAACAGTGTGTGACAGCATAATAAATGGTTGTTTTGTCTGGGACGCATATTGATTCGAATTTGTTGCTGCCCTACTTCTCCTCTTTCAGTGTTTCTCATCTCCGTGATGACTCAGCTTTTTACACCAGCTTGACACCATTCTTGTGATGCAGCTGCATCTTCAGATCTCGGCTTTTTGAGTTGGAGAGTAAAATGTTCTTATTACATTAGGAATGATGGCCAGAATTATGGAAGTTATTTACAGTCTGGTTTGACAAAAAATATTTAATATTTTTCCTGTGGAAAGCAATTTTTTTGTGTTGTTAACTGAAGTCAAGAGTGAACTTATTTAGGTCAAGTTAAAAGTTGCTTTAGATCAGTTAAAAAAAAGACAAAATAAAACTAAAAAAATGAAAAAGTAAGCTTAAACCTAACCAAAAACATAATTTAAAAAGTGGAGTTTAAAAGTGATATAGATTCAAAATAGTCACACACTCTGGAAGATGTGCTAAAGGCTAATGTGCAATAAGAACTTTTAGAATGAGACTAAAAATTTAAATCAGCTTCAAAAGATTATAATAATTACATCATTTAAGACTAAAAATCTTAAAGAACATATTTTCTGTATAGGAAAATATGCAGAGCTACTCCCATACCAGTCGGTGTGATGCCTCCTGTTAGGATAAGATGAATCAATCATTTTAGAAAGTGACTTAAAATGATATAATCATGTTCAAGTGACAGAAGCCCTCTAGTGGCCGTAGCAAGTATGACGAGAGCAAAGGTGAAAATCAGGTGACGTTATTATAGACCGACAAAGTCCGTGTGGACAGGAGGTCAGGTGATTGGATGGGTTAACAAAACATGGGAAAATTTTTTCTCTTGACAACCATGAGTCATCATTGTTATTTTTAAACCGTGACGACAATCATCCACTGTTCTTATCCATGGTGTTGTTATTGTAACCATGATGATGAGAGTCCCCCGAACTTTAATGGATACGTTCCCAAACAAACAATAAGTAACAAGAAAAATGTGTCATTTGTCGTTTGGGCACCTGACTATTTTTTACAAGAGAAAAATTGTTCACTTCTCCTTTAAGGTTAGGGTCAGTGGATACTGTTGGATTTTCACTTTGTATTGGTTTAAATGAAAATGCAACACTTTAACCAATACAAGCATTGACTATGAGAAGATTGCATTATTTAGCAATTTATTACATTACCTGATTATTGCATTTTGACCAAAGTGCATGGGAATATCAATACATTTAGACATTATGATTATATTATCCAAAGGTCAAAATGTGCGCTGCTACAGCCTCCCTTGTCTAACAGGCAGTCCCATTTGTACCCTTTTTCAGGAGCATTCTTGTGCTTTGTTATCTGACAGCAGCGATGCTAAAAGCCTTTTTCCACCAGCTGGCTGACTCGATCAATATTGAGCAGATTAAATTTGAGGTTATGCATGTTTAAATTCTCATTTACTGACAGGCAAGAATGTTGCTGTGTAGACAATCATCTGTGCTTCGTGCTGAAGGGTGTCAAGCAGCAAATCATCTCATAATGGAATATCGATTTTGAGTTTTTCTATGTTAAATACTCACCTGAGACCAATTTAAGATGAGTCTTGATTTCATACTTCAGCAACAATTTCCCGTGATTTACCATGATTTAAATCACAACTTATTTCTTTTAGAGCAGTAAGCTGAACCCTGGTAGTTCAATCCCCACCAAGCAGCTGCTGCAGCTGCTGTTATTGTCCAAGTATTGAAAATCTACAGTTTTTCAGGTTCAGCACCCAAAGACTAAAAGTCAAGTCCTCTGTCCTGCAAATGCATCTGTGGGCTACCAGAAACCAAATATGGTCACAAAAGTCAGAGTGTCAGTCAATCTTGAAAGTTCATTTAATGTCCACGTATTGATTGTTTTGATTGTTAGGCAGTGAAATGTATGTCTAAAATTTCAGATAAATGACAGTATAATACTTGTCATATCAGGCTCAAAAAGGTTTTAGGCACTTCAGATGTTAAAGTTTTTATCCATGATATAATACATGATCGGTTCCAAATTAAATATGCAGCATGACAACGACTCCAAACATCCAGCCAGAGTCATAAAGAACTACCTTCAGCAACCAGAAGAACAAGGAGTCCTGCAACAGATGGTTTGGCCCCCACAGAGTCCTGATCTCAACGTCATGGAGTCAGGAGCTGAAACGCCAAAATCCACAGAAGAACTGCGGCAACTTCTCCAAGATGCAGGAACAAGCGACCTGCCAAGTACTCTGAAACACAGCAGGTATACCGAGGAGAACTGCTGCTGTTTCAAAGCCAAAGCTGCTCACAGCAAATATTGATTTGATTTAGGTTTCTGCTGTTTGCTCGGCTTTGTAAGAAGTTAATTGATGAATTAAAACAATTTATAGCACTATCTTTGTAAGCATTCTCACTTTACTTTTAGTGCCTAAAACTTTTGCACAGTACTGTATATATATGTTTATATATATATATACTTAGAAAACAGGAGAAATTATAAGACAGTTTCAAATAATGACCTGATTTTCTCTGCATTCAATATATTAGAACATTTATTATAATTCAGAGGCAAGTGGGAAGATTTTGTGGAGGTGGTATATGAATGAATGAATGAATGAATGAATGAATGGCATTTATATGACCCATCCCTCATGGATTTATTCAGACATATTAACTAACAATAACTCAAACATTCAACATGTTAACCCACCATCATCTAACAGCGCATTACATAAATACCAATCCAAACATAAATAATGCTCCGGGAGATATTCCACTATGGAAAAACAACAAACACAAGACACAATCCAAACAAGACTGCATCCATCAGAGCCAAACACTGCACATTTGATCCACTTCAGAAATACCAATAGTCTGCAATCCATATAAAATAGAGTCCGAGGAATTTCATCATGTTTTTTTTTTTCTTTTCTTCTTCTATCCAGTGCTTTTGAGAGATATTCAGAAAATGCAAAAACATTAGCTACATTCTTACTACCAATAAAATTGAAATCAGGAACATTAACTTTTTTTAAATGTTATGTCATAAATCATGATATAAAGGACAGTATAGAATGAAATTAATTTTATTCCCCTCCTTATTAAGCTCACAATATTCACACATTCTTTCATCTTTAGTCACATTTCTGTATCTTCCAGTTGTGATATCTAGTGGTAATATATTCACACATATTTTTAACATTTCACAATTTCTTATATATACAAGTCCTCAATTTTGGACTTTGCCAGATGTCTTCCACCCATGATTGTGTGCATGTAGGATTTGGTATCAGAACTCCTCCACCTCCACAGTTGCTTTTTGGAAATAATGTTACATACTCTTCTAGTAGATATTTCAGATATATAACTCTATATAAAGAGTTAACAGCTTTTCCATTAACCCCTGTTTGATAAAGCTATTTCATTGGATCATAAGCAATAAAATCAAAGACCTTTTAATAATCAATAAAACAAGAAAATGCCATCTTATTGTATCTTCTATCTGTTTCTAACCCATGTAGATACTGTGTAAATGTGTTGCATGCATGCTTCCCTTTTGAAAACCATTTTGCTCCTCCTCTAGTGGACTGCTTTATCTGAGCTGGAGGAATACAACAGTGCTCAGCAGAGTAATGATTAATGGCACCTTCTGGTCGTCTTTTGGGTATTTTGGAATAGTTGGAATATAATTGATCTAAACCAAATAGAGGGCACAATCCTATGATCAAAACACATTTTCAGCAAACAGTACAATGAGTCAACCATTTTGGGAAATTTCAACACTTAACTTGGCAACTCATCCGTACCAAAAAGCTGTTTTTGCAGCCTCAGTTGCTATTTTGGATTTCTTTCTCTACACAGGCCTCTATTTAAAATCACTATGAGGGTTTACCTCTTCAAACAACATATATGTTCATAAAAATTTGTCGTCAAAGTTTTCATACAGTCTTGAGAAGAGACCAGAAAATGTTCCCTTCCACTGATTTAATACAGATCAAATCCAATATTTACATCACAAGAGTCAAATAAACAAGTGAAATGTTAATATTTTGTCCTCCTTGGCTGGAAAATTGAGATGTGCTACCCTCTTTTTTTTTATATTTTTTTATGGAAAATGCCTACTGGATCTTGGGTTTAGCTCTCCACTGAGAATCCTGTTGTTGAAGCTCAACCCGCTGCAGTTCATTTAATGATACTTCTCCTTCACATCAAACCTGAACAGGAATCTTTTTAAAGTGATTTTCTGCCCAGATTATTTATCTCACTTCAAAAGCATTGTGGATTCTTTGCTTGTATCGGCTCCAAATGCATTACTTGTCCTCTCTGTTATCTTTGTTTGTAGAGCCGAAAGTTGTTTTTTTTTAATCATAAGTATATTGATTATGCTTGTAGATTATTTTACTCTGCTATCTTTATCTATGATCTTTACACAGCACTGTGCATGTCTGACTATGAATCTTCCAGTGAGGTTTATTTTGATTTCCTAAATTTAGGCTCCACGTTATCATTCAGCTCTCATGGTACTGGTATACACAACTCATGGAACCATTTATCCAGCTCCTCTTATGGTTTGTTTAAAGTTTGTAATTTCTCAACAACTTTCAACACAGCTGTACGTCGTCTCCTATCTGAGTTTAAAAAAAGGTATCTGGCGCTGTCCGTTTCACTCGCCTCTTAATCTGTTTAGCTGTTTAGCTTTAACATACTTAGGGAATTAGGGAATATGGTAACCAACATCCACAGCAATGATTGATCCGGTAATAGACAAAGTAAAAGGCAATCCCCCCAATCAAATTGAATAAAACTCTATCCTGAGAGACAAGCGATACCCTCAATTCTAAGCAATTTAGACATTCAAATGAAGCTACAATGTAATTAACCGCAGCTTTACCCTTTGGTGACACTAATGTAAAAATCATTACCTCTGACTTAACAAATGTCAAAGAAAAGATGACGCATCTCTTACCCAGGGATGGATTCTCAGGGGGAAGGTAACAGGAGAGTATAGCAAACAATATCCAGTTATCTTATTTTGAAATGAAAGGCCTATGATGTCATCAACTGTTTCAATAATTTCAATCTTATACTCTTGAAATAAACTAGACAGCCAGTACGCAGCCGTGCAGTGCAATTCCTGATGTTCTACGTGCCTTAATATGTGCTTTAATAAGGAAACATCTGCTTAAATTGACTGTAAAAAAATGGATGCTCAAAGGTCACAATTCGTCCATCCATTGATATTCCAACATGAGTGAAATATGCTCACGTAGGCTGTGTGAGTATGGAGATCATCATGCGCTCTCTCCCTCATAGTCTTGTCTCCCAGTTCTCTCATTGAACTTCTGTTGCGGTGCTCCCGGGCCAGTCGTTTCGACACTCGCGGTCGTCATGCCTCATTTACGGTACTCATGTCTATCTTGGTCCTCTCTCTCGGGCCGCTTCTTTCGTATCTGGTGGCTTTTGCGGTCTCCTCTACCGTTGCGTACATCCTGTCTCTCAGGGTTGCGTCAGTCATTTCCCAGCTTCGTTTCTTTCCATCTTTCCAGCTTCTCCCGTCTTCTGAGCCAACCGTTTCCTGTGAAAAAGCGATTTTCATCACAGGAAATGGCCCCGGGGCAGGGATTTCTCTTGTAGTTAGCCACACTGTGCCAAACATATGTGTTTGGGAAGTGATGAGCAGCGATTACTTTGTTTGTTTTAGTCTCTAAAGGTCATCTTTCCTCATCATGATGTCTTGGTCATAATTTGTCTGACTGGGTGTTCTGTAAATGAGCAGCATTTTTCTCACATCCTTCACAGCGTCTTCATTTCGTCTTCTGATCAGTTTCACAAGTGCAAACAAGTGCGGCGACATACCGATTTGCAAAGTGTCATGACAGGCTCTACCCTAGACATTCTTCTGTGACATGAATTAAAAAATAATGACACTATTACCATTTATTAAGGACGTCACACCTTCATCTGTCACTTATTTCCCTCTTCCCACTTCTTGCACTCGCAGTCGTCACCAGCATGATTTGGGAGGTATTTCATTTGCAACGTCACATAGCATTAATCTACTGGGATACTGAGGTAATCGGTGTAATTACAGCAACACGAGATTGCTATGTTGATAAGTTTCTCCATAAAGGAATGTTTTGTTTTTCTGTGTCATACCAAACATCTGGCCCTTCCCACATGGGATAAAAACAAAAAAAAAACATGCATCTACTACTTTTAGCCAAGTTTAGTTGCAAAACAATGGCACTTTTATCTTGGTCTGATGGAGGGTTGATATCAGTTTGGTCTCATTGGACAAACTAGTCCGGTAGCTTGATGGCTTGATGGAGGGGTGGGGATTAGATTTGCTGCCGACTGCAGGTTGTTGTGTCTTCTTAGCTGGCTGGGTTTTATATTTATAAAACTTTCCTTGAGCCTAGCAAATAGATTTTAAAATAAGTTGATAACACAGAAAAGTTGAGGGCAAAGTTATAAGTGACAGTACAGATACACTTTATCTGAGTCAATGGTTTCATTCTTGTGAAACTGTCTCTCTGTTTTCATGATTTTATCAAAATTGTATTCATTCATTCATGTTCTGCCCTCACAATTACGCCTGTGATTGTATTTTCTCTGACATTTCTCTGTAAAACACTTTGGCCAATGTGTTCATTTTTCAATGTGCCTTATAAAATAAACTTGACTTGACTCATTTTCTCTTTTAGTGAACGAAGGCAAGAGTCAAGAACGAAGTGAGAGGATGATTTCAATTGAGGAAGCAAGGAATGAAGGCCGAATGAAATGAAAAGCACAACAGCAACTAAAATAACACCCACACACACACCCAAAAAAAAACACCCTGTAGTAGTGATAATGCACAAACTTTTCTTAACACTCTTTCCCCATCTCTTTCTGTCTCGCTTTCTTGAACATCAAAGCGGTAGAGAAACAGGAGGGAAGTGGAAAAGTTTTGTCGAAGTTGCGCGATCACAGTCTTACTCGCTTGATTCCCAATTAATATCTGAAGAGTTGTTGAGTTTGCTGTTGTTCCGCTTGAACAAACTAAACACAGCCCACTGTGCAGAGCAAATGTAATTAGCTTAAATGCATACACACACACACACACACACACACACACACACACACAGGCAAACACACAGACCTGAAACACACTTTCCAAACACATGCACACATGCCCCTATTGACACATGCACAATTTATTTATCTTAAACACACATGCTTATTGAAACACAAGCATCGTTTCACATACTCATCCAGAATGCCCCACTGTACACACATATATGGACACTCACTCACACACACACACACACCTTGGACAATCAGTGTAACTCAATCGGACACTCAAGAGTGTAATTACCACACCGTCCGCACCGCAGCTCTATTAAAAAGACGAGCCACTCATCGTTAAACTTTGTCTCTCTCCTCTGGAGCTTTGGCCTGTCAGTAAAATCCTTCTTTACCTGCAAAACACACATAAAACTTCTTACAAGGTTCTTCTCAAATTGTTAAATGACCATTGAAGAAGCTACCTCCCCTCTTCTATAAAGTAGCAACATTGTCATTACGTCTCAATATTGTAATTTTTGTCTTTCAAAACAGACAGATAGCATTTCATATGCATTTATTTCAGATTATGTGGATGTTTTCTGTCTTTCTGCAATTGAAATAAGGGTGATGAGATGCTAAAAAAGCTCAGAAGAGTTACTGAATAGAGTGCACAGAGTCATGTAATTCAAAGTCATAGATAATTGTGCTAAATGCTGTGCTATATGGCAGTCTACTAAACATTATGCATGTTATCTCTACTGTGGACAATGAGAGTGGCATTCTGCACACCTGAATTTGACAGGTTTCCAAGTATTGTTTTGTGCAAAGCTTTAACCATGAAAATGTGTCAGACAACATGTTCATCACACTCACACTGACATGTTCTTATCCTCCACACATCACTGTTGCTTCCTTTTACCACCATGCTCAAAAATAAATAATAAAAAAAGACTTAACTGTGTTGTTATTGTGAAATGTTTTGTGCTTTGTTTATATATAACTTTATTTGGTCATTTTAGTCTTTTATACCAGTTGGTCTGTGCTCATGTGAAGGCCAAATCATGCATCTATGTGTGAAGTCTGTGCTTGAATGCATATGTGTGTGTGTGTGTGTGTGTGTGCATTAAGCGGCTGGACAACTGCTCACAAACATAATTAGCTCTTTAATCTGAGTCTCTGAGCAGAAACAAGAGGGATTTGAAAGACTGTAGCAGTTCCCTGCTGCTGCTTGTTGCTGGGAGAAAACTGTCTCATGTTTCCCATTAGTCGATTCAGTAGCTGTTGGACATTTAGTTGTAGTAAATAGTGCAAAGTGAGCGACCGTATCTGACAGCTGCGTAATGATTAAAAAGAGAAAGGCAGTTTTGCACCGGGGCTATGTGTGTTTCATCTGATTTTCTTGTGAGCCAGCTGTGAGCTTCTAGGTCTGAAAATGGAAATATTAAAGTCAAACAAACAGCATGTAGTTCTGAAATTGCAACAAAAAAAAAGAATCAGTGTTATGAAATGGCACTAGCTCATCAGGAAACCATCAAACATGAAATCAGTCTCCTAAGACTGAAGCTACCACTTCAACAAACTAGCAAAAAGTTTAGATGGAAAAAAAAATGTAATGCACCCGCAATGAATTAATAATCAACCGGTTTTCAGATTCAGATGGCTTTCAGCACATGCAGATTTTGGCCCAACTCAAGCATAAAAACGGGAAGAAGATAATTTTAGAATCCTTATTTTGTTACAGAAATAAAAGTGGACATCTGCAAGTTTTTGCAATATGGCAACTTTTTCTATTTCTTTTTACAAAAGTGTTTTTTTTTTTAGCCGGGGAAAGTCCAAACTGATGTTGGAGACCTGTTTTACAAGTGAGACTTGCCCAGGACAGCAGCATAAACATTACAGACAAGCAGTCCAACTAATAAAACAGAAATAAAAATATGAAACAGAAGTAAGAACAGTTGCCATTTGAATAGCTTTGTAGCTTTAAATTAAAGGTGCAGCGTGTAGAATTTAGTGGCATCTAGCAGAACAGACTCGACAGAAACAGAATATAATATTCATAAATATGTTTTAATTAGTGTGTAATCACCTGAAAATAAGAAATGTCTACAGAGGGAGCGGATCCTCTTCCATGGAGGCCGCCATGTTGCATCGCCATGTTTCTACAGTAGCCCAGAGAAGACAAACTAAATAGTGGCTCTATAGAGGGTCTTTGGCTTTTTCCCTGCCACCATAGGTTCTCTTATATGCTTGGAAGGGGAAGGGGAGGGGGGCATTCATTCAGCTGTACTCTGCAGTATCACCAATAGATGACACTAAATCCTACACACTGGTCCTTTAAAAGGCCTTTGCAAGAAGTTTGAATTCACAACCAGTGATATATTTGCTAAATTAATATTTGACGCTTGCGGCTACATCACAGCGGTTCAGAAAATATGTACACAGAAAACAAGTGAGAAAGCTCATTTAGTCCGCATGCCCTTGAGCGAGACAACAAACCACCACATGTTCCACTAGAATTGATCAGCGGCAGTGAACACCTCACCGCGGCTGTACTGGGCAGCTTGATCTCACTTTGATGGTGTGAACATGAAGCAGGACATTATCGTGATTGCTCAGCCAGGTTCAGAAATAAAATCAGGAACGGACAGTGTGTCGATACTCATCAACGTGTCCTTGAGTACAATGCTCGCATCGGCTGCTGTGCTGAAATAAATGTGTGTGGAGGAAGAAAAAAAAAAAAAAACCCTCATTGTGTCCCTGGAAACAAACCCTTAATTACACTGTGTGCACCTCAAGTGCCCTGAACAAAACATCTTGTTTTGAAAAAAAGGATGCAGAGTTCTGAGTTCAAGCAACCTCATTTCTAAAGAGTTTTTACACATAATTATCTCCATGAACAAGTTTGACAGAGGTTAATGTTTTTAACCTTCTGCTTGTTTACACCAAAACTCTGAAAATGCTCCTGTGAGATTTGTTTGAAAGTTGATGGACGTGTCCTCCTTTGGCTCTGCTGTTGATCTGTGATTTCCACCATTAAACATTTATGAGCTGCCATAACTGTTAGCTTTCAGCTGTATAATGCCGGCATAAAGGTTTCACATCTGCTTTATCAAACCAGAGGACATATTACAAAGATATGTGTATTATAAATTACACAATATTCATAATGAACATTTGGACAGATGTTCAGCATTCGATTTATTTGCACTCCCCTGAAAGTTTTATAGTTTTTGGACTAATGGTCACATTCAAACAATAAGCGATGTGCAAAATGTGGACAGTACAAAATTCAACAGGTCACTCTCCTTCAAACTGCTTATGGCTATATTATATATATATATATATATATATATATATATATATATATATATATATATATATATATATATATGCAGAGGAAGAAGGATACATTTTAATCCCAATCCCAGATGGCGTGGGGAATATGACAAATGGGGTGTGTGTTTCAGCTTCTGATAGATGGGAAGTTAAAATGTATGCCTACCCTAGTTAAGTCACTGAAGAGTGTCTCCTTCGAGCTTAGAAGTCCAGAACAAAAAAAAAGATCTTCCTGTTGCAAAATTCTGCTTGTTTGAGACTTTTCATACAAAGACATCCTTCATATATCCTCCAAAAGAGAATATTAAAGCCAAAGCTGAGTCTCAGTTGTCCAAATATAATCACGTTTTTGTGTGGTGTGTTCACACATAAAAAGAGTAACTTGCAGCCAATTTAAATTGAGAAAGTTGTGGAAGGAAGTACGATGAAATAAGAACGACAAAGTAACTTTTTTTTTTGCTTTAATTTGCTAATTTTTCACATTTGAATGTAGCATCCATAGTCGCAGTATGTTTGACTTTATCACTGCACCTCTTATGTCATTTCCCGCTTGTACAAAGTAGTAACATATTTAATTTCTTGCATACTTACAGCCAAGAAAGTGCACTTTTAACATCATCACATATACACTGAACTATTTATAGTTTTATTAAGTCACATGGAATCAGTATAAAACTCCAGATGAATGATATGCTTGTGGATAACACTTACATAAGTCTTGATACAATTTCTTTAGTGCTAATAAAAAGATATCTGTAGGGAAAGGCATGAATGCTGCTGCCATACCGCTGTGAAATCGCGGGTTTTGTCAAAACGTCTCATCGATCTCAACTGTTTTTGTCCAGTTGAGCAAACCTTTTCTTTTGTAATTTTCTGTTATTGTCAAATGCAAACTTGTAGTTGGTGCAGTGGGCTGCTTCTGTGCCTCCAGCAGCAATCTGAATAAGTGTGGGATGATTTTTTTCTGGCACTTTTCTGAAACCAGGAAAATGACCCAAGAATGATTCAAATGGGCTGATGTTATTTTACACTTCATGTCTTGCCAACGGAGTGATGAGCCAGCACTATTTAATTTCCATGCCAGTAAGAAATCCTCTGTGTCTTGGTATAATAAGAAGGAGGGAAAAAAAAGCCTCTTTCTCTTCTTCTGTACCTCTCTCTTCCCCATTTCCTGTCTTCTTCTCTCACTCTCTCTCTCTCTCTTTCTCTCATTAGCTGCAATAACGGTGTAAATTAAAACTCAACAATGTGGCAAATAAAAAAGGTTTTGTTTCTTTTTTGTTTGTTTTCACTCACCCTTTCACTTTTTATCTTCTAATCATTCCTCTATCACTCTGTTTTCTCCCTCTCTCCCCCTCTTCTGTTTTGCATTTTAACAACAAAATTAAACATCTTTCTTCTTCACCTCCCTGGCTCACTCTTTCTCTTTGTCTTTTGTTTTCATATCCAGTGGAGGCAGACTTTATGTGATCATATCCAACAAACTCGTGCTGTTCTTGGTCAAATGATCGAGTTTATGCGAGTAGTGCTCATGTTCTTTATTGGAAAATTTTTAGAATCCTTATTATAATCCTGCATGCGAGTCGATATTTTTTTCGTGACAAAAAAAAGCTCTGCGGTTGCTTTCACACTTGAAAGAAGTTAAGATCTGGAGTGTGTCTTTGCTGAGTAAACAAAAAGTAAACATCATTTTTCTAAAAATCACATTCAGTGCTCTTTGGTTGCACAGGCCACCTTAACTGCAAAGAAGAGGAATGAGTCTTCAGTATTATAATAAAAATGCCTCTGATATATATATGTATATATATATCCCTCTCACCCCGCTCCCATGGGTGGATGGTGTGACTTCCTTAAGCTTGGGTCCTCAAGTCTGGGAGTTTGAAGGTTCTGCACAGTATCTTAGCTGTTCCTAGGACTGCTCTCTTCTTAGCCATCACCAGTTTGTCAGTCTAGATCAGGAAGTCCCACAGGATTTTGGCTCAGTCATTCTCAACCACCTTTGAAGGTGTCTTCCATTGTGACCTTGGGACCTCCAGCCCATACTCAGTGCAGATGTTCCTGTACACTATGCCAGCCACTTGGTTCTGGCGTTCCATGTATGCTGTTCCCTGGTGGTACCTATCTAGTGTGGTAGATCCTCGCCTCTATTGATCTTATATTAAGTGCCTGTTCTTGTGCCTCTGTGCTGTCCTTCAGTCCAGCCTTTTCCAGCCACTGGTAGGATTTCTTTATATCAGCCACTTCTTCTATCTGTCGGTGGTTCCTCCTCCTCCTCCTCCTCCTCCTCCTCTGCATCATCGGGTTTCTGCTGCCTGAGGTATTCACTTAGCAGTTCATCTTTGGGGGCCATCTTCCTGATGTATTCCTGGATGTTGGTTGTCTCGTCGTGGACAATGGCTCTGACGCTCACCAGTCCGTGGCCTCAGTCTCCGGGTGCTGGACTCAGGGTGAAACTCTCCATGCATTGTGAGGAGCTTTCTTGTCTCGATATCAGTGGCTTCTATCTCCTCCTTTGGCCAGCTTACTATACCAGCAGAGTATCTGATGACTGGCAGGGGTTACTTGTTGATGACCCTATTCACACAGTGGCCCTTTCCTTCCGACATCACGTTCAGGTAGGGAAGCTGTGGGATTAAAACCACAATTTTTATGAAATTCTTATGAACTGCTGAGTGATGAGTGAATCAGGCTAGCGTTATACGTTAGCAGCTTTATTTCCAGCCTGTTTCCAATGATGCATCAGCTGGTTCCATTTCTTAGAAAAGGTCCCTGGTTAACTTTCACACAGCTCTGTATGTAGGTATAGATTTAATGAGTTAGCAGGTGCTAAGAGGCTAAGCTAGCAGCGTGTCAGTGGCGCTACATAAGCATCAGTGGTCCCAAAAAGAAGTAAAACTACAAGTATGATCCATGTAACATGTATAAATTCAATTTTACATATAAAAATTGTTCAAGCAACCATCTCACCATTCTCACACAGGCTTTACTTGAAAGTTTCCAACCCTGACGTTAGAGCAAAATGGCCACCATGTAAATAGGATCTATAAAAGACAGAATACATGTGAGTTATCTGGTTTGTGTTGAGTCAGATTTCCAAAGATTTCTCTCGAGACATCCTAAAAGGAGCAAGTTGTGGAAACAAAGTCAAAATGGACATGAATACACTGTTTAGAAAGCTCAGAGGAAGAGGGACTGTGACAAAATATCAGAAGAACATGGTAAGTGTAAATAAATTCATAGCACGCGGTTCACTCTGTTCATAACATGTGAGTAAAAAGCCAGCGACACGTGACTACTGAAATATATCCCTCCACCAGAGTACTGGGGAAAAAAAGAAGAGGGAATTTTGTACCAGACAGACTAATTTTGGAAGGTACTGTCTTGATTTAGCGAACTCAGACTGCCGAAGCCTCATATTAGATTCAGCTGAACTTTGGAATGAGGGTTGTGGATTTTGTCCCACATCTCTTACAGTGTGGTCTCGCTCTGGTAGAATAGCTTTAAGGCCAGTATGGACAGTAGGAAGAGTTACAGTGACCAAGACCCATTTCCCCATGCATAAAAGCAGAACAGCAATGTGTTAATAGAGACTTGAAAAAAACCCAAACCTATCTTTTAAGACCTGTTAGAGGACCTCAACATCTACAACTTTGTACCTTAAAGTCAACGAAATTCAAATTCTATTTGAATGTAAAAGCCAATTAAACATTCAAATATGTGCTCAGGCTCTATAACAGCCCCATCCTGACCTTTGCTTTTAAAAAGGTCGGCATGAAAGGGCACCCAAAGGACAACCGGTGTCTCCATTTACAGCACTGGTACAGACTTTTGTTATTTCATCTTCTTTTCTCCACCAACATTTTTCTTTACCTTTCCTCAGAGTAATTTCTCCCACCCCAGACCACACCGTTTCAAAGCATCTACAGTTTCACCCGTTACACCCCTGCCATTTCATCTCCCTCGCTTTCCCCAGTTACACAAATATTTTCATACTTAGGAGCAATCATTTTCTCTCAAGTGTAGCGGGGAAGGTATCAGAGTTTGACAAAGGCCAGAGTTTCACAGTTGATTGAGTGGCGGTAAGAGGAGACTTCCACTCGGAGGTCGTCCCCGTCTCTGTTGCGGCGGCTGAACTCGGTTTGACTTCTTCCAGAAGTTCTGAAGGTTTTTCAGAAGTCTGATGGGTGCAGAAGTATTTTTGGTGACTAAATGTCCTCACAAACACCATCTGTGCCGTGTAAGTGGCAAAGAGGCAGGAAGTTGAATTATAGCATTTATAATTTTCCCATTTTTCCACTCAGGGAGAAGATGATTGGGGCGTCTGATGAGATTTACATAGCTGCAAGGCAAAGCGTGAACGCCTCTCGCAGGCTCCTGCACTTCATTCACGGCACCTTTTGTTTTTGCGCTCCTACCGTCTTTATCTCACGCTCTTCTCTTGTGGCACCGCTTTACCTCTCCTCTTTTGTTTAACTTATCTTTCACTTAAAGTATATTCATCATACAGAGAAAAGGCTTTAATTTCTCTGGAATTCTCACAGACATTAACGAGAAAGTGCCAGGTAAGATTAAAACAGTCGCAGATAAAAGTAGAAAAGATTTAAATGAATCACAGGAATAAATTAGAGTTTCCCCAGTTCAAGTACATTACAATTGAGTGGCCCACCTCTTTTTTCTGATTATTGTGGTTCGCTGACTGCATGTCAGATTAACTGAGCAGAGCCCTCGCTTTGCAGTTGTTACACTTTCACTTGATGAATTCATAGAAGGACAGAACAAGCCGGCGGTTCAGGTCACTTTTGTTAAGGTGGAGTAGCTTGTCAAAGGTGGGTCAAGCTGGATTTATATTGACACAAAGCATTAAAGGGAGACCTACCTAATAGTAGATGCTTAGTGTTGGTTTTGATTTATAGCTCAGCAAGGCAAGGCAGGGTTTATTTATATAGCACATGTCATACACAAAGGCGGTTCAAAGTGCTTAAAGAGCATGAAACATTACATTTATAGGTTTATTATAGGTGATCAAGCCGTGCCATGCTTCAGCTAGGGGTCTCTCAATCAAAACCAAAACAAAAGAGGGTGATGATGTCTTGAAGAAGAGTGGGATCATGGGAGTTGTTGTCTTCATTGTTAAACTTCCACCATTACTTCAGTGTTCATTGTACATGAGGTTTTTACCGGGAGCCAAATCATCCGCAGAGGTCTCCTCCTCTCCAAAACAAACAGACCCGGTGATTAAAACTGGTAAAAAAAAAACACAGCATAAAACAGTTTCGTGTTAATAATCAGAGTTTTCTGGATCCAATCAAATGTGACTTTGGGCAACTATTTATCCACATGCATGGAGTGACAGTGGGGTGATATTGGTGTTCTTAGGAGGGAATGTGGACGAGCTCTCGTTCATTCATTTCTCCCTCCGTCCTCCTCTTAACAATGTGGGTGAGGGAGGAGTGCGTGAGGGCCAGCGGTCCTCCATATACTCCCACCTTTTACCGGTTTCACTGGCTTACATTTCACTGTGACTTTAAGGGACGGCAAGGCCTCTTGTAGAGGAAGAGCTCTGTCACTGTTAGCTTGGAAATGACAGTAATGACACATGAAATCAAATCTGTGATCAGTGCAGATAAAAAGGAAATTTTTTCTTCTTCTTCCAGTTTTTTTTTTTTATTATTTTCCTCTACAAGTCATTCCAGGTTGTTTTCTGAGCAGCAATAGTAAAATGGCATATAAAAGATTTCCACAAACTTCGCAGCATCTTAAATTGGTCTCCTAGTATCATATTTACAGTATAAAACCTTGTATTGTACACACTCACATGCATAAGTCCGCATGCCTACTTGTCACAGTTCTTCACCAATGTTGACCCACTTCTGTTTGACTGTGTTCAGACATAAATCAGACTCACACCGTCCTTGGTGTGGCACCAGTAACATCCTGTAACGGTGCCAAAACAGTTTTTTGTGTCATTACACAGCGGTTGTGTGTGTCTGAACTGTAATAACCTGACTGATGACGCATACACATGTCTAATTTATAATCCACTGAACATTAGTCTTATTCACACATCACTTCTGGTTACAAAGACTAATAAAATGATGCCTGTAGAGAGAAGGCTGTCAAGCTCTGTGAGGTGCTTAAATGTATAAGGCTCCTTATGAAATGACATCTATATTTCCTCTTTTGACCGTCTTGTAAACCACTGGAAGTCTGTATGGTGTAATTTAGGCATGAAGATAAACATATTCTGACAGGACATTATTTTTCCCGGTTAAAAGTATCATATGCATTTTTTTTTTTTTTTTTTTGCATACACAAGTCATTCATACATCTGTCCCCAAGTCTGTATCTTACACAGAACCAAAAGTCATAATCAAGGAAATGAAGAAAGAATGTAGAGGAATGAAACAATGCAGATGTAACCCAAGGATGTAAAGAACTTCTTAATGAAGGTGTAATTCATAATGTTTGATATTATACAGTAATATCTTGGTTATTTTCATGAATGCTTCCTGGATCAAGATGAAATATCATTGAGGCGATTCTGTATACTTCTATTCTGAATACTTTTTTTCTTGTGCAGAGAAAAAAAAAATCTCTTTCCAACCTGAGACACTCTGTCTCTGTCTGCTGGATCCACTTTGTTTTAAACACACAGTTTGTGAATACTGACATTGCTTAGCCAAAATGTAATGGCCATTATTTAAAGACATTAAATAAATAACGACAGAGGTAATGTTCCCAAACAAAACCTCCGTTAAGGGCAAATTTTCCTCTCCTCTCCTTTCCTTTCCTTTCCTTTCCTTTACAGTGACATGCACGGTGGCAAACTTAAGTCAGCATGAACTATTTTTTTTATGAAGTTGGACAAGAGGGAATTCGACCTGTTTGTGGTGCTAGATGAAAAAAACAGAATCACTAAAAAATATGAGATTTATTCTGTGAGGACTATTAATGTCTATAGCTAAGCTAAGTCCATGACAATCCATCCAACAGTTGTTGATATATTTCACTCTGGACCAATGGACGGACTTACTGACAATGCCATCCCCTTGACAAGAATCACACAAATGAGTCATTTGCCAGCTGTTCGTTGAAACAATCCAGATAGACTTTATTATTTGCACTTAATATGTCAGCGACTTCATGCCGAATACTAGATTTCATACGTAATTTAGTTTGTCCTTCTCAATTTCTGCACAACCTGCTTTTCTAATGAAATCTTTTTGTCCCGACCAGTATCCCGATGGAACACGTCCAATTTGGAAAACACTGTAACTTATGATTAATGTCGAATTCCAGTGTTTGGTGCCAATGCACTTCGTATGCAATTTATGTAGAGAGGTGTGGTAGATCACGTCATCTGCCACGTCTTCATGCATTTCATGTGTACAGTGAAAATTTGTCTTTTTAACTGACCGTAAACACGATCTTTGCCTAACCTTAAGGCCTTACACTGAGTGATCCTGGGCTGTCTGACATGAAAGTTGAGAGAAACGTGATGAGATCTTTGGTCGTCAATCCAGAAAACATCGGCTGCAATCGGCTGCAATCTAAAACTGTGGCTGCTTCTACGAACGTCTATGAACGAACCGATCAAAGTTCAACATGAAATGGCACAGAATTCACTGATCTGTGTGATATTGCAATTTTTGAAGTGTTTAAGGGGAAAACATACTTGTTCTCTGTCCATGGCACACAAAGACCAAAACGACAGAAGTGAAACAAATGTGTCTCTGTTTTCATATACTTTTTTTTTCCTATTCACATCATAGCGCTGCGGTTCACCATGCGTTCAGCACACAGTCTGACAGTCTCAAATAGATATCATACAGTCTGACACAGATCATGACCAAGATTATATATTCTAAGCATCTTGCACAGTCTGACATGCAAATAAACTTAGACGATCGTTACTGTCACACAGTCCAAATGCAACGTTTTCAATTCAGTGGTTGCCATCCACAGATATTTTAGAAAATGAGAATTTTAAAAACATTGGAAGTGGATGTTAAAATGACATTGAAAGTGGATCTAACGCAGGATGTGGCAGAATCATCCAATATTAACATTTTTTTGTCTGGTTATAGGGCTGCTTTGGTTCCCGTCTCCAAGAACAAACTTTATCTTATCTCACAATTTAATGAACAAAACAGCTTAAGCAGGTACTGTACTGTCCTCAACAACAAGATATAGCCGCACACTGTATTTGTCGACGCCTGAATGCCGTCAAATTCAATTTGAAACACAGACAAGTGGCATCGTCTTCACATCTGGATCCGAAGCACCACGGGCTCCCTGCCTGTGAAGCTCAGGGCTGAACGTAACGGGGCAGATGAACAATAATGCGGTCAGAGGAACCGAGATGAGGATGTGACAGATGTGAAGGTCCCCTTAATAAAGCCACAGAGGAGATTCATTGTTAATGTACTAGTTAGATAAAGACCATCACATACAAATTCAGGGACGATGCATAATTCATTTGATGACTGCCAGCATCCATGTGGTCAATAATTAAAATTTAAGACTCCATGCAGACACTGATGAGGAACATTTCGATTTATGTTGTGTTATATCCGTAAGAGTAAATCAGGACAGATACGCTGTCAGCCGCTGTATGAACGTTTCCCTGTTTCTCTGGTGCATAATGACAACATAAAATGTGTATTTGTTGCATGGCTCGCATCTTATCGACGACGACAGCAATCAGTCACGACTTATACGAAGTGGAAAGGCACAACATGTCAAATGTGTTCTTACTAATTACACAGATTTACGCGCCGAATCTGTTCTGACAGATGCTTGATTATACGTCAGATGTTTCTTTTGAGCTCTCTCAAACTGTAATTAAGATAGTAAGATGTGACCTCACTGCACAGCATCTGTTTCCCCACGTCAGATGTGGAAGAAAGACAATGGTGAGACTGAGGTGAATAATCCTTTGTTATCTTTCTTGGACATTTTTGATGGAGGTTTTGTTTGTTGTTTTTTCTGCATTTCTTGACATTCAGTGGCTGAGCGGCATAAAAGATAAATTCTTCAAGTCCCCGATAACCGAGGGGTTGCAACAGTGCAAGTAAACAACAGTAAACATGTTAAGGGTTGACGGAGCTGAGTAGAAAAAAACAAACTGTCACTTTCAAATTCAAAAAAAAAAAACAACCCCACATATATATATGTATTTACACTTAAAACAAAAGCAAGTCAGATTACAGGAGGGCGACATGAGCGAGTGACAGTTGGAGGGAAGGGATATGAAACTCTTTTAAAGCTGCGTCTCATCAATTTTTTGTCCCCAGGCAGCAGAAAAACATCAAAAACAAGCTGACAGAAATACATTTAAGACCATATCACTGGCTTATAAAGTTAATATGGCAGCAAGCGCTCCCCTATCAACACATCCAGCAGACACACAGCACAACATTATCATCTCAGCGGAGCAGTTTTTTCCTCCTCTTTTAGCTCCGGTTTGGTCTCGCTAGATGTTACGCTTTCTTCACCGGCTTGTCGCTTACTTTGTTTATCTTCCACGTAGTGCTGGAGAGAGAGCATACAGTTGTTTTATTTTGTTTTATTGTGTGTGGGAAGATCTTCTAATATGCGTTTGGCACTATGAAGGTGTGATTTTTGATACAGACTCATTTCAGAAATGTTCATTAGTTCAATAAAGAGGTTAATCAAAGCTTTATTTGCTCATTAAAGATATAAATTAGGGGGATGTGAAGCCATTTGTTTCACTCAGCCACTATGATATCACAATCAGTGGTTGATAAGCTGCTGAGTGTGTAATGGTGTAACTACCTGGACATCTCACGGCACATTTAAGTGTTTTTGAGTTCAATTGAGTACAACTGTTCTGCGGTGTCAAAGTTCACAATATGATTTATATGGTCAGTCATTCTTGAACGTTTTTCAGTATAGAGCGCAGAACCCAAATATGTCTCAGCTGGCTCATCTTTTTCAGACTGTTGCTTTATAGGTAAGAATAATAACCGGGATTTTCCAAATAGTTTCCTTTTGGGATGTGAAATTAAAGTAAAACAATCGTTTTACAAGCACGCAGTGAAAAAATTTGTAGCTCCTGCAACAGGCAGCGTCGGGCCAGGATATACAGAACATTTTGACCTTTTCCTGGCAGCAGAGGTTGAACTGTCACTGTAAAGCAACGAGAAAGCATTAATTCGGTCTGCCAGCACCTTTTATCGCTTCGAAAGCACACAATACAGAATGTGGAGGTTAACATATAGGAAGGCTGAACAGCTGACCGCCTCGGGGATCAAATAAAGAGCAACATAAGGCCGGGGTCAAAGAGCGTACTCACATGTCCCCAAGCGCCGGATGATTCATGGGTATTGTTGTCGCACAACACAAACACAAACTGTGTATATAGTGGATACACACACAGTAACGCACAGTAAGCCATGTGCATATAGACACACATTCATAGACCTCCACCCTCTCTGCCACAGTGTAAACACTAATGTATCATTGGTCCTCCAGGCAGCACTGCAGCTATTCATAGTGCCTTCTGCCAAATGTCACTGATGCAAGTTTATTGACTTTGTCATATGAGAGTCATGTTGTTCAAACACCCAGTCAGTCCACCAGCTCACCAGTTAGCAACATAAATAACCAACCAGGAGTCTACTGGTCAACCAGTTAACCAGTGAGGCAAGCAGCTGATCAGTTTCCCCTGCCAATCACTTGATGAACCATCCTGCTAACCAACCCCTCCATTATCTAGAAGTCAACCTACACGACCAAGAAACAGCCTGCCAGTCTGTCAAAAAGGTCGCTGTAAAGTCTTCTGACATGTGACTCATTCACTCAATGAAAATGTGTAAACACAGCCTTCGTCTCCATGGTGATGAAAACCTTTAAACCCACGTAAGCTGCTAATTACACCATCAGTAAGCCATCATTCACGTAACCATTTATGCCACTAGGTACATTTACATCCACTTGTTTTTTTTTTTTTATTCACATTTCAATATCTGCATAAAGGCAAAAAAAAATTCTTCGGTGGAGAAGTTGACAAAATGAGACAAAAGTGCGATGGAAACAGATTTAGTGATTAAATCATGACTTACGTGATGCATGTGACCTAAATGTCCACTTGCGTTTCCGCCTCACTGAAGATAAGAAGACATCAGATCCGTGTGGAGCCTGATGAGGAGACTGTGACGCTGCTCAAATTAAAATATGAAACAAACAGAAATGTCATATGTCCATCATGTGTCCATTATTTTTTACAGTTGGATGTTTGACTGGTGCTTTTTCAATGACATCATCTTGTTATGACATGGTTTAATGGTCTTAATGGGAAAAATTGTGTCAACAGTTTTTTTTTTTTTTATCTTGATGACCCAACTCCATTCGACAGTGGATGGAAACAACATGCATAAATATGGATTTTCTGGAAATACAGATAAAATGACATTAAATTTGGATGGAAACCTATCTCCTGAATCAGCAGGCGAAACATCCACAACCTCAGAAAGATCCAGGGTTCACTCTTTCTTTCATGTGGTGAGTCAAGTGTCATTGAGGAAAAACCCCCATGAGCGGTCCTGCTTTCTGTCGCTAACCTTGACCTCTGACCTCCCTGTTTCAAGACAAATAAAATAATTATATAACAAGCGTTTAAACCTCGTTCCAGTTTGTGTCACATATGGTCTCGGTGGTATGTTGATAGGTCAATAGCAACGCCCTTGACTGAAGGTCGGGAATCACTACAGCAGTCAGTGCTTGCAGATAATGTACACAGATATTTACATCTATTGAGTGTGAATAAATAAATGGATCACTTCCTGTGTGGCACTTAAAAGTCGTGTGCTAAAGGCTCAAACAATTTACATACTGTATGAGTTAAAAAAAATCAAAGTCAATATTTTATTATTTTTGTAATAGAAGTGCTTCTTTACTTCTTTTTTTAAAGTTCATGGACAAAAGAAGACACACAACAATGTCAGTATAACATTTTTATTGGCAAACAGTTGCTTCTTACACTTACAAGTTATTGCAAAGTTATTACACTATAAATTTACAATAACTGCTCATGTTGATTGGATTCGTTTTTAAACGTAGAAACATACATGAGTGGAGCTTTAAAGTCTGAATTCCATGTGCATAAAGTGTGCGCTTCATGTTTTGCAGACAGTTTGTTTGGTGTGTGTGTGAGAATATTCCGCATCCTCCAAATGGCATTTAAAAGGAAGCGGAGCGGCCTGTCAGTCCCGCGTAGCTCAGCTGGCTCTGCTGTCTCTTCACATTGGTGCTGAGCTGATGTGAAAAGAGCAGGGTGTGAATGGGTGTTTTATACAATGTGTGTGTGAAATACTGATGTGCTGAATGTCAGTGTTGAATATATGCTCTCCCCAGCGGTCCGCTGGAACGGCACTTATTGGCTGTTTGAAGCAAAGTCTGTCCTCTCATAACTCCACTTTGTCTGGGGAAATAGCAACGCAGGGGCCTTGTTATCCCAGTCCCGCATTTTATTTTCTATTGCTATTCAGTTTTTCTAGTTGCAGCTTGCTATTATTTTATCTATTGCCTGCCTCATTCCTTGTCTTTTGTCCTTGTCCCTGCTTCTCATCTTTCATAATTTATATCTCTGCAGAAAAAACCTTCTTTTCTTGCAAAAAAGCAAAAAAAAAGAAGAAGAAGAAGAAGAAGAAGAAGAAGAAGAGTGGTCTCATTTGTTTGTTCATTTTGTTTTGTTTGTTATTTCTTAATTTCCTCCGGTCAGGATGGGAGTGAAATGAGTTACTGGAGGCAGATAGTATCTCCTGACCCAAGAGGGGAACTTGATTTATCCATGTTATGACTCTTCATTTTGCTTCAGTTAAAAGTAGGGGTGTATTTGGTGTGTGTGTGTGTGTGTGTGTGTGTGTGTGTGTGTGTGTGTGTGTGTGTGTGTGTGTGTGTGTGTGTGTGTGTGTGTGTAAGGGAGACAGTTTTATGCATTTTGGGTTTATCCAGCAGGATTTACCAATGCACTGAACATTTGTGTAATCCTTTGACTAAACAAATGGAGTTTCAACTTGACAACAGGATTATTCTTAAAATTATTAATACAATACATTTTTAATAACAAGTTCTACTACAGATAAATGGATTTTAGCACCACACTCCATCATACAGATGAATATCATCACCATACTCTAAATGTGACCTTGTATCTCCAAAATATCAACTTTTTAATAACTAAAAGCTTTTATTTTAAACTTGTTTGTTTTTTTTATAATCTAGTGGGAGTTTTAAAGAAGAGGAAAGAGGATATAAATAAGTTTGGAGTTTATCTCAAAGTTTATGAATAATAAATAAATATAATAAATAATAAATAAATTGATAATAAATGCATTCCTTTTAATAATAAAGAGATACATGTGAAAGAAAATGCATTTGACCACAGGGGATAACAGATAAAAACAGTAACTTATAAAAAACTAAATAAAAGAGGAGAGATAGCCATCAGGGAAAACAATTAACACCCATTTAAGAAAACTGTTAATCAATTAGTTATTTGAATATTAATATAATCCTGTGTTGGGATCATTTAACAGTATATATAGAATCACATGTATGATATATGATGGAAATTGATCAATTGCTTTCTGTTCTGTTCTAACACATGTATAAAAAAATCAGTTTGAGCATGGGCATATTCATGTAAAATAGATCATTTTAATATGGTATATTTGTGACAATAGTATCTGTACATAGGAAAAAAACTTTGCAGAGTTCAAATTTATCAGACAGAAGAAAATAATTGAAGCTACAAGCAACTTATTAACAAAACATTTAAGAAAACAATCTAAATGCTGGAGGACGGCATGAACAGGCAAATTCCACTGTTCAACTGAAAACTGAGTGTTTTCAGCTTCGAGGCATCGAATAATAATGAATCAATTAAATTAACCTGAAAGAGGGGAAAGTAAAAAAATAAAAAAAAAAAACATCATAGAGTGTTAAAAGTTGACCTTTCTATGCCTCACATCAAAATGTGTAATGGCTAATAATAATAATAATTAGTTTCGCTATAACGGCTCAAAAATTGTGAGATGCTTTTAATCGTTTCTGTTGACCTGCATCATCATCATCAACTGTCGAGCTCTGTAAGGCTGAACTTAAGCACAGTAGCGCTTTGAACAAAAGTGCTAGTGCTAATAACGGCTCTACATTTTTTCTCCATAATGCTAACACATTGATATCTATGAAACATGTTACTCTGACTTTGACTCTGCACTAAATTTCATCCCATCCCATCCAGTAATTGCTGAATTATTTCAGAATAAAGTGTGAACCAACTGGCTAACTGACAGGAACTGCCATCCCCAGAGCAACACTCCTAGCCAGGCCAAAAAAAAAAAAAAAAAAAAAAGTGATTATTAATCTTTTTGATGAGACTGTCAGCAAAAGACCCATTTATTTGATGAAGGAGCCTAATTTGCTCTACGGAGAGACAATAAGGGAACTGGAGAGACAGGCAGAGGGGGGGGGCGCTTTGATCAGCAACTCTCAGCTATGACATTTTAACAGAAGTGACTTCATCACACACACACACACACTTGCGTGCACTGACACACACACACAGTATTGTCTTTCAGAGGACAAAGAGAGTTTGAGGGGTTCAAATGTCTTGGTGAGCGCACTGGGGGATTCCGGTGTCAGACATCAGTCACTCTGCTGCGATTTGTCTGTTTCATTCTTGTCCTTTAAAATAATATCGGGCCCCTCAACCCGTTCAGACTATGTCACACACAAACACACACACACACATCATTAAGGCTAAAAAAATAAACTCCTAAATGTCAGTCTCTCAGGGGGGAAAAAAAAAGTGTATTTCTGACATCATCCCATCAGATTAATGAGGTCTGATGAGCCTAAAATGTTGATGGGTTGCACCATCTAAAAACAGTGTGGGAAGAATAAAAGGAAGAAGATTAAAGTAGTGGGGGGAAAAAAAAGAGAGAGGAGAGACAGAATGACAGATGCTGTATACATACATAGAGGAAGTAAATGGGAAGGAAAGAGACAGATGGCTGTGTGGAAAAAAAGAATGGAGAGAAAGGAGAAGTGAAGGGGAGAGAGAGAGAATATATGAGGGAAGACAAAGGAGATGATGAGAGGCTAATGGACAAAAATGGTTACATAGTGAACTTTAGCAAGAAAAATAAAATAAATAAACAAAACGTACTGCTGGGAAGTCCTCAGCAGGCCTGATATATGGTTATTATAAGCAATAAGACACCGAACTTACATGTGTATAACTTGATTTTTTCAGCAGCATTCAATAATATTCTTAACTTTAGCTAAAGTCTAATAATAGTAGCTGTAGTAAGTCTAATTGACAATTAATTTACAAGAAGCTGTGCAAGTAAATGTTAGTTATAATCCTCAAAGTCCCAGTGAAACACAAGTTAGAGTGTCTTTAGCTTCTGCGCTGTCACACATTTCCCAGTGAAACAGAGGGATTTAAACCAAAATCCTTTGCATTTGATTGGGCCAAAAGTGGGCAAGTGGGCGGGGCTTAAGAGTTTAGCACAATACAGAGCTGCAGGCTGACTGTTGGCTCCGCACACACACACACACCTCCCTCACCTGTTGTTCAGATCAGAAGGACGAGGGAGAGATGAATGATTTAGACCTCAGCAGCCACATTGATTTGGAAATGGAAGTTTTTTTTCCAGACACACATCTCTTGCTCTGTCTGATACTATACTATAGTTTTATATGACAGGTGTGGCTTGCTGTTGCGTGCAGAGCAAAAACCAGTGACGTGTTGATCTTTAACACTTGCGAGATTTCAAAGCGACATCGTGAGCCCGTCAGCGGCAAACACACAAACACTTTTAATGAACGTACAGTTACAGGATGCAATTGCCCCCACTTCTGCCGGCTGGAAGTTTTCCCGCTCAGCACTGGACCAATTTCAAAAAAACTGTTGTCCCCATTTAGACTCAAAATGATGCAAAAATAGGGTCCAGTCTGAGAAATACCAAAGCCACCCAGGCACTTAACTCAGACCGGGAAATCCTCCTCCTGACATGAATTCTAGAGAAAACGCTGGGCGATCTGAGACATGATTTCCTGTTAATCCCTGTGGACGGAGTCACTTTGACAATAGCGAGACGATGTTGTGTGGCTCAGCAGCAGTGAACTCTATGTGTGGCTTTTTGTATTTATTATTTAGGTAGAGGTAATCAGGTAATCAAATCCCTTTATTTTTTTTTTTTTGACAGGAAGATTCACTGCTGATGAAACATCAATGAGGAATATGAAAATACAGTGACACCAGTGGACAAAATGGCTAATTCGTACGAGCAATTTTGCAAACAGAAAAAGATAAAAGCACCTGCTACAACCCTCAAGCTTTACCAAATGATAACCAGTCACTGTACTGACATGATGCCACTGCAAATTAGCACCAAAAAAAAGACTTTTACAGAAAGGAAAGTGCAGTTTAGGGTTTCCACTCCACCGCTTTAAATGCCCAGTATGAAGCAAAGTCACTGTGTTATCTGTATAAAACCATCCGCCCCAAAGTTATTTCGCCTCCCTGCTGCCTGCTAACCCGAGTCTCATCACCCTCTGCTATCCATTATCCCCAACCTCTGTCAGACTCTTTAGCACTCCTCAGCATTCATTAATAATACTGTCAACCTCAATTCCCCCACCAGGCAGGCAAAGCTCAAGCAAGCCGAGTGCATTTCCCCTTGAATAATAACTGAGCTGTCCAATTATAGCTACATCATGCTTCTGGAGTATTGGAGTTGAATTTTTAGTGGTGATATGTTTAATTTCTGCCCTATACCCAGCGGAAATCAGAGTTATTGGAAGTTACTGCTCGTGTATTGAAGCTGTTCATAATTATAAATAACTTTTTTTTTTTTTTTAGGCCAGCAAGCAGTAGCATGAGCCCAACTTTCTTTGTCCTTTTCTAATTTTTCCCTTCGCTTGTATTCTTTTTGACCCTCCTCTCTCCTTCTCTCTCTCTCTCTCTCTCCACTTTGGCATCTATGAATATTTCAGTCGGTTGCAAATGCTGCTGTGACGGTTGTGTCATAGCGATTGCACATTCGGCCTCGTAGTGATAACCAGCTGTCATTAATCACGGGATCGACACCGTCTCAAGAGACGCCGATATGTTGGCATGGGCGGCGAAGGTAATTAGGCTGAGAACAGTAGTTACTGGGGGAAACCGGGAGACACGTTTTTGCATTCGGGACCCGAAGTCAAAGCTCATCAGTCAAAGCTCAAAGCTCCGGAGGTGTTCAACAACATCCTGCTGAGTTTTCCAGTGCAAACATTTAGTGTTATAATTAAGCGCTCGCTTCAGCAAATCATACTTTTAAACTCAAAATATATTTCTCTCTCAGTGTGCAGACTCAAGGTAGAGCACTAGTAAGAACACACATGTAACTACATATTATTCAAATAAAATATTAATAAATATGATATATAGGAATAACACACATATTGAATTGTATAATACTGTTCTGGGTAATATTGAAAATTACTGAAAAATTGCTATTTTTTGGTGTTTGATGAAACAAAAGAATGAACTGGGATGAATATTCAAAGCTGGTTCAAACCCAACATTTTTCTAACTCCCATGACTTCAACATACTATAAGTTATAAACATCATTAAAGCTTTAAATCGGCCCACCACACTCTGTTTGTCTAACTGAGTTGTGGTGTCTTACATGTGGAAACAGGACATTGAACATTATGCTGATGCTATTGAAGAACAGGATTGGCTTTGTTATGCAAGTTAAATAAAGTAGAAAATGAAATTTTTTTTGTTTTGTTTTGCATTGTCCTTTGTATCATAACTCCAGAAAGAGATTTTACAGGAAAACTTAAAAAAAAAAAAAAAAAATCTCTGAGGTTGGATGACGAGTGTAAAAAGATGCAGGAGACTGAAGTTAGGATGTGACCTAAGTCCTGCATCTGTTTCGCTTTAATTAGTTTAATTTTCAGTTCAATTTATTTATATAGCGCCAAATCATAACAAATTTCTCACATAGCAGGTCTAGACTGTTCTCTTTCATGTACAGAGACCCAACGTTCCCTCATGAGCAAGGAGTTGGCGACAGCGGCAATAAAAAAATTTTAAAAAAACGGTAAGAAACATCAAGCAGAACCGGGTTCGAGGAGGGTTGAGAGACAAAGAAGGAAGAAGGGGTATAGAGAGAGACACAGAGAAGCATAATAACAACAATAATTACAATAATAATCATAGAAATATGACTACTAAAAATCATGGTTTTGCTTCAATGTTAATGAGCAAGTTATGCTTCGAGTCATTGTGGATTTTTCTGTATTTAATCAAGACCACTATCTTTCCCTAACCTCAACCTAAACATAACCATAAAAAGTGTTGTCACCTTTGTCTTCAGTTTAGATCAGTGGTTTTGTAAACTTACAGTCTGCTGGATTCATTTCTTTTATGCCTTTTTTTTTTGTTGGAGAAATGACATTCACTGAATAAATATTCACATCTTGTCTTTTGGAGCTAACGGGCCGCAATGATGCGCAAAGTGACCAGAGAGACCTGAGAGGTCAGAAGGAACAAGCAAACATCTGTTTCGCTTGGTGTTGCCGAGCAAAAACTGAATTCCTGCCAGATCCAAGGATACAGAAGGTTGAATTAAGCTCAGACTCATCCAGCACATCACTTAGGGTTTCACATTTTATTATTATTTCATCACTCGAGTGGGAATAGCAGCGGTACCCTCTCCGCAGAGATCTGAACGTCCATCCGATGTATGTTTTAACAACGCTGCGGTGTTTCCTTCTTTTGTTGGAGTGTCGCTGCGGTACAGGGTCTCTCCTTTAAGTCTTCATGGAGTTAAACTTCTTCATTGTTACATCTGCATGGATTTATTCAATTTTCTGCCAGCTCTGAGGCTCAACCAGGTCAGACCTGCTAATACTGGCTCATTACATCTTTTGCGGTTAATGAAGTGAGTCTGGTGCCTTCCAGAGACACGAAAGGCCACACATCACATTACATCATTGTATTCCAGTGAGTGCCATCACTCCATAACGTAAACCTCTAGCGCAGCCTCAGCTACGGCTACAAAGAAGGTGGAGGCGCTGTATTAGCAGAGGGCAGAGTTTGTGCGAACGCAGCTGCTTTTTAAAAGTTCAACTCCCAGCTGTACGTAGTTATACGTTTTGAACGTCGGCCACACTTTGTCTCTCGAGAAACCGCTAGCTGACTAAAAACCTCTTGAACATACAGGGAGGAGATATTGCAGGGTAGATGCCGGGACAAGTGCATGGCGTGAGGAGTGAGGATTAAGGCTTAAGACACGGTGGAGCCAACCGTTAGTGGAGCTGGGATTGTTTGTTTGTTGCATTTGTCCAAGTTTGTCCTCTGAACCGTGGACATTACAAGAGCTGTTTTTGATTACAGAGGGCTGGCACTTTCATCCCTGACTGGAACTGCTGTACACAGTACAATCTGTCCTCTCTTTCTTTCCTGATGCCTTTGTTTTTCTATGTGTTAAAGCTGAAATGAAAGACTACGTGTGTGTGTGTGTGTGTGTGTGTTATGTGCATGAATCCATGCACAACTGTCTATACTGTAAATATAAAGATTATACCAGGCTTATTGAGAATTCTTGATTCAGTTTGGCTAGCATGCATGCTTTTGTTGAACTACACAGTGTATACACATTAGGACTGTAGGTAAAGTCCTGGTGGGATCCACAAACATATCCTATAAAAATGCAGTTCAAAGTTATAATCCTTCATAATTTCATGAAATCAAACCCTGTTTTTATACGATTTATGCATTTTTTTTTTTCCAGCAATAGCCATCCAATGTATTTACATTCTGTAATTTTCTCTAAATATCTCAGTAGTGGTGGAGTCCAGCATTCAAATGAATAAATATTTCAGTAAATGACACTTGGAATGAATCTTCTTAAAAAGAATAAGAATAAGAGAGCAAATCAGAGTAAGGAAGCATCAATAGGATGCCTTTGAGAAAAAAAAGTTGGTCTTTAGATGAGGAGTCGCAGTGAGATGTTGATGACAGGCGACAGGCTACACACCTCCAACTCCTCAGCAAGGTAACAACAGGTATGGATGAATAAACCAGGCCTGAAATCTTACGGATTGCAACTTTAAAATAATATTTTTTGATACACTGCCTCCATGAAGTCAAAAAAAAAAAAACGCAGTGATCACTTGAGGTTCGTATACTCTGACCTCCAGTCATCATTATAAATCATAAAGTGAACCACTTGTAAAGAAAAATGACTGATATTTTCACAAAATAAAATCCCTCCTTCTCGAATACATTAGTTTGATTGTGCTTGCTGTTATCCAGACTTTATATTTGATTGATAAAAAACTTTTTTTTACGAGACTCATCTCATCTTTATTACACAAATAAAAGAGAAAAGTAAAGAGCGTCTTCAGTGACCTTCATGAAACTAAAACTCTCTCTTGTATTCTCTTCTTTTTCTGCCTCATAAGTTTCTTTCTCTCTTCTAATCGTGAGAGGAGCAAAGCTACCGGAGCACTTAACAAAAACACAAATGAATGTTATAATCATCACACTCACAGACACAGCATTCAACCACACCAGAGAAAATAAGAAACAGACAACTTTATTTCCTACAAATTATCTTCATTTGAAACTATTTCTATTAGGAAAATATGATTTTGGGGAAACAGAATAGTGTTTTTTTTCTTTCTTTAGTGACATCTGACAAATTGTAAATGTGTCATCAACACGTTTTTCACTTTTTATGGTCTCATGAGGCAGACAAGACCACTTAAGGTGTTAAGAAATGATCGTCGTTATGGTCCAACTTCAGCGCTGACTTCCAGTATGAGACGGGAAATCTTTACCGCAACACATACTTACATGCATCAACCACCCTGACTTCCACTCTCTGTTAAATGCATCGACGCTGAACGCGCAACAGCTGCATTACGAATGTAATTTGCAGCTGTTGTGCACACAAACACATTCGCTACACGCGTACAGTAAATTCACACTCACTCACTAGTGATGGGAAGCTCTAGCCTTTGTGTTCTCAGCGCACTCAGGGCCAAGCTCCCTCGTTGCACACACATCTCATGCTGCTAAAGTGCAAGACATGGATATCTAGTGGTAGTAAATCCTTTTATGCTTCATTATCCTCCCAAAATATTAGGCTGCAGGCTACATAAGCCTACTGTTTTAATGTACTTGCTATGATAATAGTGTTGATGTTGTTTTAAGCGATAAAAGCAATGTGTATGTATGTTGTATCATGACAAAATATAATTATAAGTGTAATATTATGAGCTGAAAAACCTGCATGCTGCAACTTTTATTCATTTTTTATACACTGTTTCTATACTTTGACTGTAATTTTTTTTTCTACTCTGCTTTCTATTTATTTATTTATATCTCGATATGTGGTTTGTTGCTGCTCCACAGCTGCAAAGCAAACTTCATTGCACTGCAAATGTGCAATGACAATAAAAGCTCTGTTCTAAATAAGAAATGACAGGAGGTTAACGTTACTTCATTCCCAAATTCAAAACAACTATTAACACTAGCGGGCACTAAAGTCAGCTAACAATCAGTTCCAGTCCAGTATCCACAGGCTAACAGACTAACAAGCTGTCTGACTCTCGTACATGAACGGATCTGGAAAGGCCTGGTAGCCCGAGTATTCCTCAGCACACGAGCAGCGGTTCAGCATGTATGAGGAGCATCAGCGGCGGTATCACTGAACATCGTAAGCAGCAAGAGAGAACATACGGCGGCGTTAAGCCCTGAGGAGAAAACATGTCAGTCAGTCTCCACCTGCACTGCAGACACAACACTGAAAGCTATAGTGTGGGACTTCTGCATTGCTAAACGAGTTTACACAATGCTCATTAAGTCTATAAGTGCTGCACTCTGTTCCGCACTGCGGGTTTAAGTAAGGTTTTAATCCAGTTTATGGTTGTAATATTGCAATGCTGTGATGCTTTCGACTGGTGGCAGTTAGTCTAGGAACATATAAAGCTGAGTAGGCGGGAGAAGGTGAGAGCTTTTGTTAGTATCTGACATATGGCTACTTCCTGCAGCCAGAACATAAAAGTACAGACTGAGCCCACAAAAAGAAAAAAAATGCACTTCTTCCATTCATGTTATTTCATCCAAAATAGAACTCACATAATCTGAATTTTTCTAAACCCCCATAAGAGTCCATGCAGAAAGATAGATTATAGTAATCTCAATCCATCATGATCAGCATAATATACAGATGCGGTTTCTTTCCCATAATTCAGCGCCGCATTTCATTACATTTCTTAGAAAACACTCAGCCAAACATGATGAAAGAGCCTTTAATGTTTCACTACTTTTGGTACAATGATACTGCAGCAGCTATGTCAAGGCGTGAAATGGGAAAAGTCATCGTTTTTATAAGAGATTGCACATTTTACCTCCGCGCCCCGATGCGGCGCGGCCTTCATTTACGAGATAGCGCTATACTTTCCCAAAAAAAAAAAAAAAAACAGAGATGAGATTGAAAACCTTGACTTCGTGGCACACCGAGATACCAAATGAGCGGCCTGCTGCTGCGTCGGCGATAGATGGGGGCGCTGACTTTGTGAAGCCATGCGTGTGAGATTGAGTCGTCGCGCCGGCGTTAGCTTCGTAATCCGGCTGACAGGTACGGATGAGATTTCAGACCTCATTTAGGTGGAAAAAAAAGTGATACGGGTGATCAAAGTCAGCACCCCCATTCATTGTTAGTGGAGCAGAGCCAGATTTTACACAGCAGTGATGTTACAAAATTCATGTGTCTCCTCCGGTTTCTTGCTTTAGAAAAACAAAAGCTCTTGTTTGAGTAACACTTGTGTAAAGTCCAGCTTAGTATCCCAAGAAAATGACATTCATATTGGACAAATTGTCACAATTTATGTCCAATGTTCAGTGTCAGTGTGGGATGTAGTCTGTATAAGGCCATCTAGTTACTCCTCTATGACAGTAAACTGAATTCTGAACTGTGGTTGGGACAAAATAAGACTTTTGAGGACATCACCAAACAGTGATACATGTTTTTCAAGACATTATAGAAACCAAATGACGAATTAATTAATAGAAAAATGAATGAATCCATAGTGAAAATAGTCGTTGGTTGCAGCTCTAGTTACCAGATTACAGAGAGTCTCTATGATGGTTTTTATCGACCAATGAATGCTAATTAAATTATTCCAAAAGAAACCAGATACTCCGTCATGTCAACACCTTATTCAGGTTTTAAGGCGTCTTTAACTCATGTGACTTAGTAGTTAAGTAAAACAAACATCATGATGATAACTTAACTGTAGTAGAAGTGACAACCGGATACAGATCAGAGTAGACAATACGCTGAGGTCTGCCTGCTGCTCTCATCTGTTGGTACTAAAAGCAGAAAACAGACAGTTTAAGTAAGTAAAACCATAAAATCAATAAATCCCAATTTTTTCAATGAAGCACACGGTTCATTGAAAAAGTATAGTGATTGGATTGTTTGTTGTCATTAATAATATTAAACAGAACAATAAAACTAAACAGAAGACGCAGCCAACAGCATACAAACCCTTTCTTTGTATCCCCCTGCAGCTGGGAAGACCTTAACTTGACTTTTCCACATTTTTTTCATGAGGAAGTGAGCTCAAGTGCATCAGCACTTCAGCCAGAATGTGGTAAAAAAAAAAAGAGAAACTTCTATGTATGGCTTCATCTGTTCCTCCACCACCCAGAGAAATTTTTTATCACATTTACAGTAAACGGATCACACTCATTTCCTCCTTCGTTTACCCAAAACACTATCTTTTCTGTGCTCCCGTGAGGGAAGTGGAGAAGGAAATGAGGATGTCGGTATTTATTTTTTGAGCAATTTTTTTTCTTTATTGAAGCCGTAGGAGGGAAGTTTTTCTGATGCTATCATCAAAAGTGCCGACAAGCTTATCGCTATAGATGCCTCTCAGCTGTAAACATCCTGGCAAACATCGGGGGTTTTTGTCACAACTCAACATCAGTGACCAATTACAGTGGGTGCCATACGTTTGATATGGCAAAAAAAAAAAAAACAACTCAGTTTTGATCAATCTGACAATGTAACAGAGAGCGAAATGAAAGTCTAAAACTTGGGCCTGTGCTTTTTTATACACCACATTTGAAAGTCATGGGTGTAGCAGACAATATATTGCCGTCATCGCCCTTGTTCAAAAATGTATTAAACTCTAAAAACATAACATAACACAACAACCTATTAGTCTGGGTCTACTTGCAAGTTTATGAGCAATTTTCAATTAAAACTCCCTTCCTCACATTAATCCTAATGCAATAAACACATAAAGCAAGGACTTTTTTTTTAAATTGCTGCCATCAATAAACAGCAGCAACCTTTAAAATATTTATAAAGTAGCCTGATATGCTCTAAAACAAGTTTATGATAGGTTTCAAGTCAGATAATAGCAAAATAAAAGGGAAACAATAGCTTCTTGGTGGGATATAATTTGGTTAAACTCACTATATTGTGTAATATACCATTTTAAAAATGTCGGTACAATACATAATATATACAATCTGTAGTAAATAATGAAAAAAATAAACACTGACACTGCATTGAACTCTCCCTCCTTCATGCAAAACATTCAATCCAAAAAAATATTTATAGTCACACATCTGTCTCAGTCAGCTGGTTTATTTGTGTGTGTGTGTGTGTGTGTGTAGGTTTCGCATGCATATGGATGTGTCTGCATACATATGTATGATTGGAGCTAATGTGCATATTTATGTTCTTATATTCAAATGTTTATGGCTGTTTGTGTGTACCGTATATCAGGCCTGTCTGTGATCTTCTTCACCATTATAATCGCTCAGGATGATCTGCTGTCAGCACACACCCGCAGCCCTCTGCCTCTCACTCACTTTCTCACTTTCTTTTTTCAATTTTTAAATCCCCTCACTCCCTTTTCCTCATTGTTTCTGAAATTTGGTACATTTCGATAAGTGTTATCTGTGTCCTGCTTTATTATTTGTGTATTTATTTTGGAAAAATCTACTTTTTTTTTAGGAGAACAGTACACACAGTTTCCCATCAGTCCCTCTTCTCAGTCATCCTGACACGAACTGACAGCTATTTTGAGTAAAAGGCAGAGACACTGACCTGTGGACATCGTTTCCTTCATCCTGTCGATGTCACCTCCCCTCTGGGCCGAGATGCCTCGTGTAGCACCGCGACTCCTGGAGAAGGAAGAGAACACCCGGCCCCGATCTCAGCACGCAGCAGGAAGGAGCCGGATGACTAAAAAAGAGGAGGCACAAACAAGTCTGACCTTGAAAATACCTCAAAAACAAAAGAAAAGAGAAATACATTAAGTGCTATTTTGAGGCTACGCGGTGAACAGTTGAACCCGTGATTTCAGGAAGCTGCAGAAACATTTCTATCCCCGAGGTGGCTGTGACAGGGCTTTTTTTCGTTCACCACTTTGCATTAAATTTAAAGTGTTTCCCCCTCAACATCCGTCTTTTGAGTATCGCACATTTTTACCCCCCTTTAGGCCTGAAATGTGGTTGTTAAAAGTTTATAGCGTATGCCGTAATGTCATGGAGACTGAGATCGGGAGCTCGGGTTTGCAGCTGTTACAATGGATTTCAGTAACGACAGGTTTTAAAGTTAGTACGCCTTGAGGTGAGAGGGAGTTTGCTCAGCTGTCATTAAACTCTACATGTGCAACTTTTGCAGGATCCTGAGAACCTCCAGGATTTCTCATCCATCTCGTCCTACAAGTTGAGCTCATGCAACCCTAAATTGTTTTCTCACTTACGTTGCGTTGGAAGGAAGGGGGGTCGGAGTGGATGGATGGGGGGCATTAATGACCTGGGTTTTACATCCTGAGTCCTGTGTGTGTTCAGGTTTTGCAACAAAAGCACTTTAGCTCAGTTTAGTGAAAAATTGTGATGAGGCCGAAATAATAAATGTTTTTGTGCCTCAAGTCACGACTGACTTTTTTTTTTCTGGATTAAATCAAGACAGTAATCTTTTTTCTGACCTTAACCAAGTGCTGCCAGCGTCTTCACAGAACCATAAAAAGTTTAATAATGATGTAGTTTCTACTTGCAGATCTTGTTCTGTAAGTTTGGAACCAGCTTTGTTGTCTCATTTCACTCATACGTTCAGTATCAACATTTGTGCAACTTGGCAAATGTGTTAATTAACAACATGTCATTCAGCAGCATCACGCTGTCTTTAGACCTTGTCATTTAATTCATGATGTATAACTAATAATTGAATTATAATTCTCTATCATATTTTTCCATCATGTATTTCTTTTTTTAAAAGATTATCATCTGCTAATTGATGAACTCTTCATTTTGTGTGTCTCTCATTCTATTTTTTCCTTTGTATTTTGCAAAATCATGTTCCGTTTATTACTTTCTTTTTTTTCCTTTTTTTTTTTTATGTGGTTTTCTTAAGTTGAGGGCAGGTCTGTTGTATAAATCTAAGGCTCCCTGACCTCACCTGAAACCATGTTTCATTCACATTATCTGGATTTTATTGTTTAATATTTATAATTTAATATCTTTTTCAAATAAAATGATATTAAATCAAATTAAAAATGTTATTAGCAAGTTTTTTTTTAACTTGCTGAAAAATGTTGATCACTGTTTCACAAATGTGCAACTACAAATATCTGCTTTTGTCCCATCCAACAGTCCACAACCCAAAAATATCCAGTTTACTATCATATAGGACAAAGAAATGTTCACATTTGAGGAGAAGGAACCAGAGAATTTGGACTTTTTTTTCTTTAAAAATGTCTCAACATGATAAATCTATTCTGTTGATGTTGTAAATACTGTCGCCGATACAGTAGCATTCAACTAAAAACATTATTCATTATTAAAATCAAGCAGCAGTATCTCACATACATGTTTCTTGTTTGCCCCACTACGGACACTTCCTGTACGTTGTTGCAAATTCCAGAAGAAACATTGTACAATCATAAATACACAGGCATCCCTTACAAACCAAAAATGCAATCGCTAACATCATCTCCGATCTGTTGTTGTTCAGCCCTTTCACTGAAAAACATTTTAAGCTTTCCATTTCAGGTCAGCTCTCAGTGATGATTCCCCCTCTGCCTGGTGGATTTACTATAAACACAAGCTCCTAACTGTGAAAAACACTTAACACCAGACTCTTAGTGGCAATCAGAAGTAGGACAAGTGGGATGTTTTTCTTGCAGGCTCCCACTTGGGTTCGCTATAATTGCAGAAGGGTATTAAACTCAGACGGCAACCGCAACAGTTATTCCAATGATATCAGCTATCACACACTAATGGCAGCGATATCTGGTCCAGTTGGTTTAACTGGCTGATTTTAAAGAAAAAAGTGAATGCTTCAAATCAAAGGTTATTCTACATTTGTCCAACAATAACACTTTCAGTCAGTGGATTTCGAAAATAGCTGCCCACTGACTGAACTTCTAATCTGGCGTCCCGCTGAGAAAAGAGACGAATTTCAGTCAACGTTCACAATCCTTTTACTCTGAGATCTGAGAAGGTTATAAAGACTTTTGGGTTGAGTTTCTTCCTCCGGCCACGCTATTTTATACAATTTCTTCTCTCATAATACAGCACATTTCCTCTACCGGTGCTGCGCTTCTCAGCCAAAAACAAAGAGGAAGAGAGAAGTCTAGGAGGGAAGATTTATTTTCAGCACACAGATCACATTCCACCTGCACGGGGAGGTTTTTCGACCCCGCAGATGAGAAGCTGGACAGTCGGTGAGGTGCCGCGGTCTGGCGAGCGGGGTTGTGTTTTCTCAGGGGAATGAGAAGGTGGAGGTTTTCCTTTTTGGTTATTTCACTTAGCGGTGCCGGGAGCCACACAGAGCAGCTGAAGACAGATACGTAAAGAACAGGCGTGTTGTAGCACTTCCAACAAAGTGCTTTACAATAAACGAGGAGGGAAAAACAGACGATCTATCAAAGCGACTGGAACCTCAGAGTGTGTTCCTGTGTCCACCTGAATATACAGTACGTGTGCAGTATAAGCGGATTTTAGAGCATTTGGTTTTTGTACGGACGGAGAGCGGCCCATCTCGCTTAGTGGGTGGGAAATGATGCAGAAGAGGTTTTATGTGGAGTCTTGGTGATAGCAAGCTATGCAAAATAGTCCAGACACCACCCCCCCCCCCCCCTTGGCCACTTCCTCAAGCTCTTTCTGGAAGATCCCAAGTCATTCCCAATAAAGATGAAATATATAACCTCCCTTGCATATTCTGGGTCTCTTCCCAGTTGGACCTGACTGGAAGACGTCCACACCAGCAGGCGTCCGGGAAGCATCTTGATCGGATGCCCAAGCTACCTCGAATGGCTCCTTTTTGAATATGAAGGAGCAGCAGGCAAAACAAAAAAAAAAAGTTGAACCTGGTCCAACTTTTTTTTTGCAATGCGATGCGACGTCATCCGGCAAAAGGTGCTACATCTGCCAATCGCGTTCATGCGGGCGCACATCCACGGCGCATTAAATGAAATGCAAATGAGCATTGCCCACAGTAATGACATCATTTATCCAGTGTGTATTTTTTTTTAGCCTTCTGTTGCCTAGCTGTTGCCTACAAACACTCTTCAGTTGTAAACATGGCAAAATGGAAGAGGAAGGATGTTTTATATAACCGTTTGACTATTACCTTTGGGTAAGGCAACGTCACCCTCCACACACACACACACACACGCACACACACACACACACACGCACGACAGTCTTGTTTTCCCTTTTCAACAGTCTTTTTTTTTTTTTTTACATTTCATTTCAGGTAACACAATCAAAGGCTCATTAGTTCTCTTTTCAGTATACCAGCACAACATCAAACAACTTCCATAGCCTGAAACTAACAATAGTGTAGCATCACAGCTACAGGCCTCCTGCTGTGAAAGACTACATGTGTATATTTTGCTGCAAATCACCTTGGAGACAAGTTTTTTTAAGGTATTGTAGGTTAGATAACAATGGCAGCACATCAGAGAAAATAATAATAAAAAAAAGGAATAGAAACAATGTTCCTGGGATTGCAGATTGAGGATGTGCAGGTTTGCGGAGATGTCGTGAGACTTTAACACCACTGGAAAAAACAACACGATCGTGCAAATGAGTCTGGTATCCCTAAGTCGTTTTACCGGTGAAGTGTGTGGACACATGCAGACAGACTAAATTGTTATGGCTGAGCTTTCTGCTGCCAAGTCGTTTTTTTCCTCCTGGTTTCCCCCTGGTGTGGTGTGGCTGTGCAGCAAGACGTATGGTTTAATCAGGACTTAATTATGCAAGGTCGATGTTTCACGCGCAGATCCATGAGGATCGGCCGTCCACGGGGGGGGGGAAGATGGGGAGGACAGATGTGAAGCACTTACAGTCAATTAACCAACGCTAATTGGCAATCTCGCCTAAAGATTATACCGTTGTAGAGCTGCCACTTTTTACTTCACGCATCAACTGCTGCTAAACTTTGTCTCCAAGCATGAGGCACTGATTGCCAAAATCGCCAGAAGAAGAAGAAGAAGGAGAAGGAGACGAAGGAGGGTTATTGGCACCAGTTTCTTGGAGTTTTCCTCCATGCAGGGCTCCATCCCTTCGCTGATGATAAGATTTGACAGAAAGTCATGTTTGTTTTTTATCAACATCACATCTCAGTTACTTGACTGAAGTGTTTGTTCACCTGCCTCAACAAATCTTCATCTGCTTCACAACAACTGGTCCAGAACTCTGCAGGGAGGCTTTTAACACAAAGGACGTGCAGATCATCAGCGTTATCTTCAACAACAACGGCTTACCAGATTATTTAAACCACTTTAGTTTGAGGTTAAATTAAAAATGAGCATGCATGAAATAGGTTAAGACAGTTCAGCTAATACTATATTACCTTTGTTAGCACTTGTTTTTATCTTCCACATAATATGGGAGTTTGATAAACAAATGATTGTTTTAATATTTTTTTTAGCATTCAATGTGACAATTTAATGCTTTATGATAGTTAACTGATTACAAAACATATGAAGACGTTTCCTTTGACTCTGGGAACTTTTAACAGATCTTCACTATCTTCACTTTCACTATTTTCTGACATTATGGAAATAATCATTAGCTGTACCCCTTCAATGTTATCCTCATTAATGGAAAAAAATTGCCAAAAACTACAGTCCTTCTAAAGAGGGAAGCCTGGAAGTTTAAGATCAAGATGGAAAACAAAAGCTGATCTTACCTCTGCAAAGAAAAAAGCATAGTTTTGTTTGGATTTTTCCATCTTATAAATTGATATTTTGTGGCTTGTACACTTTCTTCTCTTTTCTTCTTCATCTCATGAATCACTTTGCAAGTATTGTTTTGAAAATTGGCATTTACTTACAACAATATCACTGTTGAAATGGTCATAAAATGACACTTAAACTTGTGAAGAAATAATACTTCCTGTAAATAAGACGATCTCTCTTGACAATATAAACTTAAATCTAGATGTTATCAGTCATTAGTATTGCATTTGAAACAATTAAAAAAAGTGTGTATTATAAAGTAATAGGTGAAAACTGAAAACAGGAGATTAACTGAGGTGAAATTAAGGAATAAAAAGTAAGAACAAAAGAAGAATTTATGCAAGAGTCATTATTGAATGACACATCAAAACACTCACATCAAGTTTTTTATTTTTTATTTTTTATTTTCGTGACACTGAAGCAGCAATTACCTTTCATATCACCTCACAGGTCTGCACAAATGCTTAATCCGGCATGACCTGCCAATCAGTATTCACACAGCAGAAAAACAACAGACAGGCTACAGTATCAACTCTGACAGATGATTATATTTCATACCGATGGTGATTTCACCGCAAGTCACCTCCAAAAGCTGCAGCCGAGAAATGACGCACATCACTGCAGCTGTCTGGAGATGAGCCGGGCGGCCTGAAGGCAAACTGTGACAGAACGTGAACGCCAGATCTTTATTTACACGTTCTTCCACAGCACGTTATATTATACTGTCTGTTATTATAACGTCTAATGTCTATGCAGATTTTCAGTATAGGCTGATTTCAAAACATTGGATGTGAGAATATTTCAGCATCGCTATCAGCAGGAACTTTTTAAACCCCGCTATGAAGTCATGTTGTTTGTCCCAAACTCCCAATTTTCCTTTTAAATACTAGTCAAGATCCTAAAATAATAATAAAATAATAAAATATACACACAAAAGAAAAGAAAACCACTGCGCAAATAAAACCACAGCTAGAGCATATTTCATTTTTTTTTTTTTTTTTTTTTTTTTTTGTACAAGCTGTTTTGAGGCATTGGAGAAATATTTGGAAACATTTTGCTTTGTTGAGAGCTTCATTACCTTCTGTAACGGAGCTGGAATGTGCTTTTATTCACAAACCTCCTCCTGTCCTTCTACTTATGCTTTCAAAAAGGCCTCAAAAGTGTCTTATGAGAGAAAATTGACTGAATATTTGGTGTTTGGAGTTTTATACAGTTTTGCTTGTATACAAAACACTTGTTGTTTCTTCTCGTTATTTTCAGTGTTGTCTTCTGTCTCAGTCAGTAGGTAAGCAAAGACATTTTCACTGATTTGCTTTAATTGTGGCGTTGAAGTCTTCCAAACTCAGCTCAAAGTCAGCTCGCTCTGCCAGATGTGATCGCGGCAAGTATTCCTGTTTATTTGTGAAGAGTTTACTTTCTATATTTACACTGCCTTCAACATTTTTATCAGACTGGTCTGAGCGCATGTCTGCACACTAACTGTAATAAGTTTTTTTTTTTAGTTGGGTGCCACTTTTCTAGATGAAATGCGATCGTCCGAGTCAATAGTTTACCACCTCGTAGTCGCAGGTGGTTTCCTTTCTGCCTCTGTGCAGACACATTTATATGAACACAGCGACCCACAAATTGAAACTTTACACTTCAGGCTGCTGAGTCTCCTTATAAAGAAGATGAAACATTTTTCAGCTTTGCGTTTTCTCACTCCACGCGCTTCGAGTCTGCCGCCTGGATTGGTTTCTTCAATCAAAGGAGGGTAACTGTTGTGTTTGGATACTCAAGAATCTAAACCGTCGGCTCCGTTGTGCGTCATCCGTACTGTAAATCTTTAATATCACATTTTTCATATGTTGTAAATGATGCATGAGTTCATGACTGCATGCAATGATGCATGATGTATTGTGACACATTTAATCAATCCCACTGTTCGACTGCCACTGGGCCGTATTGCTTCCACATCTGGTGCGCAGTCGAGAGGTTTTTTTTGATCAGGGAATTCAGAGTGGCTGTTTGTAATGTGGACAAAAGACCACACTGCACAACTTAACCACATCAACAATTAAGCATTTTTTTACCTATAACAAGCTGCAGCAAGTGACTGTTCAAGTAACAGATCATTACTTGAATAATATCTTACTACTAATGTTATTTATTGATCAGTTTTAAATAGAAAACTCAGCATGACTGACTGGTTTGAAAAAAAAAAGGACCCCAGGGGTGATGTCATCAACACGCACCATTGTTTTATCTGATTCTATGTAAAAAGTGTGTGGTAGTGCTTGGTGCAAATCATACTGTATGTCTTTAGACAATAAATAAAGACCTGTAGTTCAAATCACACATTTAAAAGACAATAAAACAATCAAATGATCAGATCTTTTCACAAACTCTTCAATAAACTGCTTAAAGCCCAAATAAATCTTGATGAGTTGATAAAAAAAAAGTAATTTCATCAATGACAGCTCCCTTACTGCTCTAAGGTACGGCGTATGTGTTACATAAAGCCTGATGAATTATATTTGCTATATTAACTGCGATCCTTAATGAGCCGATTACTCACCCTTTTTTTTTTTTTTTTAGACTTTTTGAGTTTAAAGCCCACAGATTTAGACAAAGTGGTGAGAGAGACGAGACTACGGTACTTAAAAGGAAAGTAAGTGTTTAAATCTAAATGACTTGTGATGTCACCTGCGACAATTTAGACATAAATGACTCATTTCTACCCCGTAATTAACTCTGCCAGAGAAGCCCCTCAGACCAAAATGCCGCTGATAAATGACTCACAGCACTCTTATAGAATGACTGCGGAGTAGCGAGCGCTGACAGAGAACCCCGTTTCCAATCATCAAAGCAATCTGACGGCTTGGAGATGCAAATCGGCCGTGCGGCTTAAAAGCAATATTCCCTCAGAGTGTAATCTTCGGCGTGATTAAAGGATAATTAGGGTCAACCCTGGACGATAGTTTTTCTATGATTTCCCACAATACCGATTGATTATGAGCACAGATGTGTTCATTTCTTCGTTATTGAGTTAATCACACCTTGTTAGCTCATCTTAAGAGACAAGTGGGCACTTGTTTCCATCACAGAAGCATCACAGCACATCTGTTACAATATATTGACAATCTGTTGTCAGACAACACCTTTTATGTGTATGACAGCGCCTCTGATGAATGAAATAGCACAACTGAAGCTATTATGTAAAAAGACAACTTTCTTATACTAAATTACGGTCTTTAAATCATACTGGGAAAAAAAACAAAATGCTTTGCTTTGACATCTTTTTAGTCTTCATCGCTGAAATATCTTGAAAAACTTGTAGTTGAAAAACAGCAGCAGTTGGTGATTGTTAAATTGAAAAGAGATTTGTTCCGACTGGAAGTTGCTTTTCAAAGCCGTCTGGCCGAATAGTGGAGTTACTGGCGTTAACAATGATAACAGATGATAACTGCAATTTGGAAACCTGCATTTTCCACGTAAGGTGACATCAGTAAACAACAAGAACAAGGCTGGTGTTCACAGAATGTGTTTCAGTCGTGTTTTACAGTGATCACAACGGTGATGCTGAGATCTCAGCGAGCGGTAACGTTGCTAAAAAAAATAAGCACCCAATGGGAAGCACCCAACGGGAGATACACACAGTTCAGAACAATTTATTGGAACCGATTTCAATGTGCATCTTCAACGTGCAATGTGGAAACATTACGGGTGTCTTCGCAACCTGCTTCTTTGAAATTTTTGAAATAATTCATGTAAAAATCACGTTATTCTGAGAGCTGTAGGTGGCTCGTATGGCTTTCTTTATGTTGTTGTATTCCTGTTTCCCCAAAATCGCTTACATGAGAACTGACAAGTGTTAAGATGACGTGACCCATCGAGCCACAATGGCCACATAAATGGGAAGCATGCCAGGTTGAAATAAACCAGAATTACCCTTTAAATTATGACCAATAAGTGTCTGTACAGCAGAGAGCACTCTACACAGCTCTGACTGTGTGTGTTCATTAAGAGAAACACTCCACAGTGAAGGGATCCTGGGAAAGGATTCGTTTTTGGAAAGGGCCTGTATGCCTTCTCAGTGTCTGATGGGGTTTGAGATATTGAGGATGTTCAGCCACCGTTGGTTTTTAGTTCTAGCATGGTCCGGCAAGCATGACAAGCTGGTAGGATTTCTGTGGACGAATCAATGATGGCCAGAAGTTCCTGTTAATGTTTTTCACATTTTATCCCTGCTGGATAGAGGATGGTTTGGGTTTTTTTCACTGCTCATCCACTTTAATAACTAAATACTTCCCTAGTCCAGCTTTAAATCCACACACTGACCCCTTGAATTCCTGTGGAGTACCTTCACATCTCTTACAAAATAAAAGTTTGCTCCTTCAGAGCAGGCCAAACTTCTGGGAGAGTTCAGCAGCAGTTGTTTCATTTTGTTGTTTCACGCTGCTTTCTCGTCTCACAAAGCGAACCCTGTCACACATCATTACCCCTCCTTCTCCCCGCTGAGGTTTGTCCTACTCAAAAGAGAAGAAGAGGGGTGGAGGGTGCCTGTGCATGGGGAGTAATTTGAAATTTGAATATATGATAGACACACCTAGCTGGAAACATGTTGTCTGTCTGACTAAAATAGACGACGCATAGTCGGGGTCTTCTATGAGGTAAATGTTTTGACAGGAAAAGACTGTTTAGAGAAGTAAGAATCAAGTCGATGGAGGAAGAAGAGGCAGAGAAGGAGGAAGGTTAGGTTATGTTTCTTTTATTGTGTCCATTTGTCGCTGGACCATGCACTCAAAATCAACACATGCATGTGTTTTCTGATCTGATGCCACTATCAGCAGGACTGTCACTTAATAACAAAAGTATTTTCTTTTTACATAAAGGCTTTAGTTAATGTTTGGCACAAAAGTGACTTGGTTATACTAACAGAAAGATGATGGTTTGGGTTAAAATAATCACTTTGTTTAGATTAGGGAGTTGGGGTTAAAATGATGACTTTTTGAAGGTTAGGGGACTCTTGTCATTGTGGTTACAATAATAACCACATGGGGAAGGTTATGGGGACAACCATGGTTATTGTTTTAAAAAAATAAAAAAAATAAAAAGTGTTGCCTCATGGTTGAAAACAGGAAATGAACAATGTGTGTTCGATGTTTGTGTTGACCCATCCATCCACATTGACCTCATCCCCACACAGACTTTATAAAAACTTCATCTGATTTCCTCCTTTGCTGTCATCATTATTTTTTTAGGCATGTTTTTTACAGCTTCTCTTTTTTTTCTTTCCTTTTTTTAGTTTTTGCCACTGTTTCCGTCCGTATTTATAACATTGTATTCACTAAATTAATTGTTGAGATGTGGGAACAAGGTGACATCAGAAGGTCGGACAGGTAAAGAAACACAAGAATCAGGGACTGTGATCTGAAACACCTTATTTGAAGGTCAAACTGAAAGCCAATAATAATCCTGCGTTGCACAGGGAAACTCTGCAGTAGACAACTACAGTAAGCACAGTAGGACAAAATTAAAAACCTGTCCAATAATCTACCATTTGACTCCCCAGATCTCAACAATCAACACTGCGAGTACAACGTTTTTATAACTGATATGAAGGGTAGCTAAAGAAAAACATAAAAACCTAAGCTGACCCGTTAAAAAAATGCATGTTTTTTTTTTTTTTTTTTTGTTGGTTTGTGTGAATAACATTTGAAAGTGTGTTACCAAGTGTGTGAGTGTGCATAACTCTAATGGTGTTTTGTATTCACATATTGTATGTGTGTATCCGACTAATCTGTTTGTATCTTCTAAAGCTGTTTTTTCCAATTGCTGGGACTTAATGACCTGTAACCAGGAGATGCTGATAACCTGAGCCTTGCATTTTTGAAAAACCGGGATGTACTTCATTGAAAAGCTGACAATGGGAAAGATGTAATCATTTTTATGCGCATGTTCTTTGTTATAAAAAAAAGTATAAAAAGTCCTCCCCAATGTATAAATTGGGCAGAGGATAATAATAAAAGATCTTGGGGCAACAGCTACAAGTTCAGTCTCATCCGCACAGTACATCTGGTGGAGCTCAGAGACACACAGAGAGAGAGAGAGACAGAAACAAAGACAGAGAGGAGGCTGTGGGTGTTTCACAAAGACAGACAGTGACAGCTAAATTAGAGCGGGCACAGCAGAAATGAATAGCTGACATTTAATCTTCGACGAGCTGGAAGTGACACCCAAGAAATAAAGAAAAGTAATGACATAAACAATCTGGATTGGCTCCACTGATATGCAATGCTTGACTTTCTTGCAGTTTTTACCTTGTTATCTATGACACAGTCTGATATGTCCTCTTTCTCCCTTCTTTCCTTTTATCCTCCTTTTTTTTTTTTACTCCCTTCCTCTTCTGCCTTCCTTTTATTTTTATGTCTCCCTCATTTGTGTTTCCTCTCAGCTTCTCGCTCGTCTCCTCTCAACCTTAAATTTTAATGCACATACTCTTGCGTGCTCTAATTGCACCCACTTTTTCAAGTTCCGTTTCCCCGACTTTTCGTCTTTATTTGCCCAAATCCTCAGAAACAGAAACGTTTAACTTTAAATGCTTTCCCATTCCGCCCAATCCCCTCCTGCAAGAGATTGACAAAGGGGTTTATGGGTATTTATCATCGCCCGGCGGGACATCGGGGTAATAACTTGCAACCACAGTGCAATATATCACCTCAATACACAACTCTTTCCATGTGGCACTCTATTATCTTCTCTTTGTCATGTTTCCCTTTTATCTCTTCCTTCTCTTAGCTTTTGGGTCGTTATAGAGGTTAATGATGTCCTCGTTGTCTCCGGGTGAGATAACACCCTTTAATAATGCTCGAGAGGAGGAGGAGAGGATTGTAACATTTCTTTCATTTGTTTTACTTTGCTTTAATAACTTTATAAAACTCTGGTTATGCGGTATAACCCTTCAGGGGCGTTTTCAAATCTGCGTTGCTTAGTCGCATCTTCAACTGAACACACCAATCGCGCGGACCAAGACAACCACATCAAGACCCTTGGAGGAAGTGGTCCTGTCCCTGACGATTTCTGGAGCGGTTCATTTGTGGTGGGAACGTGATCCAACCTTGATGTGACCCAACTACCGGGCTGCAAGTTTGAGCGAAATCAACAGCTGCTAGCAGCTAGCTGGAGAGTGAATCAAGATCCGACCTTTTGCATTTTGTCCTGAAGACCTTCTTCAGGGTTTTCTTCTTGTGTTTATGTTCTTGCTCCCCCCCCCCCCCCCCGACACAACTAACCAATGGGCAGAGTAAACATTCTCATATGGCGTTTATTGATGCATTTTGACTCGCTTTTTGGTGTGAAAATGTCCATGTACCAAGTCATCCACTGACAGAAGCTAAGATGCAAAGTTAGATGTTCCTCCTGACTTTGCTTTAAATTTCTGGAGTCTGTTGCCTGGTTCTGGATTCATTCCTGCTCGAATCAATTACTGTAAACAACATGACGTTCCTTCTCCTGAAAAAATTACAGTAGGATTTTTTTTTTTATGGTTACGACTGAGGGCACGGAGTTCGTGTCTGAGGTACAGTGATATCTGGAGGAGCAGGCAGTGTGAGGAAGACTGTCTCATCTAATGAGGAGAAAGCAAGTGAAAGCCTGCCTCCAGTTTGTCAGATGCCATTGAAAGGACTCTGAGGGCACAAGGACGAAAAAAAGTTATGTGCTCTGACAGAGAAAAAAAAAAAACATAAAAATAAAAAAACCTTGGCCTGAAAGCCAGGTGCTCTGTGTGAAAAATGTCACTCATCACCTGGCTGACACCATCCATATGGCGAAACAGGATGTAGCCGCATCATGCTGCGGTGATGCGGTGATGTCTCTCAGCCAGCAAGGGAAATGAGAATGTGCAGGTTTGTGAGGAAAATCTGCTCCAATCACACAATGTGATAGACCGGATGAAGATTAAAACAACAATCTGGAGCCAAGACAAGGCTGGACTGGCTTCCAAATAAATTGCTGAATGTCTTTTAGTTGTCCGACCAAAGCCTGCTACCACTTCCTTTAAAGATCCGTGGAGAGACCTCGGGCACTCGCTGTCCGACATGACAGAGCTTCATCAAATCTGCAAAGAACAAAAAGCAAGAAAATGTCCAAAATCCAGGTTTGAAAAGCTGACGTGTGGTTCAAAAGCGTGGTTGTGCAAAGTAATGAGTAAACAGTCCGAATATAATTGACTATGTAGATTAGATAACAGTTTTTTAAAATACATTTGCACATAAAAAAAATGATTTGTTTTGTCATTAAAGTCTGCTGTGTTTCGACACAGTAAAGGAAAAAGTAAACAGACCTATGTGTGGCTGGTGTGTAGGTATGGGCCTGTCACTATGACTACAGACTTTAAATTGGATCCGCATGTGGTGTTTAAACGCCACAAATCTTCATAATAGTGAGGCAGAGAGAAGTGAGAGGTGCACAGAGTAAGCTGGTCAGATTAGAGGCTTTATCTGTGTCTTCTGGGAGTCGCGATGAGTCATTCTTTATTGAGAAGGCAAACAAAAGCCACGGGTTAATAAGGAAAAGGGCGAGACACGAGAGGGAGAAAAGAAAAAGCCTGCTGTCTCTCCGTTCTCGTCCTCGGACGGAGACGGCGACCTTATCAGTCGTCAGGTTAAGGTTCACGCGTTTGAGAAGAAGGCCAGGATCCTTTACTGCTTCATTGACTGAATGCAGCAACTTGCCTCTCTACTGTTTGATGGACCTTGCACTTTTGGCCCCTCGCAGGAGGAAAAGAACATTTGCACACTCTCGGGGCTCTCGGGCGTCATCGTAGGGCATTGATTCATAAAGAGTTCAACATCGTCTGGTTTGAGAGTAAAGTGTTTTCTGATGAGATACAAATACACAGAGCTGCACTCAGTACCTGGCTCAGCTGACAAGAGGGGGTTTAAAGTGGTAGAAGTGTTTCAACGAGTGTGGATCTTTACAATATCTTTTACAAATTGCAACTGCGGTAAAAGTCTTGTGATGACGGTTTCCTGATCGCCACTATGATTACATTTATTTTACGGGGTCTGGCACAAAACTACTTGAGCAATGTTCAAACGTAACACGAAGCGAATTTTAGCTTATTTGACCGACAAATAATTTGTGTTTATTCACCCCAAACAGAGACTCTATCGGTTATTTCCATCCAGTCCCTCGTTTTTCCTCTTGTGTCTGTACATTCATGAAGTACGTTCATTCACGTCTACTTGCATCTGTGCGTTGACTTCGTATTCAATCGCGATGCGTCAAAAATTTGCCTTGTCTTTGGGGTTCAGGAAAGATCATGGTTCAGGTCGAAACAATCACTTTGTTCAGGTTAAGGTACCTTTGTCATTATGGTTAAAGTAAAAATGTGGCAGCATTTATCGTACGTCACATTTGTGCTGACAGAAAGCAGGTCACAGTCAACAAGCATCTTTTCCTGATATTGACATCAGTGTACTCTGAGATGGTCCAATATCTTCTGTTAGCTTTTGCTCTCTCTCAACTCCTGAGGGAAATATCTGGCTCTTTAGCTGCTAAATGCTCCACTGCGTCCAACAGCTGGTCGATAACTGTGTCTGTTTAACATTTGGTGCCGAGCAGGTAGTGTATAGTAGGTGTTGGGAAGTTTTTCTTTGCAAACAGCTGTCTGCTGCAGTTGGAAACGACGTTATGAGCGCACCGAGAGTGAACGAAAGACAGTTAAGTTGTAGCCAGACAGCTAAACAATGAGCTGAAACTCATTATAAAGCTCCATAAAGCTGCAGAATCAGGAAACAATTATCTATAGGCCTCTCATCTCACGATACTCCATGCCGTTACATTGTTATTTTTGAATGTGCATCATAGCTGCTTTCATCAGCAACCCATGTAACCCCATTACCTGTGACTCCTGTTGAAACTTGGGAAATAAAGAATGTGATTAGTAAGATAATACACACACACACACACACACACACTGATTTGAATAATCAACAATAAGCTTTATATAACCATTGTTGGCATTCGACCTTTTCTGGTGTAATGCTCCAATTTACATGTGTGATGTCATCCATCAGTTTAGATCAGTGACTCGCAACGAAACTGGATGCAACTTGAAAAAGAATCCGCTTCCATAGCAACGGCACACTAACATATCCCACTTCTTCTGTGCTGATGTGTTGTATAAAGTGGATTAGCTGGATTTCTGTTTGTTTTGGATAGCCTACATGCTACGTTACCATCTATGAAGAGACTGAAAGTGGCCACGTTCGGGCTGGGTGACCGGTGTTCTGTTTGTTAATGTTAACTTAACTCGCAACATTAGCCTAGAAAAAAGAATAAGACATAACTTTACTGGCGCACATGGGCGTTGTTTTTGTTTCTTTTATTGAAGCATGTTCTGAGCAAGCGTGAAGTAAATGCCGCTCTTGAAAAAGTTAAATGGGCTGGTCCTCATTCTCGTTTGTCCAGATATCTGCCATGTTTTTATACCGGCCTGTGCTTTTTCCTGATTGGCTGAAGAGAAATAGTTGCATCCTTATGTTTCAAAAACCAAACTTGGTGATTTAACAAGATAGCTCTTTTGACCCCAGACACTTCAGACACTCTGCAGCTAACCAGCTCACACCGCTCCAATCTTCTCTGCAACATTTTAAAACCATCGCGAATCATTGATCTGAACTGGGCTTTAAACACGGACCACTATCTCACTGCAGCAGAGGCCTGGCATCACAGGACACTACTGGCTTTAAGTGTGTGTGTGTGTGTGTGTGTGTGTGTGTTGAGGTCACAGGGGTTTGAATCACCACATTTAATCCAAACAGCGACTGTTATCGAAGCTCTGCAGATGAAGGGGAGCTCTCGGCGCACACGAGGAGGGAAGGAGAAGAGATGGGGGGGAAAAAAGAGGAGGAGAAAGAGAAGGAAAGAAAGGAAGAAGAAGAAGAGGGATAAGAAACAGCGTCTGAAAGGGAAAAAAAGAGGGAGATTCTGTTTCTGCATCAATGCCGTACAGTACGTGCGAATGCCAAAGCGTGTTCGTCGCCACAAACATTGGCTTAAAGTACTTTCAACTGCATCAGTATTGACCCCAGAGACACAACATGACGACAGACATGCAACACGATCAACTTTTCCTTTGAGTTACATCCAAAATGATTCATTCCGAACCTCATGGAAGAAGCCAACATTTAGTGTCACTGCAGGAAATAATTAGAGCTGTCTCCGAGGATATTCGCATGATACATCGACGGAGAAGGTGGGATATTTTAATATTTCAATTTGTCATGCACTACTCATTCCTCCGCCCAAGTTACTGGTACAATTCAGCGCTCCTGAGTCTCATGTTTTACCTGTAAGACTCACGTTTTAATGTCGTTGTTCATTATCTGCAATGTGGAAAAAAAACAACAGATTTTCTACAGAATCAGAGAAATAAAAAAGCATCCGTCCTGGTATTAGTTCAGTTATAAAATCCAAAGCGCACCACGGAAAGTCTCTCCTCCTGCCTCCTTCAAAAGTAGTTTAGCCGACTTCACTAACATTCATCTCCAGAGCTGAGAGCCCCCAGAATCAGAGCAGGAAACAGAGACACTCTGCACCGCACTGTCCTCCATTTCCATGACATTTATGTATTTAGGTCATCTAGGGACAAGACTCTGTAAAAGTTTACAGCCGTTATGCTCCTGCGTTATTCTGCTTTTTTTTTTTTTTTTTTGATTCAACTGAAATAAAATTATATTCTTGTCAACATTTCAGGAAACTCTGCAAAACAGTTTTGTTTCAGCTCAGTGCATTTTCGACTTTTCTCAAACATTCGATAATCCTTTAACTGATCCGAAAGTAAGGAGATCCTCGAAAATGTTGATGCGTGATTCTTCACTGGAGAGCAACAGCAAGATTGTTGACTTTTACTTTTGATATGTTTAAGTACATTTTACTGGAAAAAGCGTGTAACTCTAAATAAAAAAAAAAATGAATGTTGGAAATTTCCTGGAAGAGGATTATTTTTACATTGTTGTATGGCTACCTCACACCAAGTTGCCTAATGATGATCCCCACTCACTGATGTACAACTAATCAATCTTCCAGTTGCCTGAAATGGCAGCTCCAGAGCAACATTTTCCATCCAAGTTTTTTTTTTTTTTTTTAATTGAATCTGACTTTCCTCAGCTCAAACTCCGGAGGCTGTACATCCCCAACGGGCTCACCACGGGTGAAATTAGACCATCAGCCTAATTTAACAGCTATTGCCTTTGTCATGATTAGATATTTAACATCTCACTTGGTAATCACATCACGCTGCAGACATTTCCAATTCTCATGCAAGACTTTATTTGCTTCGATAGATTTTTTTTTTTAAATGCAAAATATCGGGTGTTTATTAAGGGATTAGCAGGGAGATTTTTTTCCTTTTTTTTCCCTGCATAGTTAATAAGGTGTTTAGAACTCAAAGGGTTTGAATCTGGTTAAGTTTTCATTAGATTCAGGGAGTTATTCAGTTGTGCTTCTCTTAAAGCAGAGATTAGTGTGAATAGAATATTAAATCCAGTGCAGTGAGTAGATACGTCTCTGAAGTGTCTGGATATCAACTGTGGTGTATTTAAACAGCGTCCGTGGGAATGTTAATTACTTGAGTTACAGTATTACATGTGTGTTATTAGAAATCATTCGTTTAATTAAATAGACTCGGTGCCTTATTTAATGTCATCGGTTTTCAAACTTGACAGCTTGTAACAAGCTGAATTTACTGTTTAAAAGATACCAAAAATATAGAAACTACAGAATTATGACCCTTGATGGTTTCACCTTTAACTTTTTCATGCTATTTTTTCAAGTGCTGGCCAAAATAAAATCAAAATATGTGTGGAACATAAATGCACTGTTAAAAAAAACTAGAAACTAGTGCTGTAGAGTCAGAGATACTAAACTTTCACTTTATATGTCGTCATTTAGCTCATTGTTGATACAATTTGGATCTTTAACATAATGGATAATGGAGTGCAGGGCTTTTGTCTCCCCCTTCTGGAGATATGAGTAATTACAAAAACACTGTTGGTGTCACAAAATGAATGTTAATTAATTCAAATGATCATTTATGCTGGTACATTATTTCTCTGCTGTGGCTACTGATAGTCAAGTGTTGGCTATGAGAATACTATAAACTTTCTAAAGAAACACTTCCTAAACTTCTAAGTTGTGTTCATTTTTTCTCTCTGTCTCTCTATTTTCTTCTCTCCTTGTCTTTTCTTTTCATTCAGACTTCTCAGCACTGGACCACCGGCCGTCCTGGGACCGCTCTCTCTCTCTCTCTCTCTCTCTCTCTTTTGCCTCTCGGTGACGCATTTTGGATCTGGTTCTTCGTCCTCCAGGAATTTCAATCTCACCTCTTGTCTTTCTCTCTAATCCCTTCTGTGTTAATGGTGTGCTTGAGTTTGTGTATTCTGTCTTTTTTTTTTCCCATGTCTCCATGGTGAGAGGAGGTCATATGTCTCAAATCTTATCTGTTTGGCAGCGCTATGAAGTTACTCAACATCCTCCTGTATCCATATTCTTCATCTACCGTATTGGCCCAGATGTAAGACAATATTTTATACTGGAAATTATTTGAAAAAGTGAGGGTCGTCGCATATTAGGAGATGCAACAACATGTTTACAAGATCAGACACCCTTTTTGAAAGGAAAGCATAACAGTGTAACACCAGCTCCTGTAGAGCGTGTTGCATTAAGGATCGTCTGTTGCTAGGCTATTGAGTGTCTCCAAGTCTGCTTAAAGCTTTTAGAGTTAGTCAGCCTTAAAAGTTTTCTGTTTGTTTGGTTGTTGTTGGGTTTTTTTTAGCTCAGTTTAACAGGAGTGTCTGAAGGTGTGTGGAACTTCTTTTTCTTTTGCAGAGGAAATAAGTGAATACAAGTCAAAAGTGTCTTCCGGCGCCTTTACTGCGGAAAAAGACCGGAGTCCAAATCATCTGTCAAGCAGCCAAGAATTACGGCTGTCACAGACATGTTATTATTAAAAAAATATATATTCAACATTTCCAGCAGTGTGAAAGTGTGAGTGTTGATAGACAAGCTACACAAGTGTGGGATTTTACGTTCTGCTTTAATGGACATATTTCACTTTTTTACCAGAGAAAAAGCTTCAACTATGAGGACTCTCCTTTTCTTGGATTATCAGTATCTCAGAGAAAGTTTCCCATCAGGATGAGTATGAAAGTCTGTTCTATCTTCAGACAATCTTCTTCCAAAGAATATAATCAGGCCAATATAATCTGTTTGCTAACTATCTAATATTGTCGTGCTGATTTCCCACATTTCTCTATCTTTATTTCAGTCCATCGTGTACACACAACATCTGGAAGAGGGATCCCCCCCTCTGTTGCTCTTCATTATCCAAATCCAGGGTCTAATAGTAGAGGATGCTGAAGTGAACAGATTGTAAAACATATGACGGGTATATGTGTTTTTTAGTCTTTATAAATAGACTTGACTTGTCTTGGTTTGATGTTGGTCCAGCATTCAAGTTAGAGATATCAAGGCTGAAAAAGACATGATTGATTGGCTAAAGGGTGTCTCAGCCAAACACAGTTATTGTCACTCTGCTCATCTTTTTCTCTCACAGAGGCTACTTATCTTCACCAAAAAACCAGGATTTAATGGGTCCCGGTGTACCCACTCACAAAAACCACACAGAAGAGCGAATAGGCGTTATGTTTGTTTTTTTTTGTTTTTTTTTCTCAATGCAAGTCTTTTTTTAAAACACAGACGTAGGCTTTGCAATTATTGTCAGTGTGACTCAGACGTGCTCTATCTGCTGACCTGAACAGTTAATGCAGGTAGCAGTAGGTGTTTAAATGAGCTTCAATTCCGCTGTAATTATAAAACACTGGTTTCTCATTACGCACACAGAGATTTGCTCTTAAATAACAACGGTGACAAAAAAAAAAAAGGGGGTCATTTGCTCTTATAACATGACTGACAACATAAAACTGAACCACTAACACCACAGTATGATGTAACAGGACATCCTGTAGGGGGAAGTCTGGAAATAAAAGTACATGTATGTAACATTACGTAAATGAACTTAGCTAAGGTCAACTGAACAATGTGTATACTGGACATAACAGCAGTGCTTTTGATCAATCATCTGTCTGTATTGATGGGATTTCATCAGGCATGGATTCAGCCTGTGGTCCCATCAAATATATACTATTCTCTAATCCTCTGGGTTCTGATCAATACTCACCACTGATAGTTCAGCACATTGATTAGGCCCGAAGAGACTTTCCATGGTAGTGTGATGGCCTTCGGGGTCTCAGAGAATACACTGACATACACGGCATCGATCTGTCCGCTTAAATGGTTATCATGTATACGTCCATTACAGACTGAATGGGACAAAAGAACAAAGAGAGAGGTGGGATGGAAATGAGCACTGAATTAGTTTAAGTTAAATGTAAAGCTGCGCTAGGTGAGATATCTTTGTTGTACTAATGACTAGCCTTGATACGAACACACATAGCTCTTTAAAGAAAACCAAACATCCCAGTCATTTAGTTCACTGTGGGAAGAATGTTGAAAATACAAACCTACTAGAGGGAAGGCAGTCGCAATACAGATGTTAGGAGGATTACTGTGGTAAACATCACTTCTAGTCAATAGTGGCAGCACTTCAGTTTGCAAAGAGGACAGGAATATTGTGCCATCTTTTCATTCGCAGGGGATATATCATGCTTTTTTTTGTGATTTTCTGTCATTTATATACTGTTAATAATGTCAAATGTTTATCGTCACCTCCCTAAAATAATGGCTGAAGCCATCTCCTAATGATGCTGGCCACCTCTGGTTAAAATCACCCACATCCTCATTCGAACAGATCGTGTGATTCTACCCTTGTGGTATAACGGCCTATGTCAAGAGTGTGACTAAATCTTCATATTGAGTAGTTATTTAGTCTGGGTCTTTTTAGTCAGCAAAATAGCTAAGTCCATGAAACTAGCATTCAGCAAACAGTGGAAAGGCTCCAGACTCGATATTTAACCACAATATTTAATCAGTTACAGTTTTTGTCCTATTTATTCCACATTACATGACCTAATTAAGTAATATTTGAATACTGTATTGTAATCTAGAAATTTAGATCTAGCTAGAAAATTGTGTGTATAACTAAAAAAAATTACAAAGGATCCTCTTCACTTTTGTGTTTGAGTGGGCTCATCAGGAGGTGATGTAGATAAAAACGGCCTGTTTCAGAAAGAAAGTGAACTACCTCCAGGGGAAATCAGGTTGGCTGAAATCCCTTCTGAAAACATACTTTTTTTCTTTTTTAGTTTTTCCAAATTTTACTATAGTTTTTATTTATTTAGTTATGCCGTCATTGTCTCTGCAGGCCAAAAACCATACTTTAATGATTTTACTTGAATTTGAGCACATAATATGCAGGCAGTGTGTCCTTCATAAGAGTCCTCACAAGGTAGATTTGTTTGTTTTTTTTTAAATTGCATTTTTCTGCCAATGAACCATGAAGTTTTAATATTGTATAATATCGTTTTCAACATTTTAACAATGTTTGCAAGGTCACAAAACTACATCCACTCCACAAACAATTGCAGTATGTTGAATGATTTCATAGAAACCGTCTCGCCCCTGTGGGATTCTGGGTGGGTTGGCGATTCCTGCCGCTGCATCCAAAGAGCCTGGATAAGACCTTGAATCTAAAGCTGAAGCTCCGTGTTGAATGAACGTCACTTGGCCTCAGATGTATAACCTCTCAGGGACGCTGGCATCAATCGGTATCACTTCTCCAGACAGCAGCGGGGTAGCTGCTTTATTACTTTGCCTTCATCTCTCATCATCATACACATCACCTTGGACGATGCCAGTGACCTGAATATCCGCTGGTGTGCTACCTAAAATAGTCCGATCTGTTTGAACTCGTGTTTGAATTACCATATTGGCCTAAATATAAGACTGCACCCCCTTTTCCAAAAGATACAACACACTTTCACACTTGTCCTATTGTGAAAGTTTCCCTGAGACACTGATAATCCAAACAGAAAAGAAGCTTTGAAGCCTTTTGTCTGATAAAAAAGTGAAATACTTCCATTAAAGCAGAATGTAAATTCCACATCTTTCATTTAAGTAAAAGTACCAATACAGTAATGTGACAATACTCCATTACAAGTAAAAGTCCTGCATGTCAAACCCTCCTACAGTAAAAGAACATCAGTATTATGAGCTTGATGTGGTTAAAGTATTGCAGTAAAAGTAGTGGTTTGGTCCCTCTGACTGATATATTATTATATATGACATCATTAGATTATTAATACTGATGCATCCGTGTTAGAGCAGCATGTTACTGTTGTAGCTGCTGGAGGTGGAGCTAGTTTACACTACTTTATATACAGTTAACTAGTTTAGTCCACTGGTTCCCAACCTAGGGGTCACAAGATAAATCTGAGACGTCGTGAGATGATTAATACGAGAGGGAAGAAGAAAAAACAAAGTTCAGATACACAAATCTGTTTTCAGTTTTTGGACTTTTTTTCTAATCTTTGAATTGAAATTGAAATGAAAGCATGTGAGAAGTTTAGAGGGGGAAAAAATCACTATTTGGTGGAGCTGTTAACAACTCATGGACATCTTCAAATGTGACTACACACTGCTTTTCGTAAGACGTCAAAAGCCAAAATGGTTGGGAAAAAAACTGGTTTCATCTTCAACAATGTGTTGTATTTTATTTAAAAGCTTGTTATATTATCCATTGTGTCAGATCTTCATCTGAAAAGTAACTAAAGCTGTCAAATAAATATAGTGGAGTAGAAAGTACAATATTACAAAAAATGCAGTTAAGTACAGTACTTGAGTGAAGTCGTTTTTTTTTTCCACCACTGTCTATCAGTCACATACTCTCACTCTCTCCTGTCAGGCTCTTGGAAGCTGTCATATTTATTTGTGCTGTGACTCCTGCAGGTTAAACAGAGCTAAGAAAACAGTCTGAGGGCTGACAAAAAAGACCTGACCTGAATTCACTTGCTAGCATAATAATATAAATTCCACCAACACCCCGTAATGCAACACTTTCTGCATGTGCCGGTGTTACAATCAAATGCGAAGGATTTGATTTAAATCCTCCTGTAACTGTAAACCACTCAAATATTACATTTTAGTGGGAAATATGTCACAGTGCAGAAGCCAAAGACACTCTAACTCTTATTTCATGGGGCCTTTAAGTTTTATGTTCCTAAAAAATATTACACCATACTTTCGGGTGACTTTATATTTGTGCAGTTGTGACTTTTTCACAATGACTTTTTCTCAAAATATAATGGCATATCTCTTCTCAAAATTTCAGATTTCTGGCAGCCAAGAGTAGCCCTGTTTTTTCTGTCAGGGCATCTTCATTAGTCTCATTTCTAATGAGTAAAGCTGACGGTCTGCAGTTCTCTCCTGCGGAATCAAATCGTCGTTCCTAAACTGTGTGTCTTCACTTAAGGGAACCATGCCAGATTCTCAGGGAAGGGGGGGGGGGGGGGGGACGGGACTTCCTACATCCACTTTCCATGGTCCATATTCTTTTATTTTTCCCCAGTGGATCTGGGGATTTAAGTCATGACCTTCCAGTCACAAGCTGGCATCTGTGCCCCCGAGGCCACTGCTGCCTGCTGTGTTTCCCTGTGAAATGACCCTAACATGTTGTTTGGGTTCCTCGTCTGATTTGGACCATTGTACATCTGTGTAAATGGCATCAGATTGGTCAGTTCTGATGTGGATCAGATGGAGCCAGATGGTTATGTGGTTCAGTGAGTTTGGATGCTCTGATATGCCCTTGTACAGTGTGCTCAGCCAGAGGAGAGGCAGAACAAACAGGGAACGATTTGAAACAGGGAAACAGCTAAAAAGTGTTTAAAGCTGCTTTAAATCAATATTTTTTTATAATAATAACGTTCGAGCTGACAGTGTGTACTGTGAGAGGCGTCACTCGTAGTGACAAATCAACAAATAATTATCACAATTTCATCAATTTTAGCCACAGGAGGCAGCTGTTTTCAGAGAAAAAGCTCTAAAAACACACTGCACACTACCTGCTCAGCACCAAACAGCAAACAGACACAGTTGTACAACACAAACATAAGATTCTGACATGATTTGGACATTTGCACAACTTTTAGGAATTTTTTTTTTTTTTCCATGATGTGTTATGGGACTGTTATCTCAAATACTACACATGCCAGAGAAATCATACTCCCTCTGGGCATGTGTTTGACATATTGCAACATCTCCACTTTATGTTTTGTGTTTTAATAACTCATGAACTGTGAAGCACAAATGAAAAAAAAAGATCTCAGTACACACGGTCCACCTGTGCATGTGATCGACATAATAGTACCAATAGCACCACCATGTGGATTGTTATGAAGCTCTTTGCATTATAGTCAATAACTTATGATCCATGAGGCATAGTAACAAAAAACTTGCAACATAGATTCTCCCTGGAGATGTGCTCAACATATTCAAACACTGGAACAAATAGCACTATCATGTGGCCAGTAATTAAACACTGGTGTAACTGCTGAACATATGGTTGAATTGCATATTAGTGGTATGTTCACACAGTAGTCCTGCATTTTTTTTTGTCCAGCATATTTCTCTTTAATATCAATATGAGATTTTGACCATTTTCTCCTACTTCTTACATTCAGCTCCTGAGAAATAGTCCTCTTGTCTCTTAAATGCCCTTTTTTCTCTCACTGCACTGATCTTTATTTGTCTGAAACAGTCCTGCCATCTCTCCACTGTCCCTATATTAATAAATAAATAAAATGCCCCTCACCCCCTACCTCAACAAATAAAACATATATATGACAGCTTATAAGACACACCATCCATCACACATACATAAAATGTACTTGATACCAAATATAGATAATAATGAGAATCATGCAAGCCTTTTTTCTCTTCTTTGATTATTTATTGCTCCATAAGGTTGTAAAGTAGAAAACTCTGAGCCAGCCAATAAGCACAGCAGAAGGACTCCTGCTTTACTATGGTGAGCAGCAAATTGTTCCTCTGGGTGGCCACTGGGAGGTGCTGCGACCATTTGAATTTTTTTGCAGCTCCGGCACTGGCTGACGGCAATCACATGCAGTTACATATATTTTAGTTATATGATGTTCATGCATTAAGTCTAAATTGAATTGCATTAAATAAGAATAGATATGATAGTATGCTTGTATATGATTATTTTCACAAATGTAGGGTGAGAGCAGCTGGACCCAAATGGAGGATACAGAAGCCGGCAGAACTTGAGAAACCATTCAGTGATCCCTTGTACCCTGTGAATTGGGGGATTGTTATATGGAAGAGACCACTCCAGTCAGAATAGAAATGTTTCATCATAGGATGAAGGTGATGACTCAGAACAATTTTGTATTGATTTGTAATGACCCCTGACCTCTAAGGGGACAAGTGGACCCAAACCATGCCAGCAAAATGCCCCCCATAACATAAGAGAGCCACCCTCATGTGTATATATATATATACATATATATATACATACACATTGTGTGTATAGCACATAGCTTCAGGCTGAATTCCTGAGTATCGGGTTTGATATGATTTATATGAGATATAATTTGCTTCAGAGGAAATGACGTCTCATATATCTAAAAACATATATCCTCGTTTCCTCTCCTCACTTGGTTTGCTTGCATCTCTCCATGCATCTCCAAGGACGCAAGGAAGAGAAGTGAGTGAGGGAAACATGAATTTAAGAGAGATGGGATGCACACCTGAGATGGAGAGAAGACACGGGAACACAGAACCACCGTGGTGCAACAGACACAACTCTGCCCTTTGTGTGAGTAAAAGAGAACAAACACAGAGGATAGCAGAACAAGCAGACGACCAAATGAGCCCCACAATGAAGAAGACCCTGCATCACTGTGTGATAACATCAGGCCACCAGACAAGTGGGAAGTTTTTCCTCTCTTCCAAATAATAATTTTAAAAAATCCCTTTTGATATTTTTAATTTTAACATTTTATAGTTTTAGTATTTTAATTTAATTTAATTTTAATTTTAGTTTTACTATTCTGTATTTTACCTCAGCTCAGTTTCTGGTCCCCAGCTAATAGTCCAAGCTTCTAAAGACCTGAATTCCCTTTTCCTCACCATTAAAATAAATACCTTGTCCCTACCATATCCCTGTCTCCTCACCTGTGTCTGCATTTGGGTTCACCTGCCCCCCATCTAACAGGTCAATGTTATTGTAACACTTCCTATGAAAATGAAAATAAAACTTTGCAGTTACAGCTCAAACATGAAATGAAAAGAAGCAAAACCGAGACTGCAACATGTTTAATCATTAATCACAATATGAATAGAGCAAAATTAAAAACAGGATGAAAAAAATACAGATAAACTAATAACATACAAAGAATGTGATCATGAAAGCAATTTCCAGGTGACAGACAGGACCTGAGCCACATGACCTCTCACCATGGAGACCTGGAAAGAGTCTTTATCCGGTCCCAAACAAATTCTGGAGCGGTTCATTTGTGTCGGAAATTGTTGTGGTGAATTGAAATCTGACCTTGATTGTGTAGTGAAGTCTGATGCATTCTTGAAATTCAGGCAGGTAGACCTTCTTCAGGACCTTCTACCTATGCACTTAGTGTAGCAGCTGATACTACATTTAAATTTTCAAAGAAATAACTTTTTATCGTATGCTTTTGTGATAACAGGGCTGACACAATGAGCTCCATGTCTACATCTGTCAAACACTACATAAAAATTCATTAAAGGAAGAAGACGTTTGTCACTTCACCATCAACTTCAGAAAAGACTGATTTCACTTTCTGGAAATGATGCAACAGTTCATTATCTCTGCAGGGATATTTTCATTAAACTTAACTAGCGGACCAAATACTTTTTGTTTTCTTTTAACATTTTTAAGAATAAAGAGTTATTATTATTTTTAAATTAATAATTGTTAAAGAAAGTTAAAGAATTGCTTTATTATTTATTGTTAAAGAATAAAAGGCATTCATGAGCAATGAAACAACACTTGAGGCTTTATATGAGTTTAAGTGTTTATATGATAGTTCGACTTTTTCTGGTAAAAGCAGAAAAATCATTCTGAGGGATAGATCATTTTTGCAAGATGGTTCACAAAAGTTTAAAACTCTTTAAACACAAAAGAAAACATGATTAATTTCTATTGATTTGAATGATAGAACAAAATATAAAGCACATTTTCGCTTTGTGATTGATAAATTAAACGTTAAAAAAAAGAAGAAATGAGCAGAAAATGCCATTGTGAAATGTGTATAAGTATTCTTAGTGTCACTAAACATCCTCCATATGCCTCTACGAGCCAATGTACTACACTCACAGTTTATCCAAAAATTCCAATGTTTCTCAAAATAGTTTAAAGGATTTTGTGTCCCCCAAAATTTTTTGGTAACCAAGTAACCAAGTAAGCACTTTATATCCAAATGTTACAACTTTTTTCTTGAAATATTTTGACAATTTCATACAATTTTGACTTCTCATGAAATCACTTTGCCTCAAAATCTAAAGGCTTATTTCTTCTCAAGATTTTTGCTAAACAACAGCAATACTAATATTCTGTCATTGTCTGTCATAATGGATAAACATACAGTACTTTGGACAACAACAAAGTACTGTAATACTTTCAACTGTAATATTAATTTATGTATTCCACTGAGGACTGACAGAAGGATCTGGCAAGGAAGAGGACAAGGAGGAGGGGGAGGAGGAGGAGGATGAAGAGGAGGAGGAGGAAAGAGACCTTGCAGAAACTGATGGTAATTGTTGCAGTTCTTTCCCCATTGTGGATATTCCCCATCCAACCGCAGCGAGAGCGCCTGCAACTCCAGCAATCATCCCGCCTCCCGCTGCTAGACCAGCTACAACTGCTGCATTTCCTGCAGCCTTTATCACCTGCACCAGGAAATCGCACACAGACACACAAAACATTAGTTGCAAGAAATGTAGTGAACTGAAATGCTGAAAACTTAACAAAATGAATCTATTTTTAGCAATAAAGAGACAGCACTTCAGTTTTGCAAATTATACATGAAATTAAACAATATGAAACACGATATTTAGCATTTGTAAATATTTCATGTCGTGAGAAAATGACATAATCAAAAGCCATGCATTCAGTTATTACAAATAAAAGGATAATGATCCTTTTACCATTTCATTTGATTATGACACAGAACAGTATATGCATTTAATAAAAGACAAATAAATACAATGATGTGTACTGCATTTAATGTTATAATTATATAATTTCTTTATAATTAGGCAAATTTCAAATCATCCATATAAACCATTAAGAGGCAGACTGCAAATTGTGGACCATCAACGTACCTGGCAAGATCTGGATATGTCATAACGGCACATGGTGGCAAAGTGCTCACAGTTCCAAAAGAATGGATTGTACCACATATTCTCACCCACCCGCAAAAGAGCTACTTTCACAATTTCCTGGTGTGGCCTTGGTTTGTCCGTTTTGTCCAGTATGTTATTTATTTTCCACTCATCGTTGTTGACCACATCTTGGAGTTTTTCCTTCTTTACTTCGCCCTTCCCAAACCAATCCGACCCAGTTGATGAAGCTCCAGAACTGCTTATTTCTAAGTATGAGGGTATGACAAGTTATACAAGGTAAATGCACTGAAGATTGTAACATGTTTTATCATGAGTTTTGTATGTATACTGCTGAGTTTATCATCAAAGTTTATGAGAGTTTTATAAAATATCAATTATTTAAGCCAAGTAAGTAATCAAAGCCTGCACTCAGGTAAGCAGAATAATTGCATCTTGGCTGCTATATGATGGTCTTCACTGGGACTGATCAGTGTTTAAGAGTAGCAGTACTGGCACTGCAGTGTAAAGAAATGACTCACCGGTAACCAAGTGAACAACGTAGCCATCATCGACGTACACAGCCCAGTGCTGAAAGGCCCCACGGGAGATTTCTATCAAGTCACCAGGTTTTATCCCCTTTACCTCCTTGAATTTTGAAGATCAAGGAATAAATACATTTAGATACAAATCAGATCAGATTTGTTGTATTTAATTTCCCTTCTTTCTCATTACTGGTGTGTGTGTGTGTGTGTGTGTGTGTGTGTGTGTGTGTGTGTGTGTGTGTGTGTGTGTGTGCCCACCAGGTTATTGAGTGTTAGTTAAAGGTACAATAAGAATTAAATTTCACTGTTGGCAACAGTAATGTTACATAATTTGCTAATACACATATGTACCTTGTGTTTAGAGGGTATGGATCTATTAAAACTCAAGAAAACATGAATGCTTTCAGTCCTATTTAGAACATGGGGTAGTGGTGCATTTGTGGCCCCTTGTGGCCAAAACGAGTATTACAAGTGTTGTTTTATTTCTCATGAATGGCTTTTATTCTTACTTCTTTAATAATAATTAATTTAAAATAATAATAATTCTTTATTCTGAAAAACGTTCAAAGAAAAACAATAATATTTACTTGGTATCCACTAATTGTCGTAAACCCTGTTACTTTAAATGAGAAGACCCCTGCAGAGAAAATGAACTGTTTCAGAATTGCAAATTGTGGACTGTCAATGTACCTGGCAAGATCTGGATATGCCGTAACGGCACATGGTGGCAAACTCCTCACAGTTTCTGAGGGAGAGACTGTACCACATATGCTCATCCACATATGAAAGGGCTTCTTTCACAATTTCCTGGTGTGGCCTTGGTTTGTGCGTTTTGTCCAGTATGTTATTTATTCTCCACTTATCTTTCTTGACCACATCTTGGAGTTTTTCCTTCTTTACTTGGCCCTTCCCAAACCAACTCGACCCAGATGATGAAGCTCCAGAATTGCCTATTCCTAAGTATGAGGGTATGACAGAGAGGCACACAAGTTATACAATGTGAATGCTCTGAAGACTGTAACATGTTTTGTCATGAGTTTTGTATGTATACTGCTGAGTTTATCATTGAAGTTTATGAGAGTTAAATACAATGTTGGTTAGTTTAAGAAAGTAAGTAATCAAAGCCTGCACTCAGGTCTGCAGAATGAATACATATTAGCTACTATATGATGGTCTTTACTGGGACTGATCAGTGTTTGGGAGTAGCAATACTGGCACTGCAATGTAAAGAAATGACTCACTGGTAACCAAGTGAACAGCGTACCAATCACCAATGTACACAGCCCAGTGCTGAAAGGCCCCACGGGAGATTTCTATCAAGTCACCAGGTTTTAGCCCATCGGCACCCTTGAATTTGAAGATCGAGAAATAAATACATTTAGGTACAAATCACATCAGATTTGTTGTATTTCCCTTCTTTCTCATCGCTGATGTGTGGGTGTGTGCCCACCAGGTTATTAAGCGTTAGTTAAAGGGCAGTATAAGAATTTAAAGTTTTATTCTTTGGCATTGCTTTATGGTATTTAGGGGTAAGCATATGGTACATTAAAAGAAGAAGCTACATAGATAAGATTAATTTGTGTGAATATAATTTTTTTATTTTTGTGAAAGGTTACTGTAACTGTTATTTACTTAAGTGTGAAACTTTTATTTTTCTTGATATTATCATTTTCCTCTTAAATTGATACATTTTGAGTTCATTTATGGGGACACAGTTGTTCAGTGATTTCTGTTAGGTATAAATATTATCGCAAGGAAGCCATAAAAAATAAGAGAGGAAATAATGGCAACGGAAATGTTACATAATTTGCTAATACAGATATGTACCTTGTGTTTAGAGGGTATGGAGCTATCAAAACTCACCTGGAAGAAAACATGAATGCTTTCAGTCCTATTTAGAACATGGGGTAGTGGTGCATTTGTGGCCCCTTGTGGCCAAAATGAGTATTACAAGTGTTGTTTTATTTCTCATGAATGGCTTTAATCTTACTTCTTTAATAATTATTAATTTAAAATAATAATAATTCTTAATTCTGAAAAACATTCAAAGAAAAACAATAATATTTACTTGGTATCCACTAATTGTAGTAAACCCTGTTACTTTAAATGAGAAGACCCCTGCAGAGATAATGAACTGTTTCAGAATTGCAAATTGTGGACTATCAATGTACCTGGAAAGATCTGGATATGCCGTAACGGCACATGGTGGCAAACTGCTCACAGTTCCAAAACCATATATCCTCACCCACACATGAAAGGGCTTCTTTCACAATTTCCTGGTGTGGCCTTGGTTTGTGCGTTTTGTCCAGTATGTTATTTATTCTCCACTTATCTTTGTTGACCACATCTTGGAGTTTTTCCTTCTTTACTTGGCCCTTCCCAAACCAACCCGACCCAGATGATGAAGCTCCAGAATTGCCTATTCCTAAGTATGAGGGTATGACAGAGAGGCACACAAGTTGTACAATGTGAATGCACTGAAGACTGTAACATGTTTTATCATGAGTTTTCTATGTATACTGCTGAGTTTATCATTGAAGTTTATGAGAGTTAAATACAATGTTGGTTAGTTTAAGAAAGTAAGTAATCAAAGCCTGCACTCAGGTCTGCAGAATGAATACATATTAGCTACTATATGATGGTCTTTACTGGGACTGATCAGTGTTTGGGAGTAGCAATACTGGCACTGCAATGTAAAGAAATGACTCACCGGTAACCAAGTGAACAACGTACCAATCACCAATGTACACAGCCCAGTGCTGAAAGGCCCCACGGGAGATTTCTATCAAGTCACCAGGTTTTAGCCCATCGGCACCCTTGAATTTGAAGATCAAGAAATAAATACATTTAGGTACAAATCACATCAGATTTGTTGTATTTAATTTCCCTTCTTTCTCATCGCTGATGTGTGGGGGTGTGCCCACCAGGTTATTAAGCGTCAGTTAAAGGGCAGTATAAGAATTTAAAGTTTTATTCTTTGGCATTGCTTTATGGTATTTAGGGGTAAGCATATGGTACATTAAAAGAAGAAGGTACATAGATAAGATTAATTTGTGTGAATATATTTTTTTTATTTTTGTGAAAGGTTACTGTAACTGTTATTTACTTAAGTGTGAAACTTTTATTTTTCTTGATATTATCATTTTCCTCTTAAATTGATACATTTTGAGTTCATTTATGGGGACACAGTTGTTCAGTGATTTCTGTTAGGTATAAATATTATCGCAAGGAAGCCATAAAAAATAAGAGAGGAAATAATGGCAACGGAAATGTTACATAATTTGCTAATACAGATATGTACCTTGTGTTTAGAGGGTATGGAGCTATCAAAACTCACCTGGAAGAAAACATGAATGCTTTCAGTCCTATTTAGAACATGGGGTAGTGGTGCATTTGTGGCCCCTTGTGGCCGAAATGAGTATTACAAGTGTTGTTTTATTTCTCATGAATGGCTTTAATCTTACTTCTTTAATAATTATTAATTTAAAATAATAATAATTCTTAATTCTGAAAAACGTTCAGAGAAAAACAATAATATTTACTTGGTATCCACTAATTGTCGTAAACCCTGTTACTTTAAATGAGAAGACCCCTGCAGAGATAATGAACTGTTTCAGAATTGCAAATTGTGGACTATCAATGTACCTGGAAAGATCTGGATATGCCGTAACGGCACATGGTGGCAAACTGCTCACAGTTCCAAAACCATATATCCTCACCCACACATGAAAGGGCTTCTTTCACAATTTCCTGGTGTGGCCTTGGTTTGTGCGTTTTGTCCAGTATGTTATTTATTCTCCACTTATCTTTGTTGACCACATCTTGGAGTTTTTCCTTCTTTACTTGGCCCTTCCTAAACCAACCCGACCCAGATGATGAAGCTCCAGAATTGCCTATTCCTAAGTATGAGGGTATGACAGAGAGGCACACAAGTTATACAATGTGAATGCACTGAAGACTGTAACATGTTTTGTCATGAGTTTTGTATGTATACTGCTGAGTTTATCATTGAAGTTTATGAGAGTTAAATACAATGTTGGTTAGTTTAAGAAAGTAAGTAATCAAAGCCTGCACTCAGGTCTGCAGAATGAATACATATTAGCTACTATATGATGGTCTTTACTGGGACTGATCAGTGTTTGGGAGTAGCAATACTGGCACTGCAATGTAAAGAAATGACTCACCAGTAACCAAGTGAACAGCGTACCAATCACCAATGTACACAGCCCAGTGCTGAAAGGCCCCACGGGAGATTTCTATCAAGTCACCAGGTGTTAGCCCATCAGCACCCTTGAATTTGAAGATCAAGGATGATTTAGGTACATATTTTCAACTGTATAATAATTTATATTTTCAACTGTACAATACTCATTTATACTGTATTTCAACTAATATTTCTTATTTATACTAATTTTGCATTTTAACACATTTATAGATCCAATTTCTTGGTATTATTATTTAACATATTTCAAATTTTTTCTTATTTTCTATTTTCTGTAACATGACCCAGTTACGCCTTGGGGATCAATAATAAGTATTTATGATTTTGATTCTATTAACGCACTAACAATATGTTAAAAGCAAAGGTGATGCATTCAAAAATGTACTTAGATAACAGTACATATGTATAATTAGTATAATCTACCTATATTTACTAAATGTCTGTTCCAGATGGAGCTCATTTTATCTGCTTTATATACTGCTGGATAATCTAATCTATAATAACACTTCATATTTTATTTGTTCATCATATATTTTGTGTGTTGAATCTTAAGTAAACAGTAACAAGCTGTCAGATAAATGTAGTAGAAAGACAAGTACAGTCTTTCCCTCTGAAATAGAAGGAACTCAATCCTTCCTAGTAGAAATGGAGTAGAAGTAGCCTATGCAGTTGTATGAAATTGAAATATTAAAGTGAAGTACATGTATGTCATAAGTGTAAGCATAATACTTGAGTAAATGTACTCTGTCACTTTTCACCATATAATATTAAGGAGGTTGATTATATCCATAGCTGCATCAATATAGATTAAAGCATCCAGCAGTATATAAGGATATAAGGTTAAATGAACAGTAACATTATTTTATGTGTTTCATATCTAAACATCATAAGAAATCTTTTAGGTAAAGTCCTCCCTTGATCACAAGGACACACACGGTGAGTTTTGAATGTAAACATAACTTTTCTTTACAAGAAAACGCCACAGAGAACCTTTAATATATCAATGTTCAGACTTGGGAGCAGTTTGTGTAGTCTGACTAGTAGTCATGAGATTTACTTACCATTGTGCGTGTTCTTAGTATTTTGGCCTGGGTTCAATTTCCAAGAGACTCAGCACTTGAAGGAAACAAAACATTAACAGATATTACCCAAGAAAAGTTTGTAGATATTTGACATCATTGCATGCAGAGACAATGATAATTAGTAGTGTGTGTTGGCAAGTAGATAATGAGCTGATACTCATTTATTTCTTTTCAGCGTAGCCAAAGTAAATTAATATGAATTTAAACCTGTTTTTGTCACCAAATTCTCATATTATTTTCCTATTAAAGATTTTCGCCTAAGATTCAGTGAACGGTAATAAGCAATTGCTTGATAACAACAAATATCTTCCAAATATCATCCCTCAAAGTAAGCGAGCAAATAGCAGAACTGTTTTTATATTACCTTACAATATATCTGCAAGACGTACCTGTTGACGTGTGTTGTGTTGTAGTTGTTTTGATGCTTTGGCAGCTATATTAAGCTGTAACTGAATGTGTGTAACTATGCACCCTGGGAGCATAAATGTATTTGAAGTGGGTGGATCTTAAGCTCAGGTCTGATTGGTTGGCATATATTCTTGCAGCAAGTCCATGAAATAGACAGTAAAACTTAGCAGTTACATCTTAGCCATGAAATAGGAAGCAAAGCAGAGAGACTGCAATATGTTTAATCATTAATATGAATCGATCGATAAAACATATTACAGAGGGGGAAAAACAGGATGGTGAAATTAAAGTTAAAGTCCAACTTTATTTGTCCAACATAAAACAAACACATTACATTACATCACTTTAGTAAGAGTAACACATCGATGAACAAGCATAATCGTTGGATAAATAATAAAAACAATAACAATGATGACTATCCTGTCATAAAGTATGACCAGCCTAACATTGCAATTTAAAATACATCAACAAATCTGTCCATCAGCATCGACATAATCATAAATCTTCCCCTCCTTTTCCCTGAGTTGAGGAGGGTGATGGTTGTGGGGATGAAGGAGTGTTTGTATCTGCCAGAGGGCCATATGTTCTAAGTATATGCATTGTGAAGAACACACCTCCTACAACAGCAGCGACGGGAGCTCCTGCAATCCAACCAGCTGTCACTGTAACGTATACACCCTTAACTATAGGCCACAGCTCCTGTGATTGAAGATTACACACAGACACAGACAACATGAATTTAGTTGCCAGAAAGTTAGTATTATATATTATCATATTAAAATCTCCATGAAAATAATTAATAACTCTACAACTCACTTTTATTGTAAATATGATTTAAAATCCCTCCTAACATATAAATGCATGAAATACTGTATTGACTGGCAGATAGTTATTTTAATGCTGTTATTTTAAACCTCTGATAAAGCACTTGTTGTATAACATTTGCTGTATAAATACATTTTATTGTTGTTGTTGTTATTATTATTAATATTATCATCATTAATCTGTAGCTTTCAAGCTTGTTCACACGGAGCATTTAACTCTGTTTTGCAAAATATATTCGCCTGTGATTTCTCAAGTCACAGTGTGATGATCTCTCTTGGCCACTGTACAGTTTTCTTCATAATTTTCTCATGAACTACTGGACAGGCACATGTATCTCAGGACTGTCTATCAATGACTCATCTGTCATGGAGATGCAAATTCAGATGGAGAGGTAAAAATATTAACCATTTTCTATTAGATAAAATAAGTATTCAGACATGGGAGAGGTATGTGTACTCTGACTATTTACTATGATTTAAGTAGTCGTGCGATTTACTCACCATTGTGTGTGTTCTTAGAGTATGACCTGGTTTGACTTTCCAAGACACTCAGCATCTGAGGGAACAAAACATTAACAGACATTACCCAAAAGATATTACCTGAGAAAAAACAGGATACAGAGAGAATAAGAAGTATTAGTGTGTGTTGGCAAGATTGGCAAGTAGCCAATGAGCTAATATTAATTTTCTTTCAGTGTAGCCAAAGTAAATTAATTTGAATTTAAAGTGGCCTGCATTTTTGTCATCAAATACTCAGTGGGGAGATTGTTTTCCTGTTAAATATTTCACCTGCCAAAGATTCAGTAAAATGTAATAAGCCAACAAATATCATCCCTCATAGTAAGAAAGCACATAACAGAACTGTTTTATTTTACCTCAAAATGTATTTGCAAGACATACCTGTTGCTCTCCGTTGTATTTTGATGCTTTGGCAGCTCAGTGAATCTTCGACTGAACGTGTGCAACTATGCATCCTGGAAGTTTAAATTTATCTGAAGTGGGTGGATCTTCAACTTAGGTCTGACTGGCTGGCATATTTTTTACAGGTGTATTGTTTAAGTACAGGTCAATGTTCTTGTAGCACATACTATGAAATAGAAAGTAGAAGAGTAGCACAGAATCAGCAGCACTGCATCAATGAACAGGCATAATAATTGGAACAATAAGAACAATACAAAAGATGACTATCCTGTCATAAAGTATGACCAACACAGCATTAGAATCAAATCTCCACCACCATCATCAAAACGCCTAACGAGGGAATGTCTTTTTGAAGAATGATGTTCCTCAGCCTTGGCATTCACTCTATGGAACTCTTCTGGAGGGAAGAACACCATTCTTTAAAAAGATATTCCCTAACTTGATGTTTTGATGATGGTGGTGAAGAGTGCTGTCTAACACATCAGTCCAAAATCTCCTATAGGTATTCAATTGGATTGAGATCTGGTGACTGCAAAGGCCTAAAGTGTCATGATGAAACGTGCATAATACATTGTCTGAGCTTACTTTATTCTTTATTCTTTATTTGAATCCCCATGAGCCTCTACAAAGTGGTCACTATTATTCCTGGGATTTACACAATGACAGCAACAATAAAACAAACAGCAATTTTAAATCATATTGATCAGTTAAAACAAGAAAAAGATAAACAAGCAAAATATTATAGAGATCAGAAAATAAGTGAAATGGCACTGAAAAGGTAGAGGATATGAACTTACAATAAGATAAAAACAAGATTGTCAAGAAAAGAAAGTAAGAAACAAAAAGCAAACCTCCTTGTAGAGCATTAAGAAAAAACACAAATCTACCTCCATCTCCGCTGAAATACACACACCCTCATTATGTTTTGTAGCACACCTTACACACATATCAAATAAAACTTGGTGGTAATAGACTATGAAATAGAAAGCTGAACAGAGAGATTGCAATATGTTTAATAATTAAACAAACCATGTCTCCCTTCCTGTTATACAGATTAATTGGTATTTCATAACATAAGTAACTGTGGACTAAACAGAAATATAATGATGAACATTTGATAATAGGATCACACAAAAAGGCACAAACACACTGCTTTCATACTGGATGATTCAACCTGTTTTAGGTATTATTGTTAAAAGTTAAACTTATCTCTCACTTTCACACTCAGACTCATACCAGTGCACAAACAATGTTCCCCTACTACTGGGTTTATGACAGAGGTCTACTGGTTCATGTGAAGGAGACAGAAAAACTGAAGACATGTTTCTTAAGCTGCAGAGTTATATCCTGCTGTGAGGCCACAATCAAATGTGGGAAAATGATCTCTTTCACTACTATATGATGACAAATTTACAGCTGTGCTATATTTATTTCACTTTTAATGATTGGCTTTACTGTACTCTGAGCAAGATGACTTTGATGCTCACACACACACTCATACATGTACAAGATCTCCATTATTCCATCTTTTAACAAATGTTCATGTGTGGGTTTGAATGGCAGAATAAAACCAGCTCATCTTCACAAGAAAAACAACAGTAAAGGTTCAAAAATTCACCAAAAGCAACCTATATTTATGTTTGAGTGACAGACACCATCTAGCTAGATGTAGTAATTATTCTAGAAGTGACGCACTTCAGATGACATCAATATATGGTGACAAATTTCAATTAAAGCTGCAAGTAGCGTTGAACAGACCCTTGCGCCTCCGTGCACATCAGGCCACAGCACATTCAAAAGGCTTCTGTCAGGCATGTAGATGTCTTCATACCTGGGCTGTTTTCAGACAGTACAAGAAGGAGATAAACATCACTTACTCACTATTTTGCCTGGTGTTGGGGCTGCGTTGCTGAAATTTTGTAGGGGGCGCTATTCAGTCAGCTTGCATCGTTGATGGAATATTGTCATGTAGACGTGTTCAGGACGGGAGTGAGGATGAGAATTTTCTGCAGGGAGAGACATGTCTGTCTTGTTGGACTTTTTCACTTGAATTTCAATTAGTAAATTTAAAACGCTTGATTATTTTGTGTGTAAAGGAAATTCATTTCCTAATTTTCATCAAGTCTACTTTTAGAAAAGTAAAGACTTTTAACCCACATGACCTGGTTAAAATTTGATTGACGTGTGTATTGTCAGGTGTAGAGGCATCAAGTAACTGCAGCTGGACACAGAAAAATACTCATATATTTGAATGGAGAGTGTGAGTTAAAACACACACTTTATTGAGGTTTTACTGCTTGCACATAATTTTAGATACACACTTCATTTGAACTTTAAATGAGTCATGAGAATTTGAACTACATATCCTGAATGTACATGTGTTTTCTATCTTATTGTTTCTATGTTATTGTTCAGGGCATGGCACAGACAAAGGGCATCTGTCACAAACATGTAGATGCTGTCAGACCTGGATCTGGCTCTACCCATCCCCTGCTTGTCTTCCATCCTTCTCCCTGTCAGATGGAGAGCAAGAGCACTCTTCTTGTCGAACTATCTGCATAAATCCCATGACTTTGGCAAAATCTGACATTAAAAATCACATTTTGGGAGTGTGTAGGAATTTTCATTGCAAATCCATTGATACAGGTTTGAAAGTGGTCTGAGTTATAGTTTAGACATTAGATGCCTCAGTTTGGCACAAAATCCGTGCCCATAGATTGCCTCCCCATAGGATTACACTGTAAATTGCAATATCGCACTTTCGCAACTTTCAGGGCCTACAAAATCTAAACCATTCAAGTCGTTACAACGTTTTTAGTAACTTTTGTTCAGCATATTGTGATAAGTCATGTATTAAAGTGTGAAGCTGATAGCATTAATGCCCTAAGAGGAGATAGCATTTGTACAGGGTCCAAAATTGGCAAAAACTCTGCCTGTTGGATTTAGGTCAGAAGTGTCAGCATATGATTTGTAGGCCTCGATGAGATGAATTGAGTTTTGGATCAATTTTTGTTTGAGAAAAAAGAAACAAACAAACAGAACAGATACAAGAGGGTATTTGTCGCCCTGGGGCTCAGGTCCTAACAATAGGGTCCTTGCCCTTACTCTGTCTCATAATTACGGTCTGCCATCTAAACTATAAGTCACACAACTTAACAACATATAGAACATAGGTCTAGTTGTTTTTAGACATTTTAATGTGGCATAATTACGTATTATACCTTTAACATGCTACAGTAGATGATGGACATGGTGAACATTAAACCTAATTAACAATAGCATTTAACTCAATGCACCACTGTGCCTGAGTACAGCCTCACAGAGACTTAAACCCAATCCCAAACCAGCCCCTATCCCCTCACCCTATCCACTCCCCACCATTTGCATATTCAAGTGGGCGTTCACCATATTAAGGGCTGTCCCAATCAAATTAAAGCTGAGTGCAAGTAGACTGTGAAACCCTTAAAATGCAAGTCTGCATCACTGCTGGAGAATGGAGGAAACATACAGATGTAAGAGTTCCTTCTTTCTACTTTGTCAAGTATTTAAAATCAAGCACAAGCATCTTTGTTTTCCTCACGCTAACTTTACGGTCTCAAACAAAACCTCAGATGTGTGAGAAGAAAAAAAAAAATTCCAGACAGCAGCCAGTCCATACAAAAACTAAGAAAGCTATGGTTACAAGGCTTGAAACAAAAGTGCAAAAAGTAACATCTAAAAATCCAAGGAGATGTGAGGTGTTTTTCTGACAGGTCTATATCCACAAATGTAGAAAACAAGATGAATGCAGTAAAACAGTATCCATCAGACTAACAGTAAGTAGGCTTGTTTATAATATCCCCAACAACACTTCCAAGCATATGTTAGGAGCCTTTAAAACAGGTCCATATCCATAAATGCTAAATGCAAGATGAACATGATAAAATACATATGGTGCTTATAGCAGGTCCATATCCATTGAGCATTTGTTAAAGGTGAAAACAGTATCCAGACGAACAATAAGTAGGCCTGTTTGAATCATCATGAAACAGATTTGTAGTCTTTGCATTTTCACAAAGAGAGCATTACATGCCTCAATCAGGTGATTTACTACTGCACAACTACCATACAAATCAGACTTCTATCATTTTGAGCCTGTTTGAGTCAATGAGAGCAATTACACTACCTTGATTTTGCTATTTCAACATAGTTTGGCTCATAAGTAGTAAGGGCAATCCCAAGATACTCATGCAACTTCTCATTGGTCATGAAACAATGTGCCCTTGTTTTGATGGCATCCATATGAGAAAAGCTAGATTCAAATGTAAGTGGATCCAAACATTGTCAGTATTAACAAGGCCACTCTCCTTATCATGGGGTACTGGTATTTGCTAACATGCTTAGACCAAAAGTCCACTGCACCCTCAGACTGCAAGTGCTGTTTTAAAGCAAAGGAGGACTGCACATCAACCAGTTCCATCTGAAAGATGCTCTCATCAATACAAGACATTACCTGACTTGCTTTTACACAGAAATCTGGTTTGATGGAAAAGGGGTCACATGTGTAATACCTCAATGGGAATGCTGAAGCCTTGGAATCTCTCAGTCAAGTTCTCAGTCAATTTTGTCATGAAGTCTGTCATTACGAGCATTATGTGTGCCCCAGGTGTTGTGCTCATGAATGCACAGAGTTTTGGGAAGTGCAGCAATTTTGTTGCCATTAGGTCTGTTAGCTTTGTCTTGAAGGCAGAAAGCCTCTCAACCAAATCAGCAATAGATTTTCCCTGCCCCTGCACTCCCAGATTCAAAGTGTTAAAGTGTCCAAAAACGTCACACAGATAGACAGATAGACTTCTGCCACAAACTGTTCATCCAAACAGTCCTCCAAAAGGTTTGTTATCCATTTGTATTTATACGTGCAAAGGAAAGACACAATCTCCTGGTGGATTTGACAGAAACGATCCAGAACCTTTCCTTCACTGAGCCATCTGATGTCATTATGTAAAAGTAAGTCAGTGTGTTCGGCAGAGGTGTCAGCAAGTAGCTGACAGAAAAGCAGTGTTGCGGGCTGAGGTTCATCGAATACAGTGTCCATGGTGTTTTTCAGATCACCACTGAGCTTTGCACACAGCGAAGACTGATGAATGATACAGTGTAAACACTGCATATGTGGAGCTATAGCTGATAGCCCCACTACCAGCCCTTGCACTCTACCGATCACAGCCGGAGCACCATCAGTAATGAACAGGCAAACTTTTTGTAAATCCAGTTCACGCTCATTAAAAAAAATGAAAAATCACTTCACCTGTAGTGTGTCCCTCCAACAGAATAAGCCTGAGAGGTTCTTCTCGAAAGCACAGTCTGCCAAAAAACCTGACATAGATGCATAGCTGGGCCATATCGGTACAATCAGTTGACTTGTTGACAGCGATAGACATAACCACTGCTTTTTGAAGGTTTTCCAAAAGCTTTCTTGAGACATCCTTTGCAAGTAGGAAGAGTTGATGTATTCAAGAGAGGCACTTTTTTAATGATTGAAGTGACACTTTCCTTAACTTTTTCATCAACAGCCATTTCACCAATGACAGCAAGCATGCAATCTCTGACGTTTTCCACCTCAGTAAAAGGCCTCTTCTGTCTCTCTTGTTCCATAGTGACACCTACAAATGTATGGATAATTAGCAGGTTTAGATCACTATTTTATGTATTTTTCTATGTGAAAAAGAATTTTTAAATTTAAATATGTTTTATTTTGGTTGAAACCTTGTTTTGTGAAGTGTGCTTTTCTGTTCCGCCACAAGAGGGAGTGGTCCCCAGAGCGAGCACTAGTTGTAGCTGCGTAAGGCTTCTGTTCCTCAGAGAACAGCCTGCTGAATGAACACAACTAACGTCTCCTGTCTCTGCTTTTCCTGTATAAAACAGGACATATCTTCTGAATACAGGTGACTCATGCCTGTGGCCTGTAACCATGCAAAAGCGACCAAAGGCCACTTGACTCCGATGAAAAGATGCTAGCAGTCCCTGTACTTTTCTTCTCTGTTCCTTCTGCAAACTGGCAGAAAACAAGCCATGATTTGACTTGTAGTGCCTCTTCATATTATATTCTTTCATCACAGCAATGCATTCATCATACAATAAACACACTGGTTTATTACTTGTTGCGACTCAATATGCTTATTGATTATAGAACTCTGTGTTTCAAAATGGACTAAAGCAGTTGTGGAAAACTGTCAACAAAGATGTCTGATCACCAAGAATAGAAAATGAAATTCACATATTTAACATTTCTGAGACTGTAAGTCATCACTTCATGTGTGAACATCAGTGTAAAAACAAAAGACAGCAACACCAAAGAGGTGAGCACTAGTTCAATGAAAAAGGAGTAGGAATGTGTGCGTGCTAGTTGTTTGCTTTCTGATGTGGTGACTGTGCATGATGATTTTAGAAAGATGAAAGTTTGTTTGAAGGAGGTTTGAAGGAGCAGTCAGAACTAAACTGGTTTGTGAAATCTTTGATGTTTCTGTCTTTTGTTTTTTTCTCTGATGTTCCAGATAAAATGATGAGTTATAATCTCAGAAATGTTAAATATGTGAGTTTCATTTTCTATTCTTGTTGATTAGACACCTTTGGATTTCAGTTTTACTCAACAGCTCTAGTCCATTTTCTGAAACACAGAGTTCTATAATCATCTAGCACAATCACCACATCAGAAAGCAAACAACTAGCACACACACATTCCTACTCCTTTTTCATTGAACTAGTACATAAAGCCTAGGTTGTCTTTTGTACTCATTTGTACTGACACCCCTAAAATGAATTATTCTATGAAATAATTAATATGTGTACCTATAAGCAAAGGTGTTAAGGTGTGTTCATTTTGAATTAGCTGATATAAGATCATATAAGATATGAGGCAGACTGACAGTCACTATTGATAACAGCTTTTTTGTCATATTTGTAGTCAAGATAACATTTTACTCTATGTGACAACTACACTTGTTACTGTAAGAGCAATAAAAGATTTGTGAGTAAAAAGCCAGTAGGTACTTTATCCACCTGTTCAACAAGCATAAACATAGATAAACAAGATAAAGCTCAGTGGTATAATGTACTTGTACTTGGAAGGTAAGCATGAACATAATTTACTGTAAATTGGTTGTAGAAGCAGAAAACAGATCTCAAGATCTGCATGTTTAACAAATGTTCATATGTTGATTTGATGTCAATCATTCATAAAATGAAACATGTCCCTTTGCAATCATTTAGTTAGTTAAAAATAAATAAATAAATAAAAGCCTAAAGTGCCATGTTGAAACATGCACAAAACTTCATCTGAGCCTACTTTATTCTTTATTTGGATCCCTATTATCCTCTACAGAGTGGTCACTATTATTCACACAACAGCAACAATACAACAAATATCAATTTAAAATCACATTGATCAATAAAACAAGAAAACAAGCCAAATATTATAGAGATCAGAAAATAAGTGAAATAACTCTGAAAAGGTAGACAATATGAACTTATGAAATAAAAACAGGATTGTCAAGCTAGAAACAAAAAGAAAATAATCACTTCTTCCTTATAACTGGACCATTAAGAAAAAACAAAACACCTGCCTGTCCTATCTGTCTACATCGCCACTGATAAGCTCATACATGGTGATATGTAGACCATAGAACATAAAGCCAACCAGAGAGACTGCAGACTAAACATAAAGATAATGATGACAATTGAAAATAAGGCACAAACACACTGCTTTTATACTGGATGATTCAACTTGTTTCAGGTATTATTGTTATAAAAGTTAAACTTATCTCTCACTTTCAGACTCATTCCAGTGCACAAACATTATTTTCTTAATGCTGATTTATGACAGAGGTCTCTCAGTTGATGTGAAGGAGACAGAAACATCATCCCCTAACATCATTTCTGAGAGGTCTGTGGTTGAATCAACAATAACCTCTGACCTCAAAGGTATGGACGTGTATTCTACTCCATCTGAGAAGGCTCTCAGATGAACTGAGGACCCCTTTCTCCACATTAAAATGTCAGTTTGACTCTTGGCAGGAATTTTCCTCTCCCTGAACTACAGGGGGGAGGACACCCCGGTGCAATTTACAATTAACATTCGTTGACACTCCTTATCAAACCACATTTCAGAAATACTGGATCAAAAGGACCCTTTCCTTTGAAACATGTTGGAAGACTGTTTATCATGCTGAAACCCCTCAGCTTGTTTGAATGTGGAATTTCATTTTGGTTAACTGTTCACTTATCCATTTGTATCAATGTTACATTTTATTACTTAGTTAATAAATATATCTTTGATTAGTAAGTCGTTGTCTGTGACTTCAATTTTAGCAGAGAATTAAGATCACTGCATCGGAGCTTTCACCTTAGATTTGAGATAGATAGAAGTTGCTTCTGTGTTTCTTCCCGACACAGTTATATTAAGCTTAATGGGAAGTGGTGCCCCTTTCTAAACGAGGATATGTTCTTATAATAAAAAGTGTTGTTCCTACAGAGTTATATCCTGCTGTGAGGCCACAATCAAATGTGCCTTAACTGTGGGGAAATGATGATCTGTTTCCTCTTTCACTACTATATGAGGACAAATTTACAGCTGTGCTATATGTTTTTTTTTTTTTTTGATTGACCTTGCTGTACTCTGAGCAATATTCAGCTCCTTGGATATGTTCCATCATCTTTAGCCTGATGGTTTCGCCTACACATACAAGATCCCCATTATTATATTTTTAAACAAATGTTCATGTGTGGATTTGAATGGTAGAATAAAACCAGCCTGTCCTAACATGAAAAACAATAGTATAGGTCCAAAATTCAGTCACCAAAAGCAACCAATAGTTACGTTTGAGTGACAGATACCGTCTAGCAGACATAGTAAATATGACTCAGAGTGACGCAGTTCAGATGACGTCAATATAAGGTGTCAGGACAGTTTTTTTATTAAAAAAACATAACTACGATTGTTGTGGTATTTACTGTTGCCATGACAGTAAAGGTTGCATAATTTTAAGAATGTAATACATTTTGTAGTAACTCTTTCCCTAACCAGTGCCTTTTTGTGTTGTCTCATCATAAAACATAATTATTTTTAACAGTGATTCATAACGGTTTCGAAAAACGGCATATTAGAAAACGCTCTTCAAGGTCGTTCTGGAGTGCATGGTACAGTCGACCAATGTGGTTGTTTAATTATGAAGACATGTTGCAGCATAAAACATGAATCATGATGCCCCTTTGTAATTGTTAGTTAGTTAAATGTTTTTGTAAGGATATATACGGTGAAAGTACCATGGTGCCATGAACAATTTGTTTCTCAGGCTGCACAAACACATGTTCATGGCCAAATTGACCTGTCTATTGTATTTTATTTTTAATTATGACACATTCCCTTGTTTATGACTCATTTTGTACATGTGTATTTGTCAAGTAATAATTTGTCAAGTATAATTTATGGGTTTTCTACATCACCAGGAGCACATCTGTACATTATGAATACATTTCTTAATACATTTCAAATATTGAAACAGAACACACCTTAGACCAACAGTTGTTTTTCATGTGTTTATTTATATGACAATCTGCCCTTTCACCCTCAAATGTGATTAGAGAAACTGCCCCATAAAAACCTTTTACATGGACAAAATGAAAGAAACTTTAGGAGCAGCAGAAGTGAGATGTCTCTTATGGGACAGACAGAGGTTATGAAGCTCTTTGCATTATAGTCAATAACTTCCATCCATGCCATCCATGAGGCATAGTAACAAAAAACTTGCAACATAGATTCTCCCTGGAGATGTGCTCAACATATTCACACTGGAACAAATAGCACCATCATGTGGCCAGTAATAAAGCACTGGTGTAACTGCTGAACATAAGGTTGAATCGCATATTAGTGGTATGTTCACACAGTAGTCCTGCTTTTTTTTTTTGTCCAGCATATTTCTCTTTGACATAACTGAGCTCAATTTAATATCAATATGAGATTTTGACCATTTTCTCCTACTTCTTACATTCAGCTCCTGAGAAATAGTCCTCTTGTCTCTTAAATGCCTTTTTTTCTCTAACTGCACTGATCTTTATTTGTCTGAAATAGTCCTGCTGTGTCTCCACTGTCCCTATATTATTAAATAAATAAAATGCCCTTCACCCCCTACCTCAACAAATAAAACATATGTGTGACAGCTTATAAGTCATACCATTTAATCACACATACATAAGATGTACTTGATACCAAACATAGATAATAATGAGAGTCATGCAAGCCTTTTTTTTCCTTCTTTGTCTATTTATTGCTCCATAATGTTGTGAAGTAGAAAGCACAGCAGAAGGACTACTGCTTTAATACTGTGAGCAGAAACTTTTTCCTCTGGGTGGCCACTGGGAGGTGCTGCGACCATTTGAATTTTTAAAAAAATGAAACTGTAAATCTTTTTGCAGCCCCAGCACTGGCTGACCGCAATCACACACAGTTATACATATTCTATAGTTATGTGCTGTTTATGCATCAAGTAAAATGTCAGTATGTCCAAATAACACAATTTAATTGCCTTGAATCAGAATAGATATGATAGTATGCTTGTATTTGATTATTTTCACAAGTGTAGGGTGGGAGCAGCTGGACCCAAAATGCAGGACACAGAAGCCAGCAGGAACTTGAGAATATATCTCGGGAACATGATACAGAAATGCAGGCAGGCAAAACCAAACAGAAGCAAATAGAAACAAATTATGTCAACATGTACTTTGACTGAAAAAAATGCAAGCAAGAAGTTTCATTCATGTATTCCATTAAGTACTGACAGAGGAATACGTTTAGATGGAGTATTACACTGAAGAAAAGGAACTCGCAAAACTGCCAAAACTGCCCAAACTGCCAGACACTCCAGCAGCTGCAGCATTCAGCACCTGTGAAGATAACACACAGATACACAAAATATCAATTCAATTGCAAGAAATATAGTATAATGATATAGAAATCCCCCCTCACATATGAATATATTAAATACTGTATTGACTGATAGATAATCATTTTAATGTAAATCATAATATAATCCTACACATCTTTCCCCTGCTGCTTTTGCAGTATTCATTCATCACTTGTAATGTGACTGTAACTTCTGGGGTTTCCGGTGATAAAACATCCTGCTACTTCCACCTTTACCACTGACACACAATATTATTTCCATGAACACAAGAGATCATTTATCAGGAAAATGTAAATGTAAGTTGTTTTAAGCTGAATAGCTGAATGTTGCTGTTTCTGAATTCTCTTCTGACTACTTTGGAAGTTTTTTCTGGCTTTTTTCAGACCAGATCATATTACACTTTTCTCATCCAGAACTCCCTCCACAGATGTTAAAAACTTAAATAAATTAATATGGAATTAGAGCTCTCTCTTCATTATTAGGCATTTTAAATAAACCATCCAGAGACAAACTCCAAAGTGTGGATTCACCTACATACCTGAAGAGACTTGGCTTTGCCGTAACGGCACATGGTGGCAAAGTGCTCACAGTTCCAGCTGGTGATATTGTAGTTCACAGCTTCACCCACCATCGAAAGGGCTTCTTTAATTATTTCGTTCTTTGATCTGGGTTTCCAGTTTTTGTCATGTATGTTGTTTTTTTTCCACTTGTCGTTACCGATCACATCTTGGAGTTTGTCTTTCCTGACTTGGCCATTCACACAACCTCCCGACACTGTTGATGAAGCTCTTGAGCTGCCTACGCCTAAGTATGAAGACATAACAAAGTGGCACACAAGTGAAATAAAGTAAATGTGCTGAAGGCTGTAACATGTTTCATGATGAGTTTTGTATGTATACTGCCAGCTTCATCATTTAAATTTAAGGAAGGTGAATAAAATATTGGTTGCTTTAACCAAGTAAATAATCAAAGTCTGCTCTCAGGTCATCTAAATACACCTTGGCTACTATATGATGGTCTTTACTGGGACTGATCAGTGTTTGAGAGTAGCAGTACTGGCAGTGCAATGTAAGAAATGACTCACCGAGAGCAACCAAGTGAACAACATCTCCACCACCAACGTACACAGCCCAGTGCCGATAGAGAACACGAAAGATTTCTATCAAGTCACCAGGTACTAGATCTTCGGCACCCTAGGGTTTGAAGATCAAGAAATAAATACATTTAGATACAAATCAGATCAGATTTGACATTGCTGTACTCCAGCAAAGAGAGAGTTACCGTACCTGTGTTCACACAACCAAACATGAAGAAGATTTTTAATCTGTGGTTTAATTTACATATTCAGCTCCATATCGGCAATTATTCACTTGTTTTGTCCTGCATTCCTGATAGTTCCCTCTGGAACGTTTGATCTCTAGTAGAGTTATAGATCAGTTCTTTTTTTCGTTTTTTTTTTTGGTGTCGTGCACACAGGTGACACAATACATATTCCTACAAATTGTTTTACTCCACTGATCTACAGGTGGCTGTAATCTGCGAGAAAACACAACAATATACAAATCAGATCCATAAAAATATCTTCTCCATGCTGCCCGCTCTTTGTTTGGAACAGATGGCCAGTTCTTAACACAACCCATTACAGACAACAAGAATGTTGTGCTTTTTTTCCAAGAAATTGAGGATCACCTCAATTGTTTGGCCCTGTGAACAATGTTTCTGGAAGAGGGCTGCCTCTCTCATTTCACCTGTTAATTGTCCTTCACCTGAAGGGAAAAGAGAACAAGGTCGTTAGGAATGCAGGAATCCACAGAGAAATCTTGAAAATGAAATAAAACCATATGTATCATTAGAAACAAGGAATAAAATGGGTGTTGATCAACTGTTTGATGCATTACAGTGTAAGTATTTCAACGTGTATACATCTCACAGTCACAAAAAACAGGACTGGACTGGACTGGCATTTAAGATTCCCACTTGAAAATGACGTGATGATTCTGTCACAACCAGGCTGGTCAGAATATCTGAATAATCTTGGTGTAGACCATTGAGTTGAGTTCAGAAATATAAGAAGCTGCCATGCCATAGAGACCTCTGAATGCGATCAGGAGCAACTTGAACTGAACTGAAGCATAAAGAAATCCAATGTACAGTAAAATGTGCCAGAATGGAGGTATGTTTTCTGCATTTAGTCTTCGTAAAAAGCTTGGCGTGTTCTGGATCCCCTGAAGTTGAACAATCGCAGACTCACTTAAACAAGTAAATATGGAATAATCCAGGTTTGTATTTTTGTTTTACCTGCCCTGTCTGATGTGTGCTTTGTTTTGGGTTTTGTTTCCCCTGTGTTCCTCTGTTTTCCTGTTTTAGTTTGAATTCCCTGCTACCTTGTGTCTGGTCACTTTACTTCCTGTGTTTCGTTAGTTCATGTGTCTCACCTGTGTCTTGTTCTCCTCACCTGTGTTTCATTTGTAATCACTGCCTGTGTATTTATAGTCCTGTTTTCAGTTCAGTCCTTGTCGAGTCGTCTGTTGTTTTCCCTGTTGTTATCGCTGGTGTTGCGCATAGTCTTTGTGTTTTGTAATTTACTTGTTAGAATAAACGGTCTGCATCAGATTTTGCCTGTTTCGGCTCTCTGCATTTGGGTCCACCGGTTCCTCCACACCTCTGGCACGTGACAGAGGTAACTAACGAAACACAGGAAGTAAAGTGACCAGACACAAGGTAGCAGGGAATTCAAACTAAAACAGGAAAACAGAGGAACACAGGGGAAACAAAACCCAAAACAAAGCACACATCAGACAGGGCAGGTAAAACAAAAATACAAACTAACAAAAACCCAAAAGTCCTGATAGACCATGACATTTGTTCTATGAGGTTCTTAAACAGTGCTGAACTGATGTTGACAATATATCTGAGATGTAAAAAGAAAGACTCAACCAATTTCTTGATATCCTGGACAAAATTCTGGTTTTGATATCAACATCAAGATTTCTAACAGACCAAGTACTCTAGAAATTATTGTGAACAATAAGGAGGGAGCACAAAATTGGCCGACTCTTCTAGAGCATTTCACCTGATTTTTTACTTGTTCTTTAAATCAGTAGTTCTGCAATATATTCAATATATATTAAAATTGGCATAACTGACAATAGTACACATCATTCATTTGCACTGTACCACACTGTGCACACATAAGACATTTTAACTCAAGCACTACTTCTAAGGAGGAGCTTACCATCCGCTAGAGCAGATGCCAAAAATTGGATGTCCTTGCCACAGGAGGCACAATAACGTCCAATACGTCCAACCAATTGGATTTGACAAAATGGACAATACATTGCCTGGGAAAAGGAACAATGTGAAAGTTAAGTGTGGCTAAAAAGATGTTAACATGTGGTCTTAGCATATGAACGCTTGTGATAGACCTTGTTTACAGCAGACGTTTTGATTTGTCGCAGTAGAAAAACACAGGTGTAAGGGAAGCCCTTCTGATTAAGATAAGAGCTTGTACACAAAAGTGTTAACCTAAACATTTTTATTCTCAATGCAATGGAAATCTAGACCAGCACTCATAAGAAAAAGTCATGGGGACAAATATATTTTCCCTAAATTGTTTAGATTAAACCTCAAATCTTTCCTTTATAGCTCCATACTGCTCTACAAAGGCTAACTGACTGACTACAATTTTGGTCAAAACTTAGTTATGACTGAAATTGAAGTCTTGGATATCTGTTTTATTTGTGATAAAAGTTTCATGGTTCAATCTTGCTCTGCTTTAGAGAAAATGGAGTATAAACATTGCATTAACTACAAATGTAACCAAAATCCAAGACAAGCTGCAGTAAATATAGTAACATAGTTAGTTATAGTTCTGAGCTTTGGGATTTTATCTGGCAAAGGCAAACTGGAGTGTAGTTGCAGTCACAGTCGTAGAATAAATGTTCATATTTTAGAGATTTGCTTACTGGGAGCAGATAGTAAAACCATAAGCAGATGTCAAATCACACACCTACTTAATAATCATATATGGCACACTGTGGTGGAAAACTATCTTTTCAAGGATAGTCCAGTATTAATGAAAGTGAAACATTTACATCTACAGCAAATAGTCTCAAGGCAATACTGAAGGGGAGAATCAGCAAAGTCATATATTAATCGTCAGTGTGTCATGAAGCGAAGGCCACTAGGCTGTGTGTATTGTGAGAAATGTGGAGGAAGCCAAGTACAACTGATAAATGTTAGAGAAAAGTGAGACACCATTGTTTTCTGTAGCTGAGTTATGCCTGGATTAGTATCAAAGTGTTAAAGTCTAGTGAAGTGGGGTCTAACTTTTAAGCTCCACTGCTGGTTAACATTCCGGATTAAAAAAAATGTAGCAGTGTAAGTGTTTATCTATTCTTTCTCAGGTTTGGAAAAAAAAAAGATCATGCTGCGACAGTTGATAAAACATCAAAATCTAATTAACAATGATACCAATCCTGTTTGATTGATATGATAGATTAAAAAATATTTATATCAAAATCAAACGTATAATTCCCTCCTCCATTAGCCTACGTAGGGAAGCCAACAGCTCACAAAGGGCATTCTCTAAGAACAGGAGGCCACACCCTAAACAAGAAACCCAATCAAACACTAAGTCTATAGAACTTAAGGAACACTCAAAAATTTTGAGAAATACACGTATTTGCCATCTTCACCAGAGTCATATAGGAATATTGTTATCAGTTTCTTATCTGTGTGCAGCCCCAGAATGAGGTTATGGTACATACTAGCGTAGCTTAGCACAAGGAATGCAAACAGTAGGGAGCAGCTAGCCCCTTCAAAAGTGAAGAAATACAACTTCCAACAAGGCCAAAACTGACACACAGAAATTAAGTTGATATCAGTCTTGAAATACAGCAAATTAGTGTATTTCCCATGATATCGGTGTTTTCCTTGAAATAAATTGCAGTGTCCAAATTACACTCCAAATAAAAGACAAAAAACTGAAACAACAGAATTACAGACAGAATCCAAAATAAAAGTCAGTTAAAAAGTACAACACTATACAATTGATTTCTCTTGAAAAGCTGCTTACCATTTTAACTGCTGCTGCCGTGGGACAGAGACAGATAAAAGAGAGAGACGACGAGATCCAGTGTTCCTGTAGAAAGGAAAAAAAAAAAAGTGGGAGGAAGCATTCCGCTCAAATGAGTTCATAGATATTCGTCATTGGACTTTTAAGGAAATATTAGTTTTGTATGCTAGCCAGGCTCAGTAAAGATCAGTGTAAACAATGCAGGACTTTAAATACTTAAAACTCTTCAAAAAATACTTAAAAATGAAGAGATTAGGGGAAGGGAACACACAGTGAGTTTTCATGAGTAACAGTGAATGTAAACATGATAAGAAGTTATGTTTGATTAATAAGAAATAGAAGTGTCCTACCCTCTTGTTTGTCCGGGCAAATGAAACCCGTCGCATCTCTAAAGCTTACTTATAAATGAATATAAACACGAAGCATTCTTCCTGCCACACCTCAATTTGGCCTCAACCTTTCCATATTTAGACATTATTCCTGGGCAAGTGCAAGGGCTCTTACTTCCTGGCAGTGGGTTTCTTCTGATGATGTTAGATTTGCCAACTCCCAGCTCTGTGAATGATATTCTTACAGCCCTCCACCCATTTGTGTTTTATATTTGATTGTTTGTCTGTTTATTTTCCACCCTTGATCCTCCACAGAAGGGGCAGTCTGTTTTGTCAATATTGCTGTCAACTGGGAGCTTTGGACTATTCTTGGGAGTTCTGTATATGAATCACCCGTCTTTCTACTACGTGCTTTATGTCTATTGTGGGTGTGTGTGTGTGTGTGTGTGTGTTTAGAAGATAATCAAAAAAAAAAAAAAAATAGAAGTGTTAGTTGTCAAGACAGGCAATTCCAGCTCTGAAACAGAAATTGTCAAATCAATGCAGCGAACAAACAGCACATAGGGAGTATGAGTTATCACCAAAACAAACTATTTCTTAAGCAAAATGAAAATCCTCTTTACATATAATCACATTATCACACACACTGTGTGCACTTTAGCAGAATAAAGGTGTGTAACAGCCACCCCTCATCAACATTTAATAAACCTACACATCACACACATCACAGTGCACACAGCCAACATGAGCATCATGTGCGTAATGACTGTTTTCTAAAATAAACCGTAACACACAATGGTGGTAGCACCAGACAGAATGATATCAGCTGGCTTGTTGGACCGAGTTTGTGGAGAAATGATGACTTGTAGCCTCCTTTAATAGTTTTTGGGGACAAATTTACAGCTGTGCTTTATTTTCTTCATTGGCCTTGCTGCACTCTATTAGTCTCAACAATTGTATTTATGAAGACACAAGCTGCCTTTCACTTTCTGTTTTAGGTTATTGCTCACACACATACAAGATCTCCATTATTCCATGTTAACTCTAATGAGTGTAATGAAAGTATTCTAAGGAAAGTATTCATGGTGTTGGTATTTTAGTTAACACTTCTTTTTTTTTATTGAAGACTAACTTCCAGTAAAAATATGCAAAAACACTACACAGGACCATCCAGCAGTGCTCATGATGTACAAAGACATACATACACATTCTGACTCTTTCCAGCATGGAGCACTAACTATAATAATGCTGTGAGTACAAGGAGTCTTATATGCAAGACTTACTGTACACACCTGCTCCCCTGTGTTGTGTGTGTGTTAGTGCTGCAGCTGATAGAATAACTTGTGTCAAGCATCTTTGAGTGTCTTGAAAAGTGCTCTATAGATAAAATGTTTTATTATTATATAACAATAGTTAGATGGGTAAAATGAATAGCATTATCACAACAGTATCACCATAATATTATATCCTGATAAATTTTCATTACAAGTAAAAGTCCTGCATGAAAAATCCTGTCACAGTAAAAGTACATACGTCTTATGAGCTTGATGTAGTTAAAGTATTGCAGTAAAAGTAGTGGTTTGGTCCCCCTGACTGATATATTATTATATATGACATCATTAGATTATTAATAGTGAAGCAACAGTGTTAGAGCAGCATGTTGCATGAAGATGCAAGGAAAAGAAGCAAGTGAAGTAAACAAGGATGCAATTTAAGGTACTTGAGATGCATTGAATGTAACACAAATCTTGAAACCCAGATTCCCTTTGGGGATGTTCTTAACATATTCATACATGGAACAAATAGCACCATCATGTGTCCAGTGATAAAACACTGGTGTAACTGTTGGATACATGATCAAATTGCATTTGATCCATTCACACAACAGTTCTGTAAATGTTGATGGCATTTCACCTGTAGGTGGTGCTACAGTATAAATAAAAGTTTAAATGACTGGATAAGCAATTCTCTATCAGCACATACTTGTGATTAATGCTGACTGTGGATTTTGAAATCCTTTGTAATATTTATAAGTCTTTGGCCACTGGGAGGTGCTATGACCATCTCTCTGCAGCTCCAGCAGTAGCTAGCAGCAATCACAGACAGTTATATATATATTCTACAATTATATATCATTTATAAATTAGCTACAATGGTAATAAGTCCAAATGTCAGTGAGTCCAATGTAAAATGCATCAAGTCTGAGTACATATGATGGCATGCTTGTATATGTTTATTTTCCATAAGTGTAGGGTGGGAGCATCTGGACCCAAATGCAGGAACTTGAGAATATATCTTTATTTGAGAGTCAAACAGGATACAGAGGTGCAGACACAACAAGTGATCCAACAAAGCTAAACTAAAATACAGGACTAAAATACTAACTGACCTAACAAGGAGATGTGGGGAGATGGCGGAGAAGCTCAAGTGAGGAGTGAGGTGATGAAGCAGGAGAAGGGAAACGAAGCTGATTGGCTGAGAGAACAGAGCAGGACTAACAAGGCTGATACAAGTCTCAGAGTATACATGAATATAAGTCAAGTACACAAGTAACACTACGACCTGCAAACTCTCTTATCCAACTTCTCCCACTCGGTCTAGTCTTCACATACGGAGAGAAAAGTCGGAGGGCATCTAGTAGACTGATGGAGAAAGGTAACTAAAGGACCTGGGGAGTTGGAATGCAACAGGAGGAAGGAGCTAAATCCACATAACACCTAAACCTAACAGAAATAAAGCCACAGAAAGAGGACTACCGGATTCACCAACCAAACTACAAACTGCTGCTATTCAGGCTGAAAAATGAAGAAAGACTCCTAGCCCCATTTCTTCCTTCTTTATAGGCCCTCCCCTCAATCATCCAATCAGGGCCACCTGAGAGAGAACACAAACAAAGGATCAATAGAATATCTGGTTGTACAACTGAGAGGTTTCTTAGAACACAAATGTTTCAAATCCATTCATGTATTTCATTAAGTACTCACAGAGGAATAAGTTCAGGAGGAAGAAGACCTTGGAGAAGCAAACAACGATCTTGCTGCAACCATGGAACCTAGAAGTAAAACAGTTCCTATATCAACCACGGCCCCTTTCACCTTCTTCAGCTGTTCTCCCTGACGATAACAAACAGACACACAAATATGAGTTTAGTTGCATGAAATGTAATGCACTGATACTGAAATCATCCCTCACACATGAATACATGAAATACAGTATTGACTGGTAGATAATAATTGTAATGTAAATCATAGTATAAGCCTACACTTCTTTCCCCTGCTGGCAATTGTTCCTGTATGAAGATTATGTTTTTTATGATTGACAATAGAAATATTTTATTTTTCTATTTATTTATTTATTTAGACAGGGCTTCAGTCTTCAGATTCAGTCATTCAGTGAAAAAATGTGAAACAATTTTTTAGCATTTATTCAGCTTTCGTGTCATGACTAAGACGCATCACAATCAAAAACAATACATTCAGTTATTAGAGAAATAAAATGATCCTTTTAAAATTTCATTTTATTATGACATATTACACTCTATATGTAAAGCCCACCTAGAGAAAATTAAATTTAATGATATTCCTATATATTAAATTGAAAAAATTGATATATAAGTTGATATAATAAGTTGTATTTTGTTTCAGTTAATTCCCTGGTTTCTTTACAATTAGGCATTTTAAATCCATATAAACCATCATAAAGGCATATAAAGGCAAACTCTAAATTGTGGTCCCACCTACATACCTGGAGAGACTTGGCTATGCCGTAACGGCACCAGGTGGCGAAGTGCTCACAGTTCCAGTCGGCGATATTGTACTTCATTGCTTTACCCAACTTTGAAAGGGCTGCTTTCACAATTTCCTGCTTTGGTTTGGGTTTCATATTGTCGTCTTCTATGTTATTTTTTTTCCACTTGTCTTTGTTGATCACATCTTGGAGTTTTTCTTTCCTGACCCGGCCACTCGTAGAACGTCCAGACATTGCTGATAAAAATCCTACACTGTCTATGAGGACATGACAAAGGGGCACACAAGTTATACAAGGTAAATGTGCTGGAGGTTGTAACATGTTTTATGATGAGTTTTGTATATATACAGCTTAGATTATCATTTAAGTTCATGAAAGTTGAATAAAATGTTGCATCTTAGCTGCTATATGATGGTCTTTACTGAGACTGATCAGTGTTTAAGAGTAGCAGTACTGACACTGCAGTGTAAAGAAATGACTCACCTGTGGCAAACATGTGAACAACGTAGCCACCACCAATGTACACAGCCCAGTGCTGAAAGGTACCACGGAAGATTTCTATCAAGTCACCAGGTTCTAGTTCCTCGGCATCCTTGGATTTGAAGATCAAGAAATAAATACATTTATATACAAATTAGATCAGGATTTGACATTGCTGGACTCCAGCAGAGAGAGAGAAAAGAAAACACACACCCTGCTCGCTTTCTGAAGCGATCAAGCGAGAGGTTTAAGTCTGGGCAGAGGCAGTGTTAGTTTCGGCATTAGTGTTGTTGTTTTGTTAGCCTTTAAGCTTTATTGCTACCATTTTCTTCGTTGTGTGACAGACCTTAGAGTCCATTTGTCCTGCTTTACTCTGAGGAGTATTTGATGTTTGCCGCCTGTTTAGTTGTGTTCACCATGTTAGACTGTTGTTTTGGGTTTGACACTGCCATACTTCTGCCATTTGGTTTTTGCGTGATATCACTTCCTCCCATAGTCAAGTCCTTGTCCCAGACCCTCAACGTCATCATGTCAGGTGATGTCACCCTCCACACACACACACACACACACACACACACACACACACACACACACACAAACCCTAATTCATTTTAATAATTCTAATTTTATGATTAATTATTTCTGATAATTATTCATTGTGAAAAACCAACTGTGCTCCTCACAGATCCGACAGTTTTATCCCCCCCCTACGTGAGGTTCTTCAACAATTGATGCCCAAATTATTGATTGAGATTAATCATCTTTTGATTTCATAATTATCTATGATAATTATAATTGATTACTAATAACCAAACGCACTTCTACCCATCCAAACAATAATTTTGCCCACGTGCAAAAGGAATTTCTGATTAAATTGCACATATTTCATCAAATGTATACACGGTTTCTCATGATTGTCTATTACTGTCATATGTCATCTATCATGCAGACACTAATTCAGACTGAGGTAAAAAAAAAAAAAAAAAAAAAAAAAAAAAAAATTCTAACCATTTTCTATTAGATAAAATAAGTGTGCCGACTTAGGAGAGGTGTGTGTACTCTATTTACTATGATTCAAGTAGTCATGGGATTTACTCACCATTGCTTGCCTTCTTAGTGTTTTGGCCTGCTTTCACTTTCGAATTGACTCAGCCCCTGAAGCCCCTGAAGGAACAAAACACCAACAGATATTACCCAAGAACAGTTTGCAGAGATTTGACATCATTGCATACAGTAAGAAGAAATAGAGCTGTCCTGAGGGCTTGTACTACGAAGCAAGTTGAATATACCCCCGCCTGTCTTTGTGTGAGCCGGCTCGACAAACCCTTAACTGAAGATCAGAGATGAGTGGGATCACGACGGTGGTTGTTAACTTACGCTTTCTGCTTCAGGCTCTGTGCGCCTCCCTATAAAAAGGGGGCGTCAGGTGCGTCATTTAACTCTTTTTCCGCACAAAATGGACCGATCGCCTGCTTCACCCAGGAGGAACGGATCATTAAAACGGAGAGCTATGAAGAATATAAATACATTATCACATCAAAAAGCAACGCTGTTGCTGAAAATATGGTCAGAGATGAATGCTGGCAGAGAATTGCTGATCGTGTAAATTCGTACATAAAAACACTCATTCATTAATTACGTAATTAGTTCATATGCAGTGCTCTCTCCACCCTATTCTATGAAATAATTAACATCTGTACCTGCAAGTAAAGGTGTTAAGAGTTTTATTATTTTGAACTATTGAACTTTCACAAAATTAAAAAAAAAAAAAAAAAAATGAAAAGAATGTATTGGTTCATTATCTTTTTTCTAAGACTGAGGTAACATTGATAATAATAAATTAATACAAATATTATAATTAATCAAATACGCAGCTTTTATCAGCAGTAATCATAAAAAAACAATTATGTGGTTAAATTCCATTAATGTTTAGGCAGAAAAAAATCACCAGGGAGAGCTCATGGTTTGGGTAAAAATGATTACTTGAAATATGATGTAGGTTAAAGACCATTTCCTTAAAGTTATGCATCCTTTGTCTTCATGGCAACAGTAAACACCATAAAAATCATAAATATGTCTTTTAAGAATCTGTCCTGACTTGGAAAAGTGGAGTGAACAATCTCCTGCAGCTGAGTCCAATTTTTGCCATCTATCTCCAGCCATCCACCCATCCCGCCTCTTAATATCAAAAGAAATGTGTAATCTTATGCTGACATTATCTGAACTGCATCTCCTCCACAGGTCATAATTACTACTGCCATTAGATGATGACGACCACTCAGATGTAACTTCAGGTTGTTTTTGCCAGGTCAGGTGAATTTTTGACCTATATTGTTTTTTGTTGTTGTTTTTTGATAAGACATGCTGTTAAGAATTAGAGGGGTTAAGTCTGTGTGTATGACTTAGCATAAATAGCTAATATTGTCCTTTAGCACTACAGCACATTAACTTAAATCTTTATTAGAGCATTGTTAATCTCCAGGGCCAAAACATTATGTTCCTCAATGACATATTAAAGATGAAAGTTTGTTCTGAATACAGGTTTGAAGGAGCAGTGAGAACTTAATTGGTTTATCAAATCTTTGGTGTTTCTGTCTTTTGGTTTCACTCTGATGCTCCGGTTAAAGTGATGACTAACAATCTCAGATATGTGACTTTCATTTTCTATTTGAGTTGTTCAGAAAACTTTGGGTTTCAGTTTTCCTCAGTTGCTTTAGTCCATTTCCTGAAACAGTGCCAATCGTTTCTAATAATAATAGTTAATGGTTTATAATAGTTTTCATTGAACAAGTACATAAACCTTAGGTTGTTGTTTGTGCTCACTAGCCTAAAATAAATTATTCTATGAAATAATTAACATCTTTACCTGTAAGTAAAGGTGTTAAGAGTTATACATCTCAAATTAGCTAGATGTGAGACAGACTAACAGACACTATTAATAACTGCTTTCTTATCATATCTGTATCAAATGATGCAGTCAGGGCATCAGGGACAAATATTTTTTTTTTAGATGAGGCATGTGCACCTGGTAATTTCTGATGCAGTTTGCACACCCAGAGGATGCACTACGATCACATGTTGTTTTTCTAATTTCCTGAACCAAGTAGACTGACCTCACTGAGCCATATTAAAGGCCGTCCCAATCAAATTAGCGCACAGTGTAAGTAGACTGTGAAACCCCTGAACAGTAAGTCTGCCTCAGTGCAGGCTCACAATCATCCTAACAGGAAGTGAACATGCAACAGGAGAATGGAGGGGAAAAACACACAAATGGAAGAATTCCTTCGTTCTACTTTGTCAAGTATTTAAATCAAACACACATATTTGTTTTCCTCATGCTAACTTCACAGTCTCAAACAAAATCCTACAATGTATGGTGTGAAAAGATAAAACAAAACTGAGAATATCGCTTTTTTCCCTAAGGTTGTTTGACTTGTAGCAAACCATCAAATGCCTGTATCCATGCATAGCCTCCATAAAAATAAATTAAAATGTGTCAAATGTACCTCATATCTTATTCTGATGGTTTTAGATGTCACAGTGAGGGAAATAAGTTTTTAACATGTCAACTTGTTTTTCATTAAACATATTTCCAGTGCAGCTATCCACATTAAATTAAGAACAGACATTGGTGTTTACTCAATCACACAGCATACAAGAGCATGCAGCGTGTGTGTGTGTGTGTGTGTGTGTGGTTGTGGGTGTGGTTGTGGGTGTGTGTGTGTGTCCAAGCCACACAAGGAAGAACACTGACATACACCAATGAACCATATTCACACTGTAGCCATTTTCCTCTGACATCCGCCCAGGGTGGGAAGCTTAAATGTTATTATCAAAAGAAGAGTGTTGTACTGCTGTTTTTAGAAGTTGCAAGTCATACAAATCTAGGGAATCTGACAAATTCTTTTCATTACACCACTTCCCGGCAGATTAACAACTGATTTGATGACATACAGTGACGTATGTATCCCTGTCATTTAATATTACCTTGCAACGTGAAAACTATCAGATCATACTAGGATAAGGCTTATATATTCAATAAATAAAACAATGAAAGATTAAGTTAACAGTGATGCACTTGCCCAGCTGTGTATGTGGAGCCTCTCCTCTTTCCAGGTCTCAGTGGTGAGAGGTCATGTGACCTGTCTGTCACCTGGAAGTTGTTCTCCTGATCACGTTCTTCATATATGTTATCAGTTTAACTCACTCATTTTTTCATTCTGTTTTTCAATACTGTATTGTGCTTCACTTCACTACTCATATTACAATCTCTCTGTTTTGCATTCCATTTCATGGTTGAGATGTAACTGCAAAGTTTTACTTTCTGTTTCACAAGACATGTTACCTGTGCAACCTGAGTCTTCAACTTAAGTTGAAGATCCTCCCACTTCAAATAAATTTAGCCTCCCAGGATGCATAGTTACACATTCAGGTACAGCTTTATTGAGCCGACAAAGCATCGAAACAACTACAACACAACACAGGTCAGCAGGTACGTCTTTGTTTTAAAACTTGCAGATAAATAGTAAAGTAAGATAAAAACAGTTCTGTTATGTGCTTGCTTACTTTGTGAAATGATATTTGGAAGATAGTTGGTGGCTTGTAGATGTTATCAAGTAATGCTTCTTACCTTTCAGTGAATCTTAAATGAAAAATTTTAACAGGAAAAAAAAAAAGGTAAGGTAGCAAAATTATTTATATTTGTATTTGTAGTCGAATAAAAGTAGAAATTGTTATGGATATTTCATAACTGACCTGAACCACAAAATGTCAGTCTGTACTTTTGTCTTCTCAAAGACAAGATAAAGGCATGGCTGTTTGATAACCAGGAGCCTCACAGGCGAACCAAGGCCAGAATGCAGGCCATTGCCAGATGACAAAGACCCGAGATACAGCTTGAGGTCACAGATTTATGATTTGGAACTGATGAACCAATTTCTGTGATTTGCTTAAAGGCTGGTCTTGGACTGTCAGGCGTCAGATGAGTTTGGGACACTGTCCGGACTAGGACACGTCCTCTCAAAATTGTCTCCCTTGGCAAGGTTTCATTAAAGCGTTCCCAGAATTTTCAGCAAACTCCTCTTGAATTGTCTTCTTCAAACTGAAAACCGCCAACATCAGCTCAGAAAATCAACAACAGAAATAGGTATAAAAGTCTAGTTTTTGTTTTTATAACACTTTTAATTTTAGGATATTAAAGTTATAAATAAATGTTTATGAATAAACTATCTCACAAAGGAGGCCCCCAAACTGGGTCTCAATCACTTTGCATGTGTCATAAGCTCAGCTTTATCTCTGGCAAACACCCCCAACTCTGGGAATGATGTTCGAATTAGGAAATGTGCGTCATGTAGCAGGTGGACGTGACCCCCCACATTGAGACCTACTGATAGACAATAGCAGAGCTGAGGAGCGAGACTGAGATAGCGATGTAAACTAACCTGTTTGCTGGTATTTGACTTTTTTTACAACAAATGTGTACATTGTAAAATGAATAGAATTTTGGGGCCACGTGATGCAGAGAGAGTAGGAGCACCAGAGTTGAGCTCCTGGTCCAAATAGGTCTTTGAACATTTCAGAGATCATTTAATACAGCTGAAATAGCACAACCAAGGAAGGAATAAATGGCCTAGTGACTAAGATAAGCGAGTATTTGCCAAACTCAGCTCCAGCTTGGATTTTAAACTAGAACAGATAGCCAAATCAGTAAGCTTGGTGTGTGAAAGGTAAAAGTTGTTGAGAGAAGGATGGAAGACACAGAACAAAGAATCTGTGACATGGGGGACACAGTGTCTCAGCTGCTAGCTAAACTTGAACAAACCAAGGCACGGCTGAATGAGGCTGTCAACAGGTTAAAAGACCAGAGGGCTGTTCCATCAACGCAGCTAAAGAAAGTTGCACTTACTTTAAAAAAAAAAACCTGAGTAGAATAAACATTAACTTTCACTTGAGGCTCAAGACGTTCCATTAACGCAATTCACCTGCATCTAGTCAACACTAAGTCTAGCCAGAGTGGAATAAGCTTGAAGTGTGCACCTGCATGGAGGATATAAGCTGCACTGCTCTTCTCAGCAGAGAACAAACCTGCTAATGAAACTATATGAAGATTATAAAAGGAGTTTTCACCAAAAAGTGCAACACTGTTGCAATTAACAAAGTGAAGGAGATGACTTGGCACAAAACTGATTAAATATACACCTGTAGGTGTATAGAGATAGCCTAAAGGTTAGAGGAGTGAATTCATTACTATAAGGATGATGGTTCAATCCCTGCATTCAGAATGATGAGTCTGCATGATGAAAGTGAAGAGCAGCGCTTGTTCCTGTTCATGGTTTTATCTTTATTTGTTAATAAATAAACATTCAGATCAGTGACTGTGATTACATTATCAATAGGCTAGATAACATCAGATGTGTATTTAAAATTGTGGTGTTGGCAACTTAAGAGAACTTTCCAACGTTATCATACTCTTTGACACATTAACTCTTTCACAGGATCCATTTACAAGCATCACTGAAAGTTAAAAAATTAACTGGAAACTGGAGAAGGATATAAGTACAGTGGAAACCACTTATAATGATCATGTCTGTCCGGGTCAAATATCACTATAAGCAGATGATTATTATAACCTTTTCTTTTTCTTTATTTGTGATGCAGAATACCATCTAATTGACATTTGTATATTTATTAGCCTACATGAATATAAAGTTATGGATTTTAATGATAATGTTTCAAAATACAGTACAGCCTTTTCAAACGCAGTGTGTGCATTTTTGAAGCAGTGAAATTGACTTAAATCCCCCCCATTGTCATAAGTTTCAGGGAGAATATGTTTGTCATTGAGAGAAAACACAACAAATGATCCAACAAGTCAGAACTGAAACACAGGACTAAAATGCTAACTGAACTAACAAGGAGCAGGTGGGGAGATGGGCGGAAAACCTCAGGTGAGGGAAGTGAGGTGATGAAACAGGAGAAGGGAAAAGCTGATTGGCTGGGGAAAACACTGAGAACAAGGCAGGGTTAACAAAGCCGGTACAGGACAGGTGTGGAGGGGAAAGCAGGCTGAGAGAAGCACAGGAAACAGTGAAAATACACAGCAAAAACCCAGAAAACACAATCCTCTTCAAGAACTCTGAGAAACCTATGAGCACAGCTAAAGAACTCCTGCTTTTCATGTGTTTCTTCTGCTGTTCTCAAACTGGACATAGATTGATTTCTTTTGCTCCTTATTTCTCATGAAGGGTATAGTTCGGAGAAACAGGTCAAAATTCATAAACTCCAAAGAAGAGAATGATTTATTTCTGATGAGTCGAAGAAAAGAACATCAAAATCTTCCTGTGGGTGGCCACTAGGGGGTGCTGAAACCATTTGAATTTTGTAAAGATGACACACCTTGCTGGAAATATTTTTGCAGCCCCAGCACTGGCTGACCTCAATCACATGCAGTTATATTTATTCTATAGTTATATATTGTTTAAACATTCAATGTTAGTAAGACCGAACAACACAATATAAATGCATTAAATCAGAGTAGATATGGTAGTGTAGGGTGGGAACATCTGGGATCAAAGTTGAAGTTGAAGTTGATGTTCCAATGTTACGTTACTACCAGCTTCCCTTACAACATCTGCAGCTACTGCAGCTCGTCTGTCCATCATCACCTGCGACAAAAAACACGACACACAGACATACAAAACATGAATTTAGTTGCATGAAATGAAGTATTACGACACTGAAATGTACATTTAAGTAATCCATAACTCTGGAACTCACTTTTATTGTAAATGTGATATATTATCCCCACTCATGTATGAACATGAGGGTTTTAAAGTGAAGTTGACGGTCCAATGGGAATTCCTAGAAATCTACCAGCTTCCCTTACACCATCTGCAATTGCTACAGCCCCCGTATTCGCCGCCTGTGCCAGAAAACAACACACAGACACACAAATCGTGAATTTAGTTGTAGTATTATGAAATTGAAATCTCCATTAAAATAATCAAATCTAATACCTCTGGGAGTATTTTACTTTAACTTAACGTTATTTTGTAGATCTGATTTATCTCCCTTCACATATAAATATATGCACTACTGTATTGACTGACAGATAAATCATAATATAATCCTACACTTCTTTCCCTTGCTGGCAATTCTTCTCGTAGGAAAAATATGTTTTTTATGATTTTAAAGACAATAGAAATATTTTGCAGTACTTGTAATGTGACTGTAACTTCTGAGGTTTCAAGTGATAAAACATCCTGCTACTTCCACCTTTGCCACTGACAGACAACATTATTTCCATGAACACAGGTAGCTTGTCAGGAAAATGTAGAATTAACAGCATCAGCTTTAAGTTTAAGCTGATGCTGAACAGAAGACTAATGCTGCTGTTTCTCAAATCTCTTTGATTATTTCAGACTGTTTTCTGGCTTTTTTCAGACCAGAACATATTATACTTTTCTCACCAAGAACTCCCTCCACGGATGTTAAAAACTAAAATAAATTAATGTGGAATTAGAGCTGAAGCAAGAAGGTAACAAGGCTTCAGTCTTCAGATTCAGTCATGAAGTGAAAAAATGTGAAACACATTTGTTAAGATTTCATGTCATGACTAAGTCACATCACAATCAAAAACATTCAAAAACACACACACAGTTATTAAAGAAATATAATTATCCTTTTTAAATTATTGTATCATTTTATGTACTATGTATTATATACACAGTATATGCATATATTAGGGGGAAAAAGTTTCATTTCACTTGTTTCTTTATGATTAGCTAATTTAAATCAATGTAAACCATCCAAAGGCAAACTCCAAATTGTGGATCCACCTACATACCTGCAAAGACTTGGCTATGCCATAACGGCACATGGTGGCAAAGTGCTCACAGTTCCATTCGGAGACACTGTATGTCACATCCTCATCCACCGATGAAAGGGCCTTTTCCACAATTTCTTCGATTGGCTTGGGTTCCAACTCCTTATCTAGTATGTTATTTATTCTCCAATAGTCTTTTTTGACCACATCCTGGAGATTTTCTATCTTTACTTGACCCTCCGAGTCACCTTCTGAAAGCCAGATGAAATCAGTCGGTTAACTAAACTTCAAGAATATCTTAAAGGACATAAAGACCTGGATGACCTGCAATTTTCTGCAACTAAACTCAGAAAAAACTGAAGAAACTGAACTGAAGCTTAGCCCCAAACAGCTTAGAAACACATTTTCTAATGATATAGTTACTCTGGATGGCATTAGTTAGGGCCAGCCAGGATCAACTTGGACCAGCACTTAGTTATGTTGCTATAGGTCTAGACTGCCAGGGGACTTCCCATGATGCACTGTGGAATCTGGATCTGGGACTGAGGACTGCCTGCTTGACACCACTGCTACCATTATTATTATCGGTTATATTTCTATCATTATCATTCTTGTTCTTTTTGCTCTCTCTCTCTTTCTCTGGCCACCCAACCAGATGAACAGTCTAGATCTGCTCTATGTGAAAAGTACCCTGAGATAACTTCCTATTATGATTTGTCACTATATAAATAAAATAACTTGACAGTACTGACACTGAACTATAAAGAAATGACTCACCGGGACCTAACAGGTGAACAACAAACCCATTACCAACGTACACAGCCCAGTGCCAATAGAGACCACGGAAGACTTCTATCAAGTCACCAGGTTCTGGCTCCTTGGCTGCCGCGGCACCCTTGGATTTGAAGATCAAGAAATTAGCATGTTTGGATACAAATCAGATCATAGTTGACATTGCTAGACTTCAGCAGAGGCACAGTTGTCATACCTGTGTTCAGAAATCTGAAGAAGAAACATGAAGAAAACATTTAAGCTGTAGCTTTCAGGCTTATTTGCACTGAGTGTCTAATTTACATATTCAGCTCCATTTGGGCAATTGATCAGTTGTTTTGTACTGCATTCCTAAAGGTTCCCTGTGGAGTTTGAAATCAGTTTTTTTTAATGAGTGGGCCCCCGTTTTTTTCATGTTGTGCATACAGCTGATAATCTTCAGCTCCATTTGGGCAATTTGTCAGTTTTTTTGTCCTGCATACTTTCAGCTTCCTTGTGAGTTTCTTTGGTGAGTTTTTGACCTCATTTCACAGTAATCCACAGATCTACAGGTTGCTGAAATCTGCTGCACAATACAGAAATGTACAAACGAGATCCATAAAGACTTCTTTCCAAAAGCTGTTGCCCTACTAAATAGCTGAACTGTACTGTAATCAAACTGGACTTTGACATCTACAGTTACAATATCTACAGTTCAATTATTTATGTCTAACCCTATTATACGTATTTATTTTTGCTCTTGTCACCTTCATTTTTTTCATACACTCTTTGCCAATAACACAGTTTAATATTTCCTTTGTAGAGTCAATATTTCATTTCAATTCAATTCATTTATTCAGTTATTTATATAGTGCCAAATCATGACAAAAGTCATCTCAGGCGCCAACATTATACAATAAGGTTCACACAATTCCTGAACAAACAGCAGTTACCATAAAACATGTGAGGAACCAATCAGGGACAAATCAGGACCTGAGGGTTAAGATAGTAGCTGTAAAATGACTCCATGTAGCAGATGATCATATAAGAACAGATTGTTTGATAATGAAATATCTAATGATCAGCTCCTGGATTGTTGACATTGTAAGATTTACTCACCATTGTGTGCGTTCTTAGAGTTTTGGCCTGGTTTGACTTTCCAAGAGACTCAACACCTGAAGGATCAAATCATTATCATTTATTACTCAAGAAAAGTTTGCAGACATCATTGTATACAGAGAGAATAAGAAGTAGTAGTGAGTGTTGGCAAAATTAGCAAGTAGCTAAGCTAAGCTAATCTTTTTTTTCTTTTCAGTAGCCAAAGTAAATCCATATACGTCTAAACTAACCTATGTTTGTCATCAAATGCTCATTGGGTATATCTTTTACTTGTTCAGAATTTTTGCTTGACTAAGATTCACTGACCATCATTCCTTTAAGTAAGCGAGTACATGACATAACTGTTTTTATCTTACATTAAAATGTATCTTCAAGTTTTAACACAAAGATGTACCTGTTTTCGTGTGTTGTGTTGTTGTTGTTTTGATGCTTTGGCAGCTGAATGAGGCTGTAACTGATTGAGCCTAACAATGCATCCTGTGATCATAAATGTATTTGATGAGGGTGGATTCTCAGGTCTGATTGGCTGGCATAGTTTATTACAGGTGCACACAGGTCAATGTTCTTGTTGCACGTCCTATGTAATTAAAAGTAAAACTTATCAGTGGAATAGGAAACAAAGCAGAGAGACTGCAATATGTTTAATCATTAATATGAATAGATAAATAAACCAAATTATAGTATGGAAAAAACAGGATGATTCAACTTTATTTGTCCTTGAAGGGAGATTGTTTTTGCAGCATAAATTGCAATCTAAAAAAAGAAAAACATGAAATCACGTTAGTAAGAGTAACACTGGATTAGCAGCACTGCATCAAGGAACAAGCATAATCACTGGGACATCAATAAAAACAATAACAATGATGACTATCCTGTCATAAAGTATGACCAGCATAACATTACAATCAAAATACATCAATAAATCTGTCCATCAGCATCAACATAATCATAAATCAAGAGGATGGAAAGAGTTAACAAACACCTGTCAACATGAAACGTGGCGTGTAGTTTCAGATATTATCATTATTAATATTATTATTATTATATGCAAAGCTTATCTCTCACTTTCTAAACAAGAACAAAAATTAAGACCCACTCAAGTGCACAAACAATGTTGCCTTAAAGGTAAACATAGGTATTTTTTAACCTCGATCATTTTGTGTAAGTGACTAAAGGGGGCAAAAAATAATCCAACATTGCAATAGTGTCCCATCAATGAAAAGGTAGACAATATGAACTTACAACAATAAGATAAAAACAGGATTGTCCTTACAACTGAATCATTAAGAAAAGGCACCTGTCTGTCTATCTACATCTCCACTGATAAGCTCATACATGGTGATATGTAGACCATAAAACAGAGATCCAACCAGAGAGATTGCAGACTAAACAGAAAGATAATGATGATAATTGATAATAAGATCATACAACACACTGTTTTCATATTGGGAGATTCAACCTGTTTCAGGTATTATCGTTAAAAACTCATCTCTGTATGTATAAAATGTCTCTATATATGTAAACACACTATATATATATAGTGTGTTTACTTTTAAAAAAGGGCTGTAATGCTGATGTAATAGAGTTCTATGACAGAGCTGAGGTCATAAAGGAAGAGTTCTAAATTATTCCTGTACATGCAAGTTCACGGAATCTCTGCATTCATTCCCAGAACGACCATTAGAGAGGTAAGACCACTTTTCTTTAGCAGAGATAAAACAGCTTTTAACTCTAACAGGTACTTTTTTTTTTACAACTATTTCTGTTTATATTATGTTGAGAAATGAGGAATTAAAATTTCACCGCATTATTGTCAACGAAAATGACTTTTCTCATTAGTTACACTTCAAGTAACATTTCAGTGAGATGTGCATCTCTTGCTGTGATCAGGACATTTATTTTTTGAATTAATTAATTTGTAGATTTTCTTGTTGAAAAGAAAATTAGACACAAAATGGACTGCATTTGTAGTTTCTCTTTGCACTTGAGGAAAAATTTTTTCAGAGTTTGTTGCTGATATTTTTTGGTAGATGTGCTTTCATTCTAAATGAAATAACTTTTGAAATAAATTTCAGAGAGTCAGCTAAGTAAGTAACAATATGCTGAATGTGTTGCTTTGAAAATGATCTGTTTATCATTGAAATAATCTCTCTTTGTGTCTGTGTCTGCATTTCAACAGCATCGATATACGGACGAGTCACCATGAAAAGATTCTTTTTTGCGAGCCGTCAGTCTCTAGGAGGATCCAAATTTAATTTGACCTGGAAGTCCAAAAAAAAGGATGACAGCCCTTTATCTCCTGGAGATTTTGACTGTCCCATGTCATCTCGGGACAGCCGCCCATTTTCCAACTGGTGGGAGGAGAGGCGGAGGAGTGAGAGTCCTTCGTCCTCTGAAGATGAGGAGCCTTCCGGTGCCCAGACACAGCGTGGACAAAGGGGTGAGAGCTCTTTGTTCTCCAAAGTCAACAAGCCTTTGGGTGCCCAGACGGAGTGTGGACGAAGGGGTTTCTCCCGCGAAAACAAGGAACCATTCAAGGAGCCATTCAAGGAGCGTGGACGAAGGGCTTTCACCCCTTCATCCTCCGAAGATGAGGAGACTAGCTGTTCCTCCTCTGAAGATGAGGAGCCTACAGGCGCCATAAAGGAGTGGGGACATAGGGGTAAGTCTTTGAGTGTTTTGGGTGGTGACTGATTATACTTTCTGTGTATTTTTTGATTGTTTTTTTTTTTAATTTTGTAACCTGGAATAAAAAAATGTGCTATATAAATAGTTTTAAAAAGTTTTACTTACTAACCTTCCTACTTTTGTCCTTTGAAGACGAGGAGCCTTCTGGTGCCATGAAGGAAAGAGGACGAAGGGGTGAGAGCCCTTCCTCCTCCAAAACGAAGGAGCCATCCAAGGAGCACGAAGATGAGGAGACTAGCTGTTCCTCCTCTGAAGATGAGGAGCCTACCGGTGCTATAAATAAGTGGGGACGCCCTTCCTCCTCCAGAAACAAGGAGCCTAGCTCCTCCTCCTCCGAAGACGAGGAGTCTAGCTCTTCCTCCTCCGAAGATGAGGAGCCTACCGGCACCATAAATAAGTGGGGACGCAGGGGTAAGTCTTTGAGTGTTTTGGGTGGTGACTGGTTGCGTTGTACCTTCTAGGTATTTTTTTTATTGTTTTTGTTTTGTTTCCTTTTCTTTTGTAACCTGTGTTAAAAATGTGCTATATAAATAAAGTTTTACTCACTTACCTTCCTACTTTTGTCCTTTGAAGACAAGGAGCCTTTCCATGCCATGAAGGAAAGAAGACGAAGGGGTGAAAGCCCTTCCTCCTCGGAAGACGAGGAGCCTTCTGGTGCCCAGACAGAGCAGATACAAGAGAGTAAGTCTTTCTGAATTTTTGCAATTTTTTTTTCTGCTTTTCTTGACCTCTTTTTCTTTCTGTTTATTGATGCTGATATGAAGCACTTTGTAACCTGTGCTAACTTGTCCTCAAAGAGCAAAAGATCAGGATGGAGCTCTGTGCCGTTTTCAAGGAGAGGGCCAAGCAAAGGAGAAATCAGGAGCCTGAGCAGGACCAAGAGAAGATCAGGCAAAAGCAAGAGGGAAATGAAAATCAGGAATCAGAGGAGTCAGAAAGTGAGCAGGTGGAAGAGACACCCGAGGAGGATTGGTTTGAAAGAAACAGGGAGAGGTTGGAGAAGCAGATAAAAATGTGGCAACACGAACAAAGATTACGACGAGAGAGTTTGGAGAGGAGAAGAGTGGAGAGACAGGAGAAAGAACTGCGGGAGAGGAGGGAAAGGGAAAGAGAGAAGTTACAAAAGGAAGAAGAAAAAAGAATAAAGAGGCAGGAGATGGAGAGAAAAGAAGCGGAGAGGAAAAAAAAGAGAGAGGAGAATCTGGACTGGTACGCGAGAGTGAAGATTCGGTTGATCGATTTTCACCGAGAGGGAATTGTCAGAAAGATCGAGGAAACCTACAGGAGGGAGAAGTACCTCAAACATGGTGGTAAGAAAAGTCAACTTACATATTTTCACATACAATTGCTTCTAGATGCACCGTCGCTTTTCATTGTTCCAATTAATTCACATCAGAAACACGACTCTAAAGATTGTTAAAAGTTCAGTTCTGTACTTGTTGAGGCAGTTTAATGATTTGTATTTGCTGTTAGTATATACTGATAGGAAGACTCACCTTTCATATATTGTTAGTTACAGGTGACAGTGTTCGTAAGGTGGAGCTGAAATTACAGCTGCTGGGTTGTGAAAGGAGGAATCTGATCAGGACGAAAGATTCTTTAGATAGGCAAGAGCAGAGGTACATACAAATCGGTGCGAGGAATGAAAAGATCAGGCAGGAAAACATGAAGAGACGTGCCGAGAAAAGACCCAAACAAGGCCAGACATTGTGCAGCTGTTTAAGAAACATGTTCAAGTCTCACAATCGCGTATATGTCCGTTAAAAAAAAAAAAAAAAGGGAGGGACATGTGGGGAGTGATAACTTTAGAGGTAAAGAGATGTGACAAAAATTAAGTAAACTAGCAGAAACACTATTGCAACCACATAGGAATGACAAAGCAACCACTTGATAGACAGATAGCATTGTACAACCTGATTGAACCTAATCCAACCCAGCCTGACCTCATCTGATCTCACCCCAAAATGACATCTAATACAGTATTATTGGTAATAATAATAGACTGCCGGGGGACTTTCATTGATGCACTGAGCTCCTCTCCCCCCCCACCCTCCTTCTCTTTCTCTCTCTCTCCCTCTCTCTCTCAACCCAACCGGTCAAGGCAGATGGCCGCCCACCAAGAGCCAGGGTCTGCCTTAGGTTTCTTCCCGTTAAAGGGGAGTTTTTCCTTACCGCTGTCGCCGAGTGCTTGCTCATGGAGGGAACTGTTGGGTTTCTCTTTCTGTAAATTAAAGAGCGTGGTCTAGACCTGCTCCGTCTAAAAGTGCCCTGAGATGACTTGAGTTGTGATTTGGCGCTATATAAATAAAACTGAATTGAACAACCTGATAACAGGAAGGAGAGACATGGAAGATGACAGTAGTAGCAGTAGTATCATCTACTATTTAATTTGATGTCAAATTTATATGCGATATATTGTAATATACATTATATTACAGCTAAAGCTATATTATAGTCATTATTATAGTTATATTATAGCAGGCTACCTGTTGTTCTCAAGTCTTGTAATTGAATGTAGCTTCCTGTAAAACAAACAAACAAACAAGCAAAAAACAACGGTCAAGGTCAGTAGTCTTTCTCCTCTAATGACGTGATCTGACAGAAACCTCTTTATGTCCCGTTTGAAATCCAAAAAAACAAACAATCAAAGAAAGGAAAAGTAAAGACAAAAACATTAAACTAAATGAAGAAGTGATTTTTTTTAGTAAAAATTCCCAAGCTCTAATTAAGTTAATGGAGATGGTGACCATGATGACGGGATGGGCATCAATGTGCAGCGAGCAGCTCTGGCTCCTGAAGAGACTCGACCTCCTGACCTCCAGGAGGCGCTACCTGCTGCAGCTGCTTCATCTTTTTTTGTTATGTCTTGTGATGATGGGAAAAATAAATAACATACACGAAAAAAAATGTTTAATTGCTCTGATTCATATTTATTAATATAACATTTAAGTTGAGAGGTTGTTTAATCACATGCTGCTTATGAATAAATCTGATATGTATGGTAATATGGTATGGTAACAGTTACAAGGTAATAAAAAAACTAATAAATAGTCAAATAAAATTACAAAAGTATTATCAGAATTGTATGTAATATATATTACAAGTTATATCAAATATACATTAATATCAAATTAGTATAATTACAGATTAACATATAAGCAGCATTTTGATATTGTAACTAGTTTAATCTACACTGTAAAAACACATATATTGTTTTATATTAACAGCACTTACAACTTATTATACACATAAATGATCAATATTTAAGTAAAAATTCAATAAAATACTTTTATACTCTTGACTCAAAGAGCCACAATAAGAAAAACTGTTTTTATAATAATTTTTGATGATAATAATTATCCAAAAGATACATTGCATTACATTTTACTATAAGACACCCTGATCATATTCTGGGTTGTTACATGATAAATTCACAATCAGGTAACAGGCTGTAGAGAGAAAACTGCTCCGGCAGTGATAACTTTTATTAGTATCCACTTTTATTAGTATTATCACAGTGTTGCAGTGTCACTGCTGTCTCTAAAACTATATCCCCTTGTTTCCTCTCCTCGCTTGGTTTCCTTGCATCTCTCCTGCATCCTCAGTGAGAGGGACTTAGATGCAAAGAAAAGAAGCAAATGAGGGAAACCAAAATCTTCAAACCCACATTCCCTCTGGGGATGTGCTTAACATATTCAAACTTGGAACAAATAGCACCAACATGTGGCCAGTTATAAAGCACTGGTGTAACTGCTGAACACATGGTTGAATTGCATACTAGTGGTATGTTCTCACAGTAGTCCTGCAAATATTAATAGCATTTCATCTGTAGGTGGTGCTACAGTACAAATAAAACTTTGAATGACTGGCTAAGCAATTCTCTATATATCAGATTTTTTGACAGTATGTGCAACTGTAGATCTTGAAATACTCTTGAAATATTTAGAAGTGTTTGCCCACTGGGGGGTGCTCTGACATTTGAAACATCTTGTAAATCTTTTTGCAGCCCAAGCGGTGGCTGACAGCAATCACACACAGTTATATATGTTCTATAGTTATATATTGTTTATATATCCAATGTTAGTAAGTCTAAATGACACAATTCAAGTTCAATAAATCAGAGTTCATATGGACGTATGCTTGTGCCCCTTGTGAAAATAAACATATATTTTCACAAGGGACACAGAAATGAGGCCAGCAGGTGTGATACACTTTGATATTAACATTTCTTAGACATGAGGAACAAGGATAGCACTGCACCAGCTAGCACTCCAGCAATCAGTGATGTTACCTGAAAATAACACACAGAAAACATGAATTTAGTTGCAAGAAACGTAGAATACTGAATATGAAATTTCTATTAAAATAATCCATAACACTGGAACTCACTTTTATTGTAAATCCCCCCTCACATATGAATACATGAAATACTGTATTTACTGATAGAAAGTAATTTTAACGTAACTCATAATATAATCTCACGCTTCCTTCCTCTGCTTGTAATTGTTTTTTGTATGGATAATATATATTTTTTTAATTTTAAAAACGATTGTGAGAGACAGAAATATTTTGCAGCACTCATCACTTGTAATGTGACTATAACTTCTGAGGTTTTCTGGTGATAAAACATCCTGCTACTTCCACCTTTGCCACTGACAGAAAATATTATATCCATGAACACAAGAGGTCATTGATCAGGAAAATGTAAATGTAGGTTGTTTTCAGCTAATGAACATAACATTTCAAATCTCTTTTGACTAATTCACACAGTTTTCTGACTTTTTTTCAGACCAGATCATATTACACTTCTCTCATCCAGAACTCCCTCCACAACTGTTGAAAACTCAAATAAATTAATGTAGAATTAGAGCTTTACATTAATCTACATGTTTCAGATTCAGTCATGAATTGAAAAAATGTGAAACTGTTCAGATTTCATGGCATGACTAAATTCCATTATTGAAGAAATGATCACTTTGAAGTTTAATGTGATTATAACACATTATATCAATATATTGAAGGGAAGTAATTATGACAATATGTAATTTAATTTCCTAGTTTCTTTATAATTTGGCATGTGAAATCCATATAAACCATCCAGAGGCATATTCCAAATTGTGGAACCACATACATACCTGAGTAGACACAGGTTCGCCGTAACGGCACCAGGTGACGAGGTGCTCACAGTTTGTCCAAATGAGATTGTACTTCACATCCATACCCACCATCGAAAAGGCTATGTTCACAATTTCCTCCTTTGACCTGGTTGTCCTCTTGCTGTCATGTAGGTTATTTATCCTCCATTCATTTCCATTGATCACTTCTTCAAGTTCCATACTTTTGTATTCATCATCATTATTTTGTGTTTTGCCCAGAGTCACAAGGCTTTAAGATCACAACAATGTGATTGGTCAGTTGCAATGATGGTCCTAGAACAACATTAATTAAGATGTCATAGGATCAACACAGCGATGTCAGATTGTGCGTATATGTACTGAAACAGCATTAAAGTCCTGATCTGCTGCACTACATACAGGACAAAGGTGAGGGGGTGTTTCCAGTAAATTATTTTGATTTGATTTGATTTATTTATATATACGTACATAAAACATTACAAATACAGTATATATCTTTTTATAAAGTGGATGCATGGGGCTTATGTTAAAACCTGACCACAACTTAGAGATTTAAAATCATAAAAAGAGAGAAGAAAGAGCAAATTAAAACTAGAAAATTCCTGCAGCAGAAATTTTGAGAGTGACCCGGGCCAGTGCCGGTGGGTCATGTGTGAGGAGCCCCAGCAGCTGATGGGGAACACTTATCAGGGAGGAGCTGATGGTATTTGTGTCATTGATGCTCTGTTATGATTTCAGGCAGCGGTATGGCCGTTAATTATTAGTGCTGATCAATAATTACACTTAGTGTGTTTGAAACATGGAAATATATATAAACATATATATAATTCTATTAATACTATATATTACATTGACTTTTAAGTCATGATGTGGAGTCACAACATGTACATAATAAATATAATTCACGGGTTTTCTACATCATCAGGAGCACATCTGTACATTATGAATACATGAACACACCTTAGACAAACAGTTGTTTTTCATGTGTTTATTTATATGACAATCTGCCCTTTCACCCTCAAATGTAATTAGAGAAACCGCCCCATAAAAACCTTTTACATGGACAAAATGAAAGAAACTTTAGGAGGAGCAGAAGTGGGATGTCTCTTATGGGACAGACAGAGACGGACAGAGGGGAAATTTCTCATAGCGGACTTTTACTTGTAAGAAAATGGTCTAAAAACTTCTTCAACCAACAGCATTACGTTACTACACTAACAGTATTTACAGCACAAAGGTCAGTTTTAATCTGTGATATCATCTACCTGTTTGGCCAGTGAGCCTCACTGCCGTTCAAATACACCAGACTCCTTTGACAGAAAGACTAAATTTATTTAGCAGAGCACAGATCTACCACAGTCTCTTTTTTAGCGTTAATGTGAGGTACTTTGCTTCACGAAGGGATCTGATAACTTCTTCAACCGCTGAAACTCACCCAGTCACACACACAGACTAAGCAGCTAGCTGCGCTACAGCAGCACCTCCCGTTACCTTACCATCTTAAATGTGTGTTTTTTTCAAAGGAGTCTGGCGCTGCTATATAGCGCGGCTGTTTTCGGTTAACGTAAACAAAACGGACCTTACTTTTCAACAGAGACGGTCTATCTCGATACAAATCATAGTAATGATGTCCTCAAAGACTTTTCACATCACTCTGAACGTGACAGAAGCAAACACAGCACTTTAATGGACGTTGACAGCACACTGAGTCACAGTTTAGCTAACGTTATATGTATAGTGTTCTTGCTCAGCACCGACTGCATACTTTTTGTACATATTAATAATTTAGTCCCAATAATATGAGAGAATAATGTCTAGATTCAAGAATAAGTTAGGCTAATGCTACTAAGATAACGAAGTTGAAGAGAAAAACATTCACTTACCTCAATCAGATGACTGATGACTTTATGGTTGGTGCAGCTCCCTCTGATTCAGGCAGATTAGCTAGCGCACTTAGCTCCGTGCACATAGCTTCGCACACACCGGGACACGCACACGCACGCCCACACGCAACCCCACAGATATACACAGAGATTTACTCTGCTCCCCATGGCAACCGGTGCATGTTTGCGTGCTCGTACGCGTGCGTGTTGGTGTGTAAATTTGTCAAAGTAGCTAAAAATGTTAGCTCCGTGAGCCTGTCAAAAAAGGATTTACAGTTCCTTCACAAAAATGCCTATCAGAAATCTGAGCAGACCAGGACCACCACAAGATCTCAGCTCTTCTCCTGAAATCTCCTCCTTAATTAATATGGGAGTCTATGGGACAGTTGGCCGGTAAACCCTTCACAAAAGGGCTGACAGTTCAAATTCTGTTTGTGTGTGAGCTACGGTTGGTGCTTTAAATGACAGAGCACAAGTGTGCCTACTACTGAAAAAATTATTATACAAAAAATTATTTGTGTAGACCAAAATATGTGGCTGAAAGGACGATTTATCCAGAAATTTTTCAGAAAAATTTAAATAGCTTCTTCCACTCTAAGCGATGACATCACGCACTCTAGCACTGAACATTATTCGAAATCACTCCATTATTCGAAATCACTCCATATTATTCGAAATCACTCCATAAATTTCCATTGTTACGCAGATGATGCCCAAATATATTTGGGTATCATCTGCAGTCCGAGGATATGCTGTATTGTTCTTTGGGTATCCTCCCAAAATATTTGTATCTTTGGGCAGCTCCAAAACACGTGGTGGTGGTTTGCTTCATCATTTCCACAATTTCTCCAGCATGTACGAGCAGATGATACAAGATATGTTTTCATTTTAGGGTTAACAAAAAAGCGGACAAGGTTTTTTTTTACAACAAAATTCACGCCAATACATGGAAGAAGAAGTAGAAAATGCTGAACTTCTGCTTCTTTCATTGTGGCCATTGTGCATCAACATTATTTGGAAAGTAAGACAACAATATTTTCCAAATGTTTGACAACACCCCATCATTTTGCTGTCATTTGTTCCAACATCTGTCAGTTTCACCATGCTACTGTAGTAGTTGTATGTAACCGTGCCCCCAATGCTCTCAACAGCTCACTACTATAACTAGTGTGCCTATCGTTGGTTGCAGTAAATGTGAGAAATCTGGTGTGGGCCCTAGCACTGCCTGGATGGGTGTTTGTTTTTGCATCATACTCATCTGAGTCATTGAGAGTGGCTCCTTTCATGGCCTGCTGCTCTCTTTCCGGCGTTCAGCAGTCACTTGGTTCATGTTGGCCTGGCAGGGGCTGGCCACTGCTTCATCTGTCCAGCATTGCAACTAAGTAAAGTCCTTTGCGCCTGGGCTCGTACCACTTGTGTGAGAAGACCTCTTCATACACCTGATCTCCTGGCACCAGCGGTTGCACCGGATCTTGGTCCCGGTTTGCCTCTCAGGCTTTGTCCTGCAAATATATAGTAATAGCTGCATGCAATAGCATCAAAGTTTAGTAGAAGCAGTCACATCGTTTATTCAGCTTCATTTTTCAGGTTCCGTCGATTCTCTCAATCATTCCTCGACCTTGTGGATAATAGACAGCTTCTAATCTCTGTTTACTTGTATTAATTTTTCCTTTATCATCTCCCCCCTGACACAGTGATCTACACTGTGTCAATGAAACTAGTTTTAGAAGCTCTGGGTACTTAGTCCCAATCAAGGCTTTTAGCACAATACTCATTGTTATTGGCTGCTTTTAAACTAAATTTTAAAAAGTCTCCTATGGTCACTTGGAAAAGGAGGGGGAAAAATTAATTTCTCTGCTTAGTGCGAGCATGAAAGGAGGGGGGGGCTATTTTTAAATTCCGTGTCTTCATCCTGTCTGGGACAGCTGCCAACCTATGAATCAACTTCCACTACAATGTTCACGCCTTACTCCCTCCCCCGTCTTTCTCACCAATCACAAAGGAGGAGCATGGAGGTGTGTCTCTTTGGTCCGTCACACCTCCCTTTTCCCTTAACTCGCTAACTTCTCTTTAACTCTTGCAATTCTGGCTTCTCAATTTTAACTGTGCAACAACAACCAACAATCAGTCACCTGATCACTTTTCTCTTCAACCCTACAAGACTTCTCTTGTACTTACGTACTTACTTCTAACTTTGCAATTTAAACATACATTTCTACAAGTTCTTTAAAATAAACACACATTGCAGATTTACTGGATAAAACAGTTTACATAAACAAAGTGTTACATTTATGGGATAAAGCAAATCAGTCAATTTCCCTCTAAGTCATTTATATTCAACAGAACCCAACAAACTGTTTGCAATACACAATAAGCACTTTTTCATCATTTTTTCACACGACACTCTCCCATCATCCACTCACAGCTCCTTCTCATGCACACTCACTCCACTTGCTATCACAATAGTCTTACACACACACACACACACACACAGTCAGTCAGGAAATGTTTTTATATTAACATTTTGTTTTTCTTCCGCTTTATGTCCTTATTCTCAGGATTTTTAAATCCCTCTAGGTTGTACAGGAGATTTATGGGACTTTATATCATCTTCAATCAGATAATTTACTGGGAGTTGGAGATGACTGGCTGATCAGACCAATCTCTCCAGCTTTGACCTCAACCTTTCTCCTGTATGAACTTTTTGTGAGTTAAAATTAAGGAGGTCTAAAAATTCACGCTTAGCTAGGTTGCCCCATCTAGGGCTGAGGATCAGACTGATTCAGAGGAATCACACTATAAACACAGCGCTTCACAAAACACTTTTTCCACAGCTGGAGCAGCAACCCTGCTCTGTTGGCCCTGCCAGATATGTTCAATCAGCCAAACTGACACGTCTACGTTGAACCACACTTCTCAATGCACCTTCCATGCTTCTCATAAATACATAAACACAATACAACACAATAACACAGCTTTAGACACAATTGCTGGCAGCACCTCCACATGTGCAGGTTTTTCACCTGTGACCTGTGTCTCACCTCTAGTCCCCTCTCTCTCTTCTCCCAACAATGTTCAGACAGGTTTTTTTTTTTTTACTCCAATAGCCTCAAATCAAGGGTAGTAAGTTATCTCTTAAATCAACAGTTCGTTTCGAGTGCATCCATAACAACTGAGACTTCAGCTGTCACCCCCCACATCGAGAGTTCTGACTTGTAGGTTTGAATTCAACCTAACTGATGCTGCAGCTTTTTCAGTGAGCCCGATGCAGGACGTGCCAGCGTCTCTCCCACTCCAGGACACAAATCTCAAGCCCCACATTGGCCGCCAGTTATGTTGTGGAGGAAAGAGGAGCGAACCGGGAAAGATGTAGACACAGGTGTCAGATGGGGAAGATCTCTTATTTCTACACACACAGTTTCAGCAACGTAGACACAGAGAATTCCAACTTCATAGAACGTGACATGCCTTTTTATACCCAAACCAGGCTATATGTGTGTATTGCATGATATCGTGTGTCAGCAAAGTTTCCTGTTTTTCCCAATTCTTGGCACACACACCTTCTAAGGAAAGGTGGGACATCATGACCAAAAATCCCAAGAGTCACCTAAAGGAAAAACAATGCTGTAGGCATTAGGTTATACACAACTACAGCCCACCCTTTCCACCCAAAAGCAATATAAATACGGTCCAACACAGAGAAGTAACAGAAGTAAACCGATACACCACTTTCACTGAACAACAACACTGCCAAACCCTCAGAATGACTATGGAGCACTTTTTCAGGATTCCCTTTTGGATTGTTGCTCTCTCTGGTTGTCTTCAAGCAATATATAAAACAACTACTGCTGCTCCTGTTAAATACAGTGACTTCAATTTCCAACAGCTAAGGGACGATCTCAACTGCGTAAGTAATTTAAAGCTGAATATTGTTTCTCTGTTTATTGTGCTTAGTGCTTTCTGACAGTTTTTAATACAGTTCAATGTTTTCTTCTGTCCAAACAGGAAGATCTAACACTCTATTCTCCTCATCTTGACTACGTGAAGGTAAGGGTTCGTTTTCTTATCTCAAGGTTAGACTAAAGCAGTATTCCTAGACTATAGAGAAAGAATATTTGAGATAATAGTTAACACAGAGAAAAGGTTTTATTTTACAGTCCTTTAAACTATAATAATGCATTACCAGAAATTTCAGTGAGTCGCAGGTAATAATGAAATATGGTATATATATGTATATATACACTATCACAAACTAAATATTATGATGACGACAGGCTGATAAGTTTGTGAATATAAAGTCGGAACAGAAGAAAGTCATGTTGGGTACTCCCCAGTATCAAAGACGCTCAGAGCTTCAGGTTTAGCTGAGTTTTTCTAGACCACATTTAAAAAAGGTTCTCTAGTACAGGAAATAGGCTGTGACAGCTTCTTTATGCTCACTTCTCAGCATGCAGTCTGCCTCAGTCACAGCAGTAAAATGAAGCTAAAACATCTTTCTCTTTCAGGAGGAGTGCCTTTATAACGCACTGAACTGCACTTTTATAGAATTTAACGAAACAGTCAGACAAGAATGCACAGGCGATGACACATACCTAAATAACGCAGTTGAAGCCTTGAGTAGGATGATCGGGAGCCACGTAAGTATTTCTTTACTCTGTGTTGCCAAATTATGTGCCAATGATTAAAAAAAGTGTGATTAACACAACATAAAATTTACTCAAATGGACTTAACTGACTTATCGTCTTCTCCCTAGACACTGAACAACTCCACTGAATGCGCCTGTGACAAATTGCGTCGAGATACTCCTTACCGGGAATTTTTGAACGACTTGGAGTCTTTAATTAAAAAAGTTAACCAAGCAGCCTCGGACCAATAAGACTTTGGCAACCTTCATGCTGCAGCTTCAACCTTTGTGCCATAGTTTCCCCATCAGGAAATCTATGACAAGTGCAGTGTTGGAATGGATAACTAAAATTCTCCTGGTAGGAGATGGAGAAGGAGATAACCAATTATTGATTCTTGATTATTGATTCATACTAACTTTTCAAGAATGTATCTATATATGTATATGCAAGTGTTTTATGTAATCAAGTACCAACATATACAGATGTTTTTATTAACACTGCTTTAAAACATTTGCATTTATAACCATGTCAGTACCAGTACAAGTACTGTTGACCTGTAGTCTATATATTTTTGTAATTCCTAGGGAAACTGACGTGAATTATATGTAAAAGTTCTCAGCACATGCCCAATAAACGAGAATGTATTTGATGTAAGCTCTATTTATATATTTATTGTTTATTTATGCTGTATTTTGGTGCTCTAAACCTGGGGATATAACTTAACAAATGTGGTCTTAAAGAATTCTCAGTATTGCCAATATTATCATGTATGAATAATGAAAAACAGGCTGACAGTAGAATGTTTTGAAGGCATGTCCTCAGAAGATTACAAATATATTTGTCCAAAAAACTGTGTGGGAAAGGAAAAGGTGTGTGGACTCTGTAGGAGGCTGAATTTCCTCAGCGTTAAGGGCAAATTAAGTAGTCAAGCTGTCCACAAGTAGTATGGAAAATCAAGTCATGGTGAAGTCACTGTCAAGTTATTTTAGGAACATTTACAAATTCTGTACAGTCCCATGGTGCTTAGTTATATTTACAGAAAAGTAGATCCACTTAACTCTTTACTAAGTAGGCAGGTTGGCCATTTAGCCAAGACATCTTTGTAACATTAGTCAAACCTAATAGTGGTCAGGTCCTCTCCCTCAAACACTACTTTTAAATCTCATTTTAAGATCCATGCTTTTGTGTCTCCATTATTATTAGCATGACTACATGATTGTTTTTATTTTGTCTTGTTACACAAATGTTCCCCTTTCATTTCCATTTAAGTAATTTCAATGTATTTGAAATGCCACATTAGCTAATAGCAGGCCCTGATTACACTGAAGAAGAGATAGAGACGGTAGCAGAGTACAGGAAGAGATGGAAACAGATGATCCACTGTGGTGGTCCCTGACAGGAACAGCCGAAAGAAGAATTATACTGAAACCACAGATTCTTGGCACACACCTTCTAAGGAAAGGTGGGACATCATGACCAAAAATCCCAAGAGTCACCTAAAGGAAAAACAATGCTGTAGGCATTAGGTTATACACAACTACAGCCCACCCTTTCCACCCAAAAGCAATATAAATACAGTCCAACACAGAGAAGTAACAGAAGTAAACCGATACACCACTTTCACTGAACAACAACACTGCCAAACCCTCAGAATGACTATGGAGCACTTTTTCAGGATTCCCTTTTGGATTGTTGCTCTCTCTGGTTGTCTTCAAGCAATATATAAAACTACTGCTGCTCCTGTTAAATACAGTGACTTCCATTTCAAAGACCTAAGGGACGATCTCAACTGCGTAAGTAATTTAAAGCTGAATATTGTTTCTCTGTTTATTGTGCTTAGTGCTTTCTGACAGTTTTTAATACAGTTCAATGTTTTCTTCTGTCCAAACAGGAAGATCTAACATTCTATTCTCCTCATCCTGACTACGTGAAGGTAAGGGTTCATTTTCTTATCTCAAGGTTAGACTAATGCAGTATTCCTAGACTATAGAGAAAGAATATTTGAGATAATAGTTAACACAGAGAAAAAGTTTTATTTTACAGTCCTTTAAACTATAATAATGCATTACCAGAAATTCCAGTGAGTCGCAGGTAATAATGAAATATGGTATATATATGTATATATACACTATCACAAACCAAATATTATGATGACGACAGGCTGATAAGTTTGTGAATATAAAGTAAGAACAGAAGAAAGTCATGTTGGGTACTCCCCAGTATCAAAGACGCTCAGAGCTTCAGGTTTAGGTGAGTTTTTCTAAACCACATTTAAAAAAGGTTCTCTAGTACAGGAAATAGGCTTGGCAGGTGTTGGTACTGGTCACATCTGTGACAGCTTCTTTATGCTCACTTCTCAGCATGCAGTCTGCCTTAGTCACAGCAGTAAAATGAAGCTAAAACATCTTTCTCTTTCAGGAGGAGTGCCTTTATAACGCACTGAACTGCATTTTGATAGAATTTAATGGAACAGTCAGACAAGAATGCACAGGCGATCACACATACCTAAATATGATAATTGAAGTCTTGAGTAGGATGATCGGGAGCCACGTAAGTATTTCTTTACTCTGTGTTGCCAAATTATGTACCAATGATTAAAAAAATGTGATTAACACAACATAAAATTTACTCAAATGGACTTAACGGACTTATTGTCTTCTAGACACTGAACAACTCCCTTAACTGCACCTGTGGGAATTTGTGTCGAGATACTCCTTACCGGAAATTTGTGAACGACGTGGAGTCTTTAATTAACAGAGTTAATCAAGTAGCCTTGGTCCAATAAGACTTTGGCAACCTTCATGCTGCAGCTTCAACCTTTGTGCCATAGTTTCCCCATCAGGAAATCTATGACAAGTGCAGTGTTGGAATGGATAACTAAAATTCTCCTGGTAGGAGATGGAGAAGGAGATAACCAATTATTGATTCTTGATTATGGATTCATACTAACTTTTCAAGAATGTATCTATATACATTCACATATACAGTGTTTTATGTAATCAAGTACCAACATATACAGATGTTTTTATTAACACTGCTTTAAAACATTTGCATTTATAACCATGTCAGTACCAGTCCAAGTAATGTTGACCTGTAGTCTATATATTTTTGTAATTCCTAGGGAAACTGACGTGAATTTTATGTAAAAGTTCTCAGCACATGCCCAATAAACGAGAATGTATTTGATGTAAGCTCTATTTATATATTTATTGTTTATTTATGCTGTATTTTGGTGCTCTAAACCTGAGGATATAACTTAACAAATGTGGTCTTAAAGAATTCTCAGTATTGCCAATATTATCATGTATGAATAATGAAAAACAGGCTGACAGTAGAATGTTTTGAAGGCATGTCCTCAGAAGATTACAAATATATTTGTCCAAAAAACTGTGTGGGAAAGGAAAAGGTGTGTGGACTCTGTAGGAGGCTGAATTTCCTCAGCGTTAAGGGCAAATTAAGTAGTCAAGCTGTCCACAAGTAGTATGGAAAATCAAGTCATGGTGAAGTCACTGTCAAGTTATTTTAGGAACATTTACAAATTCTGTTCAGTCCCATGGTGCTTAGTTATATTTACAGAAAAGTAGATCCACTTAACTCTTTACTAAGTTGGCAGGTTGGCCATTTAGCCAAGACATCTTTGTAACATTAGTCAAACCTATAGTGGTCAGGTCCTCTCCCTCAAACACTACTTTTAAATCTCATTTTAAGATCCATGCTTTTGTGTCTCCATTATTATTAGCATGACTACATGATTGTTTTTATTTTGTCTTGTTACACAAATGTTCCCCTTTCATTTCCATTTAAGTAATTCCAATGTATTTGAAATGCCACATTAGCTAATAGCAGGCCCTGATTACACTGAAGAAGAGATAGAGACGGTAGCAGAGTACAGGAAGAGATGGAAACAGATGATCCACTGTGGTGGCCCCTGACAGGAACAGCCGAAAGAAAAATTATATTGAAACCACAGATGTGCAAAGTATAAGTGAAGATTTTATGATTATGAGGAGAATTATTTTGATCAGATTTCTAAGGATCACTTTTCTCTTCAACCCTACAAAGCTTCTCTTGAACTTACTTCTAACTTTGCAATTTAAACATACATTTCTACAAGTTCTTCAAAATAAACGCACATTGCAGATTTACTGGATAAAACAGTTTACATAAACAAAGCGTTACATTTATGGGATAAAACAAATCAGTCAATTTCCCTCTAAGTCATTTATATTCAACGGAACCCAACAAACTGTATGCAATACACAATATGCACTTTTTCATCATTTTTTCACACGACACTCTCCCATCATCCACTCACAGCTCCTTCTCATGCACACTCACTCCACTCGCTATCACAATAGTCTTACACACACACACAGTCAGTCAGGAAATGTTTTTATATTAACATTTTGTTTTTCTTCCGCTTTATGTCCTTATTCTCAGGATTTTTAAATCCCTCTAGGTTGTACAGGAGATTTATGGGACTTTATATCATCTTCAATCAGATAATTTACTGGGAGTTGGAGATGACTGGCTGATCAGACCAATCTCTCCAGCTTTGATCTCAACCTTTTCTCCTGTATGAACTTTTTGTGAGTTAAAATTAAGGAGGTCTAAAAATTCACTCTTAGCTAGGTCGCCCCATCTAGGGCTGAGGATCAGACTGATTCAGAGGAATCACACTATAAACACAGCGCTTTACAAAACACTTTTTCCACAGCTGGAGCAGCAACCCTGCTCTGTTGGCCCTGCCAGATATGTTCAATCAGCCAAACTGACACGTCTACGTTGAACCACACTTCTCAATGCACCTTCCGTGCTTCTCATAAATACATAAACACAATAACACAGCTTTAGACACAATTGCTGGCAGCACCTCCACATGTGCAGGTTTTTCACCTGTGACCTGTGTCTCACCTCCAGTCCCCTCTCTCTCTTCTCCCAACAATGTTCAGACAGGTTTTTTTTTTACCCCAATAGCCTCAAATCAAGGGTAGTAAGTTATCTCTTAAATCAACAGTTCGTTTCGAGTGCATCCATAACAACTGAGACTTCAGCTGTCACCCCCCACATGGAGAGCTCTGACTTGTAGGTTTGAATTCAACCTAACTGATGCTGCAGCTTTTTCAGTGAGCCCGATGCAGGACGTGCCAGCGTCTCTCCCACTCCAGGACACAAATCTCAAGCCCCACATTGGGCGCCAGTTATGTTGTGGAGGAAAGAGGAGCGAACCGGGAAAGATGTAGACACAGGTGTCAGATGGGGAAGATCTCTTATTTCTACACACACAGTTTCAGCAACGTAGATATAGAGAATTCCAACTTCATAGAACATGATATGCCTTTTTATACCCAAACCAGGCTACATGTGTGTATTGCATGATATCGGGTGTCAGCAAAGTTTCCTGTTTTTCCCAATTCTTGGCACACACACCTTCTAAGGAAAGGTGGGACATCATGACCAAAAATCCCAAGAGTCACCTAAAGGAAAAACAATGCTGTAGGCATTAGGTTATACACAACTACAGCCCACCCTTTCCACCCAAAAGCAATATAAATACAGTCCAACACAAAGAAGTAACAGAAGTAAACCGATACACCACTTTCACTGAACAACAACACTGCCAAACCCTCAGAATGACTATGGAGCACTTTATCAGGATTCCCTTTTGGATTGTTGCTCTCTCTGGTTGTCTTCAAGCAATATATAAAACAACTACTGCTGCTCCTGTTACATACAGTGACTTCCATTTCAAAGAGCTAAGGGACGATCTCAACTGCGTAAGTAATTTAAAGCTGAATATTGTTTCTCTGTTTATTGTGCTTAGTGCTTTCTGACAGTTTTTTTTTTTACAGTTCAATGTTTTCTTCTGTCCAAACAGGGAGATGTAACATTCTATTCTCCTCATCCTGCCTACGTGAAGGTAAGGGTTCATTTTCTTATCTCAAGGTTAGACTAAAGCAGTATTCCTAGACTATAGAGAAAGAATATTTGAGATAATAGTTAACACAGAGAAAAGGTTTTATTTTACAGTCCTTTAAACTATAATAATGCATTACCAGAAATTTCAGTGAGTCGCAGGTAATAATGAAATATGGTATATATATGTATATATACACTATCACAAACCAAATATTATGATGACGACAGGCGGATAAGTTTGTGAATATAAAGTCAGAACAGAAGAAAGTCATGTTGGGTACTCCCCAGTATCAAAGACGCTCAGAGCTTCAGGTTTAGCTGAGTTTTTCTAAACCACATTTAAAAAAGGTTCTCTAGTTCAGGAAATAGGCTTGGCAGGTGTTGGTACTGGTCACAGCTGTGACAGCTTCTTTATGCTCACTTCTCAGCATGCAGTCTGCCTCAGTCACAGCAGTAAAATGAAGCTAAAACATCTTTCTCTTTCAGGATGAGTGCCTTTATAACGCACTGAACTGCATTTTGATGGAATTTGACGGAACAGTCAGAGAAGAATGCACAGGCGATGACATACACATAAATAACATGGTTGAAGCCTTGACTAGGATGATCGGGAACCATGTAAGTATTTCTTTACTCTGTGATGCCAAATTATGTGCCAATGATTAAAAAAATGTGATTAACACAACATAAAATTTACTCAAATGGACTTAACTGACTTATCGTCTTCTCCCTAGACACCAAACAACTCCACTGAATGCGCCTGTGAGAATTTGCGTCGAGATACTCCTTACCGGGAATTTGTGAACGACTTGGAGTCTTTAATTGGAAAAAAAATCCAACTGGTCCAATAAGACTTTGGCAACCTTCATGCTGCAGCTTCAACCTTTGTGCCATAGTTTCCCCATCAGGAAATCTATGACAAGTGCAGTGTTGGAATGGATAACTAAAATTCTCCTGGTAGGAGATGGAGAAGGAGATAACCAATTATTGATTCTTGATTATTGATTCATACTAACTTTTCAAGAATTTATCTATATCTATATATATATATACAGATGTTTTTATTAACACTGCTTTAAAACATTTGCATTTATAACCATGTCAGTACCAGTACAAGTACTGTTGACCTGTAGTCTATATATTTTTGTAATTCCTAGGGAAACTGACGTGAATTTTATGTAAAAGTTCTCAGCACATGCCCAATAAACGAGAATGTATTCGATGTAAGCTCTATTTATATATTTATTGTTTATTTATGCTGTATTTTGGTGCTCTAAACCTGAGGATATAACTTAACAAATGTGGTCTTAAAGAATTCTCAGTATTGCCAATATTATCATGTATGAATAATGAAAAACAGGCTGACAGTAGAATGTTTTGAAGGCATGTCCTCAGAAGATTACAAATATATTTGTCCAAAAAACTGTGTGGGAAAGGAAAAGGTGTGTGGACTCTGTAGGAGGCTGAATTTCCTCAGCGTTAAGGGCAAATTAAGTAGTCAAGCTGTCCACAAGTAGTATGGAAAATCAAGTCATGGTGAAGTCACTGTCAAGTCATTTTAGGAACACTTGCAAATTCTGTACAGTCCCATGGTGCTTAGTTATATTTACAGAAAAGTAGATCCACTTAACTCTTTACTAAGTTGGCAGGTTGGCCATTTAGCCAAGACATCTTTGTAACATTAGTCAAACCTAATAGTGGTCAGGTCCTTTCCCTCAAACACTACTTTTAAATCTCATTTTAAGATCCATGCTTTTGTGTCTCCATTATTATTAGCATGACTACATGATTGTTTTTATTTTGTCTTGTTACACAAATGTTCCCCTTTCATTTCCATTTAAGTAATTTCAATGTATTTGAAATGCCACATTAGCTAATAGCAAGCCCTGATTACACTGAAGAAGAGATAGAGATGGTAGCAGAGTACAGGAAGAGATGGAAACAGATGATCCACTGTGGTGGCCCCTGACAGGAACAGCCGAAAGAAGAATTATACTGAAACCACAGATGTGCAAAGTATAAGTGAAGATTTTATGATTATGAGGAGAATTATTTTGATCAGATTTCTAAGAAGCTGCATTGATTCCAGCAGTATGTTTGTGACTTCTGTGTTCAAGTTTGAGTAATGACACTTATAAGGGGGCAAACTAACCACTTGGGTTCTAAGGGTTAATGTGGATGTAACAGAAAACTGCTAAAATGCAAAACAAGCTTATATCTGAACGACAAAGTGTTGATTTCTCCACTGCGCTTGGATTTTTTTGTGTAGCAACAACCATGGCAACCACCCTGTCAAGACCATCCAATCAATAGAAGGCTCGGGCACATGTGTGTAAATTAACATTAATGTAAAATCAATTAAGTATGCTTTCAAATTTATATACGACGCTCTTGAATAAAGATAGGGAAAAAGTTCCATAAATAAGAAAGTAGTAGAAGACAATGTAGTTCCCAGTTTTAGGTGATCTTCATACATTCTGGATGAGCGATCAGTGTACATTTGTGAGGCATGCACGGCTAACTGTGCTGCAAAAAAAAAAAGCTGTATATGTATATATTAAAGTAAAAAAAAAATGTTTTGTGTATTTTATTTAATTTCCTTGTTTCTTTATGATTATATACTTTAAATCTATGGAGCTTTTTCTCTATCTTTATTCAAGAGCGTGGTATATAATTTTGAGAGCATGCCTTAAAGGTAAACTTAGGTATTTTTTAACCTCGATCATTTTGTGTAAATGACTAAAGGGGGCAAAAAATAATCCAACATTGCAATAGTGTCCCATCAATGACACATGACACATGTTGTCCCTTTGCAATTATTTAGTTATAAGTTGTTGTTGTTTTTTTTTTTAAAATTGAATATAAGCCTAAAGTGCCATGTTGAAACACGCATAATACTTCATCTGAGCCTACTAATTCTTTATTTGGATCCCTGTTATCCTCTACAAAGTGGTCAAAGACATTCAAACAATTGCAAGGCATGGCAACAAAACAAACATCAATTTAAAATCACATTGATCAACAAAACAAGAAAAAGCTAAACAAGCCAAATATTATAGAGATCAGAAAATAAGTGAAATCACTCTGAAAAGGTAGACAATATGAACTTACAATAAGATAAAAACAGGATTGTCCTTACAACTGAATCATTAAGAAAAAGCACCTGTCTGTCTATCTACATCTCCACTGATAAGCTCATACATGGTGATATGTAGACCATAAAACAGAGATCCAACCAGAGAGACTGCAGACTAAACAGAAAGATAATGATGATAATTGATAATAAGATCATACAACACACTGTTTTCATATTGGGAGATTCAACCTGTTTCAGGTATTATCGTTAAAAACTCATCTCTGTATGTATAAAATGTCTCTATATATGTAAACACACTATATATATATATAGTGTGTTTACTTTTAAAAAAGGGCTGTAATGCTGATGTAATAGAGTTCTATGACAGAGCTGAGGTCACAAAGGAAGAGTTCTAAATTATTCCTGTACATGCAAGTTCACAGAATCTCTGCATTCATTCCCAAACCGACCATTAGAGAGGTAAGACCACTTTTCTTTAGCAGAGATAAAACAGCTTTTAACTCTAACAGGTACTTTTTTAACAACTATTTCTGTTTATATTATGTTGAGAAATGAGGAATTAAAATTTCACCGCATTATTCTATCAACGGAAATGACTTTTCTCATTAGTTACACTTCAAGTAACATTTCAGTGAGATGTGCATCTTTTGCTGTGACCAGGACATACTGCTCCACTCTTTAAATTAAACATTTATTTTTTTAATTAATTTATTAATTAATTTGTAGATTTTCTTGTTGAAAAAAAAATTAGACACAAAATGGACTGCATTTGTAGTTTTTCTTTGCACTTGAGGAAAATTCACTTTCCAGTCCATAAACTTTGACCCTCTGCTGTTTTTTTTTTTTTTTCCCACAAATGCCTGTGAATTAAATGATATTTAACAGATATTTTCTAAATTATGTTTTGTTTTTTAACTTTCTAAATGCAGTTTGCTGATCAGTGTCTTGTCACATTACAACAGAACAGAACAGGCTCATCTTGAATTTATTGTCAAAAACAACTTCATTACATTGACTCTATGATTTCTTTTGTTATTTTCAATGTTTTTATAATTATTAGATATTATTGTGGTGATAATTGTTATTGTATATATTTGGTAGCGGTGGATGTTCAGTATCATTTATATCATTGATGATTTGCTGTATCGTTGAAAGCACTAAGGGCAGCAATACCTATAAATAATATAATGATTTTGGGTGTGTAATATGTCTGATACTGGCACATCTTGGAATATCTGGTTTAAATATGATGCTACATTATGGTTATTAGTCTTTTTTTTCAGAGTTTGTGGCTGATATTTTTTGGTAGATGTGCTTTCATTCTAAATTTAAATAACTTTTGAAATAAATTTCAGAGAGTCAGCTAAGTAAGTAACAATATGCTGAATGTGTTGCTTTGAAAATGATCTGTTTATCATTGAAATAATCTCTCTTTGTGTCTGTGTCTGCATTTCAACAGCATCGATATACAGACGAGTCACCATGAAAAGATTCTTTTTTGCGAGCCGTCAGTCTCTAGGAGGATCCAAATTTAATTTGACCTGGAAGTCCAAAAAAAAGGATGACAGCCCTTTATCTCCTGGAGATTTTGACTGCCCCATGTCATCTCGGGACAGCCGCCCATTTTCCAACTGGTGGGAGGAGAGGCGGAGGAGTGAGAGTCCTTCGTCCTCTGAAGATGAGGAGCCTTCCGGTGCACAGACACAGCATGGACAAAGGGGTGAGAGCTCTTTGTTCTCCAAAGTCAACAAGCCTTTGGGTGCCCAGACGGAGTGTGGACGAAGGGGTTTCTCCCGCAAAAACAAGGAACCATTCAAGGAGCCATTCAAGGAGCGTGGACGAAGGGCTCTCACCCCTTCATCCTCCGAAGATGAGGAGACTAGCTGTTCCTCCTCCGAAGATGAGGAGCCTACAGGCGCCATAAAGGAGTGGGGACATAGGGGTAAGTCTTTGAGTGTTTTGGTGACTGGTTGCGTTATACTTTCTGTGTATTTTTTGATTGTTTTTTTTTTTTAAATTTTGTAACCTGTGATAAAAAAAACGTGCTATATAAATAAAGTTTTACTTACTAACCTTCCTACTTTTGTCCTTTGAAGACGAGGAGCCTTCTGGTGCCATGAAGGAAAGAAGACGAAGGGGTGAGAGCCCTTCGTCCTCCAAAACCAAGGAGCCATCCAAGGAGCACGAAGATGAGGAGACTAGCTGTTCCTCCTCCGAAGATGAGGAGCCTACCGGTGCTATAAATAAGTGGGGACGCCCTTCCTCCTCCAGAAACAAGGAGCCAAACAAGGAACGTGGACGAAGGGCCCCCACCCCTTCGTCCTCTGAAGACGAGGAGCCTAGCTCCTCCTCCTCCGAAGACGAGGAGTCTAGCTCTTCCTCCTCCGAAGATGAGGAGCCTACCGGCACCATAAATAAGTGGGGACGCAGGGGTAAGTCTTTGAGTGTTTTGGGTGGTGACTGGTTGCGTTGTACCTTCTAGGTATTTTTTATATTGTTTTTATTTTCTTTTCTTTTGTAACCTGTGTTAAAAATGTGCTATATAAATAAAGTTTTACTCACTTACCTTCCTACTTTTGTCCTTTGAAGACAAGGAGCCTTTCCATGCCATGAAGGAAAGAAGACGAAGGGGTGAAAGCCCTTCCTCCTCGGAAGACGAGGAGCCTTCTGGTGCCCAGACAGAGCAGATACAAGAGAGTAAGTCTTTCTGAATTTTTGCAATTTTTTTTTCTGCTTTTCTTGACCTCTTTTTCTTTGTTTATTGATGTTGATATGAAGCACTTTGTAACCTGTGTTAACTTTTGTCCTCAAAGAGCAAAAGATCAGGATGGAGCTCTACGCCGTTTTCAAGGAGAGGGCCAAGCAAAGGCAGGAAAAAAGAAATCAGGAGCCTGAGCAGGACCAAGAGAAGATCAGGCAAAAGCAAGAGGGAAATGAAAATCAGGAAACAGAGGAGTCAGAAAGTGAGCAGGTGGAAGAGACACCCGAGGAGGATTGGTTTGAAAGAAACAGGGAGAGGTTGGAGAAGCAGATAAAAATGTGGCAACACGAACAAAGATTACGACGAGAGAGTTTGGAGAGGAGAAGAGTGGAGAGACAGGAGAAAGAACTGCGGGAGAGGAAGGAAAGGGAAAGAGAGAAGTTACAAAAGGAAGAAGAAAAAAGAATAAAGAGGCAGGAGATGGAGAGAAAAGAAGCGGAGAGGAAAAAAAAGAGAGAGGAGAATCTGGACTGGTACGCGAGAGTGAAGATTCGGTTGATCGATTTTCACCGAGAGGGAATTGTCAGAAAGATCGAGGAAACCTACAGGAGGGAGAAGTACCTCAAACATGGTGGTAAGAAAAGTCAACTTACATATTTTCACATACAATTGCTTCTAGATGCACCGTCGCTTTTCATTGTTCCAATTAATTCACATTAGAAACACGACTCTAAAGATTGTTAAAAGTTCAGTTCTGTACTTGTTGAGGCAGTTTAATGATTTGTATTTGCTGTTAGTATATACTAATAGGAAGACTTACTTTTCATATATTGTTAGTTACAGGTGACAGTGTTCGTAAGGCGGAGCTGAAATTACAGCTGCTGGGTTGTGAAAGGAGGAATCTGATCAGGACGAAAGATTCTTTAGATAGGCAAGAGCAGAGGTACATACAAATCGGTGCGAGGAATGAAAAGATCAGGCAGGAAAACATGAAGAGACGTGCCGAGAAAAGACCCAAACAAGGCCAGACATTGTGCAGCTGTTTAAGAAACATGTTCAAGTCTCACAATCGCGTATATGTCCGCTAAAAAAAAAAAAAAAAGGGAGGGACATGTGGGGAGTGATTACTTTAGGGGTAAAGAGATGTGACGAAAATGTGGTAAACTAGCAGAAACACTATTGCAACCACATAGGAATGACAAAGCAACCACTTGATAGACAGATAGCATTGTGCAACCTGATTGAACCTAACCCAACCCAGCCTGACCTCATCTGATCTAACCTCAAAATGACATCTAATACAGTATTATTGGTAATAGACTGCCGGGGGACTTTGATTGATGCACTGAGCTCCTCTCCCCCCCACCCTCCTTCTCTCTCTCTCTCTCTCTCTCTCAACCCAACCGGTCAAGGCAGATGGCCGCCCACCCAGAGCCGGGGTCTGCCTTAGGTTTCTTCCCGTTAAAGGGGAGTTTTTCCTTACCGCTGTCGCCAAGTGCTTGCTCATGGAGGGAACTGTTGGGTTTCTCTTTCTCTAAATTAAAGAGCGTGGTCTAGACCTGCTCCGTCTAAAAGTGGGATGACTTTGTGTTGTGATTTGGCGCTTTATAAGTAAAATTGTACAACCTGATAACAGTCGAGATGGTGTTTGGCTTGAAAACTTATATTTCAGTTCAGAAAACTACAAACAAAGAAAGAAGGAGAGACATGGAAGATGACAGTAGTAGCAGTAGTAGCATCTATTATTTAATTTGATATCAAATTTACATGTGATATATTGTAATATACAGTATATTACAATTATATTTATTATTATAGTTATATTATAGCAGGCTACCTGTTGTTCTCAAGTCTTGTAATTGAATGTAGCTTCCTGTAAAACAAACAAACAAACAAACAAGCAAAAAAACAACGGTCAAGGTCAGTAGTCGTCCTCCTCTAATGATGTGATCTGACAGAAACCTCTTTATGTCCCGTTTGAAATCTAAAAGACAAACAAAAAAGGAAAAGTAAAGACAAAAAAATTAAACTAAATGAAGAAGTGATTTTTTTTAGTAAAAATTCCCAAGCTCTAATGAAGTTAATGGAGATGGTGACCATGATGATGGGATCAGATGGGCATCAATGGGCAGCGAGCAGCTCTGGCTCCTGAATAGACTCGACCTCCAGGAGGCGCTACGGGATGATCAGACCTGCTGCAGCTGCTTCATCTTTTTTTGTTGTCTTGTGATGATGGGAAAAATAAATAATACACACAAAAAAATGTTTAATTGCTCTGATTCGTATTTATGACTATTTGTAACATTTAAGTTGAGAGGTTGTTTAATCACATGCTGCTTATGAATAAATCTGATATGTATGGTAATATACAGACAGTTACAAGGTAATAAAAAAACTAATAAATAGTCAAATAAAATTACAAAAGTATTATCAGAAATGTATGTCATATATATAACAAATTATATCAAATATACATTAATATCAAATTAGTATTATTACAGATGAATTAACGTATAAGCAGCATTTTGATATTGTAACTAGATAGTTTAATCTACACTGTAAAAACACACATATTGTTTTATATTAACTGCACTTACAACTTATTATACACATAAATGATCAGTATTTAAGTAAAAATGACCATTCAATAAAATACTTTTATACTTTTGACTCAAAGAGCCACAATAAGAAAAACAGTTTTTATAATAATTTTTGATGATAATAATTATCCAAAAGATACATTGCATTACATTTTACTATAAGACACCCTGATCATATTCTGGTTTGTTAAATGATAAATTCACAATCAGTTAACAGGCTGCAGAGAGAAAACTGCTCTGGCAGTGATAACTGTCCACTTTTATTAGTATTATCACAGTGTTGCAGTGTCACTGTCACTGCTGTCTCTAAAACTATATCCCCTTGTTTCCTCTCCTCGCTTGGTTTCCTTGCGTCTCTCCTGCATCCTCAGTGAGAGGGACTTAGATGCAAAGAAAAGAAGCAAATGAGGGAAACCAAAATCTTCAAACCCACATTCCCTCTGGGGACGTGCTTAACATATTCAAACTTGGAACAAATAGCACCAACATGCGGCCAGTTATAAAGCACTGGTGTAACTGCTGAACACATGGTTGAATTGCATACTAGTGGTATGTTCTCACAGTAGTCCTGCAAATATTAACAGCATTTCACCTGTAGGTGGTGCTACAGTACAAATAAAACTTTGAATGACTGGCTAAGCAATTCTCTGTCCATCATCAGATTTTTTGACAGTATGTGCAACTGTAGATCTTGAAATACTCTTGAAATATTTAGAAGTGTTTGCCCACTGGGGGGTGCTCTGACATTCGAAACAGCTTGCTGTAAATCCTTTTGCAGCCCAAGCGGTGGCTGACAGCAATCACACGTAGTTATATGTGTTCTATAGTTATATATTGTTTATATATACAATGTTGGTAAGTCGAAATAACACAATTCAAGTTTGATAAATAATAATGGAAGTATGCTTGTGTATGTTTATTTTCACAAGGGATACAGAAAAAAGTCCAGCAGGTGTGATACATTTAGGATGATTTCTTGGACATGAAGAGGACTAGCCCTGCACCAGCGAGCAATACACCTACAGCCATCCACCATGTTACCTGAAAATAACACACAGACACAGAAAACATGAATTTAGTTGCAAGAAACGTAGTATACTAAAATTGAAATTACCATTAAAATCATCCATAACTCTGGAACTCACTTTTAATGTAAATCTGATTTAAAATCTCCCCTCACATATGAATACATGAAATACTGTACCTCTGTTGGTAATTGCTCTTGTATGAAATATATATAGTTTTAAAGACAATTTTGAGACTATAAATGTTTTTGCAGTATTCATCACTTGTAATGTGACTATAACCTCTGAGGTTTTCTGTTGGTAAAACATCCTGCTACATCCACCTGTACCACTGACAGCCAACATTATTTCCATGACCACAAGAGGTTATTTATCAGGAAAATGTAAATATAGGTTGTTTTAAGCTTATGAACAAAATACTAATGCTGCTGTTTCCCAAGTCTCTTCTGACTTATTCAGAGTTTTCTGACTTTTTTTCAGACCAGATCATATTACACTTCTCTCATCCAGAACTCCCTCCACAACTGTTGAAAACTCAAATAAATTAATGTAGAATTAGAGCTTTACATTAATCTACATGTTTCAGATTCAGTCATGAATTGAAAAAATGTGAAACTGTTCAGATTTAATGGCATGACTAAATTCCACGATTAAAGAAATGATCACTTTGAAGTTTAATGTGATTATAACACATTATATCAATATATTAAAGGGAAGTAATTATGACCATATGTCATTTAATTTCCTAGTTTCTTTATAATTTGGCATGTGAAATCCATCCAACCATCCAGAGGCATATTCCAAATTGTGGATCCACATACATACCTGAGCAGACTTAGGTTTGCCGTAACGGCACCAGGTGACGAAGTGCTCACAGTTCTTGTCAGTGAGACTGTAGTTCACAGGCTTATCCACCATTGAAAGGGCTTCCTTCACAATTTCCTGCTTTGACCTGGGCTTCCACTTGTTGTCATGTAGGTTATTTTTTTTCCACCTGTCTTTGTTGATCACATCTTTGAGTTTGTCTTTCACAACTTGGCCCCTCACAGAACCTCCCGACGCAGTGGATGAAGTTCCTGAACTGCTTTTGCCTAAGTATGAGAGCATGAAAAATAGGCACACAAGTTATACAACGTAAATGTGTTCTAGGTTGTAACATGTTTTATGATGAACTTTGTATGTTTACTGCTGAGTTTATCATTTAAGTTTATGGAAGTTTGGAAGTTCTTGGCTGCTATATTATGGTCTTAACTGGAACTGATCAGTGTTTGAGAGTAGCAGTGCTGGCACTGCGATGTAAGAAATGACTCACCAGGGGTAACCAAGTGAACAACGTAGCCACCACCAATGTACACAGCCCAGTGCTGATAGGCATCACGGAAGATTTCTATCAAGTCACCAAGTTCTAGCCCCTTGGCATCCTTGGATTTGAACATCAAAAAATAATCCTAACATTAACAGGAAGTCATTTAGATGTAGAAGTCTACAGGATTTAAGGAACACTAACATTTTGAGAAAATACACTTATTTGCCATCGTCCTCAGATGGCCCAGAATGAGGTCCAAGAACATGCTGGTCTAGCGAAACACAAGGACTGGAGGCAGGAGAGAGCAGCTATCCTAGCTCCATCTAAAGTGAACAAATACTGACGCATAGAGAATAAATTTATATCAATTTCTCGTTTGAGTCCGGGAAAAATGGCAAATGAGTGTATTTATTGCAGTGTCCAAATTACACTCCAAATAAAAGACACAAAACTGAAGCCACCAAATTACAGACGATATCCAAAACTGAAGTCAATTGAAAGTTTAACTCAATACAATTAATTTCTCTGTAAAAGCTACTTACCATTTTGTCTGCTGCTGCGGAGAGAGGAGAGCGATCAGTACCAGAGTTCCTGAATGAAATGTAAAACAGGGACAGTCATAACTTAGTAATGTAGCATGGTTTAAATTAGTAGCAGATCATTGCAGCTTAAATGTACTATATTGGAGATTTTAGTTGTTTTCTAATGGAGTTAAAATGTGTTGAAACTGTTGTTTATGATCTTTCACTACATTCTTTCAGAACTGGGACGTAAAAAAAAAAAAAAAAAGAGAGCCCAGTATTTGTATTTTTGACTCTTGCTCCTTGTTGAGACCGTAACAGTGTAACAGCGGAGCAGAGGACAGAGACTGAGATAGCGATGTAACTGAATGGTATCGGTATTTGATTTGTATTGATTTTCTTCCCGAAAAGAAATCAATTTTAAAATATTTGGACGAAATAAATGTTTGTAAACAAAAAAACAATTTTTCCTTTGCCAAATAACATATTTGGATTTGGGCACACCCCTAGTCTTGGCTTATACATACAGTATATACACACAGATATTGCTCATGTATACACACACAGATCTATTTATTGTCACTGTTCAACTTTTTCAAGTGATTGGTTAATGTGCCAATGTACAAACACTGAATTTGGGGGATTTTTTTTTTAGTTTTTTAGTTTGTTCCAAAGATAAATATGTTCATTTACAACTAACACTTTCACAGCATCTTCTCTATTACTAGTCTTTTTTACTTATAACATATAAAATGAATTGATTTTACATTTGTCTTTTCATTTTTTTGAATTGTATGAGAATATTATACAATTAACAGGACTGACATCTCAGTAAAAGGGTTGGCAGGGGTAAGAAACACTGTTTTTCTATCGAACAAGTTTGGCTTTAACAGAAAAATAACAAAAGCCTAATATTGGATCTGCTGTGCCTTTAAGTCCACGTCAACAATCCTGGAAATGAACAGTACCACAAGGCAGTGACAAACAGCAGAGGAATGCACATCGTCTGTTCTATAACCGCGAGAAAAAGAAATCCTAGATGGATTTGGGATTTTCAGAACTTTCTCATACTTTTTTTTTTTAAACTCAATATTTCCATTCTGCTCCAATGTCTGGAGTGTAAACCCTAAGAAGTACTTTTACACTATACTTCATTTCTTTTTTTTCATTTAACATTCCTGCCTGCCTAACCATGTTTTGGCAAGATATCTTTCCATATTTCCACGTGCCATACTGTCCTCTAACGGGAGCAATAATCAGTCTGAACATGTACAAACTGTCCTCACACGCTGGCATTTCTAGCAGAAATATATGTTCTAGGAGGCTTAGACATTATATAACTCCAAAAAAAAAAAAAGGTTCGTGAAAAGAAGAGAGCACTTACTTGTCGTTTCACTGGGAAGTTTCAGTTTCGTTTCCTCCTCTGCGCCTCTCCTTTTCATTCATCCGTTCATCACATCCAACTCATGTAGCGGTTAAAAGAAAGAACAAAATGGAAAAACCTATGTTGCTTCTGTGGTGTCGCAATTTCAAATGTGATGCCCGCCGTACGCCTCTGACGCAATTGACGCGCGCGTCGATGGTTTAGTTTTGAACTGCTGAAGACGTTTTGATAAGCATATTCCAAAATGAGAAACAGCTGGATAATGACGTGAAAGCGGAGCCCCTCCCGCGTGCAGCTGCTCAACTGACAGGCTGCGAGGACACCGAACAGGCTGCTGATTAACCAGATGCATATATCACAGCTAGATCTAATGGGGGAAATAATTTATAAATATAAATATAAATAAGCTATTGTCATCCAAAAGTTGGAGTAGGACATTTTTAATTTATTAATCATTTCCTTACATTTATGATGATGATTTCTGGATTATATTTTAGCTGTCAAATTTCTAATTAGTAAATAAATTGCAGATTTTTGGCAGTTTCACACTTTTAATTGTTGTATATTTAGGTGGTTCTAATATACCGTTTACGTGGTTTATGTGGTTCTAATATACTGTTTACATTGAATAATTTTTGAGACTGTGGGATGTTTATGATTTGTGTGTACACATGGTCTAAGACAGTTATAGATTTGTTTACAGTTAAGAACAAATTCAAGTAAGAATATATTGATGAATCCCAGATTTGTGTGAATGAGGGACAATATTGCTACCGAACTGTTATAATATATTCCACTAATATATAGATTCACCACCTTCTTGAAAAGGTTGGTGTTGCTGCTTTTAAGTTTATTTTAATATTTTCATGTCTTTTATTTATAAAAATTATTTTATATGGTCTTTAAATTTCTTTTTTTAATAAATCATAAATTATTGTTCATTAAGTATACTGCCATCCATGTAGAATTGTATTATTAAATATTGAAATCAGCATGCAAAGTCAGATCAAACTATGGTCTTTTTTTGGAGGGGTCCTCCTATAAAGTTGGTGAAATGACATCATTAGATTATTAACGCTGAAACATCAGTGTTAGAGCAGCATGTTACTGTTGTAGCTGCTGGAGATGGAGCTAGTTTACACTACTTTATATACAGTTAGCTAGTTTAGTCCACTGGTTCCCAACCTAGGGGTCAGCACATAAATCTGAGGGGTCATGAGATGATTAATGGGAGAGGAAAGAAGAAAAAACAAAGTTCTGATCCACAAATCTGTTTTCAGTTTTATGACTTTTTCTCCAATCTTTGATTTTTGCTGAGATATTGGATCATTTGAACATTTATCGATATGAAAGCATGTGACTACTACTACTACTGTTATCTACTGTTGTTATCTACTGTTAATTTAATTCATTCATTCATTCATTTATTTTAGGCTTCACTGTGTTTGTGCCTTTTTATACAGTCTATGGGTTTATGCTGAATTTTTCTTTGCCTTCTGTCTCCATCTAGTGGAAAAGAAGTAAATAGCAAGTGGTTCCTGATTGGCTTAATTTGCGATGTGCTTTTCTCTGATTGGCTGTTATAATTTGAGCCTCTACAAAAGTCTTCCGTCAGGAAATATGTAGAGCTTAAACTTTCCTCTTAATGAATGTAATTTCAACCTTTGTCAAGAATTGATATTCATGTACAGATACAGGTTTACTCTTTATACGTCGATGATTCTGAAAATGTTCGGTGGAAAAAAAGACGTTCTTCCGGGTGAGTACGACCGAGAACTAACGTCGGACTTGTGTGGTTTCTTTCCGGACGACAATACAGGAAGGACCGACTCAAATTTATGGAGTTTCGAAGAAGAACAGGACTGTTATGAGAGTTTCTCTCCGAGGCTTTTTGGACAAAATGGGGAACTTGAGATGGTGTCTGAGCCAAGAGGTGGTCCTGCTGGTGTTCGGGTTGGGTCTGGTTTGCGGTGATATAACGGACGGAAACACGGAGCACCTGAAGAGAGAGCACTCGTTAATGAAGCCCTACCAAGGTAACATAGCTCAGTTAGCCCGCCTGCTAACTTAACCTGCTGCTTTCTTCACTCCCCAGCCTCTCTTACGTTTTAGAAGTTATTTAACAGCATTTACAGCTGCTTATGTAATTGATTTAATTGGCTGTCGCGTTACAGGTCGCTCTTACGCTGTAATGAGTAGCTTACGTGCGTTTTAGCGCTCACGTAATGTCAACAGTCGGACCAGTGTCACTGTAACAGTTGGAGACATGACTCTGTAAGATAAATGACTGGAAAAGTGTCAAATTATTCAGAAACCCTTCTTGTCAGTAAACATTGGTTTTATTTTATTATTTTGATATACATTTGATCCAAAGGCAGCACGTGATACTAACTAAAGGTGTCCATGTCAACAGTGAAAGATGTTTTCCTCGCTGTAATCGTTCATCCTGTTAATACTGACAGCTTCATCAGTCTGAGTTAGTCACATCAAGTGGATATCTGACACATTTACAGGTTTTATAGCATCACATTCTCCTCTTTGTGTTTCCCTGTTTAGCTGCATGTGGAAGTTTACTAGCAAAAAGAGGAACTATGGCGCTAAAAAGACTGTAACGTCGTAAGATATCTACTTGATTTGACACATTTAAAAGCTTCCTCCATCACTGCCATTGTAAGTGCATTATGAAGGGATCTTCTAATGGTCAGTATGAACAGGAGGAATGATTACAGCAAGAAAAAAACAGGTTTCACTGTCCATCTAGCTTTCTGACTGTTGTTTTTAAGACATACTTGAAAAATTGTGAACTCCAGATAAACTGTCTTTTTTTTTTTTTTTGGTACCTTCAGTTGAAACAGTTTGTCAAAGGTTCATGGTTGCAAAATAAGGCCCGGGGCAGGTAAAATACCACGTCAGGCTAGTAAATGTAGCAACTTGCTTGTGAGACAGGCAAGTCGTTTAAAAAAAAAAATTCCAGCCTCACAGATGTGAATATATGATGCTTTTTTTCCTGTAGAATCAAACTGACGCAGTTGTAGAAGTTTCAGAGCTTTGTAAAGTGAGTTTATCACTGCGTTCAATCTAATAGTTGGTTGCAGGTGTCTGGAACCGTTACTGGTGAAGTAGGACAAGGAGCCGAACGACACGCAGGAAGGATTGAATTAGCGAAATGTTCCATCGGCAGACTGTCAAGATAGTACGGCTTAAAGGCAAACATTTCAGGTTTTACTGCTTGGAAATATAATATTGAGAAAGGTCTGTGACAATATTAGATTTGACACAAATGGAGAAAGATTCAAAAACCTTGATTGTCTGATATTAACAGTTAATTGTCAACTGAATGTTGGGAGTTCAAGTTTAACTATCTTACACTAACTTACAGGAAACACAACAACAGCTTTTTTTATACCGTCATGGCCTCTAGGAGGAGGTTCAGATTTAAAATCATGCTTTCTTAAATGTAAATTGACATTATTAACTGTTTTCTGCTCCCCAAAAAATGCAAAACTCTACACGACGACTAAATATTTAGAGACAGAAGACTTTTCATCATCTCTTAAATGATTGGATTGATTGAGGGGATTTACACTTTGCAGTTTTAGGACAATAAATTAAAGACATTCTAAGATTCATGTAGGGCTGCAACTAACGGTTATTTTTGTTATTGATGAATCCGTCGATTTAATCGATTAGTTGTTTGGTCCATAAAATGGTGAAAAGTTTCAGTTGCTGCTTCCTAAAACCTGAGGTGACATCCTTAAATGTTTTGTTTTGTCCCAACCGACAGTCCACAACCAAAACAAATATCCAGTTTTCTGTCATAGAGACAGCAGAAGATATTCACACTCTTCTTAAAAATGCCTCTGAAGGATTCATTGCTCATCAGAGAAGCTGCTGATTTAATTGGATAGTTGACAGTGTGTTCCTCCTGACTGACTCAGTTCTAAGGGTTGAAAGTTTATTCATGAGCTACTCAGTGGACACACATATGAAACTTTACAAACATTGAGCAACCGTCTTGCTCTACATGTTTTTACAAGGTGTGTATGTTTGCTCACACGAGGCAACCTGAAGTAGAAAATGTGCAGATCTGATAACATTGACATAAGAAGTCAACACATTCTGTATAAAGGAGCATTGCGCTGAAAGCTTTGTGTCACCTGACCTCAATGCATCTCAAATTTATTTATAATAAAGCACATTTAAATACAACATTTGAGCAAAGTGCTGTACAATCAGTACAACACAAGACAAAATTAAAAAAAAAACAAAAACACAAAGACAAAGCAATAAAACTCTCATTCTGGGTGAAAAGCCAACCGGGACCTCACACAATTATACAGCCGATCTAGTCAGTAATAAAACTACAGTATGTCTTTATTATCACTTAATTCAATGACGGTTTCTCTCCTTTACGTCACGTATGCTCTGATGGTGTCTGTTTGTGTCGCAGGCGTGGGCAGCAGCCCCTCCAGTCAGTGGGACTTCTGGGGAAGCACTTTGGTGACGAGCTCATACGTCCGACTCACCCCGGATGAGAGGAGCAAGCAGGGATCCATCTGGAACACAGTGGTGAGGAAAGGGAAAAAGCCGTCAGCTCGTCTCACATCTCTTAACGCCATTTATATCCCAGACAGAACCGAGACCGGTTCAGCTTCAGGAAACACGATACGGATCCATCAGATTAGACTTGTAGAGTTGTGACATTCAGTCTGTCTTTGTAAGAAATAAAAATGTCTTTTTATGTAATGCAGCCCCACCAAACAGCTGAGAAATAAACGCTACTGTGCCTTTTAAATGTTTAGATTTAGTTGAGTTTTGAAGTTAGAGTTCATCTCTGATACGTTCTGAGGTAGTTTGTGTTTATGGGTTGTTGAAAATGAGTTGAAACCATCTCTGATCTACCAAGGAAGGAAATATTGAAAAGTGTAAATCAGTAATGAAATGTTTAGTTCTGATGACTGATGTAGTCTGCAGGTAAACACTAACACTGTTGCTGCTACGCTGACATATATTGACTTCCGATTTATAACTTAAATATCAAATAAACCAACTTAAAAAGACAACAGTGGTGAGAAATAATGATCTGCTGCTGATTCTGGTTCTTTCTTTCCAGTTTTCCTACTTTTGAGAACCACCTTGCTGGAGAAAATGTTTATTTTTTTATATATTTTTTTTTTTTTGTTTCTGTCGTGCAGCCTTGTTACCTGAAGGACTGGGAGATGCACGTGCAGTTCAAAATCCACGGGTCAGGAAAGAAGAATCTCCACGGCGACGGCATCGCCATCTGGTACACAAAGGACAGACTGCATCCAGGTAATGTCGTCAGGTTTGTGTTCTCTGTCTCACGGGTGTTTTTACCACTGAGTCAGTGCTTCTGTGTGTGTGTGTTATTAGTTAGAAATGTGAATATGTCACTTTGTTTTATGTTGAGTAAGTGTTGAGTGTTACAACACACACACACACCAGTTCACTGAGTCTGCTGCTGCTGCTGCTTTTTAAAAAATGACCCAGTGGGGACATTTAAAGTCGCTCTTCCTGTTCCTGTAGCACAATAAAAGTAGTATACTGGTTGGAAGCTTTTAGTGTGAAGGAAACTTAGTTTATTAGCAGCGTCTTAAACCATCAGTTACAGCTCAGAGTCTCTCGGCTGTTACATCATTTTTAATCATACATTATGTGTCCACCAGGAGATAATAAAGCACTGAAAACTAATGACTGCAAGACTTCAGAAAGCGATGCTCACCCGCATGATCACACATGTCGAGTCCTCAGTTTTAGTGCAGTGACACAGCTTGAGGCGGCCGGCGCTCGTGGTTTCATGATTATTATGTATAATGTGAAATTTGAGCAGCTGCGTTTGTCATTTAGCAGCACTGCTGTGAGGAAACACATCGTTATAAACAGCAAGGAAGGACAGAAATGTGATATAAATGTCTTGATTCTTGTAGACCTTCTTGTCCCTGCTGGTTTTCCATCATTATTTTAACAGTATGGCAGTAAAAAAAAAAAAAAAAGGTATTAAATTGCATTTTATGTGGTGCTAAAAAAGGGTTTAAATGTCTTACTTTTAATTTAGTGAACCCTAAAGAAGCTGATTGAAGCAAAAAAAGCACATCAGCGGAGTGAACAGTAAAGGTAAATGTACTGTTAATAAAAAGCTGCGGATCAGATGGAGAAACTCCAAAAGACATTTGTGTGTCCGCCCCGGTCGTCCTGACACACTGTTCACTTAACAGTTTCACACAGGATCATAGCGGTGACCATCTTTCCATCTCATCTCGCTCTCATCTCTGCTGACCACCGAAGACAAAAAAAAAAAAAAAAAAAAGTGTCTCGACTTGTCTGCTCATGTGTCGCCTCATCTCTGCCTCCATCCCTTAGGCCCTGTGTTTGGAAACCAAGATCAGTTTCTTGGCCTGGCTTTGTTTTTGGATACCTTCCGCAATGACCTCCATGGAATGGATGTAAGTGTGAAGTGTGCGCGTGCGTGTGTGTGTGCGAGCTCGAGGCGATTTGACCGGCTTGTTTCTCCGCAGGGCCTGTGTTTTCCAACAATGCTCTCTTCCACGGGCTGGCTGTTTTTATAGATACTTACTCAAACGATGATGCAACAGATGTGAGTGGTTGCTCAGGTTTTACCTGTCAGCATGCCGTCTCAGTGCAGATTATTTTTTTTATCTTCACTTTAAATCAGCATGCTGTCGAAGGTTTAAGCATGTTAAACATTCAGTTAAACTCCATGTAATGTTTTTTTTTTTTTTGACATATTTTCATCTGTTTATTGTGGCAGCCAAAAGCTAATTTAACCTCACAAGTTATTGAGCATGATGGTCCACTAGAGGTAAACTTGCTGTCTAAATTTTGTTCAATGTCTCAGTGGATATTTGTGTTTTATTATTCGTGTCTTGTGACTTCAGCTACATTCACAGTGCAGCTCAAATTGTCCCAGTTTTTGTCTTTTTTTTTTTTTTTTTTTTTAATATCTCATACAAGTTTGATTTTGATCTGGTCTACAAAGACGCCTGTGAATAAACACATCTTGAGGCACGAAGCTGAAATTTGAATGTGCAAGTTAAAGTTTGTCACTGTTGTCATGACAGTAAGTAAAGGATTTAATTTGAGTCTAAGGTGGCAAAAAAACTATTTTAACTATCAATTATTTTGTCATTTATTTCTTCCATTAATTGACAAAAGGAGCAGTTAAAAAAGGGACTCAACAGCAACATTTTTTTTCCCCAGAAACAATGTTCTTCAAATAATCCTCTGAACACACTGTCAACAGTTTTCACAAAGAAAAAGTGTAGAAACCGAGGTGTGAAATTGATTATTGTACTGCTGACAGACCAGATATGTACACCTATTTCCTAGTTCTGTGGATTATCCAGATTAAAATGGACACATACAGCAGATATTGTGTTTTTATATGTACATTTTCAGTGCTCTCACACCAAAATAATGTTCTGTTTACTTCATTTTTTTTGGGGGGGGGGGTGGGTGGAGGCAGATGTAGATGTTGACAAAACTGGGCAGATGACAGCAAAACTATCTGGATATCTAGATCCCACCAGAAAAGTGAGGAAAATATGTTCTTTTTAGTCATTTGGATGAACAAAACTCAAATGATTTAATCTAGAAGATGTAAAAATTGTTCCCATGAGTTCCCAAAGCTGAAGGTGAGAGTTTAAAATCTCTCAGTCGTCCAGAAACAGAGAGAGAGAAAGAAAAAAGCTCCAAAATTCCTCTCAAGATTGTTGTTAAGTGACTGAATCTATCGGAGCAGTTTGTTAGGAAAGAGGACACAAGACAGTGTTTTTAAGGGATAGTTCAGTCAGTTCAGTCAGACATTAACCAAACTGAATTAAGTAAAATATCTCAGGAGCAAATGTAGTTAGCAGGTGTTAGTCTACGATGCTACTATCAGTTTTTATTTCTATTGGTTTTGTGTCCTGATGAAATATGAACGACATCCTAAAACGTCAGATAAAAAGCACAAAAATCGATCCTATAGAGTCTGCAGTGTGAATGTATCCTCTGTGTATTCATGAACACTGGAAATGTATCACGTGAGCTTCTTATACTACATTTTATTTTTACTGTCCATCGTTTTTTTTAAAAATAAAATTAAGATCAAATACTCAGTGTCTGTTTTTTCAAGCTAACTTTGTTCTCTCTGTCGCCAGCGTTCCTTCCCTTACATCTCGGCCATGGTGAACAACGGCTCGGTGAGTTACGATCACGGCAAAGACGGCCGGTCGTCCGAGCTGGGAGGCTGCTCGGCGGAGATCCGCAACAGAGAGCACGACACGTACCTCGCCATCCGCTACTCCAAAGGAAGACTGACCGTACGTAGACGGACCGGTTTCTATTCAAACAGCCTTTTTATTTGCTCAAGAGTTGTGAGGATTTTTAGCTGCAGATATTTGTCACTGAGGAACTCTAGAAAGCTTTTTTTTTTATTGTCTTTATGTTTTTTTTTAAGTTTGTAACAAATGAAACTTCATCACTCATCACGGTGTTTCCCCATCACGTGTGTCTCCTGTAGGTGATGGTTGACGTGGACGACAAGAACGAGTGGAAGGAGTGCATCGATATCGGAGGCGTTCGTCTTCCCACCGGGTATTTCTTCGGTGCCTCAGCGGCTACGGGAGATCTGTCCGGTAGGTGCTTCCGCTGGAAAGAAAGCTCCACAACACAGAAATCACAGCATTCACTTACTTAACATTTAGGAGTCTTTGGGGCTATTTTAGCTGTTTTTTCATACTTTTGAATTTGCCTTTATATATCACTTTAAAAAATGTTTAACATGCCAATGTTCGGTATCTTTTTTTTTTTTTTTTTTTCAGCACATTATCTATATGACCAGACAATTATTTTTTTTCACTTTAACATACTATAGCATCAAATTGGACCCGAAAAGCACACAAAAAACATTCAATTCCAAACTATAAGAAACACAAACATGTTTAACAGAGCGTTTTAAAGGCTGCAAATGTGAACATATAATGGTAACACTCAGATAAAATCAGTCTATATACATCTATTTACAATAAAAAGCAGATGTAACAATGGGCGTTTTTTTTTTTTTTTTTTTACTTTTTTAGCTGCGCCACTCTTCGACGAAGATATAAAATAAATGCGATGTCCGCCACCGTCCTCATCTCGTAAACGCTTTTCCGCAAAAGCACGATTTTTATATCAACGTATCTATCGTTTTTTTTACTCGGTCTATCAACACCAAACAAAAACTGGCACGGAGTTTCAAGCCAGCACTTTGGACAGAAGTTGACAGCAGTGCTTAATGTGACGTTCTTTTTTACGCTACGACATCCTGAAATTGACACATCGTTGGGTTATATCACAGGGTTAATGGTTAATATCACAGTTATGTGTATTAATGCCACCAGTTTGCTGTTTAGTGTTGTAACGTTTTATCCATTTTTAAAGTAAAAATGGTATTATATTGTCCAGAAATTTAAACCTGTCAAAGGATTGCATTATATTATATTTAAATACTCAATAACGACAGTTTTAAGTTTGATTTTTCAGGTTAAGATCATTTACTTTTTCATTGATTATTCTCAGAAACACAAACTTGATTTGACAGGAATTAAAAAAAAAAAAAAAAATCGGTCCTGACGTCTTATATTACCGTTCCAGATAACCACGACATCATCTCCATGAAGCTCTACCAGCTGATGGTGGAACACACCCCCGAGGAGGAGAACCTGGACTGGACCAAGATCGAGCCCAGCGTCAGCCTCCTCAAGTCTCCAAAAGGTTCATTAAAATAATTATTATTCAGCACAGAAACTCTCAGTAAAATCAGAAGTAAATTAAAAGTACGTTTATTTAGATGGGACCAACCGGTGCTTTAAGATGAACTTTCTCTCGTTTCTTTTACAGACAACATCGACGATCCCACCGGAAACTTCCGCGGCACGCCCCTCACGGGCTGGAAGGTCTTCTTGCTTCTGCTGTGCGCTCTGCTGGGAATCGTGGTGTGCGCCGTGGTGGGAGCTGTGGTTTTCCAGAAGAGACAGGAGAGGAACAAGAGGTTTTACTGAGCAGAGAGAGAGAAAAAAAGAAAGAGAAGAAGAAGAAGAAGAAACCTTACGAGAGAGGCGTTGTGTCGTGGAATGAACTGTTTCCAGATGACAGATTCAGCACATTCAATGTGAATTTTTTTTCTAAAGATTGTACAGATGTTTATATCTTTTGAAGCACTGCAATGGGAGTGAAATATGGTAACATGTGATTTTTTTTTTTTTTTTTTTTTTTGGTAAGAAGGCGCGAAAATAATGGCGACCATTATGAGTATCCCTGATCAATGCTGTTTTGTTTTTTTTGTTTTTCTCTCTCGTCGTCCTTGTGTTCGTTCATCGCAGGGTTACAACTGACAAACTGTCATTTTCCGAACTTTTGAGTTTCCCAAGAGACTGTTCCCCACATGATTGTTGCTTAAATCAGCTTTTTCCTGCCACACGTTATGAACTTTGGCGCCAATTTTTTCTTCTTTCTTTTTGTATTTCAGGGTATTTTTTTAATTATTATATGGTTATTGATTGGAAGAAAAGTGGCTCCACACACACACACACACACACACACACAAAAAAATCTGATAATTATTTTGGTTTAGCATCAGTGGCTGATGTTGCCAGAAGACAAAAATCAACACTTTGGTTTCTGTGGCAACAGCACAGACACCATCGAAATTCAATTAAATGTTACTGCTGCTCTCATTTTGATATTTAGAAACTCTGGCTTCTTCTTTTTAAGCTATTTCAAAATGATTTTATTAATTGCTTGAAATTGTGTTACAACATATATTCGAGAAAGAACTGGATGACGTGATTATCGTGGGTTAGAAAAATCTACATTTTTAGGATAGATCTTTTTTTTTTTTTTTTTTCAAATAACCACTGAGTGCTTCAACTTTCTCCTTTTTTAAAAAAAAAAAAAAAAAAAGTTAATTGGCAAGAAAAGTGCAGAAACACAACAGATGAAAAGATCAACTGTTCAACAAACTGTGTGGTCACTGCTTTCTCCCTGGATTTGTTTAAACGGTGAAGCTCGGTTTCCTGTAGGTGGCGCTCTTTTCTTTGTGGGCTCAGTCACGTTAACTCTCTCACAACCAGTTCTTGTTTATTCCAAACTGATAATGAGGGTTTTTTTTTTACGCACGTCTACCAACATTAAAAAAAAAAAGGAATAAAACATTATCCTTCATGGAAAAGCGGCAGAGACACAACAACTCCACTTCCTGTTAATTAAAAACACCTGTCGGCTACCGGATGGGCGGCAAATTTCAAAGCTTTACAAACTATCAGATAGAGATTTAGAGATTATAGAGAAGAGTGGCTGATCTGAAAACGTAATGATTGTCACTATTGTCAATATCTCTGTAAAGGTAAAACACATTCTTGACATGAACCGTATCGTTTTGCATCATGATATCATAAACCTCCCAAGTCTGGTTTATGTATGAATGAAGCCTCTCTGTAGTTTAATACAGCAGAACATTTTAACGCTCTCTCTCTCTCTCGTCTTTTTTTTTTTTTTTTCCCCTGCAGTGTCTCTCGAGCAGCATTTTTAGGGGGTTTTATCCAGAATATGCCTTTTATTGTTTTTCTAAGTGTTTGTTTTCAGTTAAAAAGGTACCCTGAGGAGTTTTCATGTCGACAAACAAACAAGCTCTTCACATTCAGTGTTACTTACCAAAAAAAAAGGTCTAAACACGACGTGTAAAAGCAGTTTTCTTCCTCATTTAACATTTGGAAAGCTAATATTACTTAAAAAATCCTGCTTTTTTTTTTTTTTTTTTTACATCCATGTTTACTAGCTGGCGGTCTTCCTCTTACCTGCTTCTGTTGTTTTGTCGCTGCATCACAAGCGGACAAAAAAAAAAAAAAAAACTCCACAGGGTACCTTTTTTAATAATAATAATAATGCTAAATTGTGATTTAAAAACTTGGTGAGTGAGGTAGAGAAACAGGTTCCTTTCAATCGAGTTCTTCAGTATAATGAATATTAGTGTAATTAACTGCTACATGAAAGAAGTGTGATTTAATGAATGGTAGCAGACGATGTTAATTATGAAGCTGTTCCGACCACGGATTGATTGTTCAAAGGCACATTTACACTGGCAATCCTGTCCTTTAAAAACTTTTTTTCATTATCATATTTCTTTGTTGTTCCAAAAATGCTCTCGTTTTTGGTTCACATTGTTAAACAACATTTAACAAATAAAATAAAATTGAGGACTTTATTTGCTGCTGAAGCAGTAAGGCAGATTGTTTTTGTTTGTTTGTTTGTTTTTAACTTTTTAGTCCGAAACTAAATTTTTATCACTGTTCTTGTGTTCTTGAATCATTTCTGTTTTTTTTTTTTCTGCCACATCAGTTAGTTTTGTAATGAGACTTGAAACAGCTCCTCTCCTCAAAAAAATAATCTATTAAAATGAAAAAAAGAAGAAAAAACAAACAGAATTGTGGTGTTTTTTTTGTACATTATTACATGGATTAAATATAATAATGTCAGGTATGTAGCAATCTAATGCACACTGAAGATATTTATTTGCATTATTCCAAATGAGTAGATGTAAAATTAGAAACTTTGTCAGAAGGTTTTCCACCAAGTCATGGAGGTAACGTTAGCTGGATATCTAGCTACCACTGGTCATGTTGTCATCGGGTCAGTTTTGACCTGGGAGGACGACGTGTGTCATTAAAAAAAAAAAAAGTAAATGGTTTTAAAACAGTATCCTGATAAAACTTTGACAGATGAAGTGAAAGAGGTTTTTCCCTCGCTGTAATCATTCCTCATACTGGATATGAAAAGATCTCCTTCAAATGTGTTTTCAGTGTAAAGTGATAATCAGTCAAAACAAGGGTTAGTCCACACTATCATTTTGTTCCAAAACACATTTAAAAGTGTATCTGAAGCTTACGTGAGGCTACGTGAGAGTTTATTGCTAATTACTACAATTAATTTTATGCCCATTTTATGTCTGATGAAAACTCACTATGATTATTGATAGGTTCCAGCTCTTCAGTCACTATTATATATTGACCCTATAGCCTATTAGCATATTTCATTTTTATACCGTATATTCTTAAATATGGCATATCAACAGTTTTCCTATAACATCTGTATCATATTTTTCCTCTTCTATAGAAATATGCAGCGTAAATTCAATTCAGATTATCAATTATGTTGTTTAACCACAAGATGGTGATAGAGTATTGATTTTTATCTTCTGCCAGACTAGTGCAGTACCACAACCCTGTGTGTGTGTGTGTGTGTATTCTCTACTTTTAATGTTTTGCTCACAATTGTGTATTATTACAGATAAAACTAAAGTTTTTTTTCACATTTGCACATTTTCAATTTTAAGTGATTTCCTTACATAACCTGTTAAGACTTTCTATGGGAAATAGACACAACATAAAACCAGATAGATTTGGTAAAAATTAAATTATTTATTGAAACAATCAGTTGCAATTAACTCAAATGTACAAATAACAGGAATAAAAGAGGCAACTTACAAAGGTAAAAGATCATGAAGCTGCTGTTTAAATCAAAGAAATAAGTAGAGCTTCAGCGATTGATCACTTAGTTGCCAACTGTTAAATTAAACACCAACTATTTTGCTAATTGATTCATTGTTTTGAGACATTTTTTCAACAAAGAAGAAAAAAAAAGTCCAAATTCTCTGGTTCCAGCTTCTTAAATGTGTATTTTTCTGGTTTCTTTAGCCCTCTATGATAGTAAACCTGACGTTGAGTTGTGGACTGTTGGTCGGGTTGAAACAAGACATTTGAGGACGTCATTTTGGGCTTTTGGGAAACAGTTACTGACATTTTACACCATTTTCTGACGTTTTATGGACCAATCGACTAATTTGTTGCAGCCCTAATGAAACAAACTTAAAGAGAATTCATGACTCAGAGTTTACAAAGACTGAAACCTGTCTTCTAACAAAACGAAACATAAAAACCTCAATTAATGTGCTGTGCTCTTATCCACAGCGAATGAGGAGGTAGGTGTAGGCGTGTGTTTGTGCTCTAATAATAAAGGTGAACCTGGCCCGGTTCCCAGGTCGTTAAGCTACAGCTCTTTTTCTGTACACACGTGCTAGCCTGGTTTGACTCAGCGCATCAGTCCAGTGCAGCAGGGATTTACATGTCTTTGACTGATGATGTCAGTCTTGTCTTGAGTCGATGATGGTTAAAAGCAGCACCCTCTTTAGCGCCGTTGACTCAAGCCCCCAGGGAGAGGGTTTGGCTGTGAAGCCAGTCTGACATAATGGTCAAAAGGAGCGGCTGTAAAACGTTTGCTACGCTCGCAAAATGACTCGTTTCTCTACCGGAGTTTGATCCATTCGGTTTGATAACATTTGGAAAGCCTAGAAGAGCCGCACGATTGAATCAGTTCATCCCCGTTGAAGTTAGCGGAGAGCGAAAGCAGAAGTTAGCCGATGTGTTGCTTAATGACGATGAAGTCCATCTGATGTCACCACAACCTGCTTGGAGGTGGGTTGGGCACGCTTTGACCCGACCTTGGAGACGGTCCATCTTGGGCGCGGCGCGGCGTGTTTAAACTGGTAACGGAAACGCAAATCAACGCATTCATGGTTTGACTTGATGCTGCCTAAAGTGCCAATGGAAGAAGTGGCCCACTAGTGCCTCAATTAACATCGAGATCAAGTCTATCGAGTCTTCTAGTAGAAGAAGATCAGGAGACACAGTGGTGTGTGACTCATATCAAATCACAGCCGCGCTGACTAATAACTCCACTGATATATATATATATAACATGACGGTCCAAATTGCATCTGCTGGATTGGAGAAGTGGACTGGGTGCCTCTCCAATCAGGGCTTCAGGATGGCAGCCAGGGAATGAGATGGGCAGCGACTCGGCAGTGGGACTAATCTCACACAGGAGATTACATATTAATTTTCACACTCACACACACACACAATATACTGTATATGTATATATGACCATTTGCTCCGAATTAACAACCTGGCCAGCAAATATGTAGATTTTTACCTTGTTAATTATTGGAGGAAAGCTCCAGGCGGAAAGGTATATACATTTTCAAAAGATATCTGTCAATCAGTAATTGGACATTACCTCACACACACACACACACACACACACACACACACAGACAGCTATCCTTGTTAGGACATTGCATTGACTTCCATTCATTGTGGACAGCCAAGCCCAAACCCTAATCCAAACCTTAACCAGGACCACAGAGATGACGTTTTGCCTCATTAAGCAGGGCGAGTTTATTTTGTATGGCGCATTTCAACATGAAGGCAGTTCAAAGTGCTTTATGTGGTGCATAAAAAAAAGGCATCAAGACAGAATATAAAAGCAACACAAGGCAATAAAAAAGACATTTAAATACAATAAAAACGTGTTAAATTGTAAATAAAAAAGAAGTTAAAATAGAATAAGACAGATAAAACAGGAGAATAAAAGTTACAGTGCAGTGTAAGATATTAACCTTCAAATTTGGTTTAATTAAAAGCGGCGGCAAACAGAAAACAGCTGTGATTTAAAAGATCTGAGAGTTTGCAGCAGACCTGCAGTTTTCAGGGAATTTGTTCCAGATATGTGGAGCATATTTAGTCCCAATGAGGACTACTGGTCCTGACAAGGTCGGTGTTTATACCAGAAAAGGTCCCAATGAGGTAACAAAAGCACACACACACACACACACACACAAACCAGAATACCTATTAAACCAATGAATGGTGGGCTGGATTGATAGTCTGTGCATGTGGAGCCTGTGGGCTGCCACGCTGTGCAGCCGCACTGGGTAATGAAAATTCAATGAAGTGCTTGAATACTCTTTCAGTGCTGTGTAGAAAGTGAGAGGAGGGGGGGAGGGGGGTGGGGGAGAGAGAGAGGGATGCTGATAGGAGACAGATTTTCACATGATCTGTGTCTCTCAGCCCCGGAGGTCAGGAGAGGATTTTTTAGACTGTGCCTGTATGTGTGTGTGTGTGTGTGTGTCACAGGGCCACAGTTTAAATAGCCCACGGTTTACTTCCACTTCCACACCTGGAAGCTGTGATTGACTGGAAACCTGACTGACAGAGTGAGCTGTTGCCTCTGGATCGATGGCCTACATCTGAGAAAAACCTTCCCACCTGGGACTAAATGACATGTTACTCACAGCGTAGAGGAGAAACATGTTCGGATCAAGGCTGTGACAAAGGATTATTCATATTATCAGTTTATTTTTTTATGATTCATGGACATTTTATAGTCCTAATTACTCAAGATATTAATTGTTTTGATTATCAAATGGCAGAAAATAAGGACACAATACCAACAAATGTAACGATGTAACAATCAGTTGATTTAATCAACCAAAATGAGTAGTCATTTAACCAATTAGTCAATCACCAGAAAGCTATTAAGCTGTAAAATAAGACATCTGAAGACATGACCTTGAGCTTTATTGTGTGACATTGTATAGATAACACAAGTAATCGATTGACTGAGAAAGTAATGAGCAGATTAATCAATGAAGAAGAGTGTTTTGAACAGCTGATTGGACAAAACAAGACTATATTTGTGATTTGTCACTATTTGAAAGCTTACACATTTAATCCAATAATTGTAAATGATGATAAATACAATGATAATAAATACTGATTGTTGTTGATTAATTTTTTTTATCATTGACTTCTGTTCTTTAAGGCTCTGTTACTCCAATAATGTCTTCCCTGCAACAGTGGACGTCACCACGCCGACAGAGCTGCGTCAGTGTCTCTACACGTCCAATTTAGTGAAACTTTTGGTGACATATAATACTTATTCACAAAAATATAGCTGTGTTAAACTTCAGTTTAAATGACTTCATATTCCTCTTTGAGCCGAGAAAAACTTTTACTTCAGACAAACTCGGAGGGATAGAGGTCATACTGACAAAAGCTGCTTTGTCAGAGTCGTAGAAAACGTGCCGCGCTGGAGATCAGAGGAAGAGGAAACAGTGGAAAAAAAATGAAGAGGAAATGTGAGCGACGTGTCATCTCAGCAGGTTCGCTATTAGTTTCCCAAAAATATAATAGCCTGGTGTGAACACGAGAGACGCAATGATGATGAAATTAACAAAAAATTATATTAAAAAAATATATAAAGTAATGTTATTATTACAAACAGGTGAAGAAGACAAATATATACAATATGTTTAGTTTTTCTAATGCATCAATTGACCAAATACCACATTTATCTACTAAGAACCTTAAAGGGGGACACATCATGCATATTTCCAGGTCAATATTTATATTCTGGGGCTCTCCTGGAATATTTTTGCATGATTTACAGTTAAAAAAAACTCCTTATTTATCTTCTACTGGTCCTTTATGCAGCCTCTCAGTTCATCCTCTGTCTGAAACAGGCCGTTTTAGCTCCCAGTGAGCTTACTCAATCTGATTGGCCAGCTTCTAGAAACAGTAGTTTAAGAGTTTCACTTCATTTTCTTGATCTTTACTCAAAATATAAACTTTTATTTTTACAATATATCCATATGTGTTTGAGTTAGAATCAGATCTGCTATATATATATATATATATATGCCACAAAAACACTTTACATGCTGTCGGACTGTTTGATTGTTTACTCCGCTGTTCAGAAAGTGTGCAGGTGTCTTACAAAGGAAAGTCTTCATCCTTTGCTCAGCATTCAAATCCTTATTACACTGTATTTCATGGCAATTTGCCCATTAAAAGATTAATTTGGGTGTTTTTTTTGCAACATGTTTAAACTTCTAAACTCCATCTGGTCCATATTTGACCATGTGATCAGTAACCCTTTGCATGCTTCTTGATTGTTTTAAGGCTGCTTTCAGTTGCTGGTAAATCATTCACATGAACTAAACAACAACAAAAAAACTCCACTGACAGATCTAAACAGTGAACATTATGAATATAATTTGCATTGATATATTTACCATTAATCTTCTACACTATCTGCCAGCTTTTCATCAAGTGTTGAAAATGCTGATATCATGGATATTTCTAGAGAGTTTTAAAAAATAAAGTGCCACTTTTTTTTAAAATATTTGGCAACTTCCTGTGAATTAACTTGGACCTGTTTGACTTTGAGATGTTTTGATAGTTTAGGGATGTGTGAACGTCTGCCAACTGAAGGGCGCACCACGGTGACCTCTCTGTGAATAGTGAAATGAAACACTGAAAGAATATTAAGCACTCGAATCCTTGAGAAGTGAAGAAAAGTATGCTGAGAGAAGGCAGAAAGTTGCCATCTGTACAACTTTCTGTGCGAGTAAAGCAAAGTATCTGCTGAAGGTTATAAAGCTCCTGTTTCCTTTTTCTCCTGGCAAGTCGACCGAAAAAAAGTTTTTTTCAGGAAATAATTTTCACAGTTCATACTTGTCTGGTTGCTCCTTGTGTTTCGTTTAAATTCTCTTTATTGTGTTGCGTTATTTATTTGCATTGCAGAGTAGCGTGTGTCTCATCTGCCTGGTGGTGATTTTTGTATTTTGCGGAGCGCGTCATTAGTCGATGCCCTGCTGAACATGTGTTGCTGAAACAAGCTGACAGTATATAGGGGCTTCATGGTTGTGCAGCCCTGTTTTGTACATTTAACATTTCACTTTCTCTTTCTCACTGACGATCTTAACAACATATTTATCACTCTCGTTGGTTCTCTGCTTATATGTTGTATTTTGCAGCCTTCTTTTACCTTTTTACATGTTTTTTTCTTTGTCCATTTGTTCCATTTTGTGTTTGAATAAGTACAAATATCACAAAATCCCAGTTTAATTCACCAAGTGGATGAGATCTGAAAAAAAAAAATAGTACATTAATTGGTTTGTCAATAGACAGAAAATGAATTGGCAGCAATCCTGATGATTGATAAATCATTAAGTAAGCAAACATGGCAGAAATCTGCTGGTTCTGTGGAATATTATTCATTTTTCTTTACCATTAATGATTAATGAGCGTAAACTGATTAGGTAGGTATGTATTAATTGTAGTAGTAGTGGTATGACAATATATGGCATATATTTTGCAGTGAGTGGTTGGTGCTCCAGCCAATGTACAAACAACAACAGCAACAGAACCAACATATGTTTTAAGAGACTCTGTGTACTCGAATTGTAAATGATTTAAAAATACAGGAGAGATCTAAGCAATTTGACTTTTTAATGTGAAATTTAGTAAACTGACCGAAATGATATGTTCTGCTTCTCATTTCTTTGCTCCCTCAGTCATGTTGTTTTCTATATATAACGTCGCCACAGCCGCCGTCTTCCCGTCTTTCCCGTCTCCGCTCGATTAGTTATTTTCTCAGTTTTGCGCTCCATCGGTGGTTGTGTGTGTGTGTGTGTGTGTGTTGTCGGGAAGCAGCGGGCCTATTCAAAGACAATGGCCGGCGCTGTTTGAGTCCCACAGACTGTTCGCCGCTGTGTAATTTTCACATCTACACGCTGTTATCAGGCCATCATATCTCTCTGTGTTATGCGACAAGGAACACAACATTCTGCATCTGGCCTTTCGCTGGCAAGAACACAAAGTCCCATTCCTGCACTCATATGGGTCACTTTCATCTTCATCAGCTACACCACTGTCTGATACGTGTGGATATGTTTGTGGATGTGTTTGTGTAAAAAAAAAAAAAAAACTTTTATTTACCTGGAGAGAGAGAGTTAGAGTTATGTTCTTCCATTGGAGTTTTATCGCGCTTATGCCTTTGAGCTCAACAACACAATCAAAGTCAGTTTTCTCTTTTGTGTGACAGAGAGATGAAAGAAAGAAGAAAAAAACGGCTGTTGGCATTTAAAGTTAAGATTTAAAAAGGTGATTTTCTCTCCTTCTGCTTCATTCAGGTGCAGGGTAAATTCATAGAGAGCAACTTACAACGTCTACTATTGTGTACAGTGCTAACATCACACATTAAGAGTTTCAAGTTGACAATAAACAGACTTCAGCAGTGTTGCATTCACCGAAGAGTTTGCTTCAATATGTAATAACAGCTTCACTTTTTCTCTCTCAGAACATCATTCACACACCTGTATGTGCAACAAAACAGCATTTGGTTTCTGTACTTGTCCCTACTCTCCATGCTATTGCTTTTAATATCTTGTTGTTTTTTTTTTTTTCCTTACTGCATTGTCGAGAAGCTGAAACTTATATTTGTGGAATGAGAAGTAACAATAAAGAAACTCAAACGTAAAGCTGTGATGCAGATTTACACCGACAGAGAGAGCAGAGGTGTTTGGGTCGGCCCTCTCTGACAGAGCTTAACAATATTGGTGTTATTACTATTACAAATAATCATTAACTATGGTAAAATAAGAGATAGGAGAGATACAAGATTATTAAGTCTTATTTATATATTGTTTAAACATATCATCTTAATAGCTTTGAACCGTTATCTGCAGTATTTGGATCCATCTCTTGTATAAAAAAAACAAAAAAAAAACAAACAAAAAAAACATTGTGCCCGCTGCCTGCATCTCCCTCTGAGATTTTGGGCATGGCCTCCTTTTTGTGGACAGTCTGCACGTTCAATTCTAATCTAAGTGAGGGATCACAGTCCACATGGACCAATACCCAACATCAGTGCCAAAACTCTCAATCCCTATAAAGTCCCTGTAATTTCCATGCAAATCTACGTTTACTATACCGTGATATTGATACCTCGGTGTGAAATAATAATAGACTGTGATAGATTTTGGTCCATATTGTCCACCTGTGTGTCACAAAAACATTACTTCTCTTTACCAACAACATATCCTTTTTCAGGAATATTAAAAAAAAACCTTGTTTGCAGTGATTCCTGTAAAGGAAAACGGGGAGAAATCATAAAATGTGCAGACAAGATGACCGCTTGGTCTTTCAAAACAACCACAAGTAGTGCAATTCATCACTTTAAACAGGTATGTGACTGGAAAAAGGACATTAATGTTAGATATTGTGAATGTCAGATATTTTATTTGCCCATAATGGTAAACTGCAGGGACATAACTATATACAAACAAACAAAAAAAAATCAATATATTACACTTCAAATGAGCAGTGCAAGTCTCAGTAAATTTATATCATACACTAATAAGAGAAAAACAACAAACAAACATGGGAACTAAAAAGTAGAATCCAAAATATGGATTTGTTCTTTAATAGAAAGTAACATATTCAAGTTGAGCAATATTTAGTAAACATACCTCATAACATTTAAACCAATAACTCCTGTGTGTGTGTGTGTGTGCCACAGATCTAGCGTGTCTGCTGGCCACTCTTAGGAGAGGACATCCATTTCGCCGCTACCTGTCTTGGGGTTGAATCGGTCCAATGGGCAGCCTTCCGTGCTGATACGGATTAAGTCTTCGGCGGCGGAGACATGGAGGCTGCTGCAGGTAGTGTCCTTAATGCGATTTTGTGCCCAAAATCCCTGCTCACACTGAGCGGAGGAGATTGGCATCACAAGCAGTATTTCAGCCCAGCGCAGGAAGTTCTGAAATAAATAAAAAAATTAAAAAAAAAAAAAAAGTCACTATAAATAAAAACTCAATTTATTTATTCGGGAGATTAGACGCGACTTTGTAAATTCTGAAGAATGTTAAATGTTGCCCGCATACTTCAAAGTCTGGAGCGATATGGCTCCTCGGTGAGAAATATCTGCCACAAAACCTTAGATATGACTGGAGCGTGATATCATCTGTTCTGTACTGCAATGTCAACAGCTGCTGCCACGTGGAGATTAGTCAAAGCAACTTGCACCTTTCAGCTCCGTGCCCTGAAAAGCATGTTCACCTCAAAAATTGAAATACCAATAACTGAACTGGGAAAAAAATATATATATATATATTTTCTCTTATTTGCCATTGAAGCACACCTGAAAAGGTAACACTCTTAGCTTAGAAACTTCTCTGACATCCCTCCTGGCTTAAGGCCTCAAACTTTATCCCTTCCAGTTCAGACACGGTTCTCTGGAGCTCAGCAGGAGCCCTGCGTGGGATCAAGTCATTTCCCTGTAGGATCCAGCTGAGGCTCCCAACTTTCTGCGAAAAACATCAGTCGCAAAGAGGCTCGATCTCACACTTGATCTAAAAATATATTTCAGAGAATGTCAGAAAAAACGACATAAATTCTTGAAACAACATGGTTAAGAAAAGACTGAGCAACCAAGTGTTTCTTTAGCCCCTTCCTTTCACATCGACAGAGGGAGAGGATGCAGACAGGTGGCTCGTGCGGGTCTTCGGGGTCCTTTTTCATCATGTCCAGCTGGTTTTGAGAAGTGCGTGCGATGAGCGCTCAGCGTGAGGAATCCGGAGTGTGCCTTTGACGTCGGAAGGGTTACTGGATTTGACTCCCAGCGTTTTGCCCGCTGCCTGCAGCTCCCTCGGAGATTTTCGGGCTAAAGTGGTATGTTTCCCACAGCAGGTGGAAGAGTTCATGAAGTTTAGCTACCATGGCCTCCTTTTTTTTTTTTTTTTTTTGGACTGCACAGTCAATTCCAATCTATAATACAACTTAGCATGAGTAAATGTGGGATAAAAACTAATCATTACTGCTCTGACAAGGGTTACAATTTTACCATTTCCTTATTTTATGTATATTAGATCACATTCATTCTAAACACAGCGATAACTATATTTAACTGTGAAGCATGCAGCAGAACAAAACGCTGTCTGACCTCTTCAATGACACATCCACGATGTCCCACATTCGCTGTCCCGCAGATTTTCACTTTCGTTTCGCTCTTTAATTTCATCTGGCAAAGTTTCTTCTTTTGTTTCTTACTCACAGGCTTGAATGGGAGTTTCATTCTTGCGCATTTGACAATACCGTTTCATTTTCTCTTGTCATCCGGCTAGCTCGACTCGATGAGGGGACGCAACTATGGTATTGCTCCCGAGGAATTGTGGGAACCGGTGTTGGATGTATGGACTCTACGCAGCCAGAGACATGATATTTAATTACACAATATGCTACAAGTACCAAATAGAACAGCCATTCACCTCACAAACAAGAACACAACTGCATTGCATGGTTGCTAGTGCAGTAAATTCATTCATCAGTTCACAGACTGATTTTTTTTCGTAGAACATGCGAAATATATGTCGCACTGTACAACCCTGCTTCAGGTAAAAAAAAAAAAATGTTGTTTTGAGACTTTTACAGATCTATAGTTCTTTTCATTCCTCTCCTCACTGATGTTCCTCATTAATAGTCGTCCTTGAGCTCACAGAGACTTAACTATCCTTTCTTCGCTATGCCAACACCCTCCTCCCCCGCCCCCCAGTTGTTCTTCTCTCCCTCCCGCTTTATCTTGCGACTTACATGTCAGCATCTACTTTACGTCTGGAATCTAAAAGGTGTGACTGAGGGTCTTTGTGTGTCTACAAACCCTTAATGAATGGCAGTGAAAGTTGAATGGCTCATCAGTAAACCTTGACACCCCCCCACGCTTTTGAATTACACATGAAGCAGCTGCAGAAATTTAGAGGGTTTTTTTTTTTTTTTTTCCCTTGCATGCTTGCTGAACTGCTGTCATACCCCAGCTTTACTTCAGCTTTATAGGACTGGAGAAATAATTGTCTGTGATACATTTGAAGAAAAAAAAAATATTCATTTTGTTATTTAATGAAAATAATATTAGGATATTTGACTAAGGCTTCTGTGATCTCAGTTGTTGTTTAACGGGGAGATCCATTGCATCAAAACAAATACACCTGAAATCTCCCTAAGCTGCGTCAATAAATGCCAAGCGCATGTCGCTGCACAAGACAAACTGTGCACAGGTAGAGGGGGGGGGGCAGTGCATCCATGTAAATAAATCTAATGTGTGTCAGAGATTGTGTCGCGGATGGTGAGGAAGAATAAAATACATTTCTCCTCCCCCAGATCTGTCAAAAAAAACAAAAAAAAACCCCACTTACATTACTCTGCAAGCAAAAGGAACACCGCAAATTAGTGCAACCACATGAAATGTTACATAAAAGCCAGGAAAACGTCCAATCACTCAATCATCAAAGCAGACCAAGACTTGTTATATGACTCAGGTCATCACCGCAACATCAGGGATTAATGCTCCGCTTTGACTCTTGACAACTGTTCTTCATGTTGTGCTCTATTGTTACGCTAAATGTCAAGCAACAGTTGAGGCGGCAATGTGAAAAATGCATTATTTGAGGTCACAGCAGATTCATGATCAAGCTGAGCTATGAGCCTAAAGGTTCGTTTTTTTTTTGTTTTTTTTTACCAGTAATAACTTTAAACTGCACACTGAAGCAGCTCTGACTTGCAGGAAGTTGGAGGTCGGAGAACAACGGGTGACACGTTGTGAAAGCAGTTTCCCTTTAAAGTGTACGAGGCCGTCGTTGGTCTCAGGCTACATTTGGCTACAGGTGAGACTTTAGTTTCTTATTGCTGAGTCATTTAAAACAAAAAAAAAAACACACACACATAAACAGGAAAACATTTTTCAAGTGTTTCAAAGAGTAGACGACGCACTTAGTTGATTAGTCTTGGGTTGTGTGTTTTATGCAGTTGCTGCTCTACAAGCAGTTCAAACAACAAGTATTGTTGAGGAGCATCTCACACAGTAAAGACTGTTGTTATACTGGTTAACTCCCAGTGTGAGAGGGTGTGAAAGTGGGTGAATGTTCAGAAGGACTGCACAGACAAAGAGCTCAGTCAGGCTTCACTGTTTTTTATTAAAAAAAAGAAAAAAGAAAGAAAAAAAAGAGGTGAAACAAATGGATAAATTCTTTCTTGTCATACAGATAAAGTTGTATACATTTTGATTCATGCGAGTGTCACTCCCTGCAGCAGCACCTGGTGATAAACAACAAGCTGAAAGTAAACCAGTCGGTGTCGCTTTGACAGGAGCCATCTAGGAGTGAAGGTTGGGTCGTGATCTGCATTTAAACTGTCGACATAACTCACCAGATTAACGTTTTCTTTTTTTTTTTTTTTTTATTGCTGCTCGCACTAATGGGCACCAGAGGAGACGGGAGAGGAGGAATCTGTGTGGGTGGCTTAGTGTGTGTTTGTGTGTTCGAGTCAGACTTGGAGAACGGGGTTGATACTTGCCCGTTAAATATCGAATTTTGTCTTGTCTTGTCTTGGTCATCCTAGGAAAACAGCTGCAGAAAAATAAAAAAATAAACTCAGTGAAATGTTTGCAACTTGAAGCTTAATTTATGACACACTAACTTTTAAATCAAATTACACAGCTCTAATAGGGATGTTCTGTTTTCTTCCCTTGATCCAAAGTCCTTCAGTATCCCACTTAATAAAGCTGCACTTTGCTCAGCAAGCCTTGATTAAGTTCAACAGATAAGATAGATATAAAATAACTTTATTGTCTGTCACAAAGTAACAGAAAATTTCCTTTTTTATTTTAAACACATTTAAAAACAGGCACATACAGTTAAAAACGACAACTGAGGGGGACGGTGTCAGTTTTAGCTTGTTCAGGGTGATGATCGCAGAGGGAATAAAAGGTTTCCTGTAGATGTGTTTTATTGGGCCGGTGGGACTTTGTAGCGTCAAACTGATGGCAGTCACTGGAACGGCTGGTGGAGAGGGTCCTGCTTGATCCGAGTGGCTTTCCTGATCGCTGACCGGGTGTGCGGTTCAGATAGGGGAATTAGAGGTGAACCAATTATTTCGCTGGCCTTGATTAGTTGTGTGGGAGAGTTTTGTTTTATGTTTTGGTGGTGAGGGCGCTCCGGGATAGAAATGTTGAAGGTGAATATGGATTCAATTAGCGTCCTGTAAAACCAGGGTTAAAACGTCCTTGCTGACAAATAATCTTCATGTGTTTGCCTGAAGCTTCATTCAAACCTTTCCTTTGTTTCTCACACTATTCAAGGAGAGAGGGGTGTTCGTGTATCTGTGGTGGCAGGGAGGGTTTGGGCGGGATTTAGACTTGGGTCAGCGTGAGTCAAAGTCCCTGTCATATCATCAATAAAATCTGTTAATGAAAGGAAACAAAAAAAAGTGAAGGAAGCCTCCTCCTCGCTACAGATATAGCCAAGTGCAGGTTCTTCTCATCATTCACTGTAATGAAACGCATACCTCTGCAGTGCATATATGTACTGTAAGAGCATGTCCATCTTTAGCATGACTCTTTTGTAACTATTCTCCTGTGACCAGAGGCACCCAGGCGCCTTAGGACTCTCTCTCTGGATCCAGAGTCGGGTTTCTGCGTACATGCATCACGGCAAGTCCGGACAACCTCTCATCTGACATGCTTGACTTGAGTCAGGTTTTGAGCCTCCTTAATGCAGAAAAAGGATCTCTCACATGGACGTGTGGTAACTGGCAATGTAAGATATATATATATATGCAAGTGGATATTAGGATAGAGGTTCTGAAACTGATGTTGCCACCTATGGATTTTTTTTTTTTTTTTTTGATGGTGTCTGGTTGAGGCAGGTCTTCTTGGTACCATGATACCGATTGTTCTTCCCTGTCCTTAGTCAGCTTTGATGGAGTCTTGGCTACCAAGTAGGTTGCAAACGCAGCTGGTTCACTTGTCTCTGCATACCTGGTCTTCAGATTATTAGTAACATGGTCAACGAAGGAAAAAAAATAATAAATTCAATCTGTAGTGACAAATGACTCATGTGTGTACAGGGCCTAGCTTCACTACAAATACACCCACTGTCTAAACTCTTGATCTTCCTCCAGGCTTACGACTGGCGGAGATAACAGAGGTAAGGTTTTTGCCTCTGCAGTGGTAAATAAACGGACCGTTCAGAGTTTTCAGAAAAGCATAAGGTCTTTAATGAATTGACAAAGTGACAAAAGATCTGAGTTATCCTGTGAGTCATTTGTGCTTCGATAAGAACACATCCTTTCATTGGCTTTCATTGTTGTCACAGTTAACTCCCTCCTAACTATCCCCATCACTGGTCATAATAACGTTAAAGAGACACTCATAGATGCGAGTCACTGTTTACACTCGACAGACTATTGATTTTTGTGTGTGGTGGCGGGGGCGCCCTGCCCCCCTAACTGAGGACCACTTCCACTTCTGTGTCATGTCAGCTAAAACACTCACAAGAGAGGCTTTAAAAGACATATGTAGAACAATCAAATAAAGACCATATATCTCGTACATCAAGAACACGTGACTTAAACTTATTAAAGAGTATTGAGGCATGACGTCATAAATTTAACACATGATTAACAATACATATGTATCACACTATGAATTCTCCACCACGTCTCGCTTGTTTGATTGATGTCTCTTCATAGTAGTTTTAGGACTTGTGTTGCCAAATCACAGTTTAATCACAACACTAAAAGTCGGCTTGTAAAAGTCTATGAACTCCCTGCGTTTCAACTCACTTTAGGTTCCACAAGAGAGAGTGGTGTATAGTCACCCAGACACCAGAAACCCCCCCCCCCCCCCCCCTCAGTTCAACACTAACACAGTAACAATGATAAAATATCTTATAAACTGAGGGGATTAAATTATTTTAAAGCTAAAAACAATAAAACACCAGGATAATATACCTTGACAGCAGAGGGAGAGGGAGCAGTTTTTAAAAGTCTCACCTCTCACCCAAAACATTTTTGCTTTTGGATTTGTTGACAAGAGAAATATAGAATAATATTTAAACTTAAACCGAAGCTGCTGGCAATTTTGAACACATCTCATTTTGAAGCAAAAATGTATAAGATCCATTATAAAATGTCATCATAGTTTCAAGGATTTATATCTTTTTTTCCTGCAAATCTAATATAGTGTAAGAGGAGAGACGGGGGGAAATGACTCAGGGAGGAAGAAAAGCCAAAAGTGAATGGAGGACAGACAGACTGAGGCATGCTGGGACAGATAGCGAGCCTGTGCTCCGGTATAGACACACTGTCACTGTTGTGGCTGCAGTAGGGGAAGGGTTACAGACTGTGAACGAGCATTCATTCATTCATTCATTCATTCACCTGTGCAAATATGTTCATAAAGGTACAGTGCAGTATGTGGAGCAACTGCTACGTACACACACTCCAAGAAAAACGGATTTACTCACATATTTGTCTTCATGTTTCTTTGATGATGTGTTTATTTGTTCTGGATGCGTGTGTGTGTGTGTGTGTATTTGACCATTATGGAAGGAAGCAGCATTTAGTGTCTCTGAAGCTGTTAAACATGTCAGTGTGTGACATACAGCTGTAATCGCCTGCATACTGAATAACAACTCCGCCACAAACAACAATCATCAATATCGACTCGGGTCATCATCTGCGGGGATTTTGGGGGGAAATCTGACATGATTGTTTTTATGGTTGTTCGCTAAAAAAGGAAGCTTGATTGAACATCCTACTTCACATTCATGTAGGTATTTATGTGTTGTTGTTTTTTTTTTTTTTTTGCTGTTGTCCATGAGTGACAGCCGGGAATGGAGGGTGAAATGAAATGGAAAAAAAAAAAAGGGTGAGGTGATCATCTTCCAATGTATCCATGTAAAAATAAATAAATGCATGTAAAAAAATAAATAAAAGTACCACAAATGATTTCCCCATTTCAGAACAACCTTTGAATTACTAATTTAATTAATGAAATTCACTTAAAAACTAAACTAGAAAGCAGCCAGAGAAGGCACACCTCTGCCAAGGTTACCCAATCTTTTAAAAAAAAAAGTGTAATTTTAGTAATAAAACACGTCAATAAGTGTTTCTGGAGCTGCATCAACATACCTGCAGTGATAATGCTGATTTTCTGATGGTGGCCATGATTTCTGGATGAAACCTAAATCCTTAATATTAAAAGGGCTCCATGCTAACGTTTCCCCCAAGGAGTACATGTGCTCCCTAAATGCACACAAAGAGATTTAGGAAGTGGAAATGTTCAAGTTATATACAGTCTATTAACTCAGAGAGGGGCCGACTTCTCCGCACTTTATCTTTCACACTAGTGTCTTTAGCCCATTGCCAGCTTACCACCTGCTGCTGTTTCCGCTGTGTATGGGCGCGCTCAGGTCTTCATCAAACAGATTTAAATACACTGAAGGCAGCCTGATGTAAGCGCTGTGTTCTGAGAGAACGCCGTTTCTCCAAAGGGAGCGTCAACGAGAGAACAAGGACTGAACTACCGTTCACCTTTTCGCGCTGGACCAACAGACGAGAAGTGAATCCGTTAATCAGGGACAGTCCTCGCTGTGAGTTTTAAACCAGAGCTGCAGAGATTAGTCGATTCATGGATTAGATGATCAGCAGAAGATTAATCAGCAACTACTGTGATGATGAAACAGCTGTTTGTTTGGGGTTTTTTTAAGTAAAAATGTCAAACATTTGCTAGCTATATTGCAATGTTTCCACTTGTGATACGTTATCGATAAACTCTGACTCACGGACACGGAGCATCACTATTCTCTGCCACCTTATGGAGGCCCTGAAAAGACTGGTTATGGTCAGCAATTGTAGGTAGGACAGTAAATGCAAGCAAAATAACAAGCTATGAGTTTATAAGTTTCTGTCTGGTGTCTGTGTTGTAGCTGAGCTAGCTGCTCTATGAGAGGCTCTCCAGTGTGTGTGTGTGTGTGTGTGTGTCTGTGCATAGCTAGTCCAGCTGTTTATCATCTTAACATTACCCTCGTCAGCTCTTAATATCTCGATACGCTCTGAATATATCGCAGTTAATTGGCGGCTTGTGGGTGGTTTGCTTCCACAGAAAAGGAATAGATCTTCGGTTTGTTACCATGACGCCACCTCTCTGCAGTCCCTGAAACTAAACATTGTACATTATCTCATAATCAAACACTAATATTTGAATGATTAGCGGTAGGTATGGTAGCTTGTACTCTTAACTCACATACTGTGCTTGTAAAAAAAATGTTTTCAGTTCACATGTCTTGTTTTTAGGGGCAAATGCGAGTGAAAAATTCACCCTATCGAGCCCTGACTGTGCACAGGGATGAGTTGTGTAAACTTTCAAGTGAATCACATCCTGCCAGGGCGTTCTGTTATGTTTGGACTCTTTGTGTTTCTGTCCTTTTGAATTCATTATCATTATCCATCAGACGCCCTCAGATTTTTTTCTGTTTTGAGTTGGACTTTTTGAGGGATTTTCTGTTACTATGCTTATTGTGTTTTTGGTTCTCCGGTTTTCCTGTGTTCGTGTGTGTGTGTTCCTGCTCTGCTCTGCGTCTTCCCCCCACACACCTGCCCTGCATCAGTCTCGTCAGCCCTGCCCTGCTCCCTGTGTTTCCCCTCAGCCAATCACTCCCAAACCTGCCAGCTTGTGTCTAATCACCTGTTCCCCCCCTGATTAGTTCGGTTTGTATTTAAGGTCCGGTTTTCTGCCGAGTCTTGGTTTGATCCTCTGTTCTGTCCCGTCAAGTCAAAATCTAGTCCGCCCTGTTGTGTTTGCACAGTTTCCTGTTCTGCCAGCTTTTGTTTTGATGCTCACGCCAAATAAAAACAGTCTATTTCGTGACACGGATTCATGAACGCTCGAGTCGTGGCCGTTCACGTTTATGATTTTAACGCATGAACGCAACGTAATGTTGAAGCAGAAAAACTAAGATCATGGTCTTGGTTAAAGAAAACATTGACTGTCGGCCCCATTAATTGTTTGTGTGTTCGTTTTAACAAACTTTATTGCCTCAAATTGCCCCCGGAGTTATGATTTGAGTATTTTTGAAGTTTTTGATACGAACAACTGTCCCAGCTTCTTGGATGTTACGTCTGTCTTGTTCCAGACAAGCAAGAGTCATAATTCATACTGTCACTAGAGATCCTTGTCAGGTTGGTTTTACATGTTGTCATTTGGCAGATGCTTTTATCGAAAGTGACTCACTAGTTTTTCTAACCACAGGAGTCGCCTAATTTTTTTTTGTGATTTGACAATGTGAGAAATATTGAGGAATACGTCAAAAACGGGCAACGCTGCAGACGTCTCGCAACTGATTTCAGGAAAAACGCAACACTTGAGAAACAAACGAGGATCTTATCTACTATATTTGATTTAAGCTCGATCAAATTTGTCCAGAGAACTGCAGAAAGACAATTTTGTTGTGGTTGACAGAATTGGAGCGAGGCCTTCACGGATCGACATGTAGGACGAAGGAATCCATGGAAACATACACCAAAAAACTATAAGCGGTTCTTCAGTGACACCACATTTTATGTCCATGTAGTCCATAAGAAACTGCGAATTAACAAACACCGAAAACAAATGAAAGTGTGAATAAAAGTGTGTCATACGAGCGTGTATTCCCTCCAGCTCAAGGCTATCGAGGCCTCAACCGCTACAGTATCTGTCTGTTCCAGTTTTCAGACAAAGATGCTCCTTCAGGTGTTATCATGTTTTCACTGTGGCCTTGTGCTCCTCCACAAGAGAAGAAATACAGTTTTTTTTTTTTTTTTTTTCTCCCCCACTCATTATCACCAACCCACACTTCATCCACCTACATACTCTGTTAAATGTTCACAAAGAAGAAGCTGAATGTTCTTTGGTTGATACAATGGTGCAAATTCTGTTTTCCCACTCCTGCAGGTGAGGTGTGAAGGTGGTTGTTTTTTTTCCTTTCTTTTTTTTTGTTCAAGATACAGATTAGGGTGCCAACTAATGATTATGTTTATCATTGATTAATCGTTTTGTCTTCACAGTGTCAGAGAATTGTGGGAAAAATGCCTCTTTTATAATATCTGACAGTCGAATTGGATGCATTCAGTTTGCAAAAAAAAAAGATCTTTAAATCCTCAGATTGGAGAAGTTAGAAAGAGAGAAAGTTTTGATTAAGCTCTACAAGTGATATCAATTTTTTTTAATTTTTTTTTTTAGTATTCATCCTTCAGGGTAGAAAAGTCTCTGAAACAGGATTTAGATATTTAGGTTATCAAACACCACAACATGGCAAAAAAATATATAATTTCAAGTCTAACAAGTCTGTGAAAGTAGAATCTAAGCAGCTTTAATCATGACGGCAGGATCTTATTGTCAAGTATCATGTAGCTTTTTTTTTTTAAATTAAATACATACAATACTGATTCTAATTTTGCAGGTTAGACAGAGAAGGGGAGTACCGCCATACTGTGAAGGGTTTTGCTTTCCAAGTGTTAACATCTGATTAGGGGCTTCGGTTCAGTATTTGACAGTGAGGAGTGAGTCTGCTGGAGTGAAACTCTGCAGAAACAGCTTCAAAGCTTTAAGCGAAGGCCTAACTCTTGACGGTCTATGATATGAACGAAAGCATTGTTGCGGCAGAACAACACACCCGCTTGGGGCACGAGATAGCAGGATTTTCCATATTTCCTGTAGTGATAAGAACTCTGCGAGGCTAAAATAAAACATGCATGGTTTTTTTTCTGGTTTTTGTCACGTCGCACTCTCTGCGCTGATAAAAAATTAATCAGAATCGCAGTTTAAATGGTCCGAACTAAACAATCACCGCTATTATTCTTCCTCTAGTTAAAGCTGCTTATTTCCCTTCATTTGTGACGGCAATCGGCAGATTGTGCAGCTGTATGGCTCGTTCAGATCTGTGTGTTTTCACATCCTTTCGGCATGATCGGTTCTCAGAAACAGTTTTAACCCTGATCCATCTAACACTGTAGTAACTGAATTTGTTCTACAGGTGTAACACTGAGATGTGGTTATATAAACTGGTTCTTATTTTAATGGGATGTATCATGTACATTTTCCAGGTCTCTACTGGAATATCTTTGCATGATTCGCAGCTCCTTATTTATCTCATACTGGCCCATTATTCAGCCTCTCAGTTCAGCCTCTGTCTGCAACAGGCCGTTTTAGCTCCTGTCTCTTTAAGGCTCCCTTCCCGATGAGCCCACTCTGTTCTGATTGGCCGGCTGAAGCTCAGCAGACTTTCAGCAGTTCCGGAGGCTAGTTGGATTTCACTTTTTGATGATCTTTACTTGAAATTATCACATGAATCTGATCCCACATATGCAAGTGGACAACGTGAACAACTTTAGCAACAAAGGTCATAGAACAGACGGTCGTTTGTGGGCACTCACAAACAAACTGGAAGTGGTGAGAGCAGATTGAAGCCCTGGTTTTTGACTTACAGGGAGCATTTTTACATACATTATCCTAAAGTTTTGAAACTTTGACCATGTCAAACAGAGACATCATAACTATACAGATAACATAAAATCACAAATAAAAATGATATGTCCCCTTTAACAGTTAAAATATCATAGATTCCTGTATTATATATTACATTTACTGTTTATTTTCAGGACTCCTTGTTGTTCTGTGGTTCAGTGTCACTTCCTTGTTTTTCTTTTTCTTTCTTTTTTTTTTCTCTTTTATTCACCCTCACCTGCCTCTATCAGTGAAAATCTGTGTACACACATACACACACACACAGAGGCGTATTGTGTGTGTGTGTGTGTGTGTGTGTGTGTTTGTACCGTGGCTGTTGTCGTGAGGGCCACAACAGCAGCAGTGAGTCACAAAAATATTTATCATCAAATTATTGAGAACTAACTACAACCAGCAGGACCAGCAGAACAGAGCAGAGCAGAGAGAGGGAATAACAGAGAGACGTGTTGTGTATATTACTGGAGCGTACAGTAACTGTGTCAGAACCAACAGATCTGTGGGGAATTTGCTGCTCCTGTTTCCTGGGACCTGCTGTGTTTTCACACACATACCCACCCACACACACACACACACACACACGGTACAAACATACACATGCACATACATACAGGAGTTCTGGGCGGTCTTGTACCTCCTGCTTTAGCACCATCTGCCTACTTGATATATGAGCATACCAACGCCCCCTCATACACATACACACACACACACACATATACTCCTGTCCTTCTGTAAACCTTCATTGACCATGTTAATTCCCTTATTTTTCACATCGCGAGGATCCTATTTCTATTTTTAAACCTTAAACGCAGGTCGTAAACTGAAACAAACAACCATTCATCACATTTACGCCGTTAAAGAGTCTCAGTGACGTGCTTTGTTTTTCTGTTTCCATGTGGTCACTGGGTTTATTGTTGTTTTTTTTCAAACAATACCACACACTGACTAATGGCTTAAAATAGATGATGTGTTGTCACATCCATTATATATATTTATTATGTATATTTTAACAGATTCATGTCTATGCTTGTTTGTGTTCTATTAGACTTTTGGATTACATATTGTTTGTGTTGTCTTTATTGTCATAGGATGCTCTTTTCTCTGTGCTCCTTAAACAGGTGCCCTCTTGAAAAAGAGATTTTTTTTTATCCTAAACCTCTCTTTCTTTTTTTCCGTGTTTGTACAAAAGTTACAAAGTCAGATTCAGAAAACCCTCTTAAAAGTGCTTATTGGGGGTTTTCAAAAAAAAAAAAGTTATGTAAAACATTTAGTTTCTCACCAAAACGCTTCGTGTGTATCTAACAAGTGGACTGAAAGTATCCCCTTCCTTATAAAACATTTGCAAAGTTGATCAAACATTTATATATTTTAAATTGTGCAGTTTAGATTAAATGTTTGCAAGCTTGCAGTCCTCTTCCTGTTCCCGACCTTTGTTGGTGCATTGCTAGCTACTTTCAGTTAGCAGTATTGTATGAAACCAGCAGCAGGGATTAGAGCTGCAAAATTAATGGATTAATTGATTAGTCAATCAATTAATCTCCAACTATTGTGACAATGTATAATTTTGAATATTTTCTTTTAATTGAACTGAATATTTTTGGGTTGTGAACTGTTGGTTTAGACAAAACAAAACATCTGATGGCATCACCTTGGGCTTTGGAAAGGGTGATCAACATGTTTCACCTTTTTATAGACCCAATGACTCATCGATTTAATGGAGAAAATAATCAACAGATTAATCGATAATGAAAGTAATCGTCGTTGCAGCTCTAGCAGAAATGTGTGTAACGTCACCAGTGTGCACGAGCATGACGCAAACAAAACACGGACCCACTCTTAACTGCACTGCTCCATAGTGCTATTAGTGGTCAAAAACTTGCATATACTTGTCATAAATTGCACCTAAGAAGAAAACCCTAAATATGGTGTTAAAAAATGCTTTATGCAGCAAGTTCTCTCTGCTGGTGTGACTCTGTCCTAAAAAAAAAAAAAAGTGCATTTTAAGGGCAAGAAACCTGCTATGTCACCACATGTATTTGTCTTTGCTGCCATAAAGTTAAAGCCCATACAATTATATCAATTATAGTCCCAAACACACAATCTTCTTGACAAATTTCAACACCTATAGTAGCAAAAACACACACACAAAAAAAAGGTCCAGCTAGAGACCGTTAGACTGTTACGTCTCTGTAATACCTCTGACGCCACTCGTCTGATTGAAACAGAACCTGGAGAAGTGATGCGTCTCGCCACTCGCTGGCTGAAGAGATGCCCGCATCATTAATAGGAGACAAAATGTTCGCCTGTTGTGTTTTTGGCAATACTTCAAATATTTTTGCTTTACAGTTGGATGGAGTTCCCTTTCATCCCCCCCCCCACTCCCCCCATCCCATCCTTCCATCCTCTGCTTATCATTATCAGATCACATTACTACCATTTCTCTCTCTCTCTCTTTCCCTCCCTTTCCTCTCTCTCTCTCTCTCTCTCTCTCTCTCTCTCTCGCTCACTGTCACACTCACATGCGCACACAGCACGCCACCGAACGCTGACCGGGCATCAGCTGGTCGGAGGATGATCGAGGGATGTAGCGTTGACGTAATGCCGGTGAAGCGTGACCGACCCACCTGACCACACATGTACATACAAACACGGCCACACATACATCCTGACACACTTGTCTACACATTCACACACACACCTGCGATAATACAGGTGGGCACACACACACACAAGAACATTTCTTTGACAGTTTGATTGGGAGCTCTGTCTTCTCAGTGATGATATTGGCTCAGATATTTAAATTCTTTTAAAGCTTGAGTACCTGCCAGAGCGTCGGAGAGAAGCAGAAACAGGTTCATTCATGCAAATTAGCTTTTTGAGACTCCTGAACTCTCTGCTTTCCCTTTCATTCACTGCAGGCGAGTGGCACGCCCAATGACTAATGAGTAGAAGAAGCACAAGTATTGTGTTAAAGTGATTAATCAGCAGTTGATCAACTGAATAATCCTGATCCGTTCATTGACTTTGGCTTTTCCAACTTCTGAGTATCTTTGGGTTTTGGAGCATTGGATGAAAACAAGCTTATTTGGAAGACATCTCTTTGGACTCTGCAAACTTTTATTGTCCAGTAGGGCTGCAACAAACAAGTATTTTCATTATCGATTAATCTATTATTTTCTTGATTAGTCAATTAGTTGTTTGGTCCAGAAAAAAATGTCAAGCTTAAAAGCCCAAAGATATTCAGTTCACTGTTTATAGAAGACTAAATAAACCAGAAAATACTCACATTTGAGAAGCTGGAGTCAGAAAGTTTAGACATTTTTTCATGATGAATAACTCAAATGATTAATCAATTAACAAAATAGTTGGCAATTAATTTAATAGTTGGCAACTAATGGGTTAATCAACTAATTATTGCAGCTTGAATATCCATTAATCACAATTTCCTGATATTATACAGACTAAATGATCAATTGAATAAACAAAATAATTGAGAGGTTGATTTGTTAATGGACATATTTGCTCTACATGAATAATATGTGCAGTATATTAAGTTTATCTTTTGATATATTAGAAATCTGGAGGTTGAAGTGTATTGTCTGCGCTTTTGTGCTTGAAATGTTGGTATTAATCTAAAAAATATGTTACATATGTTACATCACAACAGGATCCTCACTATTCTCACCTTTTTCAAAATGTAAACACCATGCCCTGTTTCCTTTCGTTTGTCGTATTTATTTAACCAAGAAACATCTTACCCCTGCTGCAGTGACCCAGCTTCCCCACAGAGATGATTTGCTATTATTTTCTCAACAAAGAGACCACAGTTTTCACACACGCTGCTTCTATTTCTTACACAATATGTTAGTTTTCTTCTGGGTGTGTCACTTTCTTTTTCATACATATCATTTTTATCTCATTTTACAATGAAGCTCTTTTTGGAGGCGCTAGGATGTCACAGCTGCGCGACATGTATTTGTTCCCGCTGAGTGGCAGCTAAAACTGGGTACCCACTTGTCAATCTCACTTGCGTTTCATTTGCATAACATACTCTGCAACATCACTAAAAATAAATTCCCTTTGGATCCAGAAACATGATGATCCAGAGAGGTTAGAAACAAAACCCCAGGTTAGGCATATTTAACATATTTGGAAGAGATTATTTCTTAAACTGTCTTGTGTTAAACAACTGTCGGTTTACATGGGCCGACTTCCTGGTTGAACTCTGACCCTCTGTATTTCCAGTTTTACCTCCTAAATAAAGTGGTTTAGAACATCTGGTTTAACTTCTGGCTTGCTGGAAACATGTCTGAATGTCTGACTGCTCGTGTCTCTTGTCCAGTCAGACATCATTGTAGTGATGTTGTCATGTTCCCAGATCTAAGCAATAAACTATAATTATTGTTAAAGTTGAAATCAATACAGTTTGGTTAAAATGCGTCAGAGCTCCTGGTTTGTGATTTCAAGTTCTCAGTTTCAAGATTTCAAGTTGAATGTTTCAGATTTCCAACTTGAACTTTCCCTTAAACACAACAAAGAGGAACGAGAGGAAGATCATCAGACATGGTTCCAATTGGGCAAGTTGGAAATTTCAGATTGCAGAAATTTCAGATATGGAATTTCTATACCAAGGAAACGTTTAATAAAATTGTTAATTTGTCCTAAACTCCCTTTACTGCACGACTACTGCCAGTTTCTATCACTGTCCGCTTCCTCTAATTCCTCTTTGCAGACGGACTTCTTCTGCTTGAATGGTTGATGTTGCACACAGTTTATAACCATGATAATCTCAGTCTGTTTTAAGGTTAAGTTACATTTCAAGCAGCAGGTAAATCCATTAGATAAGACATGATTTACTTCCCTTAATATAACTCTACATGTGACGAGAACCATCACTTGTCTACAACAGTAATGGCTCTTTGATGAAAGCCCAACACTTTTGTCACCAGTGATGGTTTTGAAAGAGTAACAGACAACAAAGGACTAGCTATAAGGACTATTTGTCCTCTAGAAACAACACTCAACCTCACTTATGCGGATCTTTACTGATCCTGTTTGGGGAATCATTATTCTTTCCAACAAAGAAAACATCATACAATAAATTAACCCAGTCGCCAGAAGAAAACATTGGCATTGAACCTTTCTGCAAACCACAGAAACGTTGAATATATATATGATGTCTTATGGTGTGACAACACTGTTTAAGGTCTGATTAGGTTTAGGCACAAAGGTCACTTGGTTAGGGTTAGGGAAAAATCATGGTTTGGATTAAATAAAAATAAAATAAAAACGGCCAATGCATCTCTAAAAGCATCCGGTTTTCTCACAAGACCTGTCCTGACATCTCTCGATAAAAACATCCACTTTTGTCTGAAACAGGAAGCGGGCATTCGAGGTGATCTCGAACTGTGTTCTCTGTTGATTTCCAACTTGTTGCCAAGATACTTACTAACCACCTACCAACCCCTCCCTGCCCTACAAAGGAAAGATCAGTTCATACAGATTGCATGTGAGCTACGTCACGTTAGGAATGTTGAGATGATCCGCATTTTGGATATGTTGATATGATGCGTATTGTTAAAATGTTGCAACGTTTTGTAGAAATGTTAATATGATACGTATTTCACGTGTTGAAACATAGATATTCAACGTTTCTGTGGTTTACAGAAACGTGCAATGCCAGTTCATTCTGGCGACCGAGCTGAATAAATACACTGCAGAAGTTAAAAGTCAAATTCTGTTCAGACTTTAGCAAAATCAATAAAATGACCGATATCCGTTTAGTTTGTGTAGCTGTATTATAGGACTTCATGAAACTTTGAGAACACGAGTTCTTTGTGAAATCAGTTTTCTAAAACTCTTTGACTCCCACTCTGTTCCCCAAATCAAAAGCTGACTTCCTATTTTTCTTGCTCTGATACACAAGTTTTTTTTTTTTTTAAATCATCTAATGGAAGCAAAGGACTTATTTTTTTTAAAGCAATATTTCTATTGCACTCTCTCTTATGAATAACAACCACCTCACCCACATTTTCTTTTCTCCAGTCTGCTCCAGTTAATAAAAAAAAAAAATCCTTTTCACTTCTATTTCCTCACATGTCTTTCATCCTTTCAATGGCGACAAGAAAAGTTTGATGCCTTTCTCATCAGAGGCTGTGACCCCTGAACCTCGGCTATTGTCGGCAATCTGGGAACTGAAGATTATTCCACCATTACACACAAAGCAAGTCACCACATAGGAATCGCAGAATGTGAAATGCAGACATTACTCCGCAAGGCCATTGTGAAAGTGCCAAAAACGTGATGATGACACATTTTAACTAGCTGACTTGGAACTGTTGACGTGATCGACTGCAGATTATCCTTTGGGGCATCGAAACTAAAATCTGCATCTTCGCCCTATAACATTTTTTTTTTTCCCCCAAGTAGTGAAACATCATTGCAGAAATAGAAAATATTGTCAAACTATTGAAGAATGTCCAAAATCAACTCATTACTTGACCTGACAATTTTATTTGTATAGTCCAGTAACACATACAGTGTCTAAATAGCTTAACACCAGTTTCCTACCCAGTGCAGGCAGGCTTTGGGTGGAGTAGCGCAGTTACAAAATGGTTTAGAAAATGTATATACTGTGCATTTACACTAGAACACACAGGGTTTAAATTAGTCCAGTTTTGATGTACCAAATCCAATCTTTCAAAATGGGTTGCGCCAAATGAATGAATGTTAAATGAGGTCTGTCCATTGAATAATTTAAGTAGAATAGATCTGTTAATGGGTCAAAAAACATTTTGCAATACTACAAAAATGTTACCCTTCATGATATTCACTTATTAACAATACTTGAAGAATTGTTGGTGGTAAAGATCCCAACCAAAGGCCTGTTTGATACATCAACACAGTGTTTTTAACCACAGTTTTAGGTCAGTCAATCCACCAGTTTGACATATACAGATATCCCCCAAAGGATGAAACCTAATGCATTTTGGTGATCCCTTGACTTTTTCCATTTAGAGTCACCAGCAGGTCATAGTTTTCAGTTATCCCTGGAAATACCTCCACTTCTACTAGATATGGGAGCAAACACCCGAGCGCAGTTCAAAACCGATGACGTCATAAATGTTCTTGTGACAGAAAACATAGTCAGTGAGCTGTGACTTCACTGATGGAGATAAATGTGTCAGTGAAATCTAGATTGTGGCTTCAAGTAGACCATTAGGCCGTAATTGTGTTTGGTGCATTTTTTTTTTTTTAGGTGTTACTATATCTGTCGTTTGGTCGTGCCTCATGCCTGATGTACTGCAAGTTGCATCCAAATTCGGGACACGCTGCTGCAGTTCTTATGATTTCTGAAAAGCAATCCCGTTCATTGTATGGACTTAACTTGTCGTCATCTTAAAGTACAAAAAAAGCTACTGTATTTTTATCTTGTCCATCTCCATTTTCAATATCCATTACTCCCTTATTTACTTACGTGTAGCTGACAGTTGCGTGGCAACCAACAGTGCATAATACGAAGCCCATGAGGCGGCATGCACCAGCTGAGATCTTGTTGTCTCTAATACCAGTCAGACGAGGTGTCACAGACAGGTGTAATTTTCTTGCTTCATTGTGTTATTAAAGCCTTACAATTACATTATGGAAGTTGAACATAAAGAGGCAACGGCAGCTAAAAGTGTAGAGAAGTCATGAGCTTTAACCTCGACGTTGCTGCTTCTCAAAAATTTCAGGGAGGAACTTCATTTTAAAGGGCTATAATTCAGGATTGCAACAAGCGCACCCTAATTACAGCCTTTCTCGAAAAATGAATTACCGATGTTTTTCAGCGAAATGAGTCTCATTGTTCTTTGTTGATGCTCCGTTGAGAAAAGCTTAGGAGTTGACAAGTTGGTTCTGATCCCCAGAGCTCAGAGACAATATCGACAGTAAGTATTTTGGCAACGCAGCTTTTTCAGGCGTGACGGGTTTGTTCAAACCTGTTAAGTTATGGGAGCTGTCTGTTTGACATGATGAAAGCGAGCGATTTTTAGCACGTGTTCCCTTGATCTTCTCCCAGTCTTTTCTCTACTTTCTCATGTTTCGATCTATCTGTGTACAAATCCCTGCTTTTTCTGTTTTCTTTGGGTTGTTCTTTCTAATCTTTCTACCTCTCCCAGCATTCATTTTTACCTTGTTCCCTCTCCCCCTTATCCCCCCTGTACATCTACATTAACATGCAGATTCAACAAAGATTTAAACAATATCTCATTTCCCCTTGAGTGGTTGCTAGCCATGCATACAGTTTTGATTTTATTTGTCCAGATTTTGAGATATCCGTCCTTGAGATGTCTGCCGTTACATAAAAACACGTGAGATGAAAAGCATTTTGTTTTGATGCTCAGAGCATTGAAACATTACATAAAAAAAAAACTCTATAGCAGTGCAGTGTCTATGCAGTGTGTTACTCTGGATAATCCACAGCATAACTGTCAACAGTTTTTTCTTTATTGAAACTACTGTCTACCATGAAATATGGAGCAGATACCTGGGAAATCCCTTTTAAAAAAAAAAAACAAACACTGTGGGATGGCATTATCCTTATTTCCATAACTGACAGTGTAGAATTTATTGTCAGTGGGTTTCCTGTTCTCAATATGCGAGACGGGAACAAACTTGTGCAGTGAGGAGCCCAGAGGAAGCATGAGTAGCACTGACTCAGTGTAATCTAAACCACATCGCTGTCTCTGACAGAGTCACAACAATGACTATGAGCAACATAAGTTTGGTGCTAATATTTGATTTAAGCTGCAATGTTGTTGTTTTTTTTTTAGTATAGAAGCTCCAAGTAGCTGATAATTTAAACTAATAGTCAAGAGGTTTAAATTTGGAATGGGAGGATATAAGATTTTTATCTTACATCGGGATAAAAGCACTCAAGATAATCGTCATATGAGTGACTTGAAAAAGCTGCCTAGCTCACTAACGCACAGTCCTACTGATTTCCTGATTTATGTTGAGTTCCCATTTGTCACAAGGGGAAATCTGCATCTTTCCAGTCAGTCGTGCCCATGGCTGAAAGCTCAGGATGCGAATGCTTAGATATCAGTTTGACAGGTGGATTCTTTTTATTAATGGATTTTTCTTTTTATATTGAGATTATCTGCTTGATGTTGGTGAGAGTCTGTCCCTGTTTGTTTTCCACTAAAAAGGATGTTCATAAGTATACTTTGATGAATATCGGGATAATGTCATTAATCGCAGATATTTTTTGTAAAATCGTGACATGAAATTATATATAAATAATATAAATATATTGGCCCATGCCTAGTTTCAATGTGACCACGTTAATGCAAGTATCCTGTGTGTTTTTTATTTTTTATTTTCTTTTATTCTCGCATCAGGATAGAAAAACCTGACACAGTATTTGCAGAGGGGCATTTAATTTGTAATATAAATTGTTGCATTTCTGCATATGATGTCTGAAAAAAGTGCAAAATGGCAAACACAAGTTCCCAGAACCCAAGGTTGACGTCTTCAGACAAAATGAGTGAACTTGGAGTGCACAGTGTCTGCAGGTCACTTCGGTCAAGTATTTTAAGCACCTTCACTCCATGTGGTCCCCACTCTCACTCTGACTCTGAAAAATAACATTTTTTTCTTCAGAGAAAACCAATTTCAACCCCCTTCCTCCCCCCCAATTTGAGTGAAGTTTTGTTTGGTGAAAAGGGAAAGTGGCTTATCTTTCTTTACAAAATGGAAACAACAATCATGTTTTATCCTTCGGAGGAACACTTTAGAAATGTGATGTGAAAATATATAGCAGATCATTTTGTTTGGTTCAGAAAAGCTTAAAAAAAAAAAGACAGACTTTAGAAATGTCTCAGGTTAGGATCCTTTTCAAGAGTTAGCCTTCAAACAGGAGGAAGAAGAGAAAATCTGCATTATTACCACAGGTAAACATGCACATATCGGTGCTTCTCCTTACATTAGACGTATTATTAAGACTCAGTCTTTTGTACAAAATGATGATAATGAAAATAGTATAGTTTCATCTATAGACCATACAGGCCTCAGGATGATAAGCATGAACTTTTAATTACTTTTCATTTAACATTCACCCACTTACTGTCTCTCACCACTCTCACTTTCTTGCATGAACACTTTCTTCCGCCTATTTGAAGAAAGACGTTGAGGCATTATATTCACACTCATTCATTTAGCAGCTTGCCTCTCTCTGCTACACCCCTCAATTTCCTTGCATCAAAGCTTTTTGTCTCCAACATGGCGAAATCAGACAGACCCTGGTGAGATGATGCATCCTCTCGCCCTTTCCCTGTGCTTGAAAAGTAACTGATTGCACAAAGCAGGACCGTTTCAAAGTATGTAAAGTAGTTTTAAGTATGCGGCATTTACTGTTTGTCTCCTCCCTATTAAACTCTTTACTCCTCAGTTTACTTGCATCTTTACATTTCGAACTGCTAAAGTTTCTCTGTTTTTCTTCTTCTTCGTTTTTTTTTTTTTATATAACATTTTGTGGTTGCTTGCTCTTAATGTGTCTTATCTACTTTGCAGCTGTTTAGGTAGAAATTAGAGGCCCGATCACATTACAGTAAGAATGGACGATAGTCACATATCGCCATATATATATTATATTGATGTATACCATGAATTAAGAAACTATTTATGAATAGACATGACTGTCTGTTTTTGGCTAATCAAGCAAATGAATTACAGTACCTGACAAATCAAGGTAAACATCACGTTGATGCAACAATCCAACATCCAAACCTGCCATAAAGAAATCCTGCTTATTCAATTACAACATGGCCGCCTTTGCTTGGGGAGTTAACAACTTTTATGTAAACAGTGTCGCGGTTCTTGTCAATCAGATGTATTTGTCTTTTTAATTTTCTGGACTGAACTCTTATGAAATAATACAACCATGCATAATCTCTATTGGTTGTCAAATTTATACTCTCGTTGTCATTTCGCCCAAGTCTGCATAAAAGGTCGCCAATATTTACACATAACTAAAGACATTTGTATTGTTGTTGTTGTTTTACATTTTACTTTAATGCTTCTAGACTTCTCTAATGAAAGCAAACATTTTCTGACATAAAAAAAATGAGGAACTTTAATTGTCATTTGGTGTAAAAAGTGGTTGTATACTCCCTCAGACATGTTTTTCAGACGGTGGAAATGTCCATTAAACATCTCCCTCCCTTCCCTTGTGATGGTTGGCTTGAGTGAAGCCGTTCTGATCGACTATAAACACATTTGATTTCCGACATGCTCGTAAGAACCAGTTCTGAGTTGACCATAAATCGAGCTTTAGCCTGAAATACAGGTCAGTTTCTGTCAGGTGAGACTTATATAGCTGTGAATCTGAAGCATGGAACATGGCCAGTCACTGATTCACTCATAAAACTTGTTGAAGAATGGATGAATGTTGAAAACTCACCAGATGGGTAATCTTATATTGACTTCAAAGCTTGAAAAAACATTAGGCGACTGTAAATTAACAAAAAAAAAAAAAAGATGCATTCTGATGGGAAGATTTCTTCACTGTCTGATTTCCTACCATCTGGTGAGTTGTTATCTTACAACTGGATTGTAAAAGTGTGTCTTTAATAGAACGTAGTTGATCTGTGACCCATGCAGATCGCCCCCTACACTAAAATTTAATGTCTCATCGGAGTAAAAACTGTAAAACTGCTGTAAGTTTGAAGTAATGGTCAGACAGTGTATCACTAACAGGGATTATTAAGAGCAACAACCAAACCAGCATCTAATGGGTTTAAGTGACATTTATAGGTATGTTTACATGCTGTTTAATGTGCCGCAGCTGAGCAGCTAATTAGCTATCTAGCTGCTAGCTGACATTAGCGGTGCACTTTTCCCCCCCAGTGAATGTTTGTATGGTGGTTTGTTCAACAAGCTAAGCTGCAGGACAAGACATGTGCTCATATTTGGAAGTTATCATCCAGTTGTGATGATGTGGACGCACGCTGTTGTTTCATTGACTACCATGTTTAAAGGAGGAAGGTATCACTGGACAACACTGGACATCTTGAATGTTGTTTTCATTTAAGACCATGAGCAAAAGTACCTCGCTTTAAGTGTTTTACAGGATAAATGGGAAGCAAAGTTATATTTCTCTACCCTTTTTTTTTTTTTTTTTGTTTTCCTGATCCGTGACTCAAAACTGTGATATGATCTGAACCATGAGCTTTGTTTATCCGTTGCATCCTTAGTCTTTACCAAAAAAAAGGCCTTACTAGTACATAATACAAGTGTTGTTTCCTGTTGTGCCAGCAAAACATAATGCACTACATTGAATTTTAGCATCTAACCATGGAAGAATGAATGAGTCCTTAATTGTGTCCCTGTGACTCCTTTCATCTGAATCCCCCAATCTTACTTTAATCTTCCTCGGTATTGTATTATCTACTTGGGGAGGAGCTTCACTGCATATTATGTCTTATCCAGCTGCACAACTCTGATACAATAACTCACGTTCACAGTGCCCGCTGCACAGTTTTAAGCAGCTCGACAACGCTTCTCTTGGAAACCTCGGTAGTTGTGGTGGGGGAAAGTTTCATTCCCTCACAATTTGTTGCCTTTTTAAGATGAAAGCAAATGAAATAATTCATTAATAATAAATCAGTCATTTTGGTCTTTGGCGTTTTCAGTTTCTTACCTCCAGGCATCCACCGCTCCAATAAACACACATCACATCATAATACTGTTTTTAAAAAAATAAATACTCACTTAGTGCCAACTCATCAACAATCTCTCAGCGAGTTTAATTGAACTTTTTCAAGTAAATTGACTCTTTAATCTTCTTGACACGTGCTGACAGGTTTCAGCTTACACATAACTTACTTAATGCCGCTCATGGAAAGGAGCGTTGAATGTTGCAGCAACGTCCTGATCTCAGATTTTGCAGAAAGTCACCCCGGGTTAAGAAAAAAAGGGGTGAAAATTATCTAAGAAAACCCCCCAAAAAACTCAGATATAAAAACATGTTCATCTCATAGGACAAACAAGTCACGGTTCAGCGTCCTCGAGGTGTTCCTGGCGTCATTCTGTAGCCTTGATGCGGTATCAACAACACTTCTTCTACAAGAAATAAATACATTTACAGGATGTTCACTGTGTGTTGACCCTGATCATTGCAAGGAAAGCTCAAACACTAGCGACTAAGGAGCCAACGCTTCTACAAAGAAACACTGTAGCCAAGTTACATCTGCCATCATTGGAAAAGTTTGACAAAGTCTTACTTGTGTATTGTGACTTATGTAAAATGCTGATTTCACAAAGAGGATGTCTGGCATCTCTGAATCTGCATCTGAAATGTTGCACTGTCTTAACCAACACTTAGAAACTGTCTTAATTTAAAATCAGGCCTGAATTATGAATGTCACATGCAGTTATGTGAAGATTAACATTTGTATTATGTCATCCTACGTTATTCTAGTACAGCTTATAATTATATAAGAGTAGCTTAGATACTAAATTCACTTTTTTCACTTAGCATATTGAATGTGCACTATTCTAACATCAATTGATTCTGGTCCTAGTGTATAGTGTTTATTGTTTATTCAATCCTCAATAAAGCTTTCAGAGAGCAGATAATGTATTCTTTATGTTTTACACTATTTATTTATGGAGAAAAAAAAAACATTCACTTGTTATGTTGCTATGTTACCTAGAGTAGTAGAGTATACAGCGGCGCATAAGCATAATGATTTTATTGAATGTGAAGAATGCAATATTTATGACTTTGTATTGAATAAATACAGGTCAAATATAATGTACAAAAATGTGCATCAGCTGCACAAATATAAGTCAGTAGAGATGTTTCCATTTGTTTATAGACTTTTCAGGGTCGCTGTAGGAAATGTCATAAACATTTAAAGACAGCATTTTTTTAAAAAAAATTCTTTTAGTTTGAAATTTCATAACTATAACAAACCACAAAAAGGCTGAATGCAATGCAACATTATGTAAGAGAATAATATACTGCGGGCTTCATCCTGTTTGTACGTCTATCTCATCCATCTACACAGATCCGTTAGCTACCAGCCAACCTGTCGCCACTAATTCAGTGTGACAGTCCACACAGGTCAGCTGGTCTCTGATCAGTCATCTTTGTTTGCCTTTAACCAGCCGTCGTGACTGGTGGGTTCTGTTTATCCAGAGAGACCCTCTGTTTACATCTGTCGTCTGTCAATCACAGGCCCGGATCCTGAGGGCGGAGCCAAGATCTCTGTCGATCGGTGTCGAAAGACGAGTAGGAATGTGTGTGTGTGTGTATGTGTGGAGGAGAAGAAGAGCGTAAAAGAGAAAGAAAGAAAGAAAGGAAAACAGGGAGAGATGGTGGAGAAGATGGGAATGAAAAGAGAAACAGAGTGGAGGGAGGAGGGGGGAGGGAAGGGAAGGAGAAAGCGGGAAAGAGAGATGGAGAGTTTAGAGAACAAGGGAGTGACAGAAAAAGGAAAATGAGAAGATTCAGGATGAAATTGTTGTCCTCTGATAACTGCTTCTGATCTCTCTGTTGATCCCATTGTGTTTTCCTTTAGAAGACAAGGTGCTCAGTAGCCTTTCTTGATGTCACCTAAATTTTAGGAGGGATGAGAAGAATAAGAAGAGGAAAAAGTAGGTGTGAAGGGAAGCAATGAAAACAGGGCTTGAGGGTGTGAGGACAGTTGAAATACTACATGGCTTAAAGCTGAATGCATCGAGTTCAGAAGCCTTGTCTAGGGGGCAGTGGGGGTTGAAAAACATTCTGGGAAATGTAATATATTAAAGGTAATGTAATAAAACCATCACTGAAGGACAAAGGTCAGCTTGAGGTACAGCAGGTTTTGCCAAAAGCTGTAAATTACACTAAAATTAATTACAGGAATGAATAGCTTCATTCATTTGATTTACTGTTGTTTCAGAGGAGGATTTTTTTTTTTTTTTCCCTTAAATTTCAACTCGTCACTTTCTCTGCGTGAGAGTAGATTTTCTCGCTACGGCGTCGACACACCGAGAGCAGTTCAATTTGGTTAATAGAGAGAATCGGCAGTGGTGGTAGGGAGGCTTTGGCCTGATGTTCAGACCGGATGATCACTTTGTCACACTCATCATTCACTCTGACGCTGGCTTCTCGTGAGACATATCTAGCAAGGGAGAGGCTTTAATTTTACCTTAATCTTTCACCGGTGAGTGACGATCAGATCAAGATGATCTACTGTCATTTTCATTCTTCACTTAAGCTGCGTTACCCAGCAGACAGCTAAAAAAAAAAAAAAAAAAAAAAAGAGTTGTGCAAGTTTCCAAAAAATCTAAACTTGTGATATAACAACTGTCTTTTTTTTTGCCTGTTAAATATGTGATAACACATGATGAAGTGTTTGAGATGCACGATGACATGACGTGACTTAAATTTTGGCTGAGGGCCATTAAAGAAAAGCTTGTTAGGGCAGCGTTTTAACGCTGTAAAGGCCAAACAAGTTGTGGGGAAACATTCATATGAGTGCCTTGTTTTTGTCTTAATTCATTTAGTAGTTAAGTCAGTTTTGAAAGTAAGGTATACATCAACTCAAACACTCAAAGAAGCAATGAAGGGACAGTGGCTTCCTGCTCATGTTGGGGGAACAAGAGCTCCAGTTTTGCGGCCGCCTGTATGATCTTTATCAGCACTGTTGGGGCAGGCGTTAAGTGAGGTGGGGGCAAACACTGTAAATCAAAGCTCCCCCAATAGGGGTTATTACCACACAGCCTCCAGGGAGAGGAGGAGGAGGTTACCGAAATGTGAGAGACACTTCAGATTGAATTCCTTCACCGCTGAAAGTTTTTTGTTTTATAAAAACCGACTCACCAACTTGATTCCTCTGACTTGCTTCTGACGTAAGTTAAAGGTGAGCTGTTTTTGGGAGCTTTTAAATACTTTAAACCTTTTTTGCATTTTTTTTTTAAAAACTCACCTGCTCCAAGTAGTCATTTTTCATATCCTTTTTTTTAAAAAAATGTTGTTTATTGTTGCATTTTATCTTAGTTTATTTGCACAGTGACAAAACCTCAAAGAGGAACGATAAAAGTGCTGAGCTCGACGGCTATGATCTATCATGATATGCTGTTGTTTAGAGGAATTTAAGCTAACTTCACTCTGATCTTTATCGATCTGCATCTCATGGGAGTTTACAGTTGACTTGTCACAGGAGCTAAATAAATTGTGGAAGACGCCACGCGTCATTTACCGCTGAAACGATCACTGTCAAGTTCTGAGGGGAAAGTGGAGCAACGTCGTGTGATTGACAGGATGATGATATTTGGTCAGCGTCATTTGTGTTTCAGAGCGAAAACAGATTCCAGATCCTCTTTAGTTTCCAATAAAAACGCAAAAACGTGACTTGGTTGCACCAAGTTTGGCCAACGACGTCGTCAACACGGTGCCTCGAAGGACAGGAGCTGAAGTGAAAAGCTAAAGACTATTTACTTATTTTCTTCCTCGGCTCCTGTCCTTCTCCCGACCTCAAATTCCTCGTCATCATCCTCGGGAGAGGGAGTGAAGGAGTGAACTTGTTGACAGACACATTGACACATTCTGAGAAAGGTCAGCTGAGGACTATTCAAGGCCCCTGCAGCCTCGGTCCATTACTGCACCTGCAAACTGGTCTGGTCGACATGTGGCGACAGTTTCTCCTTTCACTATCTGTCGATCTGGAGGCGACAGGACAGAACGTGAACAGGACGTAGTTGAAGCGGTGAACTCGGCGCTGACCCTGCTTTCACACTGAGAACAGCAGATATGATGGGTAGCTCTACTCTCACTGGAGGCATTTTTTTTTTTTTTTTTTTTGAGATGGTCTGTCGTTCTGAAGTAGTGTATTTTTTCTGCTCTTAGATAATCTTTCATGACTTTACAGTTTAACAAATTACCATAGCCGGTTAAGTACCAAACGGAGAGCCTTGAGAGAGATAAATCACTAAACTGTGCTCAGATGAAGTGCTTCATCAAATTAAAAAAGAAGATGCAAAAGTTTCTTTCTGGTGGATTTGGTCCAGAGTTAAATATACTGACCTTTATTTGATGGATTTACTTTATTTTTTTTTTATTTTGAAATTCAGTACACTCATCGTTCCTGGAGGATGAATTGTAATGATTAACTCCCGATTTTTTGTCGAGCAATACTAACATCTTAAATGTCACTTGACCAAGTCTTAAATTAATGCCAGAAAACCTGTAAAATAAATGACCTGCTGGCCTCAGCTTTGCCAAAGAAAAAAATATACTGTATCACAGCACATGCTTTTACTTGTTTGGGATACACTTCCTGTATAGTTTTCTACATGCATTTTATATGCACAGCACATGTCACTTTGCACAAATACCAAACACATGTCATGTAGTGTAATGCTGACAACATATTAAACATAAGCACACATTTTCACACATACCTGTATCCTCAGTTTTCCAAAAGGGGGGGACACAGCTGTCAATTAACACAATGGATAATGACTCAGAAGTCTGCTTACTGTATGATATAATGCTAATATTAGCATGCTAACATGTTGAATGTTACACACCAGAAACACATCAGTGTTTTCAGTCACTCAATTGACTCTCAATGAGCAGATTTTTATCTCTAAGAAATGTTTATTGTTTATGCAGCTAAAACATTATCGATGGACTAAAATTAAAATTATTCACGATTCATTGCTTGAAAAAATGATAGCTCTCGTACAGACTGGATCCTCGACGTTTTGCAGATATTTAATGATGTATCTGACGTAATGATTACTTTCCTTAAAACAGAGCTGTCATTTTGGGGGGAAAAAAATGAACTATTGCAAATCTAACAGTCGTGCCTAGACCTGAAGTGTACTGTGTTGTTTAACCTCAGGTTGTAGTTTGGATACCTGCAACACTAACAGACTGGTGTGTGTGTGTGTGTGTGTGTGTGTGTTTGTGTGTGCAGCACATTTAGTGGAGTCAGGTTCATTATGGTTTGCAGAGGCCCCGGGCCACAGCAGTATTATTTTATGTTTCTGGTTAGAGTTGTAATGAAATAACACAGTGATAGTCAGCCGCTGTGTGTCTCAGACATCATCATCATTGTGGATGTCTGTCTGTCTTGACTGATGCTGCGCTGCTTTTATGACACACATCAAACATGCCAATGTGCTTTCGAAGTCAAATAAATGATTAAATTCACATATTGTCTTTTTCACGGTGTATTTGTTTTCTTATTGTTTTGTCCTGTGAACGGTTCGAATTTCATGATGCTGCACAGGAGGCTTAAAATTCAATCATCAAAGTTGATTTTGGACCTTGGAAATATATGTCTAAGGTCAAGAATGAGCTCTGATCCACTGGTATGATTCTTATGGCATGGTCTTTCATGTGCATTGGTGACATTTGGCTCATGCATGTATTATTGATATGTCTTGAATCCCTTTTTTTTTTATTGAATATGCATGTTTGTGCATAGCATGGGGTTCTGAAGTGCAGTAGATTCTGTCACAGTTGCAAATCATTGATGCTGACAATTTTAGGCCATTTCTTTTGTTTTCAGTTAGTCTAACTTGTTTTATGCAGTTAGATGGAGCGAATATATCCCAGACAGAATCTGTCACAAGAAGTTTGAATCCAGTCAGTCACTTTTAAATCAAACCTCAGTTACAGCTTTCTTAAAACCCCAGAGCAGACAAAACTCACTTCGCTAGGTTCAGAAAGATCATGAAATGTTTATATATATGTATAGTTCTGTAACACCATGTCCTAACTAAATGCAATACAAGTGAGTTTTAGTGACAGAAACAGTTTGATTTTTTTTTTTTGTTTTTTATAGGAATGTTCTAATTGGCTGCGAATGACGGATTTTTGTCGGATGCCCTGTTTCTATTTACTTCCTGTCACTTGAAAGGGACAGGGACAAGGAACATCAGATTAATTTAGTTGAAATGAGGAGTTCTTGCTGCTTGCTTCTCTTCATTTCACTACAAAAACCTAAATAAGGCAGCAGCTATGTAGGAGGGAGATCGCCATGGAGCTGGAAGTTTCTGTGCTTTATGTCATTTCCAGTAGAGAAACATCCAAATATGTGTGTGTTTTCTGTTTAAAAAGGAAGATATCAATTACTCACCCATTTTTTTTTTTACATGAGTGGCTACATCGTCAGTCTGATCTGGAGTGCACAGCTGATAGGTATAGGTGTTTTTGCTTTACATGACATATCAGAAGTGTGTATTTAACGGATTCAGTGTGGACAGAAAGCGTGAAGTGATCGGACACTGAGTCACACACTGGCTTGCTGTTAGGACACGGTGTAAGAGCAACCAAATGTCACTGATGCTTGACAAACACAGGCCCTAGTTCAGTATTTCCTGCATCTGCGTGTACAGTAATTGGTCTCTAATTGATTTCTTCTTCAATGATGGATTTGTGCTCGTATGCCTGTTGAATATTGGGGGGGAAAAAAATATACAAGGAGCGCTTTGTGTATTTTATAATGAGGGACAAACATCATCTGACATTTACCCGTCGACGTCTTTTAAAATTGCCGAGACATTTTATTCCACTGTCCTGTCAGTTAGGACGGATCCTGTTGTAAATGTAAACGTCGAGCGGTATGGATCGAACAGCATGAGACAGCAGCAGCAGCCGGTTACATAAGGTGGATTTTAGCTTTCATTTCCTCCAGGCTCTCCTGCTCTTTGCTCAGGTTCACCTGCTGCCGGTGGCGTCATGCCCACCTTCTGTTGGTGTTTATTTCTAGACCCGACCTCCCTCCTTTTCTCCTCTCTCTGTTCATCTGTCTCCCTCTCTGCTACTCCCCCTTCGTCACCCCCTCCACCTCCTGCATCCCTCTGTTCCCTTTTTATTCATTTTCAATGGTCTCTTTTTCCTGCTGACCCTCCTCCTTCTTTTCATATTTTCTCCAGCCCCTCTATCTCTTTCACCTCCTCCCATTTTTCCCATTTTTTTCCTTCCTTTGTAACTCCCTCTGTAGACCTCTTTTAATTTCTCAATGTCAGTCTTTCTGCATAATGCTGCATTTGTTTCCCTCCTTTTTTTTTTTTTTGCTTTTATTCTTTACCCTTATCATCACCAACATATTTTATTGTCTCATCCCTTTTACTGCTCTCTTCCAATTTCTTTTCTTTCATTATTTCCTCTTACTGTCTCTCTTCCATTTCCTTTTTCCCCCTTGCTTTTCTTTCCATTTATCCCATCTCTTACATCCCATCCACATGATGGATGCTAATTTTGAAAACACTGTTTACATGTGAAAACATATACACTGCTTTTTTTTTCTCTCCCTTTTTTCCTTTGTTAGGATCTGTTTATACTGAAACACCCTGAACAATACCACAGATAATGCACAGCTACACGTCGTCTTATTCTCTCGACATCATCGCCTATACTCTCACTCGCTCTCGCTCACACCACACATCCTTCACAGACTCCTTGTTTTCCAAAAGCTCAGTTTTCTTTATTCATTCTTGCATCTTTAGCCACCACTTCTGTCGGCGTTCTGTTCTTTTAAAAAAAAAAAAGGATATGCTTCTATTTAAATCAATGCAACTGTCTACATGTGCAGGTCACGTTTCTCCCGCGCTCTATGTGACCCAAAGCACATTTTTACACTTCAAAGTTAGGGCTAGGCGGTATCTCAAATTAGTTCAGATCATTCAAGTTTTTTTTTTTGTTTTTGCATGATTCGATGCGATACGACTTAATTGTCAACTTACACTGAAATCTATATTGTGTCCTTAGGCAGTTCTGTTTCAGAGGTTAACACACAGATGACACTTTTTCATAACCTTACACAACACATCAAATAGTCATAACAAGCGTACATATTGCATCATGTTCTCTTGATTAAGATCTCAACTAGTGCGCTGAAAAAGTCATTACAATCTGCACGAAAATGTTCTTTTTAGTCAAAAAGTAACATAGATGGTAACTGTCTATGTTGCCCTTTTGAGTCATGACAGTCCCTTAAATTTTGATGTGATAAATTACACAACGCACGCACCTACTGCTGTTCACAGGACTGTCATGGCCGCAGGTGGCTAGCCGTCTCTGGTTATCTCACAGTGATTTTAACGGTCACATCTACAAAGAGGGTCAGACTGAAATTGACTCTGCACACTGATCCACGCTCTCGATTTGAGTTAGTTGGAGAGGCGTCATCTCTGGTTACGAGAGTTGAAGTCCTGGGAGTCGAATGAACATTTTCCATATTCTACTTTGATCTGCGTTAACTGCCCGGCTTTTAGGGACAGACTGAACAGTTAGTGAGCCAACCTTGTGCTGAAACTGACTATTAAGCTGCGTGATGATGGTTGATTGCGTAATGATAACAGCCCTAACAGTCTTTTATTAATGTTGCTCAGCTGTCTTAAAAACATCATGTTTCAAGCCTGCATTTTACAAAATAGATTAAAATCATGAATCAACCCCAAGCTTGAAAAAACTCTAGATTAAACCTAGATTATTTGGTCAAGTCGCCCAGCCCCACTACATGTATGTTCTCTTCCATTTGACAAGTGCTCTCAAGACACGTACGACTTGCACAGCAGTGCTGTGGCAGAGCAGAGGACTAGAGCTGCTGCTGCTGTTGCCGCTGTGCTGCTGCTAACATGCTGCTTCGCGTTTATCCACCCTGGAGACCGTTTTCAAAAAGCTCAATGTTCAGGTGAGGGGAAAAATGCAGAATTGGTGTGGACGGAGGGCCAGATCTGAGAGAGAGGAAAAAAAAGATGTTTTCCCCTTACTGTGCCATTCTTTACTATTTTGTCACCCCCTTTTTTCTCTCCCCTCCTCCTCCCTCCCTCTCACTCTCTAACAGGTCCATGTGTCCCCTCTCTCTCTCTCTCTCTCTCATGTTTGTATCATCAGGTCTCTCTACCTTGGCCTGGAAACAGTGGACTCGGAGCCTCGGGGAAGCTTCTGTTCACCTTCTGTTTCACTTTTAAAGGGATAATACAAGGTTTTATACACATTTCATACACACATCCCTGTTTTCTTTTTCTCTGCCTTAACCTCTTTTTGTTTACTTCTTTAAAGATAAGAGCGAACTCGTTGCTCTCGTTTTACTGCACATGTTAAATGATGTGCTTATTTTTATGCCCACACACAGAAGTTATGACATTGCTTGGCTTTATATATATACTGTATGTATATCTTCACTGCATACAAAACACTGTGTCCTTACACACAGCATAAACATTCTGGATAGATGTTTCCCTCTTATCACGGTGGCAGCACTGACACAGGAGTATAAATGAATGACATCATGCATTAAGAGCATTGTCAGTTCTCTCACATTTGTGAAAAAGATAAAGAGTAAAAATGACAGAGCCACTGTGAGATATGAAGGTGCCGGGTGAGGAGAAATAATGTTGTAAAGTCTGAGGTCGTAGTAAAAAACGTTATTAAGATAAACCGTTTATCTGACCTAATGCATATTGTCCCGTCAGTAAAGTAGACAAATGTGGTTTGCTCAAACTAGCGAGCTGTAGGGAGACAGATAATCGTGACACTAAAACCATCTGAGAAATAACGTGTGGAGGCGTTTTGGATTTAACACTATAGATGGAGATTGTTTGATAAAGGTAAAACCGCCTCACAGAAACAGTCCACAAATCAATTTTACATTAATTCTGCAACATATTTTTTTTTTTTAAGATTGAAGGCTTCGTGAGCTGCATTGAATATTTGTTTATATTCAAGAACTGGACTTTAACAGCCCCTGCGAGCAAACATACGGTAATCTATGAAATCTCCAAAGAATAAAATAAATCTGTCCTTCTGTCACTGGACATCTGGCATAAACATAAAGGTGATGTTAAACACGACTCACTTTGCCCTGCTGTACTGTGACTCTGATACTCAGCATCTCCAGAAGGTTTATTTAGTTGTCAATCAGGCAGTTACATCAGTCCCTGTCACTGCATTTCCCTCTGCTCAGCGACAAGATGTTCATTTAAACCAGGTACTGGTGTTCTCCAGCACATAAAAGAAAATGTATTATTCTACTATTTAGCATAATGATGTGTTAGCCTTTCATTATGCATTTGTGTCGGACCCCCAGATCTGATCTGCTATCTCACCTTAACAGTAAATTATGGCTTTTAGATTTTTGTCACTTACAGGTCGCTGTAAGCTATGCCACAGGTTGCGAGTACTTTTGCAGTCCTTCGCTCTTTAGATCTTGATAAGGCAGAGATGACTTAATGCCTCTTCATTCAGTCACGTACTATAGATTAGATACCACCACCGCCCTCATTATTCTCCCTCTTGTGCTGTACCACATTCATGGCCCAAGGCCAGGAGTTAGAGAGCTGTATGCACAGAGTTTATTTGTAGTGTTTACACAACAGCAGCAGAAAGCCTGTGGAGTTTCGCGTCTACAAAACCATAATCGCTAATTACCCTTCTCCATTAGGCCGGGATGGTTCGGAGTAGTCGATTAGTCCCCGCTCTGTCACATGGTTAAACCTAGATTAGATTGCCCAGTAGTTTCAGCTTGCAATTACTTAATTAAAGGGTGAGGTCGGTGCTGTTCTATGTTTTATTTATTATCTAAAACTCCCATGTAAAGGCCGAAACTAACAATGTTTCAGTTCGTATCACCAATACTTTCTGACATCCCTACCCTGTCTGTGGCCTCGACCAGTTGGTTCCTTCTGAAGACATAAATATTTAAAATATGGCCACAAATAACGGTTCATTTTGTCTTTTTAAACGTTCAGTCGTTTCCTAAAACAGCCGGACACTGTAATGTTGAGCTGCTCAAACAGGATTAAACGGTGCATTTTGCAGGGAACTATTTTAAGATGCGGATTAATACACAGTTGGCACTCCAGTGAGTGTTTTGGGCAACAGGACCGAGTATGTGGGATTTAGTCAAAATAAAGCACGTTATCATGAGCAATGCATGTTCATGCATGTAATGAAATGACATGTGACCCAGTGCAACGCTGTGACTCACTGGCATGTTTTTTAATAGATTTTGGACAACAGCAGAGGTTTGTACACAGAGGAATCAGATATATCAGGCGTTGACATACTGTAGGCAGACTAATAATTGGCCAGACTCATAAAACCTCACTGTCAACAGCATTTGTTATTTTTTTTTATATAGTTATTTTTTAACTTTTAGCAGATCATTCATTGTAAAAAAAAAAAACTGTACAGGCTGAAATCTGTAGATTATCCAGAGTATCCGTTTTTTCAAACGTCATTTTCAGCATAACAAATGTTTTCTGACATACACACTGTATGTGTTTAGCTGCAGAAAGTCCCAGTGGCAAATACCGCTCATCTCAAAAGCTCAGCAAATAAAAACAAAATTTATCTACATGTCCAGATGCTACGAGGGGTGAGTGGGATTTATTTTCCTGTCGTTTTAGTGAAGAGACCCTTGAAGTGGTTTTCGTTGCTGCAGTTTTACTGATTGTGCTCGGAGGTCCGTACAGGTCACAGAGAGAGTTTCCTTCCACGCTGAGACAATTCACCATTTCATTATTTGATTGAATGTAAAGCCCAGTTCAAAGTTGCTATTAATTTAGAGATTCCCTCAATACATTAATATGTTTTACGCAGATCCCTTTTTTATTTTATTCCATTATATACATGTAAAGACTTGTTTGGTTTAAACTGTTGGAGCCCGTGTGTTGTAGATGTTATTTGGTACAACATGCAGTAGTTTTGTTTGTCTTGCATCTACTTTGTTGTCTTTCTGTGAATTACAAATGCTACGAGGAAAAGAAGCATTTTTGGGACCGTGACGATTAATCAATTAAAAAATAATCTGCAGCTTTTGTGATCATCGAATTCTCCCTTCCATCATTTTTTTTTCAAGCAAACATTTTCTGGTTCCAACTTGTCATTTGTGACCATTTGCTGTTTTTTTTTCTCTGTCTGTTACACTCGCAAAGCTCTTTTTCAGGAACACCTGTGCGATCTAAAACAACAGCTCTGCCATAAATTCCACTTTTACAAGGCTTCTATATTATAAGTTTTTGTGGATGTTGTCAGAGAGGTGATAATTCTACTTTTATGTTTATTATTGAGGTGTTAGTGGGTGGTGGTGGCCTACTGGGGTGCGTTGAATTGAAAAGCGTTCTTAGTGTCGTGTTGGTTAATGGGACGGATAAAATATTTGAAACACTTTTCGGTTTAATTTTCCGCTGTTCCTAATAAAGTGCTCGGCGAGTGTATATGACAGTTAATAAAACATATAACATAAGGTTTTGGGCTGTTAGTCAGATGAAACAAGCAAAATGAAGACATCACTGTGGCCTCTAAAGAGACCGTGGATGCATCTTTTCACTATTTTTTTTTTAACATTTCACACACTACATGATTAAATGATAATAAAATAATTGTTAGTTGCAGTCCTACTAAATATAACTTGATGTATTGCTGAGAGATGTACAGTATACACTGACTCCACACACACACACACACACATACATACACACCCTAGAAGAAGCAGAGTCCTGGCTGAGGCCCAAAGGCCTGAGCCCACAGGCAAGAGAGGGGGGAGGGGTGAGGGGGGGGAGGACAGCCCACAGTCTGGGCACATGGAAGGGGTGTGTGTGTGTGTGTGTGTGTGTGTGTGTGTGTGTGTGTGTGTGTGTGTCATAGAAAGAGAGGAGGGACAGTGTGAGAAATGGGTGGAGATGGGACTCCTGAGGGAGTGTTGAGGTGTCTCAGCAGCACTTTGGTTCAGAGCCTTTGAAGGCGCTGAAGTTGAAGTCAGCGACAGTAGAAAACACAGTCTTACCACTCTGCATGTGTTTTTCCACCGTACCTTCTCTCTCTCTCTCTTTTTTTTATGGACTTTACACCAAACCACTATGGGAGTACACCGGTTGTCGCCGTCCTGTCAAAGGATTTTCAAAGTTCCTGAAGCGTGAGAGGAGAAAAGACACACAAATATTCCTAGGTAGAGTCACCTAACTGGACCTCAGGTAAGTTTTTTTGCTGTTGTTCAGCGTGCACGCTGCTTCACTGCACATCACACCGCTGTTTATGGTGGAGAATAACACCACTATTTAGTATGACAATATTACTAAACACTGCCCAGGAATAGCTTTACTGTTACACTGTAAACAGAGTCGAGACGTCTCAGAAACTTCACTAAACTTTTCTTGCAAAGTGTACGTCAGATATGATATTTCACTTTATATATTTTTTAAACATTTCACTTCCTATATCATCTTCCAGCTATAATCATGCAATTGAAATGTGCATGCAGTGTCCCTGTGATGCTTTTATAATGAACACCAAGTGGTTAGCAAAAAGGTTTTTAAGCCTTACTTTCTGACAGTTTTTAGCTTGCAGCGTTTGCATGGGAGAGAGGTAAAGAGCAGCGGTGAAGACGCATGTCAACGCATGCAGCTTGAGCTCCTGACGTTTGAGACAGTCCCTCCCTTCTCTTCGTCGCTTCTAGAGCTGATTTCCTTTCTGTGCAGTGAAATTGCTCAATCGTATTTCTGCAGAAGTGACGTTTCATGTGCCCAGTCCTCCTAAAAATGTATGTTTACACTTACGAGAAGAGAACATGAGCGTTTGTCGTTTTTTTTCAAATGACGCTCTGGTCGGGGGGGGGGGGATTGGGTTTTTCTGTCCTGCTGAAAGTGGCTTCTGTCACTCACCTATGAGGCCTGCTTGCATGGCGTGTACTATGAAACGGAGGGTGGAATTTGTGATGGATGGGGGCCAAGATAACCTTAAGAAGACAAACCAATTAATTTCTTTAAAGGTGACTTTCAATAATGGAAAGTGGCGCCTAGGTTGTTGTTTCATAAACGGTGTGAAAAGAAAACAACACACTTGTTTTCCCTGAGCCTTATTTGACCTGAAAGCTACCTCAGGCAATATTGTGGTCCGATGTAAGTTTCAGTTGATGCTTTCATTTTAAGGCGTGTAGCCAAATAATTGGTTTTCATGACGCAAAAATGGCATATCTGTGATAAGGCAGGGTAATTTGTTAAGTAGAATGAAGGCACTTTAGTTTTTTTTCATCCACTCAACTTCTTGGAATTGCAAGGCTTCTGTAGAAATGCTGAAATATTACAGAGTCAAGCACGTGCAAACTATTCAATCGGGATTGAGAGCTTTTTAAATGATCCGATGAGTAATTAGGTAAAAGCCGAGGCTCATTACCGACAGTGCTGATAATGGGGCTGTTTGGACTCGCTGAGATACAGTCTGGATTTAGCTAGAAGGGTGAATGGAAACTGGCCGCCATAAAGGATAGATGGACGTAACCCTCCTGCAATCAGGCTGGCCTGTTAAGCTCTTCAACTGACTCACTGACTGCCTAAATTACTGACCGACTGAGTGGTTGTTTGCTCGACTGAGTGTGAGCTCCAGAAAATCACAGAGTGAAGTTCTGAGATGAAATAAATAGAGTGAAAACTAGAAAAGCCCATCAAAAGTAGCTTGATACAAGTGGAAAATTGGATTAAATGTACCCTACTCCTAATAAACACATACCTATGAAAGACACATACACTTACCCCCCACCCACCCCACCCTTCCACACACTCATACATAGATACAGTGAGGTCCAAACGAACCGTGTGACAGGCCGAATGATTGACAGGCTAAGCTTGTTAACAGGGAATGTTGCCGGGGCATTTCGGACCCTCCCTGTAATTATGGTATTTACTATGAGGCCTGAGTGACCCTTTGGGTGTGGGTGGGTGTGTGTGTGTGTGTGTGTGTGTGTGGAGGGGCAGTTTAACTTTAAAGGACACCCTCTGACCCTTCCACTCAACCTCCCACCCTTCACATGACACGACCTGCAGACTGCAGCTCTGAGCAGAGAGAGGCTCAGATGAAAATACAGTAGTGTATGACAGAGTGAGTGAAGCGCATATAATAAGGGATTTTGTGTAATATGGTTTAATATATTATTGCAGAGATTCAGTCAGTTCATTTTGTCTAAATGCTCAACTCTGATAACCTTAAGTTAACGTTAGAGGGGTTAAATAAATGTTTTTTTTTAAGTCCAAATGTCATTTTATTGTCACATGTGCGTTGTTCATCTGTGTTTCCCACACACAGTTTTTATGACTGAACTACTGCGGCGCGCCACCGCGACTTTTACAGACGCTTTGACAGTAAAAGTTTTTTGTTGCTGTGGACTTGAGCTTGACAAGATGTAAAAGTTGCGGGCAACGGGCGGGTCCTGGGATTGTTCTTCTAAAGACAAAAAGCTATAGTCGACATCAGTTAGTTCATACTTTTTTGTCCCTGAAGAACACTATTATTGTATGAAACTGCAGTATGGATTCATTCTGTTAGTGTGTTATCATTTCATGGTATACAGTAAAAAAAGTGAAGTCCATTACACACAAGAACATAAAGCAGAGAAAAAAACTATGTGATTTAGCACAGCGTATCATAAAACAGTGCGATATTGCGGCATGGTTATGGGTCTTTTTTGCAACATTATGATGCACCTGAGGCATCTAATAGGCTAGATAAGACAAACAAACAGACATTTACGATTAGAGTTTCTCTACTGATTTTCCTGATATGTCACTATATCTTGAGATATTCCCATTGTGTGATATATTTATTGTAGCTTATTTTATAGCAGAGTTTATCATAGCAGAGAAATTCTGAAGTTATCAAGTAAATCAGCAATGTAGAGCATCTAAACTTTGCTGAAATGAAGACATAAGTGAAAGTCTGCTCACATATTCTGCTCCAGTTCATGCATACTCACCTCCACACTTGTATTTATTTCAGGCATGACACTTCCAGACTTTGTTCTCAGAGCTTCTGAGTTTAGTCAGAGCGCTCTGTAGCCCTGACGGGGTTAAGTTCCTCCAAAGCCAGAGGGACACCGACCGGGCTCATCCTAATATAACCACACAACTCCAGTTTTAAAGGCCTCCATGTCCTGGCTTCATGCTGTGGGTGTGAGAGAGGTTAGGTTTGAAGGCCGCGCCCCTTCCCAACCCCTGAACTCTTCCAGACGGGGGTCAGCATCGTAACCCCGCCCGACACGATCCGGCTGATCTGAAATTACACTCTTGCAAAGCCATTAGCTGTGAGAGCGGCTGCTAATGGCGTTCTGCAAGAACTAACAGTTTAGATTTAAGTGTAATGCTTTTATGCAGAGTACAGTAAAAAAAAAAAAAAGAAGAGAGATTTTAGTCCTAGATCTAGATTAGATTAGAATGATTTAGCTGGAGGCTAACGGACAAAACTTGCAATTAAGGTGGGCTGTGGGCTGAACGTATTATGTCATCAAACATTGACCTTAATGTTGTATGAAATGTAGTAATAATGCCCCATGAATAATGTAGTCCAACACTAATGCATGACATGAAATGAAATGAAAAGAGAGGAATTATTTCTACCGCTAACTGGAGCCAGTCATACAGAGGTCAAGGGTCAGAGTCATTGAGTGCTGATAACAGTCGCGCAGGAAAAAAGTAATAAAGTGAGAGCAGAGCTAGGAGGCAGTTTCCATAAATGAGAACAAGTCAGAGCGAGGAGAGGGGAATGATGGAGGCTCGTCCAGGCTCATCTAGTCCCACCTCTAACCCCGGACCCCTCGCTGCGTGATTTAATTGGTATTTGGCAAAAAAAAAGAAAAAGGAAACCATATAAGGGAGAGGAGCAGCTGCAAAAGTGAATTCATATTCAAATGACAGTTTTTTAAGGCAGTTGTCTTGTCAAACAGCTCACAGTTTTTTATTCCTCTCATGGCGGTCTGGCAAAGACGAGCAGGAATCAATATTCTGTTCAGACTGTGAGGGAGATGGTTGACGGGATTATCTTCTTCTTGTAGACGTCAACACAGGTTTTTCCTGTAGCTTTTCAGAGTGGAAGCATCCTGCCTGCCGCTAACCAATTTCCTGGGAGTAATCCTGCAATATGAACACTTCTTAAGGGGCCGGTATACTCCTTTTGAACAGCTTGTCTGATAGTTGAATAGCATAAGAAACGCCCTCTCCCCCACACACCTTTCCAATGGCGAATTAGGTGTGTGTGTGTGTGTGTGTGTGTGTGTGTGTGTGTATGGCCATTTCTGTAACTTTCCTACACAGACAAGCCAAGGTTCACACCTACTTCGCGCCGGGATCGGCCAGCTGCGTGGAGGTGAGAAAGGAGTCAGGGTTTGGATTTCTCTCTCTCCGGCTCTCTTTTTTCATTCGTGACAAAACTATTTCCGTTCATGTGAACGACCGAGTGCGACGCTATGAACGCTGTGCAGGAGTGACTCTGAAAATATGTGCTGTTATCCCCTTATTTAAACGATATCACAGCTCCCGCTCCTCTCTCTATGACAGTCAGCTTTTCACTCCGCCTTTGAGTGTTGTTGTATACTATAAAAAACACTGTGATGTCGTAAGAATCAAGAAGAAGAAGAATTTTATTCATTTACTAGTCATTAATTGACATATTTCTTTCATTTGGAGTTGTATTTGTGTTCACCTGATGATTGCAAGTCCAGTATTGACTCTTCTTTTAACTCTGATTTGGTCTCCACCAGCTCCTGAGAACAATATCTGGCTCTTCAGCTACTGGATACTTAACTTTCTTCACCAGCTGGTCGATAACTTTGTCTATCTTGTCTGTCTTTGTAGCATTTTGTGGGTTTATCCAACTTTTTTTTTTTGCTGAAAACTCCAGTTGTATCTGAAAGAAATGCCCATGAGAGCTTCGAGAATGAACCACAACAGTAGTGCAGGCTCCGTAGTTTGCCGTTTGGTCCGACGTGATTCGTTAAAGCTCGATAACATCTCAGTGGTTTCCCAGACTTGACATTTTGTGAGTTAACGACATAAAAAAAAAAAACAACCCCACACCCGCCCCAAAAATAACAGACATAAATGTCTGAACGCTGAATTTAATCTGTTGCAATGTATTGTCTGAGATCACACAATATAAAAAGGATGTTAATCCTCCAGAGGATGTGTATGGGGAAGAAATGACACAAAGCTCACATTGTGCAGAAACTGCAAGATGTACAGACAGCAGGCATTCAAAAAGCTCTGCTGACAATTGACAGAATCCTTCCAGCTATATAGGGATTAGTTTGGATTATACTGTATCATCCTCAAGGATGAAGTGGAGGACAAACCCCCTGAATGCAGTTTTTTCACCTTAAAAGACTCATACAAACTTTATGTTATATCAAAGTGGGGACACTTCTCCGTCCACTTTCCCACTTTTCTACACCCTGCTGTGACCCTCTGATTGTTGTTATGGCTCATCACTTCTGTAAAAAACTTTCCCAGACACCAGAAGATTTAAAGTTGAGGGGGATAAAATGCTGAAGACCTGCACATCTCACTAAGTGGTTTCAGAAACAGCCTTTTATCTGAACGGGACCAGCTGCTATAATATCTTGTTGTAGCATATAATTGTCAAATTTGACATTTTCAGTTTATTTCACTCTTGAATCTTAAAGGAGGAGTGAAACATGACTTGCACTTTGTAGCCAACAAATTCAGGGTGTTTTTTTTTTTTTTTTCACCATAATAAAAGAGTGAGCACTTAATAGACTGACACCAAGTAAAGCCTCCTCATCCATCATGGCTTAATACTGCAGCACAGACTCATTACCTTGTTAGATTGTACCAAGTTACAGACTATGGACGTTGATGCTTTTTTTATGGATAGGGAGGAAATTGAACTTGGCAATTATGCAAATAAGAGATAGTCTGAAAGAAAGTTTTAGGTTTTCACGTGGAGGAAAACGTGTCCGCATCGTTGTGACTGTGCCAGGATAGGCAGATGGAGTATAGGAGCTCATCAAGGAGTATATTTAAAGGACAGGTTCACGATTCTTCAAGTCTGCCTTAAAACAATAGCCAGGAGCCCAAACAAACGTTATAATAGTGTTTTGTTTGATTTGATTGCTTCTTCTCTTCATATTGACCAATAGAGGATTCCCTCCAAATGCACTTATAATGGAAGTGATGAGGCTCTGAGTCAAATAAAGTGGATATCCTCCACGGTTAGTCTTAAAAAATCCCTCTTTTCATCTCAATACAGTGTTTTTCTGTTGAGGTGCGGCAGAAGTATAGTAGCAAAAAGAGGGACTTTGGCACTGAAACCATGGTAACGTTGAAAAGCATCTACCTGATTCGTCTAATTTGAAGCTTCATATTAGCTTATATATTAAATCTGCACAGAAGAACATGTAAAAATGGTTTATATGCTGCTTATAGAACAGGTTAAAATGAAGCGTTAGTGGTCAGGGTGGGTCTGTAGGTGTGGAGAGGTGACCGAGCCTCAACTGTCCGTAACTCTGTAGGTAACCGCTTATCGTAGAGATGTGTAAAGACACAAAAGACTGGCCACGGATGGATAAAGCTGTATATTAATTTACAGAAAAGGTTTCACGGTCCTTCTGGTTTTTTTTTTGATTTTCTTTGCGATTCCTTTGAAACGCCCACATCCTTAGCAGCACCTCGATGTGATTACTTCGATATTATATTTCAGCTGAACCCCAGCAGCACTCTCTTCTCTCCTTTCTCTGGGAGAATGGAGGTGTAATCATTTCACAAAAACCAGGAAACAAGTAGGAGGGATGAATGCAGTCAGAGAGGGGGCAGGAGGAGAAATAATGCCATATAGTTTTCAGTGGAAAAAAAAGGAAAATCCTGAAATCCTATAATTCCCTTATAAGACCACTTCTACCATAAGTATTTTACAGCAATTTACTGGTGAAGAGCCTTTGTACAAACATATGGAGATAATTACCTGTATGCCACTGGGCCTGGCAGAGCCTGCTGTGTGCTGTTGGCTTTCAGATCAAACCACATTCCCTTCCCTCCTTTTTTTTTATAAAGTGCCCCGGGGGGTTAAGCCAGATTGGCAGCTATATGGATCCATGATGGGACTTGTCTGTGTTGCAATAGTCATCACACAGGAAATGGGCGACTACCTTTACATTTGGTGAAGTGCTCTGTGTGGTTAACAGTAATTGCCACGTAAGGCTGAATAAGCGGACGGTGATTGAACAGTGATGAGGCAGACAAATAGACTTTTTTTGTTAATATAGTGATGAAATCTTTAATTTTATTATTACAAATGCTCAGTGAAAGAAATCCAAAGCTGTGAAGGGAAGGAAGTATTTGCTATTTTTATCTGCTCACAATTATCTTTTACTGGATTTGTCAGATTAACTCTAACTGATATATTTAACGGATATATTATCAAACTTTCAGTTTTTCAATAAATCAACTATTCATCAATCATAATAATCGCATTAATAAAATGGAGATGAAAATGAACTTCAGTAGGTAGAATCAATTTACTCTCAAACTTTTAGAGTTTAGAGAGTGGCCTCAAACGGCACCCTGATGAAGGCGAGTTGTGCAACATGCTTTAATTTGCACAGTTTAGTAAACTCATCCACATAATCTGCGATTAAAACATATGTCTCACCTCTTGAATCACTAAATAAAGCTGCAAAAGAAATTAGCATCTTATTCCACTGAGGGAGACATGATTAAGTTTTAAACTTAAAGCAGTCACTAACCGAACGTTTGATGATGAAGGAACATGTCACCCAGTGTAACGATGTGGCTCACTGATGTGTTTTTAATAGTTTTTGTAAAACAATGGAGCGCCATGGCACAGAGGAATAAGATGTGTCAGGCTTTGGATGCAAACACAGTACATAGTTCCAGTCAATCTTCATTCAGGGGAACAAATTTCTGACTGGCACTGAGATTTGTTGACAATAAGAAAAAATGTAGAAAAACGTCAGTCAAACGCTTTAACATGAATTATTCATTTCTGTCTTTATATGTCTTGACAAGGGGTGTGATGAGCTATAATTAAAACAAAAACAACAAAAAAAAAGATTAAGGTATGTTATGTATCTGCCAAGATAAATGGCTGCTGCTATCAGCCAGGCTGTACTTGAAATGCTCTGTGGAGAAGTGATGAGCAGCAACTATCACGTGGACTCAGCCTGCAGCGGGAAGCTGGCACACATGAAACAGAAAAAAAAAAAAAAACAAAACTTCCCCGAGTTGTGTTTTAAAACAGTGAGCTTGCAGTAGATTTCCACACTTTTGAGCTTCCGGCAGAGTGTGATGGCCCAGCCGTGCTGGCGCTGACGGACAGAGGCAGTAAAGATGAGGAAGGAAAAACGCTGCAGATACTGCGCTGTCTGCGCTGGGAGCCATAGGGGTGATGGTGAAATGTGATCCAGGAAGCTAGAGCTGAACATGTGGCTGCAGGTTGCTACCTGGAACACACACTAGGAAGGAGGTGTGTGATGTGGGTGCGTGTGTGTGCGTGTGTGTGTGTGTGCGATCTGGTTGTGTAAATGTTCATGTGTGAGCTGACCTCAGCAGCACCAGTTAATGACCTGAGGTTTCTGCCCTGCAGCACTGGATGTTTGGATGAAAACATGATTGTTTCCTTCCAGTCTCAATTTCAGGTTCAGTTGAGTTTACAGACTCTGGAGAAACTGAGTGACAGAATCATGAAAAGCTTTTTCAACAAGCACCAATAACCCACAGCAGTGTTGAATCTTATAAGTCAGCTGTAGTAATGACTGGCTTTCTAAAAACCAAAAGTCCAATACAATTTTTGTGCTCATACTTTGGATTATTTTAGATACACATTATGATTTACAGCTCAGCAACCATAACACCTCGTTTACGATCCAGAGTGCAATAAATAAGGAACAGCACTTCCACCAATAACTACCTCCGCGTGCCGTGTTTGCGACCCGTATTAATGAATGCGATGATGAGGCAAGTAATGCTGATTTGTAGGATTCATTACATGTCTGTCGCGGCGTTCGTTAGATTCAAATGGAATTCATTATATTTCTGTGTTTTCAATCAGACTGTAATCCATCCTCCTCTCCCTCCTCGGGTTCACCTCACCAAAGCCTCCAGCTGCTGATCTAACTTTGTTTCAGCCTCAGGGGAAACACTACACGAGCAAACATCCGTACAAGTGTTTCCCCAGACTGCTTTCTTTCTTCAGTTTGTGATGACTGGCCCACTTTTAATACATATTACACGCTCATCAGTGATATAGAACGGTAGAAAAACAAAATTGAATACGTGATTATTTTCTGCGTTGTCTTTTATTTTACCGGAGATCAGATCATTTTGCTTCTGATAAATCTCATTAAGTTCCTGTAGCTTGCTCATTACCTACAGGATATCATAATTTTCCAGTGATTCAGTGTAAGTGTTGTCTGATTTGTACACAGCTGAACAAATGCACACAGAGGATTCTCAGTTGTGAAGTAGGAGCAGTTAGCAGTAGTTCGGTGCTTCAAGGATTACATATTAATCTTCAGGTCCTTGATCTTCTGTAGTTTGGATTGCACCTCATTTTCACACCGTGTCCGCTATTCGAATAAATAGAAATGTAAATGTTTAATCATCAGCAGAAAACACTGTGCACTTTTGTAAGGAACCTGCACTCAAAGATAAAAATTCTGACAAGAAGAAGCAAAAGATTACAGCTTTTAGAAAACAATCTGCAGCTAAAATGAATCCAAACTTTTAGATTCTGGGTCAGTTTTAGATAAATTTGACAGCTATAGGGGTATGTTTTGTTCCCCAAATCAACAAAAAGCGTTCAGACTTTTTTATTGTTGCTTTGTCTTGTGAGTGAGATTCGTAGCATTTAGAGAAAACATCACTTCTCAGAGACAAAGTAAAATAAATCAAATTGACAGCCATAGCATAAACCTATACTGCAAGCAAGCTAATGCACTTCATCATGATATGCATGTAGATAGTGTCTTGCTGAGTCTTTTTTTCAGTTCTGTCTGTGCTTTAGATGTTAAGTAGTATTTTAAGTGACTAAAAATGTTTAAAGATGCTCAAAGATTTGTGATTTAAATGTTAGCATACGCTTATACTGTAATGGTCTTTCTCATTGTGATTACATGCACATAATAAAATAGTGATCATAATAAAAATCATTTCTAGTTACCTTATCTTGTCTTTGTTAACAGCCTGATTTCCATTCTCCAGGTTAAAGAGAAAGACCTCTGTCCTGTACTGCTATTGAGCTATGCAGAGAGAGTTTCTGCTTTATTTGCTGATGTGCTAAGCAAATACCTTTTACATTTTTGGGTGAACTCACCCTTTGAGGAGAACCTGGTCTGTGCTGCTAATTCCTGCTCGAGACACTTATTTTCAGACAGGTTTGTTTTGTCCACAGGAATAAGCTTATTCAGGTGTTTTTCAAAGATGAAATCTGTCCTAATCCTATAATTTCAGCACCGGGGATTAATTTTACCTCATTATGCCAATCGTGTATATCCATATCCTTGAGACTGAGATCAGTATGAAATTTAATGTATATACACGTACTTAGAAATTAGAAATATTCCACTGTTGCATGTATTTATGCAGTAAGACTTGCAGTATGTGACGTGCTTCTATTGATATTTTAGAATAAAAAGAAAAATCCTCAAGTGTCTCATGTCCCCTGGTTTAAAATAGGACCAAGCCCATAGACTAAATTATGCTAAAACCTATTTTAATCCAGCCTCATAGACATAAAATAATAGAAAAAAATGACACTATAGAAAATCTGGCAAGATTATAAGATGCCTAAAATCTCTTCTGAAACCCAAACAGTGACCCTGAGACTAGTAATCTGATTATCTGTCACCAAGTGCCCTGACTGGAGATAAAGCCCCACATACCTTTCACCCTCCACTGAAACCTCCAGCGCCAGTCTACCTGGAGACGCAGACCTGAATGTTCAGAACATGGTATACCCGGGGAGAGCTGTTTTCATAAACCCTTATAAATTGTGAGATAATGTATGACACTGGTATTCATAACTCACAGCGCAATTTAAAGACATCTCTTGTCTCGCATTTTTGTGTGCTCACCCTCATCTAGACACCGGTATACTATGGCCCAACAATGAGGTCAAATGTTGTATATTTTCTTTCATATTGCTATCTGAACAAGCTTATTTTTTGCAGAGGTGTGAAAGGGGGGTGGGGGGGGAAACGTGACACAGATCTTTTCATCGCTGATCTTGGGGGACGGCGCTTGTGCCCTCCAGACTGTGTTGTGCAGATTGCTTTTAGCTGTGGATGGGCTGTCAGAGAGGCAGTGAAGGGCAAAGTCTTCTGCCCTCCAGTTCTCTCCGCTGTCAGTTTCTGAGTGTTGTGAAATTCGAGCTTGCATGGTGTGGCTGTGCATCAGCTGGGTGCACCATTAGCTTGTGTGTTTCCTTGTTTCTTGTCACATTTGGGCATTTGGTTTCCATTAAAGAGATTCACATGCAAAGGGCGCATCTCCGAGCATGTGTCAAACCTGAAGGAGAGGCCTTTTTTGCAATTCATATGCTCTACTTTTGCACTTCCACATGGCATTTTTATGTGCGGTTTTATCTATCCTAATGGGGGTTTATTTGTGAATTGCTTGTTAATAGTCTAGTGTGGAGACACTGATGGTACAAAATCACCTGTGCCTTGAATTATGAATGGCATTGAGTATGTTGATACATGTCCACCAATAAATAATTAAATTAACCAGTCTAAATCTGTATTTTTATAAAGTTCCTGTGTTTAAACTGCCAGTTTTATTTATGCTCCCTGTCTATCTTAATCCTGACGCCATGTTCTTTTCACTCTTTTCTTATCACTGTGAGGGTCACCACATTTACAGAAAAACAGTCAGGATGGCCAAGGAATGCTACACTCAAGTGAAACTGATGATTTTTCAGGGATTTTGATAATATCGGTTATGCAACCACAGCTACAACACTAAAATATGAACAACACAGATTAAGATACAGATTCATTTACTAGGCAGATTGTTGCAATATGATGAGGCAGTTTCCTCAGAGTTTAGCCTCACTACTCAGTTAATTTTTATTATAATTATTATTTATTATTATTTAAAAAAAACTGTTTCATTTGCAGAATACAGAAGAAGAAAAACAGATAATCAATTATCAATTTAACAGGGTCCTCTCTGAACTTGCCATAACTGCCTTTTCATACTACGTACTTGAAAAAACCTACAAAATGACTTCTGTTTAGAAACTTTTCAGGTTCAGGTGTTTAAATATCACATCATATCGATATGCATCTATATGTTGCACAGTGGGGAAACATTTCACTGCCACTGCATTGTTTAATGTGTACAAATTTTACCTGACCAAATTCAAGAGCATTTCAATGGGAAATGTATATGTTAAAGATAGAGAGCACTGTTTTTTGATTCATGTATCTTTGATGTTCTATATTGTATCTAAATTTGTTTTATTTTTAACCTCATACACCCTAGCCTAGCCTAGTCTTCCTGGAAAAAAGATATATTGCAACTCATTTCCTGGTTAAATGAAAAGTAGATAACTCAATAAATAACCATTCCAGCAGTGTGTGGAATCCTGATCCTTTGTAGATTATGAAAGCAGCAGCTCGGTGGTTCATGCCTCTAGGGACATCTAATGCACACAGAGTAGTCACCTGCACAGACTGACATGTACATATGCGGTCGTTTACACATGGATCACGACTGAACCACCCACTGTCATCTGCATGATACTGAATCATCAAATTACAAATCTCTCTTGATAGCTTTGCGATGACAAAGGCTTAAGAGTCATAATTTCAATGTTGCTAGTATTTGACCACCAAAGGAATAATTATGGGGAAGCGTTTGGGCAGCCACCTGCCTGAAAAGGCTCGGAGGCAACTCTCTGGCCCTGAAACGGTGTGCTGCTTTCTTTTTCTGGTCAAGGCAAGTTGGAACAAGTCAGATCCCTCATCACAGGCCTCCTCTTTGCTGTTGTATTATTGTGTATTCTGTGTCCATTTTGTAGTCTTTGTGGAGCTTGAAATGATTGGTGTATTTAGAAAATAGCGTAATAGTGTAAGTATGACTCATTGTAAGGACACATTTTATGTCCTGTAGAGGCTTCTCCTGTTCCTGATTTACATTATATTACAAGATATTCATTTATTTTTGTTCCCTTTTCAAAGGTCTGAGGATCCACATGGAGGCACTAAAGATGGCAGCTTCAGGAACAATCGTCCTCACTTTAGCAACAATCCTCCTAAATGTGGCAAGATGTCAGGGGAATATGGGGAAAGGAAAGGACAGCTCACCACTGAGGTTCACACACCATCTCTACAACGCTACCATCAATGAGAACTCTGCCCCGCGGACGTACGTTGAGGCGTCAGTGAAGATGGGCATTGAAATGACAGAGCCGCTCTGGGAAATCATATATAATATTGTCTCGGGGGACGATGACGGCCTTTTCCAAGCAGAAGCAGTCAAAGTTGGAGATTTTAGCTTCCTCAGGATCAAAACACGCAGCAGTAACTCGGCTCTCCTCAACAGGGAGGTTAGAGACACTTACACTCTCACCGTGGAGGCCACAGAAAGCACTTTTGACTTCCAGGTGAAGACAAAGGTGTTTGTCCAGGTGCTTGACACAAACGACTTAAAGCCTCTCTTCTATCCTGCCTCGTACAATGTGGCCATCAGGGAAGACACTCCACTCAAGACAAGTGTGCTCAGGGTTAGCGCTACAGACGCTGACATTGGGAGCAACGCAGAGTTTTACTACTCATTCACCATCAGAGCCCATCCTTTTGTCGTCGACCCTTTCACAGGCATGGTCAGCCTCATCAAGAGGCTCAACTACACCCGGACGCAGAGATATGACCTCACCGTTTTAGCAGAGGACAGAACCAAGAAAATATCTGGTGTTCAGAAATTTGGTAACGTTGCAAGGGTCACAGTAAACATACAAAAGATGTCTGTGGGGTCTCCAGTTATCTCGCCTCCTCCCAAACCCACAGTTTCTACGGGTGGCAAAATAACTATCGATGTCCACGTGGAAGCAGGAGTTAAGCCTGTGGAATCCCTTAATATTGTTGGAGGGGATCCCCACAAGTGTTTTGAGATAATCCCCTTAGGTGTGCAGGGAAGTGACTTCCAAGTGATCTCTACAAAGAAGATTAGCTGGTTTCAAACTCCTTTTGGGCTGAATCTGTCCCTGCAAGCTAAAGACAGGAACTTCCCAAGTTTACTCTCTCCAGTTACACAAATCCACATTCCGGCCTATCATTACAGCCCATTGGCATTTTTGGAAGACACCTACATTGTCACACTGAGTGAGTTTTCTCCCCTTAAAACTCACGTCTTGAAGGTTTCTGTCAGATCGGTCCCGTATAATGTTACTTTTAGTATCAAAAATAATCCAGACAGTGCTAATTTCAGGATAAATCCTAAAACGGGGATTATCATAACCGCTGAGAAATTTGACTATGAGCGTAAGGATCGATATGAGTTCGATGTACTGGCCAATCATGGTGAGGCGCAGAGTCACATAGTAGTTGAGATCACAGATGAAAATGACAACAGCCCACAGTTCACACTGACCTCCTATCAGGCCACACTAGATGAAAACACCCCTGTTGGCAGCAGTGTTTTGAAAGTATCAGCCACAGACCAAGATAAAGGAAAAAATGGCTTTGTGACGTACGCTATTGCCAATTCAGGCCCCTTACCTTTCACAATAGACCCATTCACTGGTGTTATCTCAACTTCAGAACACTTGGACTACGAGCTGATGAAACGGCGGTACCACCTGAGAGTTTGGGCCTCTGATAGTGGCAGCCCTTTCAGTCAAGTCAGCGAATGCCCCGTGACGATAACCCTGAACAACGTCAATGATAACATACCACTTTTTGAGAGGGTGGGCTGCAATGCCACCGTACCTCTAGATTTACCTGTGGGAAATAAAATCGTTGAGCTGTCAGCCATTGATTTAGATGAGCTGCAACAGCTGAAATATGTCATCGAGTCAGGAAATGAGCTCCAAGTATTTGATGTTGACTCGGTGTCAGGAGCTGTCATTCTTAAGCAACCGATCCCCCTGCGAGCGGGTTCATTCAATCTGAGAGTTGTAGCTACAGATGGCAAGCATCACTCCGAAGCTTCAGTCGTCAGGGTAACTGTCACTAACAGAGGTGATGATCCAACGCTCCACTGCCAGGAAACAGGCATTTTCAAACAGGTGACTGATAAACTGATAGAGTCAATCAAACCCATTTTAATCAATCCAGAGGAAGACGCATTCTCCGATATTCACATCATAAACCGACATTCTCCCAAATTTGACCTGAGTATCCCCGGTTCGATTGACCTCCCTGAGGACCATCCGCTTAATTCCACCATTGTTCAGTTCAAGGCAACAGACAATGATACAGGGTTTAACAGTAAGCTGGTGTATGCCATATCCAGTGGGAATGAGGATGGCTGTTTCTCTATTGACATTTTCTCTGGTGACCTTCAGTTAGTTTGCCCACTAGACAGAGAGATTAAGGAGTTCTACATTTTGAACATTACTGTTTATGATTTGGGAACACCACAAACATCTGCATGGAAGTTCATTGCAGTGAACGTCATTGACGTCAATGACAACCCTCCAGCTTTTGATCAGCCCAGATACGTGATACGCATACCTGAAAACACAGAGGTGGACTCCATTATTTTTACAGCCCGTGCTAGAGATATGGACGCAGACACAAATGGAAATGTTCAATACTCTCTGCTGACATCTACTGACATGTTCAAAATTGATGAACTGACCGGTGAAGTGACTGTGACGGGCCATTTGGATCGAGAAACCTCACCCAGACACGACCTCTGGATCGAAGCCAGAGACCAAGCCAAACTCAGCCCTCAGCTTTTCTCCACCATTGACCTTGTGGTGGTTTTGCAAGACACGAATGACAACCCACCAAAATTTGCGCCTAAGCTTTATAAAATAAAAGTTCCAGAGGATGTACCGGTGGGCACCCTCCTCGTCTGGGTGGAGAGTGTCGACTTAGATTTGGGCAGTGGGGGTCTTGTCTCTTACAACCTCAAGAACACAGAGGGTGGGATCTTTCACCTTGACTCCTCCACAGGTGCTTTGACCCTTGAGAGGGAGCTGGACTTTGAGAGGCGTCCATCTTACAACCTCACAATCCGGGCTGTTGATCACGGCCTCCCTCGTTCCCTGTCATCCTCCTGTTTTGTGGAGATTGAGGTTCTGGACGTCAACGAGAACCTCCATCGGCCAGTATTTTCAGAGTTTGTGTATGACGCTGCAGTGATGGAGGATGCAGCAGTGGGGACAACGGTGGTTACCGTTACGGCTTCAGACAAGGATCTGGGCAGAGATGGAGTCGTCCGGTACCACATCCATGAAGGCTCTGGTCTTGGGGTGTTCACCATTGATGAGGAAACAGGTAATTAACACCATCTCTTGATCTAATTCTGGGTCCTGCATTTGTTAAACTATTTCAAAAAAACACCCAACATAACCTGAATCTGAACAATTTTATAGAATTGACATAGTTTGACTCATTTGTGGAGCCTTTATGTGCCTGACTTGCGTGATTAATGCTGGGAATTTGTTTTCTTGTTGCTGTAATACCCTTTCATTTTTTATACTCCTTACCTTCATTCATAATTTTGCCCTCTATGGTGCAGAACCCAAATTAATACTTTGACTCACTGCTTCTTATATGTTTTATTGTTGTGATTACTCTTTCTGCATGGCTCCTCGGTTTCCTTCATTTCACATTATTAAAGAGAACAACAGTAGCCTAGTTTACAACTGGTTAATGTGAGTACTATTTTTAATGAATGCATCCTGCTGGACTACAAGGCAAACTAATTCAAACGGCCTGCTGTTTTCCAAACTCCATTTGCTGAGAAAGACCATATGATATGACTGAAATCTCCAGAACAGTCACTGGTGGATGTTGTGCTGAGATAGTTTTGCCAGCTGCTGTTTCCAATGTTTTTCATTCTCAACATGTATTTAATATGTCCCAATGTCTGAATGATAATGTAATAAAATAACATGAATAAAATGTTGGCAGCATCAGTACCCCCCTGAGGCAGGTCAAAGGTCAAATTCAGACATAGTCTGCATTAATACCAAAGTAGCATCTGTGCATATTCAGTGTCAGAGACCAATATGTCTACACCACGTTGTCACAAAACATCTTTAGCTGTACATTTCCTCATGTAGTTTCCTTTTTAGCTTACGATAAGATGAGACACGAGCATGGTTGTACAACATGATATTTCCTCTGGGGTGGATAAGGTAGTTTGTCATTTTTTCCATCAGCATATCCTCTGCAGAGGATACCCTGCGCCCTCTCAACATATCATAGTGCATTCCATTAGCCTGCTGCACTTAAGGCTCAGATAAAATCAGGGCAAATAGAGTTCTCTGTCATAATGGAGCCCTGCTGAAATATATCTCCTTTTCTGTGTTGCTGGTGTTTGAGCTCTCCCTCAGGGTATCCAAATTTAAACTGGTTTAGAGGGCAACTGTCAAAAAGTCAGTGTCTCTTGTTTTTACGCTCCTGGTATACCAAAACTACCTTGTGGTATTCTCTTGCATACTGCATAGGCTTGAATAGGTTTTGGCAACACAAATGTCTCACCAGTGTTGTTGAGCAGAGAAGGCAAAACATTCCTCAACCCACCTTTGGGCATATATCCAGACTTTCTAAAAATCCAAATATGCACCTTCAGGTAGATGGAAGTCATAATGATTGATATATCCTCTAGGGTGGTTACAGTTACTACATATAAAATTGATTATACTGATAAGTGATTAATTCCTGAGTCACAGCAGCATGTTGGAAACAAGTAAATACTGATGTTCTGTTCATGCATGAAGCAGTGTTTTATTCCCCATCCTTTCATGTGTCTCAGGTGTGATTCGTACTACAGAGACATTGGATCGTGAGACAGTCCCTCACTACTGGCTTTCTGTCTACGCCACCGACCTGGGAACTGAGCCTCTGATCTCCTGGACTCACATTTTCCTGGAGGTCCTGGATGTTAATGATAATGCTCCAGAACTTTCACAGCCCATGTATTTCGCGTCCGTCCAGGAGAACGTGGCCAAGGTCAAGTCTGTCGTTCAGGTTTCAGCCACAGACATGGACACGTCCTCAGAAGGCAAACTTTCCTTCCAGATGCTGGAATCTCATCGGACGTACTTTGAAGTTGATCCCAAAACAGGTAATGATTAGAAACATTGTCTACCACAAAACCATTGGTATAACACCTGCATTTTTCTACATATTTTCCAAAACCATATGATGCTGCCACATATCAAATTTATCTTTTTTTCAGTTCAGAATTCAAAAACAATATTCTGTTTTAATTTTCATTCCTTTACTTTTACATTAAATAGAAATTATATGTAATATTTGCATAGTGATTCATAATAATGAAATTAAATGGAAACTGAACTGATATTTAAAGTTTTAACAATGGTATATAATGCAAACAATCTTTTTTCTTCAGTCTTTTTCCACCTTTTCCTAATGTCCCTCTATCAAACCCTTACCCAAAGCCAACTGGCTGCCAATTAAATAAACTATTATCATATAAGATAATCAATAAAGGCTGCACTGCAAACAAAGGATTTAGACATATCAAGATGATCATGGGCAACTTTTCATTTTCTAATAATAATTTAGATCCAATTATGAAATTAGACTCTCTGACCAGCAGCTTTGTGAAGGTAAGAAATTGTATTTGAAGCTTTTTGCAAGCCATCAAGCAGACAGGCATACATACAAGATCTCTGGGATAGGGGATGAAATTGGATCAGCATGGATAGTGTCATCCTGCCATTTCACGAGGTGTTTGGACAGAAATATAGGCTGCATGCTCCCTTGTGTTTGATTTGCATTTTGATTTAAACTCCCTCTGTGAATACAAGACATCTTGAAGGACCTCTGTTTCACAAATTGTTGCGACATTTGACATTGACATTGACATGTCCCCGTGTCAGATTTACATTTTGATTCAGAGGTATTACTGGCAGCTGTAAAGCTTAACAGCAATGTATTTCCCAAAAGGGAGGGGGGTGGGGGGGGTTAAAAATGGTTGATATCTCCTAATGCACTGTTGCAAGTCTGAGCGAAGGAAGCGATGCAGAACCTGGGCGTGTTGCAGAGAGGGCAGAGCTGAAAATAAAACTTCATAAGAAGAAACTCCTTCAGAGATCACTCACAATGTCATTCATGCGTGCTCTGAAAGGATGTGCAGTTTTGGGGAGAGAAACTAACATAGCACAAAAAGGCAAAATTGCCCGTAACCCTCCTCAGGTGTCTGCATGTTCATCTTTGACAGTTTCAGTTGTTGAGTCTCCTGGTGCGGACTTTGATGTTCAGGCAAATTAGCGCAGCATTAGCTCTCACGCTACAAGCTGCTACAAGCCCTTGTCCTCTCCTTATAATCTCCAGGTAGCGCTAGTGTTTGTCCACACCCTAAGGCCAGTATACTGAAGGATTACAGAGAGAGAGAGGGTGAGCTGTTTTAATAAAGAGACGCCACACAAAGGCAAGCAGGACAGGAGGTGTTGAAACAGCCAGAGAGTGTTACATTAAAACAAGATTTTTTTTTTTTTGTGCAAAAGCAGGTGTATTTGATATTCAATTACTCATGCATACAAGCACAGGATGAAATGTGCTGGGTTAAAAAGGGATTTTAGGTCTGTGTGTACTTTTTACATTCTGAGGATTTTCTAATGTCAAGTCTTGGCCGTAGTCTGCAGTGTTTCCAGTGTAGGTGACCTGAATTCCTATAGCACAAATGCTGCACTCTACTCTTTATTTGGGTCTGTGTTAGCTTTCAAAAGGGTTCTACTGGGGTAAACGTAAAATAGAAATACAAATAAATGACAATTTAAAATCAAACAGAATCAAAGACCAGAGAGAAAAAACAGATTTCATAAATGAAAGTATAGATCATTTAATAAATCCTAAAAAATGTCAAATTTTTTTTAAAAAAAGCTGAAAAAGCAAAAAATGCATTGTGAAAACAATATTACATTTTATAATATTTGCTCAAAATTACATGAGCTGCCACTGTAACCTTATGTGAGCTCCAGAAAGACATCATGAGGACACCCCTGTCCACATACAGCACTCCTATATACACTCTTGGGTTGCTTTCCATTGATTTGGGTTTTGACCAGTTAAAGCACCAGTTAAAGGAAATCTTAATATCAAAGCATACGTCTTCCAACTTTGTGACAAAAGTCTGAGGAATACCCTTTTCTGTTTCAACTTGACACTACATGACAGACACAAAGCCGGATCCATAAAGAAGTGGTTTACCCAGTTTGGCGTGGAAGAACTTGACCTCAACTCCATCCAACACCTTAGAGATGAACCGGAACACTTAACTGAACGGGCCTTATAACTCAAAATCAGTGAGGGATGGCATTGTGGCTGAATAGGAGCAGATTCCTGCAGCAATGTTTGTGGAATGTTTTGGTGTCCACATACTTTTGTCCAAGCAGTTTAACTCAAAAGACATTCGGCATGTAGGGTATGAAAGATAATCTTATAATCTAACCTTTTACGTGGAGGCAGCAACCATCAAACTATTGTAACAGCTGTGGCAACACAAGAGACAAAGAATATTCTGATATCAGCGTTCACAGATCACATAAATCCAGGTAAATGAGGGAGATTGTGTACCTTAAACAATATGAACGTGCTGTTGTAACTATATATTTAGAACATGATCCACCTTGTCTTATTTTCACAAATGAACCCGCTATTACTTAAGTACAGGATGACTGGTGTAGAAACTTCTCATGCCTCGACAGGATAAAAATGACTCATGGATAAATGCAGGTCTCTGACAAAGCTTCTCATTCTCCTGAAGCGAGAATATACTTTATACCGCAGCGAGTCGTTTTCTGTCTGAGTCAACCCGGAGGAATTACTTGATAAAGTTTCAGCCGATAAGCCAAAACATAACCAAAACCAAACCAACCAAAAATGAAAAAAAAAAAAAAGAAATCCAGTCCATTATGTTTTTAATTGAGCTGTTGCTTTGAACAAGTTGTTGTCAGAACCCAAAAACAGGTTTGTGCAAGGACTCGAGATGTGCCGAATTACCAAAATTACCCCAAATTAGTGTGTCTCAGTTATGTAAGTTCAGTGTAAGTTTCATTATGCGTTTCACAGAGAAAAAAAAAAAGTTGTTTGTTGACAAGGCCGGGCAAGTCAGGAATGTGCCCAATTCATTATCATGTTGCAACCGCAGATTCCTCAAATTATTGTAGAGCGTCTAACATACTTAAACTGTTGCGATGAAAAACAAACATCATTAGCGTTATTAACTATAAGTTCATGAGCCAAACAAACTGTGAACTGATTAACATTAACATAAACTTTGTTTCTTAGTGTCAACAAATTTGATGAAAACACCAAAAATATCTATGTAAAGATAGTGACCAGCTGTTTTTAGGGACTGACTAAGTCTCTTTTTAATGACAATATATAAGTGACCTGTTCAGAAAGATATAGTTCTTCAGTGAGAGCCGATTGCCCAGCGGTGTATAACCACAGACAGGGTAAGGGAGTCAGAATGTATTGAGTGTAACACATTGCTGATGTCGATCTTTTCATGGGATTTTTGATAGTAAGAAAAGCGTAGAAAAACTCCGGCTTTACCCTCTAGATGTTTCGTTCCTCCAGGATCTCTTTCTGGTCTATCTGTGCATCGGATAACTGAAAATGTTTCACTTGTTTTGAAACATTTTCAACTCCAACTTCGCCAATCTTTTGCCTTGATTCAAGCCACGTAGATCTAAATATCTCCCGCTCTGTTCGCGTCTCTCCGTGGAGTTTTTGCACAGCCTCTGAATTTCACATTTTGCATCAGAACAGACCTGAAGAGAGCCCATCCATTCAGCGTCGCTCCTGTGATCAGATATCGCTGCCTGTAAGCCAGGCAAACGATCAGATCAGAACGGTGATCTGATAATAACGGGTTCCTATAGACTCAGGGATTAGTTTTTTTCAAACAGTTTGCTCTTGCAATTAGCGCTGAATTGAGCTGTTTGCGGCTCTTTTCAGGAGCTTGTTTACATACACAACTTAATTTGCATACATTTGTTATTGAGGAGGTAACTCTGCATTCATAGTTAAAGCTTCAATGCACTTCAGTGCGCAAAAGAAATTAACTTTCCAAAGCAACCCAGGTGCATTTGGACTCCTGTCTTGCAATCATGTTTGGCTCACTTTCTAATTTTGTAATCCTGAGAGTCCTCCTCCTCCTCCTCCCTCATTTATATCTCTGAAATGTTACTCAGAAATGCCTCGTAATTTAAGTGACTCTCTTGATAATTTTTGACGGCGCTCACCAAGTGAAATAAAGGCAAAATTGAGAAAAAAAAAAAGAGAGAAGAAGAATGGCTGGCTGGCAGTGAATCCAGAGAGGGGACGAGGAAACAAACAAACCGGGCCCCGACATGCTAGACAACGCTGTTTATCTTCACGTGGTTTTGACAGCAGTTTGCTGAGTGAAAACAGGCGGCGAGGGAGAGACAAAGCTTTACCCTTGATTCCCATGTCTGCACTAATGACAAAAACACACTTTCTAATATGCCCCACCTGTCCTAATGATGTCCTCCCAGCAGGGCTTGTTTGCACTGTCGTAAAAAGGACTCAACGACCCTCAGCGGGGTCTCCGCTCCACTTATGACCCCCAGCTCTCAGTCTGCAGAGAACAGCTCTGGCACTCGCACTCGAGCCTCTCCCTGATTTCTAACCTAAATTCCACAAAACTCAGTTCAACCCCAGTGGACATGATAGATGTTTTTCTGCAGTTTTCGGAGTTTCTAACCTAAGTGATTTATATGCTCCCCTCATGTGTTTATCCTGGATCAATCCAGCAATAATGTATGAGTGTAATAGTACAAACAGAACTGTACCCACCGTTAATGTTAGTGTATATCCAACCCTGAGCCCAGTTGAGCTAAATGTCTGAAAAATAAATACCTGGCGTTGTTTATTTGTGCACTTTTTTCATCTAGATGGTTAGAAGAGTCTTTGAGGATTCTGGAAAAAAAACCTTCAGCACACAGAAGTGTTTAGAAATGATCCACAAGGTTTTCCAAAGTTAGTGATGTACTCTTTTTTTTTCAGAAAAAGGGATATTAATGTAAGACCAATGTACACATGTTCAAAAAGCTGTCCACATAATGTCAAAAAAGCCAAATTGAGAGCTAGAAAGAAGAGCGTAACGGCAGAGGAGGGCAATTTGGTGTATAGACTGTTAAATAAATACATCGACAACAATTAGTTTAAAGAAAATACACAACTGACATCATGGTCACTAATGTCATCAGCCAACACTGCTCACCAAAACTGTATAGAAGAAAGCAACGATGAAATCTTAGAGAAAAAAAGGGCTCATTTACAGCAAGCACCAACTAAATTACACCTTATTTGAAAAAAAAAAACAAAACTAAGAGCTGTCAGGATTAAAGACACCATTTACCCACAGTGTTTTATAGCGGAGGAGCCCTGCCTCAGCTGAAATAAATTATCACTACACTTATTATGCAGCGGGGAAAACCGTGGCGCTGCATCAGAGTCCGTTCGCCGCGCGGTAATTAATCAGAGCGGCACGTCACTTGGCTTACCAATTTCCTGGGAGAAACTCTGAGCTGTTACTGTCACCTTAATAAAAAAAAAAACCACTTTTGAACAGAGCTGCTACCTTTTTGAAGGTGGTGTAAGAAGTCGGTTCTTTTTTAATGAGGGAAGGAAATACAAAATTACAAAGTAGTTTTTTGGTTAGAAGAGATAAAGGGGGAAAAAAACAGAAAATAAAAATCTTATAATTACAGAATGCTCACATTTCCTGCTGAGCTGAAAAGCAGCAGTGAGAGGTTTATTTTAAAAAAAAACATGTAGTTGAGGTGAAAGGAGAGTTTAGTGTTCTCCTTTTGTCTCAAGCTCAAAAGCCTCCCTTCGCTGCAGATATAGAAGTGATCTGTGTAGGTAAGCAGCGAGGAAAACAGGTGAGCATATAGCACCCATCACCTCTCAGCCTAATTAACACACTTTCACACACAAATGTGGCCTGACGTAAAAATACAAATTTTAATCAAACTTCTTATAAAAGTTAATTGAGCAACTTTCATTCAGTCATATACGAGGCCACTCCCGATTATTTTCTTAATCAATTAATTCATCAATTTGTCTATAAAATGAAAATAGTTGAAATAGCCATCATAATTTCCCAAGGTGATGTCTTCATATTGCTTGGTTTGTCCAGCCATCAGTCAAAAAAAACCCAAAATATTCAATTAATCATTATATCTGTCGGAAGAATAGTGTAAAATCCTCACGTTTTTTTTCATGATGGATGATGTGAACGGTTAATCAATCATCAAAATAGTGTCCAGTTAATTTTCTGTTGATTATCTAATCAGTTAATGGACTCACAGTTGCATTCATTGTGAGAGAATCTACTGTACGGTCACTTTATTGACCGCAAAGTGATCATATTGTGATCATATAGTTAGAATAGATTCAAATCGGACCCACATAAAGTTCTGAGCAGGATCCTTATTCTGTTCCTCGCTTAATTCCTTGGGTGTGAAAGGGGATAAACACACACAAACACACACACACACTTGTCTCTCTCTTATCCAAACACTACCCCCTCCCACCACCACCACCACCACCACCACCACCACAATTATTATTCTGTCAGCAGCATTAGCAGCCCTCCCCTGCGTCTCTGTTGTCCCTATTAGAACTAATGGCTGCCCTAAAACACTTGACTTAATTTATTTAGATTAGATGAGATGAGGTCAAAAAATACTCTCATCAGCCCTACGGGGGAAATTCACAGGAAAATAAGGAATATGGCAAAGTGGGAGCTTTAAATATGAAATTTACAGTGTACACACACACACAAAAAAGAGAAAAGATTAATTGTCCTTGACAAGAAGCGTTGCTTTAATCAATTAGTTGATTTTAATCACAAAAATATGTCAAGTGGTTTTTTAAGTGTTTCTTCTGTAGATTTGAAGAGATCCTTCTGCAGTTTATTTATTTGTCTTTCATTAGAAGCATATTTATGAATATAATTTTGATGCAACCGCTATGATCATTACCCAGTAATGACTGATGACTCACAGCTCATAAACAAACCATAAATATTCTAATCAAGGGAAAAATTCCCCACCGAGAGCCCAGAGACTGATTAATCAGTTAATCTACTGGGAGTCTTCCGTCATCAGACAATGTACAAAACAAGAATAGTTTTGATTGCTTTATAGGAAAAAAAAAAGTTGTGTTTTAACTCAGATTTATATCGTTCAATTGTGCTCGGCTGAATGTCCTGGGCAGGTTACACATGTGAGATGAGATGAGATGAGATGACGAGTCCAGGTTTTCCCGACAGCTGCAGAAAGACACCCACAGAGATTCACACAGGAAACATCTGCGCGGCTGCCAAATGTGTCTGAGTAATCTGTCGAGCCGCGTAGTTTATATCTCGTATCAAAATGCACTGTTAAAAAATACAGACACAAATGCTGATTGACCGAGCTGACAGTCTGCCGTCTGCAGCCGATAACCTAAAGTCTTTGAGCGTCTCTGTAATTTTTGTCAAGCGTCTGGCACCGCTGATTGTAGTCGACCCATCTCCAGGCATGTGTTTTCTTCTCCCATAAGTAAACACCAACAAGGTGTTTGCAAAGCCAAACTTGATTAACTTTTATCGGACGCTCTTGACTTCTTTTGAGACCATTTCAACAGATTGTCATTGTTTTAAAAAATGCATGTTTAGTTAGTTTAGTTTCCTTTTTTTTTGTTGTTGTTGTTGTTTATACAGTGTTTTTGGATTGTGAGATATCTAGAGATGTGTTTCAGGCTGTCATATCCTTAATTTGATTGTTAAAGTTCAGTCTTAGGTGGTGTTCCCTGTGTTAAAACAATACAAGGGGCTGTGTTGGTGGTAGTGGCGAGACACAGAAATAGGATCCAGGAAGTCCAGTCGGAGCTACAGATTAATGCATTTAAAGACTTAATACTCACAGACAGGATTTTTTTTTATCATAGTTTAGTCTTTCGTTGCGACGACAGCGAGGTAAAACCGTTGTCACGTAACCACCAGGAATGTCCGCTCGTGTGTATGTGAATGGCCGACGCAGCATCTTTGCCAAATGACGTCGGGTTGCGTCGCAGCAAAAGTTGAGCCCGGTTCAACTTTTTTTTCTTTTTTTTTTTTTGCCGGACAGCCGGTGCAGTTTTTTTTTTTTTTTTTTGCCCGAGCCATCTGCAGTGACACCCCCCGCTGCGTCAACACACACACTGAATGGCAGGGCTGCGATTTTTCACGCAGAGATGATGTCAGTCCGAATGCCTTCGTGGAACCTTGGAAAACAGGAGGAATCCACATATTGGCTTTCAAAACCGCAATCTCATCTCCAGCACAGCTCATTTTGGGACCGTGAGATGTGGTTGGAAGCTTTGGGTGAATCTAGAAAGTGGACATTGAGTTCAAAGCTGTTCTTTTAGATAAAAAAAAATGTCCCTGCATCCCTTTTTTTCTTTTGAATGAAACTGTAAAGTTCAATGTTTTTGCAGTGAAAACTTACATTTTTTCTGAACAGGCTCATGAAAACAGGCTCTCATACTGTACATACACACAATGATATACTTAAAGCACACAAGCAAACACACCTATATCAGCAGCAGCAGCAGAAACAACATCCATAAACCAAAATGTGTTTGCTTAGGTGCATTCAGCTCACACACACACACACACAGACACCTACAATAACAGTAGCAATAACACTTCTGTTAGTGTTTGTTTGTTTAGGTGTAATTAGCACTCTCACTTCCCGGGACTAAGGCTCGGACACACTAACGTCATTGATTCTTTTGTGTGCAGGTGTTATCAGCACTCATTCAGCCTTGGATCGGGAGGATAAACCAGAGCACAGTATCGAGGTGAGACTCTTAGAAACAATATTTTCATTTCCCTTTGGATCAAAGCTGAACGGGGAAAAAAGCAAATCCTGCTTTCCTGTAATATGTCAGAGTTTCCGAGTATCGATAAATCCATGACAAAATAATAATAAGAAAAAAAGTTCTACTGGCTTTTAAAGGCAAACTCTGATTTTCATACCACTTCTTTACAGTCTGAGATTAAACTATAAAAATCTGCCTTTAAACGTGGTGTTAAAAAAACAAAAAAAAAAAGGTTTTGAGGTAAAATTTACCTCAAAATCAAACTAAAATTATATCTAAAAACCACCAGTGGTAATACTTATTATATTATTTAAAACTAAAGCAGAAACAGTTATCATTTTTTCCCTGTTAAGGTCATGTTTTGATGGTTGATTGGTGTCAGCAAACCAGCTTCTGTGAGAATAAACATTCAACAGCAAAATTAGTCATTCAAGAAATCGCTGTCGCTTTTCTGTGACTTCCTTATTTTCAAATGTTGCAATAACTTAATAGCAATATTCAAGATTTTTGAGGTTTATATTTTCCTTATGTGATCATTAAGACGATATGAACACTCTTATTTTCATTCTTAGGTCATCGTCTCAGACAACGGCTCTCCGCCGCTGCGCTCCACCGCCACCGTCGTCATCAAAGTTCTGGACGACAACGACAACCGCCCGAAGTTCACCGACAAACTCTTCCACATCAAGTTGCCCGAACAGCGCCGCCGGGCGGGCGATCGGGAAGTCTGCAGGATGGTCGCCCGTGACGACGACGAGGGCCTGAACGCCATGGTGACCTACAAGTTGCAAGAAAACCAGGACGAGAGGTTTAAGATCGACCCGGTGACTGGCGTGGTGACATCCCACGGTGATTTCTGGCCCGGGAACTACAGTATTCTCACGGTAGGTTGTTAAGAGCTGTCGACCCACGATTAGCGTCGCCAGTTAATATTTTCATACACGCTGACATCTCGCTTTTGTTGCGGCAGAAATGTCCCTCCTTGTCTTTCAGTGAGAGTAATAATGAGTTTGTATTTCGACAGGCCCGAGGTAAATACTTTCTCTAAGGAGTCGTGCTTCATTTGCTCTCTCTGTAGAAGGTGTGGAGACTTTAAAGACTTGACCGAGCCCACCAGCTTTGTTAAAGGGGCTAAATTACCCGTGTATAATACCCTGAATGGCACTTCACTAACACCTGCTCTGAGGCCAGTGAATGTTCTTGGTCCTTGTCATCACTCTGCTTTGTGAAAGGCAGAAAGGTTAATCAGCTGCAAAATAGCTCTGTAGGATTTCAGCAACATCAAAAAAACTTTTTTTTTTTGGTCCTCTGCTGACACACAGAACATACAGTAAGATTTTTTTCCCCCTCTTGATATTTAGCATCGTCACAGATGATTAAATGACAAGGCTGGTGTTTTTATATATATACATTTTTTTTTCTTTTTCTCAACGAATCCAATGAAAATACCAAAAACAACAATGTGTTAATATGTTCGTTCATCTTTCAGTACTTTCCTACTTCCCTACTCTTTCTGTGGGCACTGTAGTTTATTGCGTGTGTTAACATTTATTGGGGACTGTTCCCAGTCACAGATTTATACATTATTATTATTATGATTTATGCATTAATCCGTTCCAAAATACTAGCAAGCATTTATGGCAGCAGGACAGATGGGTGTGTGTGGGATCGAGTCAAAATAAACTACAGTGTAAAAATACCTGCTGAACTGCTAATAAAGTAAAATATGTATTAGGTCTATGTATTATTATTCTATGTATCATGAAATTTGAAACCATGAAGTTTTATTATTATTTAATGTGCTTGTTCAGTGGGCCACACGACTCTGAAGCCAAACTTCAGAAGCTTTTTTTTTTTTTACTTACATACTGGCTGAGAAAGCAGCTTTCTTTGGAATGAGTAGTCTCTAGTTCAGCACTAGAAAACCCAACATGTATTAATTAAACAGGATTTGATATGCAAGACAGTGAAGCATTTTTCAAGTGAGTCCTGTGGTAAGCCAGATACGACTTAGAAGTAATCCAGGTAATACAACAAACACACATCGAGAGCTCAGATCAGTGTGCAGTCTTCTTGTAAACGTGAGGTAGCCTGAGCAGACTAGTTACCTGCAGTCACAACAGTCCCTTAAACTGACGCAGCTGCACATAGTGTTTAACTGTTCATGTTACAGGGAAGGGAAGTGAGTCACGGTGGCTAATGTGTCCAGCTGTTGTCAACATCACTTTAAAATACCCTTTCTGTGCATGTGGTAAGAACTTGATTGTAGATATTTTACACATTGTGCAAAAACAAAAACGTTTCATTTGATATGATACTATTTTACTACAATAATATGCCCAGTATTCTGAACTCAAAGTAAATCCAAAGTCCAAACTAGCATCTTTCGAAAAGATGCTAGTGTGTGTTAGTCAGTCTAACGGCGGGTCTTCACTGAGACCTCAGATTGTTTTACAGTTTAACCGTTTGCAGTGAAACCCTCATTAAAATGTTAATTTGATTTCTATGTTAATTCAAAGATTAAAGCAACAGATCAGGGCAGCCCGTCAAGGTCGTCCACGGCGAGACTCGACATCGAGTGGATCGTCCGCCCGCCGCCGTCCGCGGAGCCGATCACGTTCGACGAGCCCCATTTCACCTTCGCCGTGATGGAAACGGAGCCCGTCACTCACATGGTGGGCATCATCATGACGGAGACGCATCGACTGAGGTGGTTCGATATCATAGGTGAGGGGGGAAAGAACACACGCGCGCACACGCACCTGCACATGCACACACACACACACACACAGTGTCTTCACTCTGTTACTGAGCTGAGAATTGATTGGAAGATGTTTGCTGTTCAGGTGCGGTGAGGAAAAACAGAATAAACTTCACACAAATGAGGGTAATGATCTCCTAAAACAAGACAAATGATGGATAAAAAAACAAAAAAAAACTATTAATTTGTTTTCACGATACACCCAATTTGATAAGATAGAGGGGAAAAACAAAAACCCAGCTGAAACCAGACCACCGTGATCACTGCATAACGACTTCCCATAGATCACACACACGGCCCTCCGCTTATGTCTGTTGTTACGCTCCCCGCATCCGAAGCAAACAGGACAACATATTAGGAAATAATATCTGACATTCACCATATTGCCACTTACGCCAAAAGTGCTGACTTGTAGAGCACCGGCTCGCCCCGGAGGATACAAACAAGTTACGACCGCCATCCATCTTATGAGCCTCCATATAAAACAGGAGACTAGTTTCTAAAGGTCAGCAAAGTTCTGCAACAGTGAATGATGTAAGAGCGGAGCAGATACAAACAATATGAGTGTGACTTAAAGGAATGACAATCTACCGTTACATATCATCAATCTGTGAAGTTCAGTGTTTGCAGAAGTTTTGTTGGGCGTGAGTGCTGTGAGTTATTTCTTTGATTAACCTTACTCTTCCTAAATCCATCTTGTCTATTTCAGTCAGTCGTTTCCAAGAATAGTTTCGGTGAGCTCTTGGAGAGCTTGCCACAACTTGTGACATATAAGCTCAAGTCTTTCCAGGCAAAAGAAAAAAAGCATCCTTTAAAAGGAACTCGACCCTGTTTTGTTGCCGCGTGGTAAACGTTTTTTGCTCTAGGGGTTGTAGAAGTTTGTCTCTGCCCATCTTCTCCAGTTGGATTCCTCCCTGAGAGCTCTCGCTCTTTGATCTCCGGGGACCGACGGGAGCACCTCGAGTGCTGATGTTTTGGGTTACTGGAACATTTTCAAGTATCGAACTCCACCGGTGCTGCCGGGTGTCACGTTTATGTTATGTGGCCATTTATCAAGACACAAAGAAAAGTAGTGAAAGATAAGAAGAGCAAAGGTCACCAGGAGCAGAGTCGTCATTTAAAGGACCTTTTAAGTGACTTGTTCGTCCAAAAAAAGAATAATAATTTACATTCATGTTGATTTATTAAGTGTTGTGAGATAAGAAGAAACACTTTATCTTACTTATGAATGATGACTGATGTACGGCTGTACTCCAGGACCCTGTGACATCACTGCTGGGTGCGGTTACGGGTGCAACACGCCACATTTCTGACCACACCCAACTGCAGTCAGCTGGCGTTAAGACGCTCTTTAAAGCCACGATGTTCATCGTCTTGTCGGAAGCACTTTACTTGGAAGGTAGCTTTGTGTGTGTTGGCTAGACCGGCTGTTTATTGGTGTCTCTGTGCTAGGAGGCTTGGGTCAGGGTAAAAAAAAAAAAAGGCTGTTATGAAGGTGATTCAAGTTATGGTCAGCGATTTAAGTATGGAAGGTTATTGTCATAGTGAAGAGAGGAAAAAAACGGGACAAATCTGGTCATCTTGGTTGGCGGCCTGTCGTAGAAGCTCATAGTTGTTCTCTGGGTTACCGCCTGCCGTCTAATACCATTTTTAAAAAAGGGATGAAAAGCAAAAACCTCGGAGAATACCATCGGTGGAAATTGGTGCAGAAAGCCCTGAAGGTATATGACGGCTTTTGGCGATGGTTTGAATGTTCACGTTCTTTTTGAAAGGCAGCTGAGTTAAACTGTTTAATCTAAACAAAAGTCTCTTTGTGGTCTTTTTAAAAAAAGACCGGGGCATGTTTTAAAGGAGCAATGTAAGGCTTAGCAGGGGAGGTTTATGACTGCCGGCTTTATTTGACCCTTGTTCACCTTGCATGTTGATACATATCCCCATATCCACATGCACAGACCTGCGCATGAACGCAAACAAATCAAATGTTTCCTGATGATTATTTCCCGCAAAATCTTGCAGAATGAGGCTACAGACTTATTAAAATAATGTGAATTCAACTCATCAAACTTACAAAGCCTTGATCTGTGTTATGCATTCATGTGTAATAGTTCATTTCTTAACATTTGCTTAAAGGCTTTGCCGGTTCCTCGTTGGTATTTAAGAGGAGAGCGATTAAAATTGAAGCTCCTTGCAGTGTTTGCAGAAAGATCGATCGATACCGTTGATGGATAAATTGATAGACTTAAGTAAAAACAAACACAAGATAGATACGTAATACAATATTGCTGTCACAAAAGGTTGAGAGTCCCCAGAGCGATGGATGAATAGAGAAAAAAGGAAGAGGAGAGGGGGAAAAAAAACAAAAAAACATCTCGGTGTCAGCGGTATCAGCAGGACGTTTTTTTTCTCTGTGAGGATAAATCAGCAGCGTTCCTCCTCTCATCACCTGCCAGATCACCACAGGAAGGACTACTGGCCAGTCCTCCTTTCTCCTCTTTTCCCCCTGGTGCCCTCTATTTTGGCTCTTCATAAAAGGTATATTTACATTTTTTTTTTTTTAGTTTAAGTCGAAATCAACCCTCTGACTCCGGAGGTGTCAGCGTTTCCTTCCACCCTTTTAAAACCTCGCAGGGAAAACACATCAGGCTTTGCCAGGACGTTTCCTGCCAGGAGGGGCAGCGTGTGCAGAGAAAGACCGAGTTCCCTCCTGTTCACTTTGCCGTGCCAAGCTCCAACTCGTGCCAGAGCGCAGCGGAACACAGCAGACTACCGCGCATCCCTGAGGGGACGTTCAGTTGACTCATAGCTGCTGACGCCGGATGTTACATCTGGTGACATTTTTCTTTTGTCGCGTTATGTCACGAAGCGATGGAGTCCTGATCATCCTGGTGAGATTCTGGGATGGGTCAGAAAAGAACTGGTCGGTACAAGGACGTGATATCAAAAGTGTTTATAGTCGTTCCAAGCGGACGCGCTATGAAGGTCAAGGAGTAAAAAAAAGATGTCCGTTATAGAGAGGAGAGAGATTAGATCATTTAAATATGAGGATAAAGACGCCAGTGCCAGAAATTGAAAGTTTTGGCTCCTTTTCTCACTTCCACACACACAGCTGTCAAATCACAGCATGACGTGTGTTTGAATGTTGGATTGAGGGTTTTTTTTTTGGAAAGTTACTTCCAACATCGTCCAATGTTAGAAAGGTGTCGGGGGTTCTGAAGCTCTTCACAACTCTCTGACAAGTAGTTTTGATGGAGAATATTAGCAGCTGCTGTTCATAATCACCCTAAACATGTCTTTTTTTCCTTCATCTCTGCCGCGTCGTCTGTTATCTTTGACTCATCAGCACATTCCGTTTTTGCATGACCGCACTCACAAAAACTTATTAGCCAGAAAAGAAATCTGACTGCGTTTAATCAATATTACATATCTTCTTTTATGAATAAGGAATTATAGCTACATACATATTTTTTTCTCTGATTAGGCAGTAACTTTTTTCATGTTGCCATTATACTGGCTCATGAAAAGTCTTTCATTCAGAATTAATTTTATCAGTTTTTTTGTTTGTTTTTTTTTAAATTTGCTATCATTATTTGATAAGCAAGTATCTACCACAGCTAGAAGTGCTTCTTACTTTGTATTTTCTTAAAAGTTAAACAACAATAATTTGTTGGCATGTAAAAAAAACAAACTACAACACCCATGAAAATGTTGTATCTTGGTTTTTTCCATAAACATAACATCCACCTATACTCTATACTGCCATTTTTTAAAAAAAACGTATTTATCCGTAGTCTCCACGTTGTACTTAGTAAACGTTCATTGTCTCTTTCCACCTCTGCGTTGTTATTTCTGCTGTGACTTCAGTAGCTTTGACAGCTCTATATTCAATCAATCATGAGATGAAGTGTTAAGTTGGATCATTTTGTTGAGCTTTTCTCCCTGTGTGGTCTGCAAACATAACTCGGTAATTATCTCTGATCACCTGTCATGCCATCAGATGAACCAATCCTTTTTCTCATCTTCTTTCATCTTCTCTTCTCTCTTCAACCTTTTTAATTGTGTTTTATATGACAAACATGATACTCCACCCCGAGTTTTTAATTTCCTCTCTTGCCTCTATGACTACACGATGAGACTGACGACTGGCCGCCGTATGTCTTCTCTATTCCGCCCTGGTCTGCTCTTCAGTCGTGTATCGCTGACCCTCATCTCAGCACTGGCAGATGAGGGAATGTTGTGAGTCACAGGACTCCTCTCCCATGCAGATATGATCAGGTGTCTATCGCCCCCGCTTTTACCTTCCTCCTCTCTAGCAGCAGAACCCAGATGCCTATCGACGCTCTCTTGGCTTTTGCGATAACTCCTAAGAGAGACAAATGAAGACTTCCCTTGCTGTCATAATAACTCAAACTCCTTCTGTGAATCTGCACGAATTACGACACGCTGTGGAAACGTAAAAAAATAAGCTACAGGATATCAAAAGCGCAGACAAGGCTGGATGGATGCCGTATCCGTCCAGCTTCACTGGACTGTGATCTGTGATCTGTGATCTATGCGCTGGAGCGGGGGGCCCCAGCTGGGTGTGATAGAGTCGGGATGAGGGTCAGCACCTGCAGGTCCGAGGCCATGGCTCTCTGCTAGAGGACGAGGTTTGTCCCCCCCTGCAGGGGGGAGGGGTTGAGTATCTGCTCTGAGTGGAGGAGTTCAGGCCACTCTAGGTCTGAATCCAGCAGGGTTTCCTGATAGTTTGTGATAGAGACACAATAAGAACGAGAACTGCCTGCATAAAAAAGAACTGCCTTTCACCTTCATTAACGGACTGGATTGCAAATCTTAAGGAACAGTAGAATAGACATTTTGGGAAATCCGCTTATTTGCTGTTTTGTTGAGAGTTAGATGAGAGGATCAATACCACTTTTATATTTCTCCGGTAATTTACAGATGCCTCCAGCGGCTTGTTATCTGGACTTAGCAAAAAGACGAAAAAAACTTCAGGAAACAAATCCCGTTTGATCTCTTTCTACAGCGAGATGTTTAATTCCATACATCTCTCCCATGACTGTTCTCATCCTCCCTCAATCTTATGACAGATAAGAAAAAAATGCCTGTATTGTTGACTTTACCTTTTCATACTGATTATAATGATATGTTTTGTCTGAAGTCCGGTTGTCACTCTGAGAGGATGTGCTGTCTAGTGGATGTTTGGCCTACAGCATCTTTGACATTGAGGGATTTTTGCAGGTGAAGGAGTACACACTATATTCGGTGTTTGTAGAAGCGTTTGTAACCGTCTCGCACAGCAGGGGAAGAAGAAAGCTAATCGTCTAATAAAAGACCCGGTTCATCTTCATTTCTGAACCCTTACCGGCTGTCGCCTCCTGCGGAGAGTGGCTAAAAACAATACATCTGCAGATTGAAACGGCAAAGAAATGTTCACTCTGCGGGATAGATGACCCGACTCTCTCTCTCATGAAACATCGGTCTCGCCTCTCCTGGGTGGAGCTGTTGAGGCAGGTCAGGTACCTGGAGGAGGAGGAGGAGGAGGAGGAAAAGGACATCTGTTTCATGGTCATTTCAACTTGCCCTCCCGGACTTTTCCCTCAAGGGAATGTCTGCTGCCGTTTTAAGAGCAATTCTCTGATATCCAGTCGCGCTGTCTCAGTTTGACCCTCAGAGGATCAGAAGAGTGAGTCGACCGCGGTGTCAACTTCAGGAGCACAAAATGCTTTTATAGTCATTCATCATTCCAGTCATTTCATCCAAATGGGCATTTAACGGTGGACCAAGCAAAATGTTATGCAACTTTAAAGGAAGAATATTGACAGGATTTACTGTTATTCATACGAGACTTATGTGAAGTTTATTTGAAAAGCCCAGGATTATCACTATGTATGGCTTTACAAGCAAGGTTTCCAAATAACACAAGCTCTTAAAAAAGAAAAATAAAGACTAAATGTCTAAAGCGAGGTGTCCATAGGCTTTATCTTCTACCTCAATATATATAAAAATGAAAGACACACTCAGTAAAGTATAAATATTGTTTGAACAAAGGTAAAGAAAAGGACAAAATCAACGAATGGCAATGATGCGAGGGAAAAGTTTAGATTGTCAATAAATTTTATGGCAATCTGTGTGGCAGGTTTTGTTAATTAGTGGGAATATTGGCTTGATTGCGGCGCTTGTAGAAGGACCAGAGCATCATCTAAATCATTAGGGTTTATTCTCCGGGGACAGTGAATATTCACAGCTAATTATGTGGCAGTCATGCCAGTAGTTTTTCCCGGTATCTTGCTCTGGGAGGCAAGTGTAAGACAGATGGGCAGACAGATGGACATCAGCATCTTTGGGATAAAAAAAAAAATAGAATAAAAGATGGATTAATGTTTTTAGCCACGAGAAGGAAGAAGCATCTTAAAACAAGCTGACAGACGCTGAACCTGGATAGCTTGTGATAGCAAACGTGTTGCACACGAAGCAGCGTATCTGCGCTGCGTTTGCGTCCACCTGATGAGTGCAAGTCCAGCATTCACTCTCCTCTCAGCTCTGGATTGGTCTCCACCAATGATTTGACAGAATGATCTGGCTCTTTAGCGGCTTAGATGTTCCACTTCCTTCACCAGTTTGGCGCTAACTTTGTCTGTCTGATATTCAGCAGGAAACAGATTTGTCAGACCTTTATTTGCTGGACACAAAGAGGCTATAACACTCTGTAGAGTTGATGACAGTAACCGGTTAGTCTTTCTATTAAGTATCACTGCTTTGCTTAAGGCATACAATGTATTGTCCACTTAAGTGAACATATTGTGCTGCATATATAAGCAGATGTTGGGGGGAAAGTCAAGGATGACCTGTTAAATGACGGATGAGCTCCCGATTGCTCAGCTTGTCTTGCTTCCACTGCGGCCCTGACCCAGATAAACATCTAGAAGATGGGTGGAAGGACAGACGGATAGATGTAAATGTCAGTGAAATTCCTGCATTAGTGGATCCTTTTTTTTTTTCTTTCTGTGTAACATGACATTTGGCGTACACTTTTTTTTTTTTTTTTTTTCCTTACAGTACCATGAGTGAAATATATTTTGTGCATGGCCGGCTCTGTGAGGGAATTGAACCTCCAACTTTGGCAGGGACACCATTCCTTCCTGGAGATGATCACTAAAGTGAAAAATTGCTTTTACAGTACATCGTCCTCTCTCTCTCTATACCGAGATGACACAGTGGTGGTGATATGTGATGCTGCGTCGGATTCAGAGAGACTTCCTGGGTTGCCGATGTGCGGCTCAGAGGATGTTAATCCAGTGATTCGGGGATCTTAATCAGTTAAACAGACCTGTCAATGTGGCTGATTAGTCTGTAGTGTTTCAGCTCAGTCATTAAGGTGTAACTGACAGAAACAGACCACTGAACGACTCAATTATGTATCGATCGGGAACAAACAGAGAGGAGTGTGTGTGTGTGTGTATTTCTGTTCGTGTATAATGTAAGAAGAAAGGAGAGAAAGAAGAATGAGAGGTAGAAAATCAGAGAAATGTATTCATGCTTCTCTTTTCATGAATGCAAAACATGAAACATGATTTAAATTAAAGTGGTGGAGCCTCAGCCGTCACATAATAAAAGCATACCCTGTGTATGTGTGTGTGTGTGTGTGTGTGTGTGTCTTTAGCCTTTCGCAAGGTGGATATCTTAATAAACACCATCTGGCAGAGCAGGCATGAGGTTTACCTTTTTCACACATGCACACACACAACCTGCTGAGAGAGAGAGAGAAGAAAGAAATGAAGCAAGGGGCGCAGAATGAAGAGCAAAAAGGGGGAAAGAGTAGAGAGAGAAAAGAGCAAGAGGGGGGAGGGAAAGAAAGGGTGAAGATGAAGACAAGGATAGCGGAATTAAGGGAGGGGAAAAGAGAAACGGATAGACTGGGTGAGTCAGTGTTACTACAGATTTAAAAACGTGTGATGTATCAAAATCAGGTGAAGCAAAAGAACGAAGAAAAACAATCACAGTCGGTAAATAATCAGATACATAAAGGATAGAACAAGAACTAAAAGTACAGCGATGCATAATTTAAAGCCAGCCTATCTCTGAACACCTGGTAGTTTTAATTTTATTGGCAGCAACAAGAGCAGAGCAACATTTCAAAGCCAGACTAAGACCCAGAGTTCACTTTTCATTTGAAGATTTAGGAAAAAATATGGAGTTTTCATATTGGAACAAAATAAGTTTGGTGAGTTTTCAAGTTTCTCACCGCAATGCATCATATTTATCTTTTAAAGTTTCACAAAGACATTGAATAAAATGTCCTTTCAGAGCCTGATGAGTGAGCCAGGCCAGTATTACCCAATATTAGCTTCCAGTATTGCAGATATATCAGTGTCCGCCTACATGTTGGCCAGAAAGCACGAAAATACAGCACAGAAAAACATGAAATAAGAAACATTACATGTCTCCATTGCATAGTTTGTCCACCACAGAGCACTGGCAAGAATATTTTTCAACTGTCAAATATCCTGTTAAAAACATAGACCGTATGTAAAGGTGGACCTAGCGATGTGAGAGGTCACCTGTTGGTTTGAAGCCCAGAGTCGCTGCTTTTCTGTTTGGGGCCAGGACTTTCTTAGCTTACTGGGAATACCGACCCGCGCACGTTAGTTGGGCTGAAGTTAGCTACTTTAGCTAAACTGTGCTAACAGGGCAGGTATCATAATCAAGCTACATTAAACTTTAATGAGACATTGCAGCAATAGTCCAACTCATTAAGAGTCCCAGAGCCTTTAAATAGTAAACAGTAGGTTTATCAAAGCTGCGGAGATGAACAGTAACCAGTTACTGCTTGGCTTAAGATACCTGTGTTTCTGTTTAAGTTGAATTTTTCAACTCTGCCTCTCAGCCTACTCGCTTCCTGCTCTGAATGTATCGTCCACTTATGTGAGAGCATACTGTGCTACATATAAGCAAGTTCTGCGGAGAAGTCAAGGATGACCTGTTAAATGACAGATGAGCTCCTGACTGCTCAGCTTGCCTTGTTGTCACTGTGGCCCTGACCCAGATAAACATCTAGAAGATGGGTGGAAGTTACGGATGGATAGATAAAAATGTCAGTGAAATTCCTGCGTTAGTGGATCCTTTTTTTTTTCTTTCTGTGTAACGTGACATTTGGTGTACACTTTTTTTTTTCCTCACAGTAGTATGAGTGAAATATATTTTGTGCATGGCCGGCCCTGTGGGGGAATTGAACCTACAACCTTGGCGGGGACATCATTCCTTCCTGTAGATGATCACTAAAGTGAAAAATTGCTTTTACAGTACATCATCTACTCTCTGCTGAGACAACAGTTAGTGATGCGTAATGCTGCGTCAGATTCAGAGAGACTTCCTGGGTGCTGATGTGTGGCTCAGAGGATCCGGAGATTTGGGGATCTAAATCGGTCTGCAACTTTTCGACAACCAGGGCGTCTGATTACTCATCAAGTTGTTGCTCTTCAGCGCCATTGCTGGTTGCAAAGTCCACAGGAAACCTTTAGGTCTGGATCCTCAAAACACCCCTAGACCATGTGAAAAACATATTTTGAACAAGGTGTAGAAGTGAAACAACGCTTGATTTTCAAATCGCATGGCTTATTTTCCATAAGTTATTTAAGAAACTGAGTTCTTAAAATGGATGAGGAAAAAACTGTATATTCAAAACCAACAGTGACAGTCCAGTGGGTGCTGTTTTGTCCAATCCAGTGTTTAAACTTGATCTGTCACAAACAATCTACACATAAGACACTTATCCATATATATACATATGAAAGACAGATGTTAATGAGCAAAGGAAGGGGCTGTTAATTGTCTTTTGTACAACCTATTCACAACTAACACTACACCATCTGCCTCTACTGTTGTGAGAGAGAGAGAGACAATCAAGGTTCAACATAAACTCTTTTCAAATCGTACAGACGGTCAGACGAGCAGACAGACAGGTAGTTAATCAGGTGATCAGACAGGCAGTGGTTGCTGCCGTTGTGGAGGATTTCGATGTCTCAGTCGGTTTCTCAGCTCAGAGGATCTGTCCGTAAAATAAGAAGCCATCAAAATGTCCTGCCATGATGGATGGATTCATATGAAAAGAAGAAAATCTATTTTTCTCTGTTTTCCTCTGGATCTTTTCTATTATAGCTCAGTAACTTTAGCAGAGTGACTTTATCGAAAAACAATTTTACAAACGTACACAAAAGCAGTACATACATTCAGGCCAGAATGAGACTATTAACTACATTAATTCATGATTAATTACCGTATTACAAATGATTGAATTGTTGTGAGAGCGTTTGCTGTGCAAGAGTACTTCATTTATTCTGCAAAGACTGAATTTATAGAAATAACTTCCTATCCATCTCTTCAAAACACGAGTGGTGCTGAAGGAGTTTTGGCCTTTCAAAGGTAAAGCGGATCATTAATTATAACGCCCCCCCCCCATGGACAAATCATTGCAATTCTTCAGATGCTGGAGGATGATGCCAAGATGCATCTTCCCTGCAACCAGTCAAAATCAGACCAGCGGTGTCTGACATATCAGCTGAGATATTAAACCTGACAGCTGGACACAACCCGATCCATAACCCCCACATACTGTAACATCAACACCTGACATAAAAAAAATCTTTCTCATTTTCCCTCCTCGGTCTCTCTCTCTCTCTCTCTCTCTCTCTCTCAGGTGGTGATGATGAAAAGGACTTTGACATCCAGAAGAATACAGGAACCATCTCCATTGCCCGCCAGCTCGATGCCGCTCGATGCTCCAACTACAACCTGACGGTGCGGGTCACCGACGGCAACCACAGTGCCACTACGCAGGTTAGAAACATGAACCGTGCTGAAAAACACACAAAGAAGGAGATAAAGTCATGCCGCGAATGTGTGAAGATAAAGTGATTCGTGTATAAAGAAGGACCGAGGAAAGAAAACAAGTGTGTGAACAAGAGTCCAAAACATCACTGAAGACTGAAAACTGTATCTTAAATGAATGGATGACATGCACATCCACTGAAAATAGAACTAAATGGACAATTATAAAAGTATAACAAATGAAAATGTGTTTTCCTTCTGACACTGGGGGGAAGAGTTTCATGTTTAGTTTTCCCAGATTTGTTCATTCAGTGTGGGGTTTGAACCCTATCCTCTGGGCTGCTAGTATTCACAGATAACAGTAATATTTGATGAGCCATGTAACATTTATGTTACACTGAGCCATGAACTGTGATTTAAGTAGGGACTGAAAAATCCCTTCTGTTCCACATTTTTCCCTGTAGGCATGAGGGAAATCCTTCCATAAAACCGAACGCAACATTAATTCAGCATTTTCTTTCAGATCAAGTCAAACTTAGAACAATTTATTCACTTGGTTTCAGCATATTTAGATGATTGAAGGATATCAGTGGCCACAAGATGATCACAAAACACAATCATGCGTTAGTTTTAGAGGGACAAAAGCAACTTATCCTCAATGGGTCAAAGACAAGAAACAGTTCATGTGATGGCATCCGTGAGTCATGGTGAAAACATCCCGTTGAACAACGACGGCAACATTACACCAAAACATCCTACGACTTTACTCATCTCCTCATTTGATTTTGAAAATCTGTGATTCAGAATCTAATCTCGACTCCTGCAGGCAGCAGGATCAGGTGCTGCGTGTGAAGCAGCCTCAGAGTGCCACCTTCCATATTTAATGTTATTCCCGCTGAGCACCCATTTTCTCAAACCCTGTGTATTCCATCTCCAAACTGCAGGCCTACATCCGTGTGCTGGACATGAATGAGCATCGTCCCGTCTTCCTGAAGCCGCTATATGAGGTGAGACTCAGTGAAGATCCAGGTGGTTATACGTACTCTTAAAGGGAAACTGCACAGATTTTATACATTTATCAAAGTCTTTTTTTATAAGTGTTGGGGGAGTACTACTGCACATGTAAAAAACATTGAAAAAAAACCTTTTGTGTCTCTGGAGGGAGCTAAAATCTGATAAATTATTCGGTTGGAGTTGAAGACTACAAGTTTAAACATGAAAAAAATCTAGTGGTGTGGAGTTAGAATGAAGTGAGGTTACCAGACTAGCAGGTTACCAGAAGATATTCTTTACTGTGATGATCAGACAGTCGGACAGGTTTCCTTAATCACAGTAATCAGTGTCCTCTCTTGTCTTATCTCTGGAATTATTACTCAACAAGACAATTTCTTGTCCGTAAAAGTTTTCTCTTCTTAAAACACAATAAAAATTCTGTTGAGATTGAAATGTAAAAGTTCAAGAATTCAATTCCCCATCTGTTGTTTCCTGTTGTTATTTATCTTTTCAGTATATTGAAAAACTTCCCTTCATTTCCTCCTCTGTCGCTTTTTGTTTAAGGTGAGGGTTCCCGAGGATACCTCCCCGTGGAAAGACATCCTTCAGATCAGTGCGCAGGACACCGACACCAACAGTAAGTTGGTGTATTCGATCCACAGCAGCCTCCACCCGGACAGCACCAAGTTCTTCCATCTGGACCCAAAGAGCGGCGTCCTGGTGATGACGGAGGAGCTGGACTATGAGATGATCTCCACCCACACACTTATTGTTATGGTAATGATGCATTTATCGGTATCAGTATACACTAAAATAGAGTCTTATGAAGATTGCAATGTATATTGAAGCTCTCTCATCATGTAGTGCAAAACAAACAAACAAACAAAAAACCAGCTTTCAGTATTACATCAAGTCAAAAATGAGATTGAAAGTTTATTCTTTATCTTTCACATAACACCATTAATATATGAAATAGAGCTTGAAGAAGAAGAAGAAAACAAAATAGCACACAAATACTGTACATAAAATTTTCTCACTGACACAAACTAATATTTCACCGCTCCTCCTCAGGTGCGTGACCAGGAGATCCCAGTCAAGAGGAACTTTGTGAAGGTAGTGATTCATGTCGAGGACTGTAACGACCACTCGCCAGAATTCCTGAGCCCCCGCTACGAGGCCAGTATCTCCAGCCTGGCCCCTACAGGCTCCGAGGTGGTCAGGGTCAAAGCCCTGGACAAGGACATGGGCAGCAATGCCGATATCAGCTACTCTCTGCACTCTGGTGAGAAGCAAAGGGGGCTATTTTTTTTTTATCTTTATTTATTTATTTATGTGTGCTTTTTTTTCCAGCTCCACTCTGCTTCACATTCATTCTGTTACACATATTCACACCTGGGAGCTGCCACCATTCTCTAATACTGAGCACTGGGAGCTGCCCTATTCAACCACAGCCTTCAAATGTCAGCCACTTAACAGCTCCACTGAAGCAAAGGGTTCAAGGACACAATGATGATATCTGAGAGAGGGCAGAGCGTGTCTGTATTACCTTTGTGATTTTCTGTTTGGAATTTTAGTTTCAAACTCCTGGGCTCAGTCCTCCTCTTGTTTCTGTTGTTTTATTGCCTCTGTGTTTGCCTCTTACATGGATAATTACGCTGAAATATCTTGATCCTCTGAGAGAATTGTGGAACAGCTGAGCCATACAACTTGCATTGTCTTGCAGTAGTGTAAGATTTACCAAGGGGATATTTCTGATCATGTATGATAAAAGCAGTTGGGAAAATGTGTGGCAGAGCACAGGATATAACCCCAACTGCTGCAGAGGAACGCATTACGCCTGCTCAGTGTGTTTTTTAGTGAAAAGACCATCCGTCTTTACAAGTGCATTGTTCCCAGAGCAGTTAATCTTGTTCCCATGAAACTTTCAGACCAAACAGGATGAGGTTCATCACTGAAGTAGACTCATGAAAATGTCACTTTTGTGTAGAGAAATGAATTGATATTGGAAAAAGGTGAAGTTATCTCAGCCCTTTATCAGATCACTTTGATATAGCTTGTTTTAAAAGAATAGTGCAACAATTTGGGAAATACACTTACCGTATTCCCTCTAATAGCCAAGGTCAAGCCAAGGTCTTTATTTACCTCAGCTACAGAGGGTGCCAGACCTTTATTGGAAGCAGGCTTATATTAGAGAGAGGTCCTTATTTCTAATTCCTTCCATTTGTATGATTGTTTTATTTAAGTATATTTGTTCACATTTTAGTGCATAGCCTGCTTGTTTTTCGATCTGCTTCCATATGCTTGGAGTGGTTCAATTGTGTGTATTTCCCTCTGCAGGTAATATCGACAACATCTTCTCCATAGATCCAGAGCTGGGCTCAATCAGTGTGTCCAAACCTTTGGACCTTCAGCCTCAGGACCAGTTCCACTTAACAGTGAAGGCCACTGACCAGGGCTTCCCTGAGCGCAGTGACCTCTGCTCCGTACATGTCTACATCCACATCTCTGACCGAACGCCACCTGCCTTCCCTTTGGATGAATACTTAAAAGAAATCAGTGAATCAAGTGCCCTAGGAACACCGGTGGTCACCATATCAGCATCCAGCCCTGCTGCAGTGCATTATGGGATAGAAAGTGGCAATGCAGATGGGACATTTCATATCAACCAATACACCGGAGTGATTTCAATCCAAAAGCACCTTGATTTTGAGAATTGTGTATCCTACAAGCTCAAAGTTACAGCTTCCACCATGGCTGGAGCCTTGTCCAGGACTGTTGTTTACATCTATGTGATTGATGAGAATGACAATGCCCCTGTTTTTCAGCAGAGGGACTACCTGGGGCAGATTAGTGAGTCAGCTCACATAAACAGCATGGTGATGGGAGAAAGAAACACTCCTCTGGTCATCCAGGCTTCAGATGCTGACAGAGATGCAAATTCTCTGCTAGTGTATCAGATCCTTGAACAAGAGGCCCTGAAAGTCTTCAAGATAGACTCAAGTATGGGCACAATCTCTTTAATTTCACCAGTTGACTTTGAGGCCCAGGCTGAGTATCACTTCACTGTGCAGGTAAAAGACTCTGGGGAACCATCACTATATGCAGCAGAGCCTGCCAAGGTCACTGTTCGCGTCCTGGACTTGAATGACTGCCCTCCACAATTCAACACCTCAATGTATGAGCCATCCATCATCTTCCCAGCTGTCAGAGATACAGAAGTTGTGCGTGTCATGGCCCATGACCCTGACTCGGCGGTCTCGTACAGCATCACTGAAGGGAATTTTCACAATGCCTTTTCAGTTCACCCCAATACTGGAGTTATCACTGTGAGCAATGTGTCTGAGTTTAGGACATTTTACCAGCTGGTTGTCAAGGCCTCTGATGGTCTCTATAAAGACACAGCTATTGTCAAGGTAAATGTAACAAACTTAACAGCAAGTGATCTTGGATTTGAGCAAAGAGTGTATTCAGCAAGCGTTACAGAAAACCTGAAGACAGTCAAAACTTTGACAGCACTTAAAGCCACAGGCTGTTATTTAAATGAGCCTCTTTTATATTCTGTTTTAAACCCAATGGGGAGGTTTGAAATTACCCAAACATCAGGTGTACTTGAAACCACTGGTATCCCTTTTGACCGTGAAGAACAGGATGTGTATGACATAGTGGTGAAGGTACAAGACATGAGAACACCGTCTAGAACAGCCACCACCCAGGTCAAGGTTTTTATAGATGATGTCAATGACAACTCTCCTCAGTTCTTAAATTTGCCTTTTTCAATGATGATTTCTGAAGACTCAGAACCCGGAGATGTTTTGTATCAAGCAACTGCTATTGACAAAGATCTGGGAGAAAATGGATCCATCATGTACTCACTTGAGGAGGACTATGACCTCTTCAGGATTGATCCCGACGTAGGTGATGTATCCCTTCAAAGGCCTCTGGATTTTGAAGCTCTGAATAAATATGTGTTGACAGTTTTGGCTGTAGATGAGGGTGAACCAAGTCACAGCACCATGGCACAGCTCACTATTCAAGTGAGAAATCGAACCAATCCAGTTTTCCAGACTCTTCTGTATCCGCTGAAAGTCCCTGAAAACGTTCCTCCATTCACTACCATACTGCATGTCCAGGCAAGAAATCCAGAAGGCTATCGGCTTATCTACAATCTTGAAGAGGAAAACGCTTCAAAGCACTTTCATATTGATTTCAAAACTGGTGTGTTGACTGTCACCAACCCACTAGACTACGAAAGCCAGACCCTGCATGTATTGACTGTTCGAGCGACTGACTCTGTGACTGGAGCTTTTTCGGAGGCCTCAATTGAAATAGAGGTAGAAGATGTGAATGACAATGCACCAGTTTTCTCAAAGCCAACATACACTGTGAACATTGATGAAGGGCTCCCAATTAGCACTTCAGTGGTGAAACTTTCTGCCTCTGATAGAGACTCTGGCAGAAATAAAGATCTGAGATTCCAGATAATGAGAACAGAGGGTAATGAGACTGATTTCTTTGAGATAGACCCTCAGAGTGGGTTGATTGTTACAAAACAGGTGCTGGACCATGAAAGCACAACTTACTTTAATTTGAAAATCAAAGTCATTGACAATGGGACTGTTCCCCTCAGCAGTGAGGCCCATGTCTTTGTAAATGTCACTGATGTCAATGACAATCCACCAGACTTTGTTAGCTCTCAGTACGAAGCCACACTGGATGAAATGGCAAAATGCGGCCACATAGTCATCAAAATCCAAGCCTCAGATCCTGATACCGGTGACCTGAATAACCTAAAGTATAAAATCCTCTCTGGGAATGAAGGTCGGTACTTCAACATCAATGAATCCTCAGGAATCATCTCTTTTTCTAACGTCTGCAAGAGAAATCTAGATCCTTACTACAACCTGACAGTGGCAGTGTCTGATGGGGTGTTTCAGAAAACAGCACCAGTCAATATTGACATGATAAACAGCAACAGGCATAGCCCATACTTCAAACAAAACATTTATGAAGCAGAGTTGGCAGAAAATGCAGAGGCAGGAACCCGTGTGATCCGATTGGCTGCCATTGACCCTGATGATGGGCCATACGGCAGTGTTGACTACACCATCATCAACAAACTTGCTGATGAAAAATTTGCTATCAATAATGATGGGCAGATTGTAACAACACAACCATTAGACAGAGAAAACCCCACCCAGAGAGTCATAGCCATTAAAGTGATGGCAAAAGATGGTGGCGGAAAAGTGGCCTTTTGCACGGTCAAGATTATTCTCACAGATGAGAATGACAACATGCCACAGTTCAAAGCATCAGAGTACCAAGTTTCAATCCAGTCAACTGTAAATAAAGGCTCCCCTGTCATTCAAATTATGGCTTATGATGCCGATGATGGCAAAAACTCTGACATCACCTACACCGTAGATGAAGCTGAAGAGGTGACAGAAGATATTATCGAGATCAACCCTTTCACTGGAGTTGTGAGTGTCAAAGAGAGTCTTGTCGGCATGGAGAACAAGATCTTCAACTTCAAAGTCAAGGCTCGTGACGGTAACCTTCCTTTTTACAACTCTACAGTCCCTGTTCAGGTCAAAGTCGTTCCTGCTGAGGTTCCTCTTCCAAAGTTCTCAGAGCCTCTTTACACCTTCTCAGCTGCCGAGGACATTCCCATAGGGACAGAAATAGGCTCTGTGAAGGCAGACTCTGACATGCCCCTCATTTACAGCCTGGTGAACGGGAACACAATTGAAAGCAATAAAGATAAAGTGTTCAGCTTGGACAAAGAAAGTGGAACTTTGCTGCTCCAGAAGACCATCGATCATGAAAAGACAAAGTGGTACCAGATAGATGTGATAGCTCAGGGGAACCACAATGGGACAGATGTGGCATCACTGGTGTCAGTCAGTATCCAGGTCCAGGATGTGAATGACAACCAGCCAGTTTTTGATGCCAACCCATACAGGGCCTTCCTGGCTGAGAACATGCCTGCTGGAACCACAGTTATCCAGGTAATATAAAGAAAGTTTTACTGGGCATATGATATTCAGATGGGAAGGGGAGAAGTATAAATGTATGTAGTTGTTGCTTCAACCTAAAAGCCTTTAAATGTGTCTTCCATACTGAAAGGATAATTATAAATTCTATAAATTCTATTACATATCAACAACATTCAACTTTCAACTGCTTTTCTGGTGTGGTTTGTGCTTTTGTAAGTACATTTTCTTGCTTTTCCTAGTTTTATCCTAATATTTCTCTAAACACATCTAGACCACTATTTATACAAAAAAAAAAAACATAGCTTTCATAGATCCTGGGAGGAGTATTTCTTTAAACACTTCATTCTGAAGTAAAAATTGAATGTGACCACCTAATGCATGTCTTGATTCCTAGGTGACGGCCAACGACCCAGATACAGACAGAAACGGTCTTGTGACGTACAGCTTGGAGTCACTTCCTGACGACACCACAGTGGACATCATCGAGGTGTTTTCAATCGATGGGGAGAGTGGCTGGATCACCACCGTACAGGAGACTGACTGTGAATTGACCAGGCTCTACAAGTTCAATGTGGTCGCCACGGACCACGGGGGTGAAGTCAAGCTGTCATCCAGTGTCCTGGTGGAGGTGACGGTGACTGACGAGAATGACAACCCGCCAACATTCTCTGATGATGTGTACCGTGGCTCAGTGGTGGAGAGCAGTGGTCCCGGTGAAGTCATTGTCTCCATGACAACCACAGATGCTGATGTATCCCTAGAGAACCGCCTCGTGACATGTTACATCACAGGTATGTATATCTAAATGTTTACTCATAGGCATGTGTGTGGGTGCTTATGATTTGCAGTTGTGAATGTGAGTTTGTGTGTCTACTCCGGTTGTATTTAGGCATTTGTGCAGGGGATAAAGTTGTTTGTGTGGGGGAATGTGTGTACAAATGAGTAATTATGTGTCATTCATTTACTCATTTGTGATCAGAAAATGGTGTATTTTCTGTAAGTGTCTGTTGGAGATTTGTTTCTCTTTGGGATTTATCAAGACATTTATGAGGGAAGTGAAATCTCTTTTAATCGCCCTCAACTGAGTCATGATATTATGTTATTCAGCCTCAGATTAATCACAAAGAGGACCAGGTTGACCAGCAGACAGGGCTTGAATACCAACTGCATGCCCCGCAGCTAACAACAACAAAGCCTTGAATTAATGCAAATCCTCTATTTTCCTCCAAACAGTCAAACCTGGACTGTTCTAAAGGAGCTTGCTGTCACAACATTGTTTTTCTGGAAAGAATAAGAGAGGGATATTTGCATTGGAATAATTCATAAATGGTAGGGTTAGGGTGACACTGGCTTGTCAAAATGAAACAAACACAGAAACATTTGATATTAAATTTGCCCACCACCAATATGATTGACACAGGGACATGATTTTACTTATTCAGGAGTGTCTACAACAGAGCTGCATCACCCAACAAAATTCAAAATTCATTACTATGATTTTCAGTTGTTTTTCATCAGGGCTGTTACCAGGATTTCAGAAAGACTGACATCTGGTAAAGGTGCCAAAAAAGCTTATTATAGATTCAGATCATTCATTTATTTATTTTATGTATTCAATTATTTGGTCAATTAAATATTCCAGTGACCTAAATGATGTTTCAGAGACTTCTTGCCACTATAAAAAAAAGTTAGTTTAAAAATATAAATACTAGGATCAGCCTTAAAGATACGCCCTGTGTAATTTGTTTGTAGGTGTAGTATTTAAACGTCTTGTCAGGTTGTATAAATCCTCCTCCACTGTCAACCCAACCTTTAATACTATCCTCCATGCACTATCAAACTGAGTCCTTTATTTTTTTTATTCAAATTCCTTTAATTTACCATGATGACAATGATGAAATTAATGTATTTCATGGGATTTCAAGGGGATAATTAATGGATAAATGAATGGACTGAAATTAAAAAAAAGGTATTTTAAAGGGTTATCTGTTTTTTTAAGTGGTAAAAACCTCTTAAATGGTTAAAATATCATGAGTAATTTGTGATATTTTAAGGGATTCTTGTTTCATAATGATTTAATTTTATGAGTGATGCGCCTCTTCCTCATTGTGCTGTGGGCTGTTTATGTACGGGAGCACCACATTAGGATTTTGTCACTGCCAAAGAAAACTGATGCCTCAAACTGAAGACCTGTATCGCAACTTTTGCCAACTGATAAGAATTCAAAGCTTCTTGAAGTTGACGCGTTTGTTCAGTGAGCAGGTTAGATATCTACGGCGGCTGAATCCTCACATGTCACCTGTCAAACAAGGTGGCTGACTGACTGACTGTGATGCAACCTGCTGTAACATCCAGTCGTGTGGCCATATTCACCAGCCAGTGTCAGCTTTTTTCTTCGAGGAAAATATAACATGTTCCAAGTTTTCTGTCTCAACTTGTGAAGATAAAAGTTTGTGGGGATAAGAAGAAAACAATAAAATGCAAAGTACCCACGTGAGTCAGCTTAATGTTAGAACATTTCCCCGCAGTGGAAGATTAAAAAATCAAGATGGCAAATAGAAGTTTTTGAATTATTCATCAGAGACAAAATGGCATTGGTACTAACTATCAAAGATTGTGCTGCATTAAATAGGAAGGCTGGGAATTTAAAAAATAAACTTTATATTGCTCTAAAGGTAATTCAGTGTTAGAGCGACTCTTGTCTGCTTGCTTCATTGCAAACACTTTGACATGATATATGGCCACATGAAATGTGAACTTCATATCTCTAATACGTGTATTACCACTATAAGAGTTTCTTCTGTCACCACCTCATTCTCTTTTATGTGAACAACAAACATTACAACACAGGAAATAAACAGAAGATATCATTTACATAAATAATAAATGGTGAAAAACAAAATAACTCTAAAAGGTGGCTTGGGGATACAAATCCACAGTTTATCCAATATCTTTATTCTGTGCCTAAGTACAGCTTCAGAGTCACTTGCATAGCTGTAAAATTTTAGTATTGTGAAGGTGACTTTTCAGTCATCTTTTGGTTCGCTCCCCACTTTTTTTAGTTAGCTAATTACATATTTTTTCATTATATTTTTTCTTCTCCTCATTTTATGTCTCCTTTTTATTTTGACAGCTGTTATACAACTAGACATGTTTTCTGGCAGAGCCTTCATCACAGTTTTAGAAATACTGAGGTCATGTCCCCTCATTAGTTTTATAAGTTTTATCTCCTAAGATGAAAGTCTAAATTATATTTCAAAGCCTTCTTTACACTGTCAGAAATAAAATTGTACCAAGGAAATACTGTCTCCTTTACATATTTATAGATGTATTTATTTATATTGACTTTAAAAATAGTGCAGTAACACCACCATGTGTTAAATTTCCATTTGTTACATCTACAAGGTGTGAAAACAATCAGAATCCCAGAAAAAATGCAGAGCACATGACTTCAATCCACAGCTACCATTTGCCTCTCTTAAGACATTTCTAAAAATGTTTGAAACCATTTCTCTATCCAGTAACTATCCAGTAACTCAGCTCTTCATCACATGTGCAGATGGAGACCCGTTGGGCCAGTTCGCCATCATCCAGCAGGACGAGGGCGAGTGGGGTTTGATCGTGAAGGAAACTCTGGACCGAGAGACTAAAGATAGATACACGCTGAAAGTCACCGCCACCGACGGGAAGTTTGAGACTCCGGTCATTGTGGATGTCCACGTGCTGGACATCAATGACAATAGTCCTCTGTGTGAACAGGTAACAACAGAACCTGCAAGATGCCCAGTACAAATCTTACTGGAATAGTTAATGACACAGAAATTTACTTTTATTGTCTTTGCACATTTTGTTTCCATCTATAGCTGTACCAATAATGTTTTCAGTAAATTAGGTCTTCATTTAAAGGCAATAATGCACCCTGCCTGCTTCACAGTGCTTCCTAAAACCTTCACTAACAAAGAATCTCATTAGTTTGGCTTTCATTGGAGTGTTTTAGTGAAGAAAAAGATAAGGACACTAATTACTTGTGTTTTTTGTACTTGAAAATGGTGGAATTATAAGACTGGTATAAGAGCATTGGCAGTTTATAAAAAATCTATATTGTTAAAAAAATTGAATTAAGTATTCATTAAATGGTCTGTGTGAAATGAATATCAGATGAGTAACTTGCGGTTGAGGATGTGTGGGGAATTATCTTGGGCATTTATCTTGAATTTTTGCCTCAAATAAGGTTTTAATACAGACTTCCTGGTCGAAATCGATGGGGAAAGTGATCATGTGTGATGTTTTGTTCAGATTTTATCTCTCCAGTCTTGAGTTTTTGACAACTTAACTTTTGGTCACTGAACTTTTGATGGTGGAGACTAAACTGTGGGGACAACTGATCTGATGGTGGCTCCGTTACAACCATCTGAACTGATTCATATTTAATTCTCAAACAGTGACAAGGCGAAGACATTTAAACCATTGTCACAATTGGTGACTGGAGCCCAGTTGTTACATAGCTGTTATAATTCCTTTGATTTATGGAGCAGCCAGTAGCTTTATTGAGAAAAGTGCTGTGGAAATGGAGACATGATTATTGTTATTATCCTTCTGTTCCAGCTGGTGTACACAGAGGTGGTGATGGAAAACTCACCCTCCAGCATGTTTGTGCTGAAGGTTTCGGCTTCAGATCCAGACGTGGGAGCTAATGGCCAGATCTCCTTCACCCTCCACGGTCCCGATGCAGACAAGTTCCATCTCGACCACAGGACAGGTATGATGGTGTCTGTTTAGGGTCAAAACACAAGTACGACCTCTAAGTGAGCAGCGCTGAGTGTTTTACCGATACCATCAACACTCTGGAGCTGTTCAGAGATCCTCAATGCCAACAAGAGGCAAAAACATTTGTATCGTTATTTCTTTTTTCCATTTTCAGGGGCTCACCATGCTTTGTTTATGTCATAACATCTTTGGCTCATGTCTTCAGTGCCAACTGATTTGCCTGTAAGGTATCAGATGTTAAGTCATGCTAACAGAGAAGCTCCAGAGATGCCAGTGTTAGTCAAGTCCTATCTTGGTCCAGGTTGAAATATCTTGACAACTATTGGATGGATGTCAGTGGGAGGATGAATCCTGCTCACTTTGGTGATCCCCTGAGTTTTCATTCAGAGCCAACGGGTCGGAATAGCCACTTGTCAGCACTTCATGAGTAAAAATGTGTAAAACTAAATAGCAGATTTCCCAAAAGATTTTAGCTCTAGATTAATTCTAACATAAATGCTGAAATGCTAAAAAATGATAAACATAACAATCTGCACTAACAATGTTTAGACCTGGTCATCGGAAAGTAGCACAGCAAAATTCATCATTGTGTCATTGCAAAATAGGTGGTGCTTAGGTGACGTAGCAACTATGTCCTAACCATTAACAGACAACTAGGAACATGCTAGCTCTGGTCATTCAAAGTAAAGCTAGCAGGCTTTCAAATAAATTAAACCAGTGTTCACATGCTGGGGTGTCACAGTGGCCTTGAGGTTAAGATGTCAACTATGAACTGCAATGTTCCCCATCTCTCTTCCTTCTCCATCTTTCCTCCTTGTTTCCTGTCATGTCTTAACTATTTGACTATCAATAAAGACATGAAAAGGCCCCAGTATGTTAGCAAGCTAACAAATAAATTGTTCATATTTAAGAATTGGTTCTAATTTTATCTTGGTTAATATGCTAAATGGTTCGCTTTTAAACATCATCATTTTGACATTTAGTAGTTAGCATGCTAACTAATGCCTTGGTGTGGTAGAATGCTAACACGTTAGTGGACAAATATATCAGCATAACTATGAGTCTGACAATACAGAGATGAGTCTACGAGTTGAGTCTGAAATATCCTGAAACAACCACCATAGAGAGGATAAACCTTTTTCATTTAAGCCACAACATGGCCTTTACTCTGGTGCCACTCTCAGGACAAACATAATATTTTTGTAGCAAAATTGATAATGTTTCATCCGTCCATTAATTTTGTTTCTGGTGTGTAATGAGCCTAAATAGGCTCCCAGGATGAACCTTTAGTCTTCCTTTCTCATCCAACAATGACAACATTAGATACACTGATAACAAATGAGCCTGTATGTAGTGTGTTAAATGAAACATGAAAATGAAAATATAAAACATAATAAGCTTTGTTGGTTTCTTCAAACCACATTACACATTATCTTTTCTAATTAGATTAAGATCAAATAATAAATAAATAATCTCTGTTTATCCCAGTGAATAAACTGCAGCAGGAAATAATTATACAATACAAATAGCAAATGAAGATACATGTATTCATATTTTATGACCTTTAAAATAAAAATATTCCTCAAAGTAAAAGATATTTTTAATGCTAAAAGAAAAACATGGTCATTTTTTATCAAGGTATATATATTGTGATAAGGTCAATTTATTATAAATGTATTAATTATGATCACCTTTCCCCAGGTGAGCTGTTCACGCTGGCTGTGTTGGACCGGGAAAAGGTGATCGAGTACAACCTGGTGGCGAAGGCCACGGACGGCGGAGGGCGCTCCTGTCAGGCAGACATCTTGCTGATGATCCAGGACATGAACGACAACCCACCTCGCTTCTCCTCCAGCCACTATGAGGTCACTGTGTTTGATAACACTACGGTCCGGACGCCCATCGCCGTCCTGTACGCCAAAGACCCAGACACAGGTAGGCTACTGCTGAGTTTTTACATAACAACACAATAAGACCATAGAGAACATTGTTCAGTTTCTCTCAGGTTCTCACATGTTCTCAAAAGTCCTGTCAGCCCTGTTGTGTGTGTGTGTGTGTGTGTGTTTGTGTGTTGTTAGTGATCCTTAGCCTAGTGCACAGGCTTGTCTTTGTATGCATGTTTTCAATGTGGTATAACTGATCCTAAACATAATAAACGACTAATCCATTCCCAATAGAGTTTTGCTTTGTGAAATACCCACCTGATACCTTTCCACTTTGTTATTCCAGCTGTGTTTGGTAATTATTTGCTGCACAGAGATTTTAACTTTTAACCCTTGCAGAATTAGCGCGTACAGTAGTTGTAGCTTCTGTTAGTTGTGTTCATAAATAGTTTGCAGCTCCAGGTTCTAATATCGAGTTCAGGTGTGACTTCCTTTTAGCCTTACAAGCACTGGAGCTAAAAGTATTAAAGGGGTTTGATAAATGAGAGTGTTTCCCTGTCTTAGGAGCATAAACATGTTACATGTTTCTTTGCAATGTGCCGAAAAATGTTATGAAAATTTTTTGAAAGGAAAGCTGATATGATAAGTAGGATCGGAAAGTACCTTGTGGAGTGTTTCTTACTAAAAACACATTGTATGTATCCTTGAGGCATACAGTAACAGACGTGTTAAAAGCATTTTTCTCATAAAACATTTGCAAAAGTGATTGTTGTAGGGCTGCAAAAAATATTACTTTCATTATCAATAATCATTTGGTCTGTAAAACGTGAAAATACAGTGAAAAGAGTGCATTCACAGTTTCCTAGAGGCCACAGAGATGTCGTCAGTTTGCTTGTTTTGTCTGACTAACCGTGCGAAATCTTAAGATATCAGTTCGCTGTCATATAAAAACCGTAAATCGTTCCATATGAGAAGCTGGAAACAAAAGATGTTTGGCTTTTCTCTCTTAAATGATTATCAAAATACTTACTGATTATTTCTCTGAAAATCAATGAATCGTTCAAGCTCTCTAGATTTTTCAAATGTTGAAACTTGCAAAGATTACACCCCACATGACTGCCTTTTTTGCTGGTGCATGTTGTGTTTCTTGGTGGATTGTTATGAAACCGAGAGACGTCACACAGCCTTTATGTAACTCCGGTATTATAGCCGAGGCTTAACGTTTCTTTGCTCTGACTGTTGCTTCACTTTCTCCAGCTGACCTGGTCCTACGCCGCATCTTTCCCCAACCTGCTCACTTTCTTCTTTGTGTTTTCATGACTTGCCTGTATTAGACATTCACACCTAGAGTCTTCAGGAATGTGTACATGTGCGATCTGCACGTGCAAGTAATAACTCTGCACCATTGCTCAATAGCACTACCAGCAGTCAAACACTTCATAGAGGACCTTAAAGGTTTATTTGGGAAACTATTGAAGGGGCCAATAAGGGTGTTGTGACTGTAAAGTGCAAATCTAATTGAAATCCAACACTAGTTTTTTGATGGACCAAAAACAAGGTTTGTTACATTTGAGAGGATTTATTAAGTCTATGAACATAAAATGAATGAATGTAGCTGTTTTTGTCTTCAATTACGCATTTATAAGTTTGGGTCCCTGGGATCCATGAAATTACAATGATTGGTGCCAAGAAACATTGGGAATCAATGTCTCTGTAAATTACATGGTAATCTAAATAGAGGCTTTCAAGAACCTTTGTGAAATACCTTGAAGTGTCACAAACAGGATCATGAAACAGATCGTCCATCAGCTACAGACAGTTAACAGTTTTGATTACAGTCACCAAACCAGCTTTCCCCTCCACTATTCCGCTCGTTCATTTATGTTTCTTCTTTCCTTTGTGTATTTCTTCAGAGTTTTTCTTTAATTTCTCCCTTTCCTGTGATTTATGTAAACCTCTTGTTTGTCCAATCTCACTTTCAAAAAATGTGTCATTCTGTCTGTGTGTGTTTTAACGCTGAATTTTAACGCTTCGACACTCACGCAAATACCAAACGGATCTACAACCAATCTCTCTGCTGATTGAAGTGAGCCGGCGAAGTCTGGTACAAATGTCTACTGCTGCGTTGAAATGTTTTATTTATTTGTTGCCTTTGATAGTCGCTTGGTTCATGTGTTTGAACGGTAAAGTCAGTTAAGTACAACGGACAGTTTCTTCATCTGCAACCAGTTGTAAACTTCAGTGGGGAGGTGTGCGTGGTCTTTGATGTGCCATTCAAAGGGATGGTCTCTCTCTCTCTCTCTCTCTTTCACACACACACACCCACACACATACACATACACACGGGTTCACTAAATTACACATGTAGACGCACACATTCACACTTGAACAGTCACAGTTTACACACACACAAGGTTTGATAAACTTGCACAAATACTTCGACATACTACCCCCCCCCCCCCCCCCCCCCCACACACACACACACACACACACGCTTCTGAATACACTGAGATGGACAAATTCAGACAGGCTTTCACATGCAAACACAAACATACACACACACGAACACACACACACATAACAGAACAGAGCTGGAGCAGACAGAACAGGTGAGCCACTCCTTCAGATGTGCAGCAGCTTGTTCTCTTGTTCTCTCTATAATGACAGTTTTCTCACAGACAACAATGACTCATTTACCTTTGTGAAGGGTTTTTCTTTTTTTTATGTGTGTGTGTGTTGGAGGGGGGGGCAATAAGGCTAACACTCTACAGCTATGCTGTGTGAAATCGCTTCTTCATTCACTCATAAAGCCCTCCGACACTCAATAAGGAGGAGTAACTTGAGATTTCAGGCACTTACTAATGATTTTTTTTTTTGCTGTAGAGTCACATAAAGGTAATTTTTGTTATTACAATTCATCCTGAGAGGAGCATAAATATGTGTTACCACCAAAAAAAAAACAAAAAAAAAAAAACACGGACGTCAACATCGTGGTGGCGCTAGAGGAAAAGTCAGGGGATCACCTGAGTCATTGAGAATCATACATGTATTTGCAAAATCTTATGGTGATCCATGCAGTAGGAAAAAAGACCAGAAGGTAAAGATGGAAATCAAGAGGTTGTTGATTCTGTCTTTGTGATCTGGCAGCAAATGAAATATATTAATTTGATATTAAATTATACGTGAGTCACTATCATCCTTTCCAGATTTTTTTTTTCTCCTGGTATCAGAGCACATGTCGTCCCTCAGAATTAGACATCTGCGAGACAGGTACGAAGAAGAAAGAAGAAAAACAGAACTGACAAGCAACAATTCAACCACTGATCCTCTAAATTCTAAAAACAAGGGTTTTGAAATGTTGACATTTAGCTGTCAAACCATCTTCGGGCTAAGTTTTCAACTCTTGAACGCGGTACAAAAGTTCAGCTTCCCTCAAAGGCTTGTCGGAACAACACTACCGGTGAGAAGCTTTGTTTGACTTCAAATGGTTGACCTCTAATCACAGCAAACCTATTAGCGCAATTATCCTAAATCGGCACTTTCCAAAGGTTTTAGGCTCGAGACTGCTCACAGCAAAACTTAAAACTCGGCTTGGAACTTAACCTCACATGTTGCAGATGTCTGTGAAGTGCGGGGGCGAGTCCAGCATGTTTCTACCAGGGAGTCAGGGAGGGCAACAATGGACCTCTGTGTTTTATCAGAGGATGCATCGGTGCCTAAATGTTTTTTCCTCATTTTTGTCCCACTGCAGTCAGAATTTTGGTGATGATTCAGATAACATTGAGGCCTGTGAGTGAGCGGTTCAATCATGCGTGAGTTTTCTTCCTTCCTGTCTAGTATTCACCAAAAAAAATATTAATAAACACAGTCATTTCTAGCAGTGCAGTGGATGCGGATGTCACCACATGCTGTAAATGACTGAACATTATCATCAGATTTATGTTATGACTCCGTATGTGGCCTTGAACCACAGGTTTAAAACCACATTCCTAAAAATCGTCACCATTTGACTTTGACTGGTGATGCTCGTCCATCAGTTAAACGCTTTGGTCCTGAGTAATATATCTCAATATCTCCTGGATGGATTTCCATTAAGTCTGCTGTAGGTTTTCATCCATGGTCCCAGACTCTGGTCACTCCCTGGACTGTTCTTCTAGCACCACCAATAGGACAAACCTGTCAATGTTTAATTTGCTCATTAAAAAAAACTGAGTGGAAATGTAGAAAGATTAAGTTTTTAGCGTTGGCTGAGGCGGCATTGGCATCACATCTGTGCAGAGCAATGAGGACAGTAACGATTTTCTCAAATTAATATATGAAACAGACATAAATGTCATATTTCCATCATGTTTTCCACATTATTTTTCACAGTCTGAGGTTTGGTTAGCATTCTTTTAATGACATGGTCATGGTTGAGTGACACCAACTGGAAAAATAGCGCCACCAGCTGTTAATCTGGGAGACCCATCTCCATAAATTCACAGAACGGCAGCAGATGGGAACATGCATTAATGCGACATTTTATTTTGAAAAATCCCATTAAAATTTGCACTAAATTTGGATGGAAATGCGTCTGCTTTTACTAGAGAAACTTCAAAATCTTAATGTCAAAATGCCATGAAATGATCTGAACACACTCATGCTCCACATTTGGTTTTGTGGATGCAATAAAAATCACTGCTACTTGTAGAGTTTTACACGTTTACTATTTATTTACATCTACATCTTGCAAATCGGTGAAGTCGAAAAACACAAGCCGCATGCCCACATGATGCTAGACAACATTTTCCCTCCAAGTTTGTCAAAATCATGTCTGACCAGTGTGATCATTATCATCTATTTGTTACCTCCGTGTTTTGGCACGTTGATAAAAGTTTACCTCTCGACAGATTTTCATCTTTTTGATTGCACAGTTTGAAAGTTGTGTGTGTGTTGTTTTTTGCATTTCCACCCGCTGCGCTCTGACATCATGTCATCACTTTTAATCATAAACAAACTTAGTGAAAAAGCCAGATGTGGTTTTGATAACAGTAGCAATTTAGTGGCTGATTTGTTTTCCCAATGCAGGAAAGAATCCAGGTGTCAAGCAGAAGCATGTCTGTGCCAATATCCAGCTCATACTCGTGTCACATGACTGAAACTAAACTAAATGACAATTAAAAGTGTGAAATTTGTGTTCTTTTAAACAAATACACTTGAATAATCAAACAAATTCTTTTAAATTGTTTTCATGTTGGTGCTAAAAGACACTTCCTGGTCTAATAAACCATCTGTATCTCCTCCAGGTATAAACTCCGAGGTGAAGTATTCCCTCCTGGCTGGCGACAGCGGTTACTTCTCCCTGGACGAGTTTTCGGGGATCCTGCGCCTGGAGCGACCTCTGTCCCCAGAAACCCCGCCCACCTTCGAGCTGAAGGTGAAGGCCACCGACCGCGGCCTGCCTCGTCACCTGTACTCCGTGGCCACGGTGACAGTGGACGTGGTCTCCCTGGACGACTACCAGCCCGTCTTCCTGAGCTCGGAGTATACCGCCCAGGTCCCAGAGTCCTTAGCGGTGGGGTCGGAGGTGCTGAGCGTCTCCGCTCTCACCAGAGACGGCGGAGGGCCGGATCCTGTTTCCTACCGCATCGTCTCGGGCAACGACGATGGACGCTTCCTGCTGGACTCACAAACAGGTACGAATAGTTTTTGGTTATAATGAACCTGAACAAACAGGAACAAGTTTTCTTTAAAGGCTCATTCCACTAACTTTACACACGAGGGCCAGTTTTACTCATCATACTGAGCTCTTCTCAGCCTGTGAAGCCGGTATTTCATTTATTCTGCGGTTCCGCAGGAGCTTTGTCAAGTCTTGAGAAAATCCCCCTGATCACTGGGGGAGACCAGAGATTTAAAAAAAAAAAAAAAGACAAGTATTGAGAAGTGATTTGAAAGATTTCACTGATTCTGCAGTAACACAGCAGGATTTTTGTGCAGTAAATCCTGATGATGTGCTTTAAGGAACAAAGCAGGAAGCGAGACTAAAGGCAATTATGCTTAAATCCAATTCCCCTCCAAGGTGGCTCGAGGCTATGCGTCCACTCAGCAATTAGTAATGTCTCTAAATTAATCATTATGTAATATTTTGTTTGTGTTATAAGGCAACACCTCTGAGTTCCCTGTTGGAGGCCGCAATGTGAACGCTTTAGAATGAGAATCAGTCTCATTATAATATTTAAAGTGGGCTAAAAGACCGGGGGAGTTTCCTCTCCTCTGCTCTAAAACCTACAACATCCTCTCATCTGTTTTATTGTTTAAAGAGGTGTTTTTCTGAATTGTTAGTTATGAGCAAGCACATCATCTGTCCTCTTTTTTGCTTTTCAAGGTAAAAGTTTTTATTATTTTTTGCTTAAAGTTAGAGAAGTGAGCTTCTGACCTTAAGTGAAGTACCCAGAGTTTTCAAGTTTTTCCTCCCCTGCTGGATTTTAAAAACCTGAAGATTTCGAACTGTGAACTGCAGTCTGCCCTTTTGGATTATGCGGGACTGTCACGGCTCGCTGCCAATAAACCATTAAAGGCAGCTGGCCTTTAATGGTCAGGAGAACCACACTCACTGAACACTGTCCACTACATTAGCTTTTATTATTTGAGAGAGAGAGAGAGAGCAGAGAGTTGTAAAAGTTTGAAAAGTCGAGATGCGTCGATGAGAATCTTAAATTAAAATGAAAAAGCTGAACCGGAGGAATAAACAGGCCTTGATAGGAATACATTCATTTTTGTCGAGATTGTTGACGTCCTTGCTACGAGTTCTGTAAAGAAAATGTAGTTTTATTCATGAGGCGAGTTAAAGTGGAAGTATAAAACTATAAAGGGCTTGTCTAATGGCATGACCAGAGAAGATGTCAAATGTCTTGCTGGATAAATACCTCCGGCGGAGTTTGGATGCCTGCGCTGTAATCAGTCAAAAAAATCGAAAGCAAAACAGTCCGACAGTAACAAAAACCAAAAGCAAGACTGAGACGGTTGTTAAGAGGATTAAAGTTTTGGTTTTGAGTTTGAGGAACTTATTAGAAGTGAGACATTCGGCTCTGGAAAGCTGCTCTGATCCCTTTTTAAATGTGTAGTCAAGTGATAATAGGAGAAGAAGAAAAAAAAGATAAAAAAGAAGAAGAACTTTCAATCTAGGACATCTCTTCTTCTTCTTCCTTTATTTTTTTTTTACTCTTTCAGCGCTTTACATGCAAACGGGGATATCTGAACAACAAACCTGAGTGTCCTCTGCTTTGTTGACCTTGTTTCTTATTCATAGTTCAGTTTCGAGCGCCGCAGCCGAAATAACTGCTAAATAATTGAAGTCGCTGTCATCGAACAGTACGTGCAGACGTCAACAAGCCTGAACCGCGGAGGAACACATCTGCTGAGTCAGCGTTCGTGTAAAGACATGTCACTGGTGGTAATGAAAATTCATACAGAACTCCAGTATTACCAGTAAACACGCGCGCACACACACACACACACATACATGGCCTAGATATGAACCTCGTTCCAGAAGTAATCAATCTCACTACTGGTGCTCCTCAGTTTTCTTAAGCTGTAAATTTTTATAGATAAATAAAAATCTCAAACCCTCAGGCAGACTGCTCCAGAGTTTCACGGTGTAATTAACGAAAGCTGCCTCTCCTCACTATTGATAATCTATAGACTGGATGAATGGACGGGCGATCGGTTCCAGCGGGCAGCTGCTTTTCTGGAAAACCGCGATATAATTGGCGACGTTTCAGTTTCAGTTTCGCTTTGTCGCCGCTGTAACGTCAAACAATCACACGCATCAATATTTACTGTAATATACGTAATTAGTTTCATGTGTGATTTATAACAGTAAAAGCGAAACTAATCTGCAGGAGTTTCAGTGCAGAAAGTTTTAATTTGAAGGCGATAACAGCCGGCCCGTTTGATAATTAGAGAGCTGAATCTTATTTAGGGACTTAATTGCCCTTAAATGTCTTTACTTCAAGGACATGCACAACTTTATCACAAAAAAAAGCAATTATTTGTATGTGTTAGATTTGAATTGTTGGAGCTTGATTGTATTTATTGGGACGATGAAGAGCTTTAAACATAAATGTTAACATTGCGCCAGAGTTAGCTTTAAAGCTAATTTCCATCTGCAGTCAAGATTGGTGTGTTGGAAACAATTCAAGGGGAAGTCGGTCCCACACGGATTCATTTATTTATCAGCAGAGAGAGAGAGAGAGAGGCTGGTTTGTTGAGACTGATGTTTGTTTGTATTTGACCTCGGCTTCTTACAGTTGCTCTGAAAGAAATTTGTCTGTTTCATGCGGGAGTGTGGTAAATATTTAACCGTTCTTCAGATCAAAATAGTTTCAACATTTGTTCCGAAATTGTCGAGAATCGCCTGAATTTGCATACATTTTTTTTTTTTTACAATCTCGAGATCGGAAATCCCCCGAAGAGCGGCGCGGCCATGAGAAACACCTGCAGAACGGAGCGATGAGCGCCATGAGTTTTTGTTTATTCGAGGAACTCACTGTTAATGTTACTGTGCCGCCTGTATCGCTGCCGCTGCTGCTGCTGCTGCTGCTGCCGCTGCTGCTGTCAACACCTGCTGAACAAGCTGAACAGGAACGCACTAAAAACACAGATCTCTCCTCAGGGGGTTTGTTGGAAGTCATGCACAAAAAAAAAAAAAAATGGAAGGAATATCAACACAAATAAAAGCGTAGGAGGCAGGTTGAGAGAAAGTGGATTCACTAAAAAAAACAGGTTACACATTCATGTTTGTTTTTTTTCTGTTTGTTTTTGTAAAGATCATTTTTCTTCCACTCCTCACAGGAGGATGAAACATAAGCTTGCGGAGACCGTGATGGATAAATGATGAGCTTTATTTTTTTACCACAGAATGAATAAAAATGAATGAAATGAATTATGAATACTCTGCGTCATCAGTACGCATCCTTAAGGACGCTGTTGTAAAAAAAATAAATCTCACACTGACCCTGGATCAGAAGGTGTTTTCCCACCAAACACTAACAAAACACTGTTTTTTTTTTTTCGGTACAGATCTTACTGCGGGTGTCAGATGAACGGGGGTTTACCCACCGTGACAAAATAAATGTGTTGCTGAATCACAGAGGAGTGTCTTGACAGCCCGTTTGTTCTCTCTGCGGTTGAAAGCGAAGTGTCCTCAAGCTGAATAAACTCCTTGCACACACCAGAGCGCAAAGAAAACAGTGACATTTATTCATTATCATCACTGTGCGTGGCAACTAAAATACACTTTTCTGCCAGCGATGTGCATCAGAACACCCACACATGTTGTTTTCTTTCTTTTTTTCTTTTTTCTTTTACAAACCAGCGTGCATCGTCAGGATTCATCAAGTTTTTGACAAGTTTCAGCTCTTCAGAAAAGTAGCATTTATTTCATCATTCATTTCACTCAACTGTGATCGGTTAATCTCAGCGACCACACCTCGACTTCTTATCTGTGTGTTGTAGTTATGAGAAGAAGAAAAAAAGAAGAAGAAAAATTGCAGGCGTATAGTCAAATTTTCAATGTAGCATTCGAAGTATAAATATCACTTTGCTTTTAAAGTTGATATTGATGAGTTTAGATTCAATTTAGATGAAGTTTTAAGACCTTAAAAGTGGCCTTATCGTGAGCTGTGGCAAGAAAGTGAAGGATATTCAGAACTGTTTGAGGATGAGGTTTCGGTTTTAGGGTGAGTATTAGAATCAGGGCACCGAGAAATGTTTATTATCGATTAATCGATCAGTCTATAAAACGTCAGAAAATTATGAAAAAGTCCGATCGTGACTTCTCAGAGCCTAAGGCGCGGCGTCTTCATATTCTGTCCACGTAACACGATGTAAAACCCAAAGATGTCCAGTTTATGTTGATACAAAACAGGGGAAGCATTTAGCTCAGTGCAGCCTCACAGAGCTGTAGTCTGTTGGTCTCGCTCCTTGAGAAATGACTTATTAGTTATCTAAATGATTATTTGACAGGGTTTCTCAATTCATTGTTTCAGCACAAGTCAGGATTAAGTAAGCTTTGGGTTCAGGTACACAGTTGTGATGGTTAAGGTTAAGGCCGAATGATACTTTAAGCATCCACATAACCACGAGGGCATGTTTGACATATATTGAATCTGCTCACGCACAGAATCTATGGGCATACGAGCATAGCTGCTGCACACGCGGTATGTTTAACAAAGTGTTGTATGAGCAGAGTTGTTTGCACGTCCGCTGTCTGCATCTGTGTCGGAGTGTGTCAGGGACTGCGGGATCATGGAGCCAAGAAACGCATTAGTACCGACAACAACTCAGGTTCCTCGTAATTACACATGTTCAAATTTGTCTGTGTTTTGGGTCCAAGAAAAGCACTCTTATCTGAGCCCGGATTTCAATTGATGTCAAATTAAATTACCAGTAGCATCCAAAAAAAGTCTTATAAAATTGTCAGGTTGAGTTTCTGAGCCTGCATATTTGTGTGTGTGTGTGTGTGTGTGTTTGTGTGTGTACACAGTGCTGCATGTGGGAGAGCTGACAATGACAAATCACCTTCACCCAGTTTCCGAGAAGTCGCATCACGCTGCGCAGGAAGAGCTCCGACTGCTTTGAGCAAAACACAAAACACAGACACGAACCCTTATTGACAGAAACCAGGCAGCGGGGAGCACACAAGCAGCCATGTAAGAGCCGCTGTGTACAAACCATAGCTTTGGTTCATATTAAAGACACATCATGTAGTGTTTTTTTTTTTTTTTTACAGCAGTAAGTCACTGCCGTCATAAATCCGAGACATTAGCATATAATTACCAGCACGAACATGACATGTTAGAGGGAGGAATGTCAGCCTCTGGTGGTTTCCGCTCTGCAGTTTACATGGTGTGAATGAGGAGGAGAATTATTTACAGTAATAGTACAAAAAAAGGAACACAGCTTTGTTTTTTGTTTTTTGAACAAATGGAGCTAAAGCTTTTCAGAGCTTGTGGTTGTGGCAGGTGGTGGAAAGAGTTAAAGGCTGAAGTAAAAATTGGTGCCAAGACTTTTAACAAAAGAGAAAAAAAAAACAAAGGGTTTTCACATCATTTCCAAAAGCACAAATAATAGTTTTTTTCTGTTTATTCTTACTTGGAAGTAGAATTAATTCCTGCCAAAAAAGTTGGAAGGATCTCAGTTTGAACGCTGCTTTTTGAGATTGTGTTTAAAAGAAAATAACAAGAGACATGAACAAATGCACATTACCATCCATGCCTTCCAGGCCCTCCGCCACCCACACCAACGCAGACACAACACACCAGTAAAATACAAAAAAAAGTATCACAATAAAGCACAAGATGGAGAGGAAAAAACAGATAACAAATAACTGAATAAGTGAAAATAAAAGAGTAAAAAAAAAAAGGCTTCAGTTGTGTCGCCACACAACCAGATTTCAGCAGATTTCCAGTTGGCTGAGTCGGATGATTCGTCTTTTAGGTGCGGGGACGACGAAACGTAGAGGATCCGTTTTTACATAAAGACTCAAGGGCAGAAGCTGAATATCTTCAGAATTCATTTCAGACCTTTGAGTTTCAAAAACAAAAAACTGAGGCACTGTAAGACTTGAGAGAGAGAGAGAAGTGTAAGCAAATCTTCATGAGGTAGAACAGTATACAGCATTTTGGAGCTGTGCCATGCAGCGTCATCAGGGCGACTGAATCATTAAATCCATTTTTAAAACATCCTTGGAGTCAATAAGAGGGAAAGATGTTTACGCGTGATCTGTTTCAGCGATTTAAAACAGCTTGAAGAAAGAAAAAAAAATCTGATTGAAGTGCTTTCATATGGATGCACAGCTGCTGTATATTGCAGGTTGCTCTGGATCAGAGCCTCATCACTGTGCCTCAGCTAAACAATGAGCCGAAACTCACTGTGAAGCTCCGCAGAGCCGAGGGGAGCTGCAGCGTCGCTGATAATTCCCTGCGAGCCATACTTCTTTTTTTTATCATTTCATACATTACATTATTATTATGAAAAATATTGATTACAGCCACTTTAAGGTTGGGGGACGAACCTGATCATGGTTAAAAAAAGAAACTTGAAGAACCAGACTTAACGTTGAATGATGTCATGCAAACTTTGAGGTCAGTTGTTTTTCTTGGCAGGACAGTTTTGTGTGACTACTAAGCAACATCAGATACAAATAAGGCACTTCATCACAGTGATGATACATCTCTTGAACACTCCCATAAAGCAGTCCTTCTAGTTTATATGTAAATGTTACTTTGGATCAGAAACTCAAACCATCACCTGATCTAAACAGTCAGTGGAGCCACTCGGTGATAAAAAACTGTGGATGTTCTGACCCAGTAAGAGCGTACAGAGGAATATGAAGGATAAAATGGAGATCAGCCAACTTTGTTCCAGTAGAAAAAAGCTAAAAAAATAAATAAAAAAATGAATAAATAACACAGCTTGGATCATTCTGACTCAGGCCGGCTGTACAAATCTCCTTGATCTGGGAAAAAAATCAATAAAGTGAGATATGTACTGTGCGTATGAAGTGCAAATAATTTACTTGTTGAAACCTGGAGGTGTTAAGTTCGAAGGGGAATGGTATACGGTTGTTTTCGTTGGATTCCCATTTTGTTTTATCTTAATTAAGTACGCTTCAGCAGACTGGCTGGCAGCCCGAGAAAACAGGCTCTCACCCACATTCTGCTGGATGCGACAAGCTGTAGTCGACAGATACACTCAGGCTTTTGTGTGGTGTAATAAGCTCGCTAACAGTGCTATCCTGTCTCCTCAGACCTGCTCAGTGCAATAAAAAAAAAAAAGTTAAGCCAGTGTCCTCTCAATCAAATCTATAAAAACTGGCTGGAGTGTACCTGGCTCACCAAAACATAAATGTAGGTGTTTGGATTCGGGGGTTTGTTGGTGATTCGGATGGGACTGAGATACCGAAACTCAGTCAGGCTGAAGCCGGATAGAAAAAATAAAAATGTGTGAAGAGGGGAAAGAAAATGGATTCTTTAGAAGTAGTCATAAGAAGAAAAAAAAATGAGAATGACAACTACAAGCTGATGAAACAACAAATACTTTTCAGCGTGGCTGCTGTTAACTTTGAACTATCACTTTCTTCTAGGTTGTAATTTCTGTACTTCTGATGTTTTTTTTTTTTTTATCCTACAAAAGACTCTCTGAGCATTATTCTTTTTTTTTTTCATTGATGTCTCGCTTCATCTTTATTTAAGTTTTACAACCTTCCGCAGCGCTACTTTATTAAAAGGATAAGCCTGGTGTTGTTTGTTTCCATATTTTTCTCTTTTATTCAACAAATCCTTTGAAAACAGCAAAACTAACAATGTGTTCATCCACCTCTCGGTACTTTTTCTGACTTTATTACACTCAATAATAAAAAAACAAACAATTAATGTGAGCAAAATAGGTGCAATTCATTTTTAGATCTATATTTAGTTGATTGACGGATCAGAATGACCCCTCTCTTCCTCTTTTATTTTCTTAATCGCTCCTCCAACAAAGGAGGCAAATCATTCATAACTGATACAAAACCACAAACCAAACACTCAATAATAAAAAAAAGGCTCTATTGATGAAATGACTGGAGGAGGAGAGGGCCAGAGAGGTGAAAAGGTCCATCTGATAAAGTTCAGCACGTTTTACGGCAGGTCAGATAAACGAGGCGCAGGAACCATCTGAAACTGAGTGACTCAATAACAGACACACACACACACACACACACACACACACACACAAAAAAAAGTGGACAGGACACAGTAAATCCCTCCAACGACTCTGACGCCACTTTTTTATCGCCGCCATAAACGAGGTTCAGACTTCACACACGCGGATGACAGATAACGCGCGAAGACGGCAGCCAGCTGTGGAAGAGATTTATAATTCCTCGCAGCTTCGCCGAGCTGACAAAAGTACGAGTTCACTAAATATGTCACATGATATACCACACATGCACACACACACCGCCGCTCTTATGTGTATGCGTTTGACTTACGATGCATATTACCATCCAAAGAACCTTGCCCATACATCCATTTTAAACAGTATATTACATCTGTCACTCTACATAATATATATATATATATTCTGCAATCCGATATGAAGCGCACTCAAGCACAAAGGCGTAGCAGAAGTTTACACGGAGGAGATGGCGACGGTTCAGGATATGCGACGGAGCAAACAGTGTGGATGGAAATGCATGAAATAAAGAGGAAGGAACGAGGTCATTGTGAAGTTTTAAAAGTTATATAGTACAGTACTGTACAAACACATGACAAAAAAGTGAACATATTACTTTAAGTAGCTGGAAAAAAAAGCATTTTCCCAGTTTTAATCTCCTGTTATATGCTAATTATATGCAAAATGTAATCTTGTAAACAAGAAATGTATCCAATCAAATGCGACTTTGGCTGATTAGCTAACTGAACCCATCATATAAAAGCGCGCTACAGCAGTAACTGCAGAGTAGCATCACAGAGGGAAGTGTGTGTCACAGCGGTGTGGTTGAGATCTAATTCATTCATTTATCCTCATTTCATCCTTTAGAAAAAGTCATTGAACCTGTAGGACACTTACCTCAGCTGAATGAAATATTCAAACCCGAGATTTCATGTTTTATATATCTTAATATTCATTTTAAGTGTATTTTTCCCAGAGTTTATGCATCTTTCAAAAACCTTGGAATCATGACTTTCAACTAAAGCTCTGAGGAAATATTTTTTCAACAGCGATTGTTCATGCAACAGGTTCTTGTAATGATGGGCCCCCGCATGATTTATGAATTCCACCCTGTGTTTTTTTTTTGTGTGTGTGTAAATGTTAAACCAGGCAGCTCTGTAGAGTTTATGAACTTTTCTCACTTTTTCGCCGTGAATAATTTATCTGCCATGAATAATTCTTTACCCCTGTGATCCGCAGGCTGTCTGACCCTCGTCGCGCCGCTCGATTTTGAAGTTTCCCGGGAGTACTACCTGTCTGTGGAGGGAAGCCGCGGCAAGTCGTCCCTCAACGACATCACCACGGTGATGGTCAACGTGACGGACGTGAACGACAACACGCCGGTGTTCGGACGGGGCGACTACAGCGCTGAGATATCGGAGGATCTGTCGCCCGGAGGCCTCGTGATGAAGGTAGAGCTCGAGACACACACAGACACAGAGACCTGTACGCATGTGTTACACTTGCACTCTGCACCCACCTGGACCAGACAAGCAGCTGATCGGGTGTCAGTTTGCCATCTTCGGAGGGTCACAGTCTCTCAAGCAGGGGAGAAGAAATAATGAAGTGAAGTTTACATTAAATAGATTACTTTATGATGAATTCTTCAAGTGTGCATTCACTCACACACACACACACACACACACACATACAGTACATCACAGAATATGGGGCACATCATATATCAGAGACACAAAAACATCAGTAATCTTTAATTGAATCACTGAATTGGATTAGACTTTAAATTAAATACATTTCCGAGATTCAATTTAACTGAAGGACATTTCACTGTTATCTGTATCTTTAGAATAGACTGTCCATATTTTGCTTTTTAGACCCAACACACACGCACACACACACATATGTCTCTCTATATCTGTGAGGACCCACATTGACATAACGCAATCTTGAGCCCCTAACCCTAACCTGACATAAAAACCGAACCCAGAAGCCTAACCCTAACCTAACACACACCTTAAAGGAGATTTCTAAGCAGTGACCAAACTCTTTGTTATGGAGGAACACGTCACCCAGTCTGGCGGTGTGGCTCACTGACACGTTTTTAATAGTTTTTGGACATGAACGGAGGTCTACGGCACAGAGGAATAAGATATATCAGGAATAAGATTTGGCCTTTCACATGAGATTTGTTGATAATGAGAAGAATGTAGGAAATCTCCAGCCACTTCCTTTAACCTTAAAACCCAAGTCTTAACCTTTAAAACAGTCCTTTGAAGTGTTGAGGACCAGCTGACAGTGCAGGAACGTCCTCACAGCGATGGTTTAACACTGCATTCGGTCCTCACAAAGATAGCTATACAAGCTCACACACACACACTCACACGCGCGTCACACTTATCATAGGTGTAACACACAAATATTTGCTGCTCATGCGAGCACATGCGCTCTCATTTATTATCTCACTATCTCAATTCACACACACACGCCCCCCCCCACACAAGCACAAGCACAACAATCCACACACGTGTGAGTAATATGACGGCATCTGACATCTGGCGTCCTGCAGATGATCCGGGTAATAAAAAAAAAAAAAAAGATTACACACACTCGAACAAGTTTAGGACAAACAGAGAATTCAGCTTATGAAAGAAACGCTGTTATTGATAATTCCACACACACACACACACACGAAAACAGCCTTTTTTCGATGATGAAACAGGTTAAACACACACACGCACGCACACACGTGAGCACACAGTTATCCGACATGTCAGCCGTCATCTGTCAGGCCAGCAGTAGAGATAACACAGCAATAACACAGCTCAGTGGCTCGCTGATGGTCGGACCACGGCTGAATGATGAGTCTGTAATCATATGGTTTCATATTTGACATTTTTCTTCTCCCCCGCTCCTGTTTTCCCATCTCTCTGTTTTCAACATTTAACTGCGTTAAACGTTTTGCTGCTTGAAATGTTTGAACTTTTTTTTTTCACATAATTGGGGGGAAAAGGGGTCTTCTGTAAGCGGAGAAAATTATAGGATTCATGGTTACAAGAGATAAAGTTGCAGTAAAAACAGGGTGAGAATGAGATCCATGGTTGAGACCGTGGTTTTTACTGCAAGACAGCACAATTAATGAGTCAACTTTGTCCATTATTGAGTCTTAAAACATGAAAAAATCTTGAAAATCTTGAAAAAAGTTAATCGACTTTAGTGGATTTTTAAAAATTTGTTTTAAGAAAACAAGGACTGCCCCCCTCTCCATCACCGAGGCCGATGTTCACCAGTCGTTCAAGCAGATAAAATCTCACAAGGTGGCCAGCCCAGACAGCATCCCTGGCTGCATCCTGAAGATGTGTTCCAACCAGCTGGCGGGAGAAATCACAGACATATATAAGCCGTCCCTCTCCCTCAGGATTGTCTCCACCTGCTGCAAATCCGACACCATCACCTCCGTTACTAGACAGCAGAGCCAGTTTCAATGCCAACAGTGGTGGGAGGGCAACCACCTCTCCCTGAATTGGGGGGTGCAATCAACCCCAAGTCACCATCAAAGGCACAGTGGTGGAGAGATCGGCACAGCCCAACTGGGTGTGAGCTGCCTGGTCTGCAGGTGCTGTACACCCAGCGGTGCCTCCAGAAGTCCTTGAGGGTCATTAAGGACCCAACACACCCACACAAGTCTGCTCTCCCTGCTGCCCTCAAAAAGAAGATACAGGTCTCTGAAAACATGCACCAGCAGGCTGAGGAACAGCTTTTTTCCTCAGGCCATAAGACTTCTTAATAACACCCCCCCCCCACCCCCAAACACACACACACACACACACACAAACAAGTGCAGTCTAACCATCTGTGCAATATTTGAGTGAAGATTGTATATGCACTTTTATTGCTTTTATACTTCAGTTGCTTTTATACCTTTTATTGCTTTTTATATTCAGTCAGTTTGATATTTATGTGCCTTTTACACTTCGTACACTTTATTTCTACACTTTAATTTTACACTTTTGTTTTATATTTAAATGCCTTTCACGCTTTTTTTATTGCTTTTGTACCTTTTGTTGATTTTTTGTATTCCGTTTTTATATGCCTGATTTTTTTAAAAATATTTTGTATGACTTTATATATTTATTTAGTGTTTCTTCTTCAAAGCTGCACAGCCAAAGAATTTCACCTGTATATACCTGACAAAAAATATGTTGAATCTAATAGTAAAATAATGTTTATTTTACTGCAGATGTTGCTTTCTGCATTGTTTCAAACAGAAAAAAATAGAACAGCTAGAACAGTTCAGAAAATCACGTCACTGTACTAAATATCATATAACGATCCATCCATATAATATCGATATATTATCCAGCCCTACTAGGAACTACTCATAAAGAGTGTGCAGTGTACAGCCACTACATTAAAGTCAAGGCAAATCAAATAAGCTCATGTTGACGTCAAGTTAATAATTAGGCTAAAATGAGCTAATATGTGTGTTTTAAGTCAAACCAAACTAATGAGACAATGTGCTTTAGTTTTTTTTTTTCCAAAACAGATTAAAAAGTGGAATTTCATCTGATGTCTTGAACATTTTGGTGATTTTATTTATTTTAAGTAACATATTAACACATCTGCTAATGCATGGTGGTATGAAGCCTTCATTACAACAAGCTTATATCTCTGACCTCATTTGACTTGACGAAGATCTCTTGAAGTGTTTTTCTATTGGATTGGATTTACAGAAATTTACTTTATTATTATAGTGTGCAGATCCTGACTGACTCCTGTTTGACCTCTGGCCGTAAGACAAAACACAGAACGAGATGTTATACCCGTCCTCTCACTTCCTCGCCTTTCGCTGCCCTCCTTTATCTACAGGTGACAGCCACGGATCAAGACGGTCCGGTCAACAACCTGCTGCGTTACTCCATAGTGAGCGGAGACCCTCTGCAGCAGTTCTCTATCCACCCTCGCAGCGGAGAGATCTCTGTCCGCACTGCGCTGGACAGAGAGGAGGTCAGTGTGTGTTTGTGTGTGTGTTCAGTAAAGACACAAAAAGTTTAAACTGTATTTCTGAAAAGCAAGAAATGGAAAATAGGTGAAAAAGCTAAAAGAAACAAGTAGCAAAATAATAAAAGACAATCAGAAAGAACGAAAAGTTAGAAAAACATAACATAAATCTGAAGTTGATGACATCCTTTCTTCCTTCTCTTCAGATCCCTCATTACTCTCTGACGGTGCAGGCGGCAGATGAAGGCGATCCTCCTCTGTCATCTGCCGTCCTCATCACAGTCACCGTCACCGACGTCAACGACAACCCGCCCGTCTTCTCTCAGATCAACCACAGTCTGCTACTGCAGGTATGACAACCCGAATGACTCATCATATGTTTGACTCAGACACCGCGAGGAGACCCGCTTGACTCCTCGTCTCTCTCTGCGAAACTTTCAGTGTCGAACGGTTGAAAGGTTTTGCTGCCTGACCACGTGTTCGGGTACTTGGCTGGTGTTGTGTTGCAGGCGAGCCTTTGCTTTCAGTTGCTGCCACTTAAAATGTGTCCTACTCATTTAATCTACAGATATGTTACCTTGTGCAAATCAACATTTAAAGGAGCTGTCTTTAGCTGCGTTTGGCCCAACGACAACGGCACTCGAGCGCGGTGCAAAGTGGTGCTTGATGCATTTCAAACACCCACACCTTTTGCTGTTTTTTTTAAATCACAAGCACTGCTAGCACTGAGCATTGACTCTTACAAAAAAAAAGTATTCTTTTCACATTTTTTCCCCCAGATTGGCTACTTCTCTTCACCTGTATGACACATACAGTTGCACTAAAAGGATGGATTCTCATTTGAAGTGGTGTGTGTGTGTGTGAGAGAGAGAGAGAGTGTGATATTTGCAGGACATCAGTGATATCCTCTCTCCCCCTAACACATATAATTACAGGACCAAACCTGCTGGTGTGGAAAAAAACTTTTAACAGGCAATTTACTTCCACTTTTCTGTGTGTGTGTGTTGCTACATGCTTCCAGTCTGACGCAGCTGCCCGCACGCTCGCCAGTGCACATGTGTTGTCTTTTACTTTTTCTATACCTCAGTGCTGTTTCAAGCCAGGCTGGCTGTTCGCTCACCGCCATGTTTTCTTCTGCCAGCTCTCCATCAATCCACCTGCCGCGGCTCTGCCAGCTCAGAAACTCCCATCCAGTCACAGAATAGCTTGTTCACCAGCCAAAAAACGTCGACATTGTGTGGCAACGGATCCAAACTCCGTCCCATCTGCTAATGTCTCCGCAGCCAGCTCTGTCTGATGAAGGAACTCAGATTGCATTAAGCAGATGGATGTTTTCTGAAACAAGAGAAATAAATCTTTTTTTCATCGTCAAACAGGTGTTGCATGTCTGCGGCGTGTCTTCCCCTCTTGCAGCCTTTACATACATACTCTCTATTTGTCAGTCACTTTTTACGACTCCCACATCTGTTGTAATGGAGCGACGGCACCGTCTTAGGCTGTAGTTTTATTTGAGTGTTTCTAAACTAAATGCAGCAGATGAACAGTTAATTCAGCATCTTCACAGAGCGTCCTCAAAGGACGCAGGAGCGCCGCGGCACAGCGATAAATCACATTGCATCTGTGTCGATCTATTCGAAATGCTGACTGAAGTTTGTCTTCACTCCAGCATGCAAAGCAGTGACACATGAATAATCCATGTGAACGTGTTTGACTCCCAAATTTAACTCCACTGAGATGATCTCTACTGACTCTGTACTGGACTGCTACTGTCTCATCTTTCTGTTGAGTAAGGTGAATTAGAAAGGAACTGTCTATGATGAAACTGGGCTGAATTTGATTGATCTACATTGACGTTGAACTGTTGTTTCAGCACGATCGGCTGTGTTTTAATGTGCATTTTGAGCCTGAAATATAACGCTTTCAAAATCACTTTGTCATTTCCACATTTTCAAATTTAAAAAGCGCACCAATTTTCATCCATATTGTCTCATTTTTCTACAAAACAAACATTTAATTACATTTATTTTAGAGGCTATTTTGTGGAAAGAAACTTAGATTTTCAGTGACTCTAGGCATGTCAGTGCAGATCAATCCAAACTGAAATATCATAACAAATACTGGATGAATGAAGATGAACATTAGTGCAGATATTCATCGTTCCCAAAGGATGAATCCTCCTGACTTTCTCTCGTGCCACCATGGGGTTACACTTTTGGCTCTGAGTGAAACGTCTCAACAACTCTTCGACAGATTGTTCTGAAATTTGGTTCAGAAATTCATGTTCAATCTGAAGAGGCCATTTCTTTTTTTTTTTGCCAAAAGTGCTGTGGACTGGAAACTGGATCATATTTTGTGATGCTGGCTCGACTTGAAATTTGAAAGACAGCACCTCAGGTGTTGCATGTTTTAGCTCATTAACTCCAAATTGAATGTACTTTACTGCCAAAAGTCTGCTGTAAGTTTTGAGATTGATAACCTATTTCCAGGGAACCATTGGTTTCCATTAAATCCAGGATGCTGTGAAAATGAACAGCCTTGAAGGGGGTTTGTTGTAAATTGGTAATCCATCACTCTGAGCGGTTTAGGACTTTATTTATTTTGTCTAAAAGATATGTTACTGTCCTGTGTTATTGAATTTATCAGCAAGCATCTGTTGCTCAACCATCTGTCGCGCATCTGTTGCTGTGAAATGACGGCGTCATATCGAGCTGCATTTATATTCGAGCGTTTCATTAAAAGCGGCAGACGAACGGTTAATTCGGTATCTTTCACAGAACGTCCTCAAAGGACGATAAACCGCGTTGCATCTGTGTGGATCTACTCAAAATGCTGACTGAAGTTTGTCTTCACTCCAGCGTGCGAAGCAGTGACACATGAATAATCCATGCGACTCCCAAATTTAACTCCACTGAGATGATCTTCACTGGCTCTGTACTGGACTACGTCTACATCCAAAAACTCTTCATGGAGACGCTTTTCATTCACAGACACCTTTGTAGTTTCAAAAAAATGATTATTATTTATTGAAATTTATCATGTATTTCTATTATGTAGATTTCAAGAGCTCACTGACTCACTCTGATTGCTTTTTTTCCCCAATAGTCTTAACATGTAAGGTGTTGTTTGTTTGTTAGTAAAGTGAGTTAAAGTGAAGGACACTGCAGGATTTTTTGGTTTTCTTTTCAAATTTATAGTCAGTTGCCATAAGGCATCTAATTTGAACACATGGGCACTGAAATAAGGTTGCAAATAAATTTTGGGCGCTTCCTCTTTGCAGCTTAATACACTCAAATCTCTGTGGTTGGAGCATCCTTGAATGCACCAATAGTGAAAGCATTAAAACATTTTCAAAAGATTAATTCTTTTTTTTTTCTTTAGCATAGAGACAAGTGTGGAAATCAGTCTCAGAAAGTTATTGCATGGTATAGAAAATGGTAGCTATCGGTTGTCATGGTAAGTTAGCAGTTATTATTCCAGTTGGGGACTATGGTAGAGATTGATTTATTTAGGTTGTATAGGAAAGTATTGTATCTTGGCTGTACTTTAAATGTAAAATAAATGAAATATAATAAAATGAAAACAATAATAGTTGAAGAGTAAAATGAATGAAACACGTGTCTCCTGCAGGAGGGCGAGTCAGTCGGCAGCAGCGTCCTCCAGCTGGTGGTGATGGACAAGGACACGCCCAGGAACGGTCCCCCTTTCTCCTTCCACATCGTCAGTGGCAACGAGGACCGCCGTTTCCACGTCGACCAGGGCGGCCTGCTGTCGCTCTCCGCTCCACTCAGGAAGAAGATCAAACCCCATCATCAGCTCAAGATACAGGTAAGAGGGCTGTGAAAGCTTAACAGTACATGATTGGGGGGGGGGGAACTGTTCACCTGAGACCTGATTCTGATTCATATGTCTGTTCGAGTTTCCTCTCCCTGAACTGCTGCTCGCTCTCCTCTTTTTTTTTTTTCACTCTGACCTTATGAACTTTTCTTATTTCAAATCTTCTGCCGCTTCCACCATGTGGAGAAAAAAAAAAAATCCATCCATATCCGTCTAATCTCACATTTCACCCCGGGGATTACCACCCTGTTGTCTTTGCTGAAATCTTATGACTATAAAATAGAAAACCTCACAAACTGTCACACTGTGAAAGAAACTAGAAAGTGTGCCTTATAATCCTGGTTCAGTGATGAAATGCTGATGCACTGCAGAGTGTCCCTCCTGGCCTCGGTTGCTGTGTTGCTGACAGTGCTGTCATGAGAGATGGCAAACAGCAGAGGAAGTGGTAACAGAGTGATTTTCATTGGCTGTGTGGTTCAGGACTGATACGACTGAAAGTTCTGTGGTGCTTCAGGCTCAACGATGAGATAAAAACTCAGTAATTTGCCCTCAGAGTGCTGATGATTGTCACTTTTTTTTTTTTTCATTTGGTCGGGCGCAGGGACTCGAGGGTTACGTTAATTTCAGATTTTCTGTCACTCTTGTCCCTGTTATCATTGTAGTTAGAAGACAGATGTGTTTTGTCCTTCAGGGGTCATGATAATCAAGTCTTATTATTAAGATTTCACCACTGTGAATTTAATAACAGCAGGGCTGCCAAGTTTTGACAGCAGCTTGGAGTGAGATTTGCTCCCCTGGTGGGATGGGGGGGGGGGGGGGGGGGGGGGTTAGTGGTACTTCATTATGCTCATAATAATAAATGAGCATTATGTGTGCTAAATTGATCCACTACACTACATAGACTCAAAACTTGCTCCTCACCAAGTCGCTCCCATCATCTGACACTCCACACTTAAGTTTCTCGTTTCTATCCAAATAGAAAAAAAAAACAAACAAACTGTTGTTCCTTTGCTTAAAAAATCACAAATTGTACATGAGAGGAAATGAAGACAAAAAGTTAGCACGAGAAAGCCGTGTGTGATCTGTGTCAGTCGTGCGAGTCTCACAGTCGAAAACGTGAGACTCGGCAGCTCTCAAACTTAATGACTTCTAATAATATAAGAAATTACAGTGATGAGCAGCTGTGGTGATGAGCAGGTATTGCACAGTGGCTTTTTAGAGGTTTTTCCTCTGAAAGCAGCTGCCTGCCGCGGCCCAAAACGACACTACGAGAGCGCTGAGATGTGAATAAAATGAACTATAAAGCTCCATAAAGCTGAGAGGAGCTGCAGAACCACTGATAATTCTCTGTAGGTTCATCACTTCCAGCATTACACATTACATATTGTCATTTGATGCATTGTTATGATAACAAATCTCTCTGAGCACAGTGGTTCCTAATAGATAGAGGCCTGAAGAAGTAAAGCTTTACAGTATTTATACCAAAAAAAAATGTTGGAATGTGTAAAAAATAGGTTAATAAATATTCTTTTATAGAATAATTTCATTTTGTCTTATCATCTATCGTCTAATGAGCCATTAGAATCATCTGTTGAACCCTTGTGGAGGATTTATTGAAGTTACGAAATCAATTGAGACTTTTACTAAAAGGCCAAATATCGGTATTATATCTGTTTTAAGTTTCTAACCGCTATCTGCCTTCCAATCAGGTGACAGACAGCGGCCACCCTCCCCTCTCATCCATCTGTGTGGTCAACATCAACGTCACTGAGCAGAGCAAGTATCCTCCCTCCGTAGTTCCCCTGGAGGTCTTCATCACCACTGCTGGTGGGCTGTTTGCTAACCGGGTCATCGGCAGGCTCCACGCCTCGGACCAGGACCTGCAGGACATTCTGACCTACAAACTGGTGTCAGAAAACCCTGCGGTGGGGAGGTTCTCCGTTGACCAGGTTGACGGGAAGATCTGGGCGGATGAAAACCTGGAAGAGGGTTCTTACTCGCTCAATGTCAGTGTGACGGACGGGAAGTTCAGCGTCTGGACTGGGGTCAAAGTCCACGTGTGGGCGGCCGCGCAGCGGGCACTGGACTCGGGTCTGACGCTGCGGCTGGTTGGGATTTCACCGGAGGAGTTTCTGGGTGATCACTGGAGAGGGCTCCAGCGCAACCTGGGACAGGCTCTGGGTATACCCAGGCAAGAGCTTCACCTGGCCAGCCTGCAGCAGATACCTAACCCCCAGGTCCTGGAGGTTCTACTGATCTGGAGGCCTCAGAGCGGACTCGTCCAACCTCTACCAACCAGCAAGCTTGCAGGTGATCCCCCAGTCCCACCCCATAAGATGAAATGCTTATCTTACTGTGTTGATTCCAGTAGAAAATATGAGATATGGCGCTTTTTCAAATAGTGGGAAACATTGCAGTACAGCTTATTAGTTTAATGAATCTCAGTCTTCTGCAGTACAGAAAGTGCAGAAAGTCAAATTCATCATGCTGCCCTACATGACATGAAGATTTTTTTTAAAAAAGTTTTGATACCAAATATGGATTTTAAATATTGATTTCAGGCTGGAACTGGAGGGACTGATGTGTAACCTGAAATAAAGTTTCAGATTTTAAACTATGACATTGCAGTTAGACATATAAACCATAAAAAGTCCCAAAACACAACACTAATTAGCTTCTAATGGAGAAATAATTGCAGTTCACACCAAGGACTTCAACTAGCCTGAAACACAGAGCAACAGACATCAGCTGTAACTCTCTCTCTGTGTCTATATTGATGCCTACGAGAAATACTTTCAAAAGAAAGTCAGGTAATCCCCGTTAGATCAAGAGTCTCTTTGTATGTGAAGTTTGAAATGTTGAACTCTTTGATGTAGGTATTATATCAGACATCGAGGACTCTCTGGGGCTGAACATCCTGAGGGTGAGCCACAATGGGTGTCTCGGTCCCGGCTGTCCGCCGCGAGGCTGCAGGAACGCCCTCCGACTGACAGGAGAAAGACTGAGTCATTTCACCACCGCCAGAGCGGGTTACATCACCCCACACCACAGCTGGGAGAGCGTCTGCCCTTGTAACGGTACGTCTGTGTGTGTCTGTGTGTGTTCGTGTGCTGTACCTGTGCTTTGCAGAGGCTTTAATGGCCGTGTGTGTGTCTGGATATTGATGTGAGAGTGTGTGAACCAGGGATGAAGCGGCGCTTTTTTTTTTTTTTTATCAGCGGGAAAACACATTTGATGTTTGTAGACACACTAACACAGCTCATCATCCTCCTTTTCTTCTGGAGAGCAGGAGCAGCGTCTTCCTGCTGCTCTAACCATTGATCCGGTTCAAATCTGTGGTGTTGATTAAGAAAAAACGAGCTGTACACGCGCTCCAGCAGAGTCATTTCAGCCGGTTCTCTCGACAACCACGCTGAGTGCACAACAGAAAAGAGAACAACAAACAACTACATGAAGTTGTTCCACCTTTTGTGGCTCTGTCATTGTGGAAAAATGGATGGTTACATTCTCATGTTTTTGGTTGGATTTAGAAGGCATTCTTGTGCTTTCAGTCATATCACATGATCTTCACTAGCAGATAGAGTTTGTCAGGGTGTTATAGATGTTTTACAAGAATTACAAGTAGTACCAGACATGACCTATTGACACTACAAACAAAAATGACAAATACAGCAACATTTAACAGTTTTAAGTTATTGCTGAAGCTTTTTATCTCTCCTTATTTCTTTCATGTAATCAGTGCTCAAGGTTTCTTACTCTTAAACCTTTTTCAAATTTAGTAAAAACTCACCAACATCAACACCATCCAACACTGAGATTTCAGCTGAGGGTGAGTCAGTCATTTCTGGTGTTTATATCGGTTAGGATGACTGTAGAAGAAGAAAAAAGAAGAGCTCAATATGAGTATCAGTGTGATTCATCTTTGTTCTGCAGGAATTTCCAAGCATGAAGAACCACTTTCCACCATTTGCTTTAAGATAAAAATCCCCGCTCTATTAGAAGAAGACACACAGACTTATATTTTCAACTCAATGAAGAGGTCTGTCTCAGCCAGAGATCAAAGCCCCCCTGTTCATCTTACCTGTTAAAACAAAGTGAACTCAAGGAGCAAATCTCCGAGATTTCTTATAAATCACTCAGAGCACATTGGGTGTGAATGTGCCCTCAGTTAGCTTCGATTACAGCCGTCAGAACATCTGAAGGGAGCGCTGTGAACGGCGGCGCCACCTCGTCGGATCATCCTTAGTGATTTTTGTTGGCATTCCTGTGAGGATTAGTGGTGTGCGGACAGAATAAAAGTCAGCTAGAGGTTCTCCAGAATGTACACTCTTTATCAGATTTTTAGAGTCCGCTTTACTCTGGAACATCTTCTTAATGTGGTTTCGCCGCCATATTTTGACTATTCCGGATACCTCTTTGGTCTTAAGAGACTGAAGTCTGCCGATAAGGGGAAGAGATTTTAGGATGAAGAGCAGGCAAGAAAAAACACGGGTATTTAAAAAGAAGTACAGAAGATGTAAGATGTTAAAGGCTGAACAGCGTCAAAACAGGAAATCCATTGGGAAAAAATGAATGGTTTACCAATTTTCATCTATATGGTACATTCTCTGGTGTTCATTTTAAAAACCAAGCTATGACAAAACAATCCTCACTGGTTTAAGTGATTTATTGGCAGCAATGTTGGTCTGATTTTCAATCAGTCGTCCACTTTGGTCCAGACTGAAATATCTCAACAACTATTGGAAAGGATTGCCACAAACGTTTGTACAGACATTCATTCATTCATGTTCCAGAGAGGCTGAAGCCTGCAGACTTTGGTGTTCTTATGACTTTTCTTGTTGCGCCACCAGCAGGTTAAAAGTTGTGGTTGAGAGTGAAATGTCTCCACGGCTGTTGGATGGATTACCATGTAATCTGGTTCAAACATTCATAGTCTCTGTAAACTTTGGTGATCTTCTGACTTTTAATCCAGAAGTCATTATTTAAATAGTTATTGAAATTTTTAATAATGCCAAGAAACAGTCACAGCCTGTCATGAAATTTTAATGATTATTAGGTGTTTTTTTAAAACTCTTATCCTTTGATTGATCACTGTAGTGTTTATACAGCAATACATTATGGCGAACTTTACTTCATTTACACTGGTGTCTGTCCAGTACAACCACTGTTTTGAGCATGAAACGTCTTTGGGGGCCAATTAACCCACCACTGCTTCGCTGTGCATTGTGTACAGGCTCCCTCTGCAGGTTTTCTGTGCTGTAATTAATTTAAGCACAAATAAATGTAGGGATATACCAATGTAAGCACAGTATCCGTTAACAGAGATTAATGTCTGAGCTTATCCCCATATTCGGAAACAAAATTACAATTAATCATATGGCCACAAACCACATGATGAGCCTTTTGGGGCCCTGAGGATCATTGCTGTGCATTAGCTACCAACAAACAAGAGACTTTCATTCCCTTTCCCCACCAAGCCAGACTCAGTTCAAACTGGGGATTTTTAAGTCACAAACCAACTTCATCATCTTTTGCTTTTTAGTTATTTTTGATGTGCATTAGTCTCTCAATATATTTTCCAACATCCCACACTTGCAAAGCGCTTTGAATCGCTTTGAATTTGATTTGCTTGAAAGGCGCAATTTAAATGAAGTTTGATTGGCTGATTCTCTTCCCAGAGAGCAGTGTGAACCAAAGGTCAAAATCAAAGTTGCTGGATTGAAATCCCCACAACAGGAAAAGTTGTTTCTCGCCAAGAGAGAGAAAAGTGGCTTTCTTCTCACCAGACTGTGGGAACGTGTTGTTTCTGAGCCTCCCCACAGGCGTCATTAAAGTTTCATCTTAGAAACACTATAAAAAAAAAGTGTTGTCTGTAGACTGATATGCTCCCTTTTGCTGTTGGAATCACCATTGATCTGTTGATGAATTTGCTCATCCTTCATCCAGTCCTGCCTCTTTTGTTACTGCTGTTGAAGGTTAAACTTCTGCCGGACCCTTTCGCTTGATTATTTTGTTCTTGTTTTTCTGGCTTTGAGCATTTTTTTTTTTGTTTTTCAGCCTTTGGCAGTTAAAAAGATTGAACAAATATTTAGGGAAAAAAACATGGTTTTTTTTTTCTATCTTTCTTTGCAGTCTTGTCTGTCAGATCTGAGTTTACACCGTTTCTTCTGCAGACTCTGCTGTCACATTTGGTGCAAAGTGAAGGTGGAATAAACGCAGCCTTGAGGATTAATAAAGATTTGCTGGAGTTTTTATTATTTAATCTATTTTTTCTTCTAAAAGTTTTATGGCCTTTACTTGGAATGTAAAAAGTTGAATTTGATTAAAGATATTTTTGAAGGAATTTGGTGCCAAAGGCCAAAAAAGCTCGCTTAAAGAATTTCTGATTATGTCGATGTCAACAGGCTCCATAATTACTTACAGAGCAGAGCTGATCTGCAAAGAATGTTGTAGAAATTATTCAAGACTCATCACTCAATAAATTATTACAAAGTTATTTGTGCCTTTACTGCTGTGTAGACAGTTTCCTTGAAAAGCAAACACAGAACCAAACATCCACAGTTTTTCTGTCATGACCGCTAACCTTCTGCTTAAAGTTCTGTTAATATAAATACAAATGAAATGGCTGAAGATATCGCTGATCATGGCTCCTTGGCTATAGGTTTTTTTGATCAGATGTCCGTTATATCTATCACTTAAATATCTAGCACTTAAATATCATTTTTGATCAATAAATCATTGAACCAGCAGATAAGAAGGTGATAAAAAATTCACCTTTACAAGTAATACAAGAAAGGCTTCACTCTTTATTTCATAGTGTGACTTTACTTTGTTGTTTCCCTTCAGCCTTTGTATTCTACATTTATCAAACTGGTGCATCTGCTCACTTGTGGTTGTTTCTATGTTTCTGTGTTCTCAGAGTCAGCGGTGAGGTTCGACGGTAAGGCGTATCTGAAGTACCTTCACAGGATGGACGAGGACAACCAGGATTTCAAACTGTCACTGAGGTTCAAGACTTTCCAGGAGGAAGGTCTCATCGTGTCTGCCAACGGCACCGACTGGGGAACCTTGCAGGTATTTATCTCTGTGACTGCATTTAAAGATAAACATGTGGCAGGATTCCTTTTTCGGCTCTCTGTGGCAGATGTTATGATCTTGTAATTCACGGCTTTTTTTGTACACAAACAGATGCAGCGTGTTTGTTCCAACCGTGTCGACTGGTGCGAGGTGTTAGCGCTGTTCTGTCATCTTGCAGCTGTTCTGCTGGAGCTCGTTGATAACATACAGTATACTGGGAATAGAAGTGCCTGTAGTTTGCACAGCTAATCCACTGGTGAATTATTGAAGTATATTTACTCAAGTACTGTGCTTGAGTACAGATTCGAGGTGCTTTACTCGATTGTTTCCACTTTGTTCAACTTTCCACTTTCACTCCACCGCATTCATCTGACAGATCAATGATACAGCTACAGGTTACTATAAAGATCAAAACATATGGCTGGCTTATAAAATATAATGCATTACAGACAGACTACCAAGAGCTTAGTTGATTAATCAATCAGTCAATCAACCGAAAATTAATCACCAATCATTCAAAACTTTCCACCTAAACCAGATATGATATGAAAACGCTGCTTACACCTTGATGCATCAGTCATAATAATCCTCTAATACAGGGCTGCAGCTAATGATTATTTTCAGTATTGATTTATCAGCCAATTATTTTCTCAATGGTTTGGTTTACAAAATCTTATCATAATGAAAAATGTCACAGTTTCCCAAAAGTTCAACGCGACACTAACAAATGAGACGCTGGAACTGGGGAACGTTTGGCATTTTGTTTTAAAAATGACCTCAATTATTAACTTGTTATCAAAGTAGTTATTGACTAATTGGCTAATCATTGCAGCTCTACAGTAATTTAATAGAACAATGACAAGGGTCATACTGCCGCCAAGTCGGTACTTTTGATACTTGAAGAATGGACGTGGTACTTTTACTGGTAACAGGGCATTTTATGGTGTTGTTATTGCTGAAATCAGTCAGACTTAATGTTGTCAGCCAATCACCTCCACCCCCCCGGTATGTACTCTCAGTCTAAAAGGAGCAAATATTACATGAATATGAAATACATTTACATAAACTGGAACAAATGTGTTTTCTCAAGTGATGTAAGTGTTGATACACATTAAATCATTTGGGAACCCAATAGTAAAAATAAAAGTCAGATCAAATGAAAAGAACTTGCACCACACAGGCAGCACTTCTGTTACAACAGATAGTTTTTCATTATTTGAAGGAAGTGTTGGGTATCTGTTGCGTCCCCCCCCTGAGACTGCATTTAATTTACTCTTGGAGTATCGCTGCTGTGAAGAGATAAAAATCTCTCTCCTAATTTTCAGATGCGGTTAGTGTAATGTTGTTGTTTGACACTAATTTGCTCTGAGAATGATAAAATCGGAGAGAGCCGCTGAACGCCGATGATGAGCGAAGCGGTTCAATCTAAAATAGTTCACATTCACAAAGGCTCCACTTCAACAGCACTAACTGATACCGTCTAATATGTCAATGTTTTATTTGTTACTTTGTGCCAGCAGTCATGTTAACAGCACAGGGGCCAGATGCATAAACGTTACGCGCACACAAAAACCATGCATACGGCATTTCCTGCTCACAAACCGGTGCACAGAGTGTGCGTAGTTCATGCATTCGTCAGACGAGACGTACACACGTTTATCTGAAGCGATCTGAAGGTGATGTGATGAGGTGGAGATGAAATACAAGGTGAGAGTCTTTTGATAAAACATTGTTTTGGTTGGTTGGTCAAATTTTTGTATTTAGACAGATCTGAAAAATGCAATCAAAGCCACATTTACAAATGTAATGTTGATTAATCATTTTTGTTTGATTCATTTGATGATTCTTTTAATTCACGTAATATACGATATATCCCTGCAAACAGTGGTTTACAGGTCCATGTGATGAATTAATGATATGGACAGTATGAACAGCTGTGTGTAATGACTGTTCTGGCTGTTGGAGAACCTCACCAGTGCAACACAATCTGTGAAACTGCACTTCTTCTTACCCAACAGCCTTTTAACCCAAACCTTACCGCACTCGTGAGAGTTCATCCTTCCGCTCCCTCCTAGTCTAGCGTTTACCTTTCGTTCTTGCCAAATCCAGAGGATTGAATTAATTGGATGATCACATGTTTAGAGCATATCAGCCATGCCTCCCCTTTATCTCTGTGTAGCAGATTGTTTTGTGTGTTTATGTGAGCTAAATGCCTGATTGAATATCAGAGGCGGCGGTAAACTCCCATCCTGCACACATTTAAAGTTCCAGATCGGATTATGAAGCTTCCGATACAGGTCTGGTTTATTATGCCTTGCTTTCCCAGCGTAATCATTTCATCGGTGCCCTTTTAACTGGAGTTGTGATAACTGCTGGCTCTGAAGCAGCACGTGAGCTGCATGCTGCCCTTTTCCCTCAAAATGCATGCAGTGGGAAACCAGCGAGACTTCTGCAGGAGTCCTGATGGAAAAACTCGCCGTCTCCAAGATTTATTGACGTGCTTTTTGGGAATCGTCAAGGGAACGTGGGATTCATCTTGACGCTACAATACAAAGTCTACGGTACCATATTAAACGGGCATGTTGAAAGAGAATAATGAATTGTTGTATTCTTTGCGAGACATGAATAATTCTCCAAACATAACCAAAAAAAAAGAAAGGCTTGATATGGACTTGAAATGCCGCATGATGCCTCCCCTTGTGGGCTCTTCTCATTTGTGTGACATCCGTGTGCACTCGAGCAGAATATTCAATCATTTTGATTCTCGGGAAAACTTCAAAAGCGGCATTCAGTCTTTCCAAAGGCTATACCCCCTGGGTTTTGGATCTCGGCTCCGCACATGCAAAAAAAAAAAAAAAAAAAAATGCGTCCCTGCCTGATTCATTGTGAGCAGAAATGGCTTCAAAAGGAATTTATGAACGTGGTCATCTGAGAAGTCCCTCGCCAGGTTTTTTGTGATGACTTCAGAGAAACTTCCTGGAGATACACTATTTGTGTGATTTATTCCCATCGGGACATGAGCTGCCGTGAGTCTCAGTGGCTCCCTATGAACTGTCAGACCTCATCAATATGCTCCCTCAAGAGCCACACCTTTGGAAAAAAAAAGAAGATACAAATTTGAGTTCAGACCTATTTGCTGCTGCTAATTCTCTTTTATGTCTGCACACATCTTTCCCCGTGTCGTCACCTTTGAAATGGAAATCGAGGCCGCTTACGTGGAAAAGCCACTGTGGCGAGCCGCGCAGAAGAAGTAAAAGGTGACTTGTCAGAAGGAGGGGAAACGCCGTCAGTGATGAGGAGTGACAGCTCAGACTTGACAGCGGAGCAGTTTTTCGGGCTCGGAGGTGAACAAAGATGTAGAATCACTGGACCAGCACTCATCACTCATGCTCCTTGTAGTAACACAAACTGATTGACTTTCATGTCGATGCGGGCTTTTATCTTACCACAAGTGAGCGGGAAGGACTCGAGGATCGGAGAATAAAGCCTGAGAGCCTTCACGCGGTGGACTCTAATGATGAAGTGCCTTGCTTACCAAATTTACATGTGTAGGAGCCCAAAATCAGTGGATCTACCGATTTATAAAACCTTAATATCTGATATGTCTGACTCAAGTTAAAGCAGCTATCGAGCCCGCTGTAGCTAAGTGTTCAGAGGTGTCATTCATAATATTATATCTATGATGCAGACAAATATTAAACTTTTGCCTCTGTGAAAAACACATCTGCATTCTGCTTTCTGTCACAGTCCATGACCATTGGCTGTATACAAATATGGACGACACGTCTCCACTTCCATCTTGCTTGTGTGACGTCATTTGGAGTTTGCACAGCTGTCAATCATGACATCACACCCCCTTTTTTTATTGTCAAATAACTAATTAAAAAGAAACTTATCAGAAAAACGTCGTGTCCATATTCATATGTAGTCAGTGTCCGTGACGCTGAGTTTGAGAAGATGGAGAGACTGGATGGCCACAAGGGGGCTTATTTAAATTTTACATCATTAGTGTACATGTAAATGTTGTCAGGATGGTGAAGCCATCCCCGTGTTACTCAGTTTTTATGATGTACAACAAACCGAGTGAGCTCACTCAGTGAAGCTTTTTATCACTGCAGAGATTCAGCGCTGCAGTGTAATACCCATGTTTGTGTGTATGTGTTCATAAAGCACAAACCGAGCAGAATGCATGGGTGCAGCAGCCGTTGTTTGTCATATTGAACTTTACCACGCAGCATTAAAGCTCCCTGCAGGAACCTCACGTTTGCAGCAGGCGCCCCCGGGTCTGTGATTTATGAAGTCATGAAGCACTGTAGAGGCTGTAGAGCTTCGGTCTCTGCGGAGTTTGACTTGACACAGTGCCTGCGCTACATGGGCTATGCTGATACTGTAAAATCCTCAGCGCGTCAAAATGCTATCTCTCTTCAAATATCCACCCATAAATCACAGGAGAAGTCACACCAAGTCATGTAAAATAGATTAAAAGACAAGCGATAGGCGTCTCGGATGTCTCCAGGTTTTCACTTGTTCGTCTGCCAGTGCTTCAGCATCTTCCCATGATAAGGCGAAGCCAAAGCAGCCCTCATCAGCTTCCCCTTTCCCTGTTTGCTTTCACTGATCCATGTGAATTTTACACGTCCATCCTACCAAAATGAAGCATTCGGGTTGTTTATTCTTCTCATCGCTCCAGTGATGGGGAATAAAACCTGTAGAAGGGACAGGAAGTGAACGAGAGTCGCCCAGAAAACGGCCTTAGCGAGCGCTCGGTCGGTCCGTGCTTTATTTTCAGATGAAGAAGAAATAAATAAATTGAAAAAAAAAACAAACTCCAAGAAAGAAAACACATGTGCAAAAACAAAGAAGAGAAAAGCTCATCGTCCAGAAGCACTTAAAGAAGCAGGAGCCGAGCAGATTGGTATCAATAATGCATCACAGCCTTTGGTGTCCAATGGGGTGATGCTTGGCAATTTGCAAGATACACACTCCGTCTGTATTTTTAATTGGGAAGCTATGAAGAGTCTTCCGTTACATAAAGAAAACATGAATAGATAAAAGCTGCAGGAAAAAAAGCTGCTGGCTTGTTAGTTTGTGTGAGCGCTGAGTGAGCAGAAACGTTAAGAGGCTCCCGCTGATGTTGATGAAATGCTGAATAAATGTGTGACTGTGTGCACTGCGTGGTGTTGTACAGGGGGAACATCAGCAACACGGGGAGCTGACAGCGAACGCAGATTTTATTTGTAACACAAAACCCTTGTCAACAAAAACACAGCGGTGTTTATTTGCTTGATGCCTGCAGTTCCCAAAGGCTGAAATGTAGATATGCGAACTCTGTTGCTGCTGTATTTCAGTGTTATGAGTATTTGAATTGAAAATGTAATGTCGACTTAAAGGCTTGTTTATTTGTTGGATTTATCAAATTCTGCATCAATAGCAGAGCACATGCCAGACTGTGTAATCTCTGAATATGGATCTTGATGGTTTGCAACAGTGATTTCATGTTCAGACCAGGTTGAACTAAAAATATAAACATTACGTTGGTGTTTTTGCAAGTCAACAGACATCTAGACCTTTAGTTTAAAACTGGGCTACATTTGGTTGAAAAGTCACATTTTGACCATAAATTCATTAAATACATGTTAAATATACTGTAGTCATTGATATGACGTGGAAACAACACTTTTATGCAATGTAAACAACTTCATCTTTCAACCAGTTTTGCCTGGTTTTAATCAAGACATCTCCTGATCTGCAAACTATCAATCAATGCTTCCTGGAGGGTCGTAATGATGGCAGCAAAAAAATGACTAGAGTTGTACAAACAGATCAATACAACAGGCTCCACAACGGGATGCATAACCATAAAATATCAGAATATACGAGGAACATGTTAAATGCCAACTGAATGCAAACAGGTGACGACAAATAAAAAGTTTGTTTAACCTTTTTCTGTCTGCATGTGTCAAACACAGGCAAACTGTGAATTGCTGTTCACATCTGTATGATTATGTTCTGAAAAAAGAGAGATTTTTGACTTTAGTTTTTTTCATTTCCTTAATATTTAATCAGTTAAATGGAGCTGATGTGTTTTGATTTCAAAATAAAGTGCATTAGAACCACTCTGAATGCAGACATCCATACAGGACATTTATTATTTAAAGCCACAGTGTCACTCTGAATATATTATTTGTTATTATTTTAAAATACAGTGCAAAACGATATTACCTGAGAGGTTCCTCTGTTTGGATCGTATATCAAGTCTGTTAAACTGAAGTGGCAGTTATGGTTTTCTGATAAGCAAGACAAATAACCTAAAATTAAAATTTTAATTTCCTTGTCCTCACCTTCCCCTATTGTCCTGCTGTTAAAGAAGTGTTTCTGAACTGAGTGTCTCTGAGAACGTACGATAAAGTTCACATAAGGTGAATGTCAAGGATTAATCTTGAGCCTCTACACAGCTGATAAGAGTTGACCAGATGTTATCAAAGTCTATCCTTTACAAAGAACCCCGCTTTCAAGGTGTTGAGTATTGATTAACTCATTAAACAATAACTTGACTGGGGAAGTTTTGTTTCTTCCAGTAACGTGTTCTTCTTGTTTGCTGACTGAACTTTATTTTCCTTCCTCAGCTGAGCGATGGAGAGCTGCAGTTCAGATACAGCTGTGGAAACTCTCCTGGTTCGCTGCTGATCAGATCTGATTCACTGTCAGATGGCCGCTGGCACGACGTCCTGCTGGAGGTCAACTCCACCTCCTTGAGACTGACCATGGACCAGCACCACCCGGCCTCCATCTCCTTGACTGAGCCATGTCGGATGATGCGCTCCCATGGTGCTTTGCTCTTTGCTTCCGTTACTCAGGACTCCAACGGCCACCCTCGTAATTTCATCGGTTGCCTTGAACGCCTTGAACTCAATGGGGAGCCGATCAGAGTGGGTGACACGGCCGAATGGACGGGGCCGGGGAGCAGGAGGGTGTTTGGGGTGTATCAATGCTGCGGTGTGGTGGGAGCCTGCGATAACAACCCCTGTCAGAACGGAGGGGCCTGCAAGGAAGACGCCAGTGGAGGTGAGTGCACCAAGGATGTAATTCGATTCAAGTATAACATCATTTACATATGGCTGAACAGGTAGACCCTCCTGTAGTAGGAGGAAACTCTCCCCAAAGCATCATGCCACACATGCCTCCAACAAACTAGAACAGTTATACAAGCTGTGCTTCCAATAAACCATTGGGTGCCACCAAGCAACAACTACCACAGCTTGATGCTGAAGTTAATGTGGAAGTACCTTGAAGTGCAACACCAATGATGGTCACTAGATGTTCCAAGTGACTTCCATTCAAAAAGCCTCAACTTCTCTCTAGAAATACTGCGTCAATCATCTTTGTCGAAGAGTCATTATGGTCTCAATCGCTAAATTCAAGCCTTCTAAGAAGTGTGCTGGTGTTTATTTTGGAAACTATTGCTCCATTTATGAGATTTGATTACTTATAGTGGCTATGATGTCTGCTGTGTGAGCATTGATTGACATGTGTGATTGACAGTTGGCTCACCTGCTGCTCTCCCTGGCTCCAGGACTGCAATATTTCACCAAGTTTAATGTGACTCGATTACAATATCCTGCACAATTTAGCTGAAGTAGCTAATGTTAACCCAAGTGTGCAGGATCCAAGGTAGCAGCAGGGTGTATTTCCAGAGTGGAAAGGAAACACCCCACACTCCTTGTTTGGAAAATCCTGGCTCCAAATGGAGAAGATGTTGCCGACCATAAGCTGCAACTCTAGGCAAACCAACTCCCTTTATATTCAGACTATGGGGGCCAAAGGCAGAGTAGGGACCTCAAAGTATTGATGGACTAACAAGTTCTAGTTTTGATCTTTTGAAGGCATTTGTTGATAATAAGAAAAAATAAAGAATAACAGCAGCTTTATCCTTGAAACAAGGGGATGTTTCCAGAGCAATATTCTTTCAAGAGACCCAAAACTCTATGCCACAGACCTGCAGAAGGTCAAGAAGAATTTTACTCAATCAACACAGTGAAAAGCTCTTTGGGCTGCAGTACATCTTATTCAGGGATGAGCAGTGATGGATTTGTTTGGCCTCAAATCCTTATCTGACCCTTTATATCACCCGCTTGCTTATTACCATTTTAGGTTATCACCAATTTGCCGAATACATCGGTTCTTCGTAAAACATAAAAGATAACAAATTGGTGTCTGAGAGGCTTGCAATGTCTTTTTTTGTGCATGTCTGGCAGCTTGACTTATTCTTTACTTAGAATAGCAGCTGATAAGCACACCTGCATTTTTTTTTTTTTACAGATAAAAGAGCAGCATCTTTAAAATAATATTCTCACGAGTCTGAGGGAGACTGAGGCACTGAGTGCGGGCGGTATGTCCTTTTTTGTACGAAAGTGGATATAAAACCAAACATAAAGCTGGAGGAGATACACATCTGTGTGCTTTGGAAGAGAGGCGTAAACAAACAAACCCTAAAGTTGTTATCAAAAACCTGCTGCCTGGTGATATTTATTTACTGCAGGTTTACCTGTTAGGTCACTGAACGACACGATTTCTTTATTCTCCTTCAGCACAATAAGAGAAGGCTCACTGTGGACCCGACAGAGGGTTACTGCCAGGTATTACTTTTCTCAGGACTTAATTCATCATCATGTCAAATCACATTTCAGTTGTGCTTCAGGCGCATATTCTGGTGTGTGATACTGAACAACTATTAAATGTTATTTCCCAAAAGGTCCTTCCAGGTTAAGGAAATGTAATCAGGTGGCAAAAAACAAGTGTTGGTTGTTGTTTTTGTTTTTTCGTCAATGCCTTTATGAAGTTGTTCCCCACCGTTTTACTGCGACTTCAATTTCTTTGCTTACTGACACAGGAAAGGAGGTAACAAGGCAGACGAAAGTAACAAGATTCAGATTGTTTTTTTCCTCTTCTTCTCACATCTGACTCGAGACTCTTTAGGCTGTTTATCATGTCCACAAAAAAAAATGCCAGTTAAACAAAGAAACAAGGAAGATAATTAACAAATAGCATGAAAGCTCAAAGGTTCACTTATTAGCTTTCAGAGATATCACACCAGCAAATGCGTCAGATGTCATCACTTAACCCCTGGGAGAGAGAGAGAGAGAGAGAGAGAGAGAGAGAGAGAGAGAGAGGAAGTCACCGTTATGACATAACATAAGAACACAACATGAGTGAAACGGCGAAGATCCTGGACAACAGACTGAACTGAGATAAACAGACATCAGCTGTCCATGAACCAGGAACGGGTCAAAAGGTCATCGATCAGCGGACGGCCAGAGAGAATCGGGGAGGACATACACATCTTTCAGCAGAGACAGGGGTTATCAACCTCTACGTTATATAACCACCTAGGTGGCATGATGACAACTGAGCCAGCTTCATTTATACTGAAGACTGTGAGATGCTGTTTAAAGTAGTAATTTAACTTACCAACTTAAACTTGGTAATTAATCAATTAACATAAGCACTAAATGGAACATTTTAAACTCAATAAAATCAATTCACTTATGGATAAACTATTTAATAGAGTTACTCACTGTTTCTAAATTACTTTGGCATAGCTGTACAACAGTTTCTTGCTACTTATTGGCCGTCATAGATCAGCTGATATATTGACTCAGCTGATTTATTGGCGTAGTTAAAAGTTACAAAAGCTAGTAGGTGGACGTTTGGGCTTTAGTTTGTTACTTTTACTGTTTCCAAAGGTCAATAATGAACTTCTGTACTCAAATGGGGAAAAAAAAGACTTGCATCTTTTGAAAAATGAGTTGTAAACCAAAGCATCTGACTGCTGAGTGCTAAATTAACGAGTTATCTCAGAAAATCAACATACAGATTAGACATGAATGCGTAGCAGACGGGAGTGTCGTCGGTTCCCGTCCCCAGCCCTCCCTGCCCAAACTGTCAAACTGTCCACGAGCGTGACATTGAAACCCCAAATTGATCGCCGTGTGCCTGACCGTGGAGGGAAAACACGCAGATCGTACAAAAGCGTCCGACTGTCATATTATGAGAGCAAAATAACACAGAAGGAACCCACAGGCAGACACAACGTCAGTGATAAAACTGTTAATAACCTGTTTCATTTCAAACCAACATCAAAATGTTTCCTTTAAGGGACGTTCTTGCTGCGTTCATTAGTCAAATTTTGTAAACACAAACATTTTAGAGGCAAACCAAATAAGGATAAGTGCCTCTGAAAAAAGTGCAATATACTGTTTCTTGTGACAAATCTTGTCAACTTGAGGATGTAATTTTTGGAGCTAAAACCCATCCGTGGTTTATTTTGAACTTAAAAAGAAAAGATCCAGTTTGCTTTCTCGACAAGCAAGCAGTTATTTTGGAGGTGTGGTTTACTTGTTATTGCTTTCTTACAGTTTCCAAATGTTGTCATCACACTCATCACATTCTTTGAAAATGGACAGTAATAGCTTGAAGATGAGAGTCATGCCCTCTCCTCAGAAAAACAGCATTCGCCATCGCCGCATTGCATTCTGGTCCGTTTCCTTCTCCCGTGGTTGTAGGAAACTGACAAAACAGGATGTTTACTGTTTGGTGTTTCGGAAACTATTTTATCAGACTCATTTGTAAGTGCTGGCCTTGATGTCATGTTTTTTTGTCTTTGGCGAGTTATCCACAGGAGGGGGGGAAAAAAGGGGGGTAAAAACCGTTGAAGGCTTTTTTTTTTTGTGGGGGGTGGGGTGGGGGGTATTTTTCCTTTCAAATATCAAACACACCCCCGTGTTCTCTGGCTAGATCAGGTTGACCTTTGCTTTGATTATGCACCTCCTGTGGGGGGGGGAACTCACTTTGGCTTTGATCAGTCGCTCTTGTCTCAGACGTCTGGGTGTGTTCTATTTACTCTGCAGAGTTGCGCTGCAGGTGTGCGGGACTCTTCTACGGCGACCGCTGCGAGATGGCCAACAACCCGTGCGCCTCCCAGCCATGCGTCGACGGCAGGGTGTGTATACCCAAGGGTCAAGGTTACATGTGCAACTGCTCCCTGGACAACACCGAAGCACGGTAAACACAAACACGCATGTTTTTATTTATTCACTTTTTTTCATGCATTTTTTAAAAAAAAACATATTCATACTTGAACGCAGTAATTTCCCTGTTGTTGAACACATATGCTGGATTATGCTTCCCTCAAGAGCAGATAACCATAAAAATTTGATTAGACTGGTTCACCGGAGAGTTTTGGCGTCCAATAGTAATTGAAACGCTGCTGCAGAAGCTCTTACAGCAGATTAAATCTGACTCATAAGTTTCCTATAATGAAAAGATGAATGATTGATAATTGACTTAATCGTTAAAGCTGTCTTCATTGATTTTTGGTTTTTGGCCATTTGAGGGAAGCAAAACAAGACAACAAAGACATAGTTACACCAAAATCTGATAAAAAACGGTGAACATGGTTGCAAAAAAGTAGGCTATTTACACACCTAACCCTAACCCAGTAGTTGTGTTTGTGTCCATGTGATGAATATTAAATATTCACAGCTTTTTCTGTCGGTTGCACTAACAGGTCGCTTTGGGGTCTAGGTAACTGTATCCTGGCGTTTTATAGACCAAATAAATGAATCTGCAGATCACTTGATGATGAAAATAACTGATGAAAAGTCAAAGCTAATCTAAAAAGAAGACAGATTAATCATTGTTGAAGGTAAAAGCCCTCAGAAACGGTCATCAAACAGATGACGTACACCCACAAAATCATAATTACCTCCGCTGAGGTGTTTGAGTGAGGCCCGACTAAACATGAAAACCTGCACGTGCCTAATTATATGCAACATCATTTGCAGTGAAGTGCACGCTCCGCATTCCGAAAAACTACCATGCATGGCCTTGCATTTGCATGTATATGCGATTGGACACACTTATTAAAACTGTGAACACACACACACATGTCGAGATGCGCGCCAACACACATACATTTGTTCATCGGCCTGCAACCGGCTAGTTGTATTCCTCTCACACTACCAACGGCTGCCCGAGAGAAGAGTCACGTTCAAACGAAATCACTGGCAGCATTTGCATATTCCTGCTTTCATTAAGGCCGCCTGTGAAATTGCGTCGCTCCTCGCGGGTATTAACAGCGGCTCATGTTCCAGGTGGGGTTTTGATTAACTCAGTGGATGAAAAATGACCACTGGTGGTTTGTAATTGTGGGGAGTGGGAAGTTTGCTCTATGACTTGTAAAACACAACCATAGATCTTTTGTCATGCTGTGTTTTGTTTTTTTTGGGAGGGCTGTCCAATAATTATCTTAACATGTGTGTCACATTGTTATCAGTCTGTGCAATGGACAGCATCACTTCATACCAGTGGTGGACTCTCGCAGCAGGAGGAAAAAATGAATTTCAGTGTTCACAGTGGACACAGATTTACATCCATCCAAACCAGAGCTCCAACAAAAGATATTTTAATTATTTACTTGATTAATCAATTAGTCGTTTGGTCTTTAAAATGTGAAAATGGTGAAAAATGTTAACCAATGTTCCCCAAAGCCCAAGATGCAACTAAAATGTCTTGTTTTGTCCCAATCCACAGTCCAAAACCCAAACACTATCATAGAAGACGAATAATTTTAGCCTTTTTTTCTTTAAAAGAAAGACTCAAAATGATCCATCATTTGAATCGATTATCTAAATAATTGGCGATTAATTTTCTATCAATCTACCGATCGATTAATCGGCTAATCTTTGTGGTTCTTATCCAAACAGTATCCGTTGCAAAGAATTTAAAAAAAAATACATATAAGAAAAAGTTCCCTATCTTTCCAAACTCCTTGTCCAAGGAAAAAATAATGAATGCTGTGTTTTGCTGTATAACTGCTGGAACACACTTTCAGCGCAGTTCAGCGAGGGAATTCAACACCTGGGAAATGAACGGGTAAAGCTGAACACCAGGCAGCTTTATGTAAAACAAAATGATAGGTTTTTGTCAGTATCGCAGCAGCGGCACTTAGCAATCAGCGCTCTGCCAGTAGGTCCGCTGGGTCATGTTTCATGCATGGGGCCTGGAAGATGGAGGGGCCACAGTGAAACTCTCAGTGTCATCAGCCAAATTTAACCTACAGCTCTCCGGCCAAGGTGGCGGCAGCCCCCTTTTGCGCTGCCCTTCACTGTGTTGCTCTTGTTCATATTCTACATTGACAGATACAGCAGTTTGGTCAGAAACACTGACTCGTCAGAGGGAAACTGCCTGATTTGGGCTGAAATGTGGACAGTTCCATGAGTTGTGGAGTCCAAGTGAGGTGGGGTTGGGGAGGGGGAAAACGCAGGCTTGTTGCTACTGTCATGGGAAAACCTTTCTAACTTTTAAACCATTTTCTTTTCTTTTACATATTTTCATTTTTAACGGAAGGATAATTCGATTCTTTTTGCAGCCTGAGGAAAAACAATTACATTACAAAATGTACTCTAATTAAAAGCATGGTCCTCCCTGTCATCTTCAAATCCCTTAAGTCCGACTTCTTGTGCTCCCATAGGTGCCACAATCAGTATAAGGTCAGTCTGTGTTCACCCAATCCCTGTCCTGGAGGGTTTGACTGTACAGAATCTGATGGCTCCCTCCACTGCGACCCGCTGCCTCAGGTCAGTCGGAGCGACGCGTAATGAATTCATTTTCACACTCTTCTCTAAATTATCACAAAATTGTTTTTAACTGCCGAGTGGAATGGCACTTTACATCCACCGATTAAATTATATGCATCCATCCATCATCCTGTCTGTTTTTCAGGTATCTCCCATGATTGGCTACATGGAAATCATGGAGATCAGCGCCAGTGTGCTGGGGTTGCTCTTCTTGGTCGCCATCTTCGTTTGCGTCAGGAAACGTTACGTTCAACATAAGAAGAAGAAACCCGTCTGTGTCCAGGACTCCAACGGGTAAGAACAAATTTCTCAATATGTTCTGTGAGTCTTTGCTTTCTCTCTCACTACTCTCAGATCAGAACTGGGATGTAATCTTGCACTCTACAGACCTATAAATGGCTGTGAAATCCCCAAATTCCTGAGCCACTTCTACTACAGGCTGTTCAAATGCTGTAATAGTTCCCACTGCCGCAAAGCAACTTCTCAGGAGTCAGGATTTTGAACTATAACTCTGCTACAATAAGAGTACAATCAGCAAGAGTTGTCCTGCAGTAATCTTGACTCTTGACGCGCTGTGCATTGTGATAAAGACCTCGTGTATCCAAAGGAAAGCTCTACAACTCTACAAAGATTCATAATTAACTGAAACCAAAACTTCTCTTCTCACACACACGCAGCTACTTCCAGCCCAATTTGGCCAAAAGCCTCAAAGCCGACAGCCAGGAAGTCAACCCCATAGAGATGAGCTCATTGGTCGGTACCAACAACGACCTCGACCACTCACCGTTCAGATCGCTTCGCCCGCGTAGCCAGATCTATTCATCGGGAGGCGGGGTTTCCTCTCCGAAGACGCACGGGCCGGTCGTGTGCAGCGTGGCCCCGAACCTTCCCGCCAGGCCGCCGTCCAGCTCTGACAACGACTCCATCAGGAAGAACCACTGGGACATGGACTATGAAGGTATGTGTATGTATATGTGTGTGTGTGCTTTTGATTGTGAGAGTGATTTTAAACTTATTGGCCAAGTTCACCGCTTTGGTTTTCCATTTTGGAGCTCACCAACACTTCTAACTGATTTCCTGGTAAAAAAACAGTTTTCATATACAGTGACAAGATAATCTTTCTTTCTTTGGTTTGCAACTAATAATTATTACTGTGATCAATTCATTGGCTTTGTCTAAAAATTGTGAAAAATGACATTCACAATTTCCCTGAGCCTAAGATGATGTCTTTAAATTGTTGGTTTTGTCTGACCATCAGTCCGAAATCAAAAAAATACTTATTATTTATAACGAAGAACAGCAATTAATCTTCACAGCAGAGCAGCTAGAACCAGTAAATGTTTCAAATTTTTGCTTGAAAAATGACAATTAATTGATTATCATAATAGTAGCAGCTCTACTCATGATAAAGTAGAGCTGTTATGCTTTCATGTCAGTCAACTGACACCTGAAGGGTATAAATTAGAAATCTCATCGAGAAAATGCCCCAAGTTACTAAACAATAATTATAATTATTAGTGGTGATTGTGGTGAGTGGTTTTCTTTTTGTGGAGCGACATGCTGCTGTCTTCAAGGGTGCTTCACGTCGTCATTGTTACCGTCTGTAAACTGTCACAAAAGACGACTGCGCCGCCGCGTCCATGTCTGTCGACTCACGGCGTCTCTGTTAGCATGGAGAGCTCTCCGTTTCAAGCCTGATATCAATTTTTGAATCAGTAGAGATTTTGCCAGACCATATATATATATATATATATATATATGTCGTGGTAGCTGCCACTTGTCTATCGACCAATGTGACCAATGTAAATGGGGTCTATTTTAAGTTGTATTGGATTTCAATAGCAGTTTTGTATCAATGTGAGGTAGTAATGAGATTTGTCAGGTCATTTTATTTTATGTTGACATGTTCTTAAATGAATTCCTCTGATGATGGATGACATCACAACATGTATTTATATTGCAATATTAAATTACATACTGTGAGGGATGATTGTATCCATAATAACCCAGTCCTAATGTTGGAAAAATAATTACATACAACATGCAACAAAGAAGAAAAAAAAAAAAAAAAAAAAAAACTGTCAGTAGACTAGAAAATAAATCACACCCGTGCGGTTAGACGGCAACACGGCAGGTCAGAACAGGCTGGATGACTCAGTCATTCAAGGTCATTGTAAACAAGTATTTAAATGTCATGTGGAGAGCGAAGCATCATGGGAAACGCCAGACTGCCCGTACAGTCGTCCATCAACACACGACGCTGATTAAAAGTCTGGCAGATAAAACATTCATAGACGAGGCAGAATGATGCGATAACATCAGAGAATAAAGTGATTTCTCTGTTTCATCTCTCAGCGTGTCTTTACTTTCCACTTTCTCTTTTCCGTGATTGCTTCTGCTTTTCATCTCTGTCTCTCTTGATTTTTTTTCTTCTTCTTCTTCTACACTACTGAATCTATTTTACTTCTATAATACCCTCCTTTATTCAGTCATCCTTTGCTCTTTTCTTGCCTGTCTTCCTCCGTAAATCTCTTTTCTGTCTCTTTAGATTTTCTCTCCCTCCTTTTATTTTTTTTCATATTTATTGCCCTCATCCCCTCTACCTTCCCTTTTTCCCAATATGTTTCTCTCATATCTTCTAAATCCCTTTCATTCAGCCTCGTACAAGAACCACTCATACAAACAGATTGGTCCCTAACGTCTGATGTGCATCACGACTTGTATCGAGTATTTTGGCCTTTTGACAACATGCAGTTGTTAGGAAAAATTCTGCCTCAGGAATCTGTACGCAGGTCGTTGTCTTATCGGTGAACATCCTCTAATATAACAGCTGACGACTGTGTTAAAACACCTGTGATGTAAAGTATTCTCTCATCCAGCTCTGACAGTCATGTGACCTTTATTGCATTGTTTTTTATTAGACATCTGACTTTGTCAAACCCCAAAGCCACAAAATTATTACTATAATCTGCAGACGTCCAACAGCAGGCATATAGGTAGGTGTAGGTATATACTGTCTTTTTTTTTTGTCAGATTTATAAATCATTGCGTCCACATGGCTCTCTTTTCTCAACTTGAGCCCCGTTTCCACTCCCACAGTTACCCATAAATTAATCTAGACAAGCCCTTAATCACTTGTATACCAATAACTCTGCCCGCTCAACCACTTATTGCACCTATTAATGAAAGTAATTTTGCTGATCTGTTCTCCAACAATGCCAGACAGCTGTCATTAATCACAGTTATGGCTATTTATAGCGCCTTGCGATATCAATTCATTCGCAAACGCCGTCGATATCTCAATCATCGTTATTAAATGTCAAAGACGATCTGCGATTTACTTTAAGGCGCCGTCAGTGAAACGGACTTCACAAAGTGCTTCACAGTTGAGGATAAAAATGAAAATCACATTAACGCGGGGAAAATAAAACGATGTGTGTGTCCAGCGTGAATCGAGATTAAGTTTAAAAATGTGACTTTGACATTTTACAAATCGCTGTGCAGACTGCAAAAAAGGAAAAAAAAAAAAAGATGAAACAATGTTTTGTTATCTAGACTCTGTCTCTTACACCCTCGGGTCACTGTGGATAATCCTGTGTACACCTGTCTGTCCGTTCCTCTTTTATAAATACCGCTTCGAGTGGTTAATGGTGTATATATAGGTTTTTTTTTTGCGCATGCCCATATTTGACACATTTGAATTCTTGAACAAGCAGCCACTCGTCGACAGGTTGTATTCAACAGGTTTAAATGACACATTAATACACTTTAATTGCTTTGGGAACAAAGCAACAACAACAAAAAGAAGAAGAAGTTCAGGCTAAGGCGGAAAAAAAACAAAAACGAGAGAGCTCGAGGCCAAAAAAAAAAAAAAAAAGTCAAACCAGGTTCAACTTTTGCTACAACGTAACACAACATCATGCAACATTCCTGTTGGATGATTCTGCTGTTTACCTCACGATAATCATCCCAACGGAAAGATTAAAAAAAATGTTGCCGCTGTAATAACTTTGAAAAAAACTTGTGCGGTCGTGTTTGTGACTATTACAAACAGCTGTGCGTTGTTTTTTTTGTTTTGTTTTTTTGGCGCCTGATGATAAGCCTGTAAAACGCATTAATCTGTAGTTCCCAACTGGACTTCCTGGATCATATTTCATTGTCTCGCTGGTTACTGGTGCGCTGTTTTTTTTAATTCAGGCGCTGTTTTCAGTCTGATTGCAGCCTAAGAATACAAAGCTGTTCTTGCATGAGGCCAATAGTTCTCTTTTTTTTTTTCTTACTTCTCCTCATTTCCTCTCGTTGCCTTGTCTTTTTTATCTTCCCTGTCATCCTCTAAATCTCTTTCACAGTTCTTCTGTCTCATCCTCTATCCTTCGCTCTCTAGCTTTCTCTCTTCATTTATCCCTCCCTCTATCTTTCTCTGGTCCATTTGTCTTTTTTTTCTCCTTCCTTCTATCACGCTCACTCTTTTTTTTTCTCCCCCCCCCCCCCCCCCCTTTCCTCTTTTGTTCTTCTGTCATGTTCTCTCTCTGTCCTCCTTGCCTTTCTCACACTCTTTCCCCTTTTGTGTGCAGCTTCTTTTTTTTTTCCTTCCATGTAGCAGATCAATACCGCTGAGCCATGACTCATACATCCACTGCTATGTTCTTCGAGACAGATGAAGAGAGGCGCATCAGGCGTTCGTCATGCCATCGCTCCCCAGGCAACGCCAGCCTGGCAGGTCATTCATCTGCTTGACCTTATCACAGAGAATAAAGGACACATTCCTGTAGTTCTTTACTTGTTATCTGGCTCGTTGTTAAAGGGGGACGGCAGCTGAATCCTCTACACTTTGCTTTTGGTTCGCCCCGTGAACCCTGATGCTAAATCTCTCTAGATCTTGACCACAAGTGACATGTCCTACAGGCAAAAACAGGTTCCTCTGTTTGAGAGTCAGTGAAAGTGCTTCAAATTTCAGACAGTAGATAGAACTAGATATAAAAAAAGATAGTATTGTTGGTATAGTGCATAATAAGAAGCATATAAAGTAAGTGGTGGGTTTAAAACTCATCTAGATCCTGTGTCTTTTATCGTCATTGCTGTTATTTGATCTGCGATAAAGCGTCCAATCACCGGGCGCCCCAGCCGTCATGAATAATAGCATAATATCATATGTCAAGATGTTGAAATTATATGGTGCTCAGGAGAAAAACAGACAGAGAAAAAGAGCAAAATTTGAAGTCTAGTACTATTAAAAAAAAAAAAAAAATGTAGATTTTGTTTAAAACCCCTGCCAACCATGTGAGGATGTCATTTTTAAACATTGTTGCACTAAAAAATGATCTGTAATGTCATATTATTCTTAAATATAACATAAAATAATAAGGCTGGTGAGACTAAATCCTAATTCTGATTCTCCGTTTTCAAGGTTTTTCACTTGAGTGTCACTTGTTGTTTGGACACACCTTCCTGTTCACTTAAAGGACAAAGTGTGTCCAGATTTCGGAGCAGTACCGTACCTGTGGTTGTGATTTCAGCTCGTGACCTGCCGAACCTTCAAGTGGCGATCACTCACATCCTCTCTGTTTCGTCTGTGCATGCAGGAGGATGAATGTTGACACCGAATATTTGATCCGTTTTCTATATTTTTCCGAATCAAGCGCCGATTAAAGAACGAAAAGTTGACCGTAGCCGAAACTGATCCGCAGTCAAAACATGCGCGGCCTTACAGACATCAGCCTTTAAAATAAACGCAGCTGAATGTCAGGCCTCACGTCTGATTCTCGCTTTAGCCTTTGCTTAGCCTCTCTCAAATCTTTCCCACTATTTTGCAAACCCCCGGCAGCAAACCTACACGACCTTTTCAACAAATCATGATATTTAATGTCCTCGTTCGGGCTGCTTTCATAACCAAATCTAAGAAAAATGACTAGAGGGATGTTTTGTTAAAGGAAATGCTGCTTAAATCTTTCTGGCTCAGCGGCCTACCAAAACTGACGTGACACTCCTCCTCCCCCTGCCCCCCTCCTCCCCCGTGCTGTAGGCGTAAATACACACTGTGGTGACGTTAATTATTATTTTTATTTTCCTTTTAATGCACCATTTCACTGATTAATTGTAGGGAGAGGCCCGGAGGCTGCAAACATTCATTACTTTCATAGGTAGAAATGCAAAGACCTCAACAAACAGACACAATGTATTTGCATAGTAGACAATTTTATCCACATTTCACCAGGCCTTGACTTACGTTTGAGGGCGTTTTATTCCCACCAGGTCTTCGGTTTGGTGTAAAAAAAAAAAAAAAAAAAAATCTTTAAGTGAACAAAGTTATTCTGACATTTATTATCAGCGGTGCAGCCCGCGGCGAAGATCCAAGATGTACTCCTCTGTTCTCTGTAGCATCAGAAAAAAGAAAACGGCTCTTGTTCTCGACGACGTATTGAACCGGGTTTAAAGTTTGAATCTGAAGCCGAACGCCCTCTTTGATGTCTATTAAGCCGACGGAGGGATTATAGATTTAAAGACGCTGTCAGTTTTTATCTCTTTAGCCTGGAAACACCTTCATCATTGTGCAAACACTCGTTCTCTATCTCACTTTCTTCTATCTTTCACTTCATCTGTCTCTCTCCCTTTATCTCTCCTTGTCTGTCTCTTCCCTTGACCTTCATCTCTCTTTTTCATCCTCCGTGTTTCAGTCTTTCTCTCTCTCTCTCCCAATCCTCTCTCTTTTTGACATTTTTTTCCTCTGTTTGTCCCTCACCTCTTCGTTTTGTCTCCCTCCATCTTTTTTTATCTCTCGATTTCCCTCCTTTCCTCCGCTATCCGTCTCTCCATCTCTTGTCTTTTTTTTTTTTTTCTGGTGTCCTCTCTATCTCTCTTTATAACTCTATCTGTCTCACAATGCCAGCAGCTTGGGAGTCTGTTTAGTATTCTCAGTAACTCAAGTGACAGTTGGAGGCTTTTTTTTTTTTTTTTTAATGCTGTTTTGTTTGAACAAAACTGTATAATGCGTCTGCCTTGTTAGTTTGAGATTTCGGGGGATGAAGGGCAGGAATTTGAAGTGGTAATCCTCGAGAATCCTCATTTTGTTGTCAGATTTTCCCTCCCATCTTCTCTGCTAAGCGCTCGTCGCCGCAGGGTGTTTCCTGTCAGTCAAACAGTGCGAGCTGAGCTGAGCTGAGACTCTTTCTTCCTTCCTGGAGGTTTTGTGTTGATTATTATCATTATTATTATTACATAATTATTGAACTTTTTTTAGTCTCACCACTTTTGCTCAAAAACAAAAGTGAAAACAGATAAATAGACCACTTCCTGTGTGCCTGACGATGTGTTTCCATCAAAGCTTTTTTCATTTTTTATCTCTATTTTGGGACCGACACCAAAAGGAAACTTTTTTTCAACTTGGAGGATTAGCAACTCTCTTTTTTTTTCAACAAAACTCTTTTTTTTTTTCATGCAACAAAAGAAGCACAACTGTTCGAATGTTGAATAAAGTTAAATGGAAAGTTAAACACAGCTATACAAGAACTTTAACAGAATAAAATACAGTCAAAAATGGGTGGACCTTTCGTTTCCAACCAACCTTTCATCCATCAAATAACAGCGAAAAATACCACAAAAGAAAAAAGTTTCAAAATGTGAAAGTTATGTTTTCAATCCAAAACTTTGTGATTATGAAATAAGTCAAGGAGAGAACCAATCTGACTCGAGAGTCAATGCCAAGTTTTGGATTTTTGGCGTTCCACACACATTTAGCTTGGTACAATAAGAGTATTGAGTTTTAATACAAAGCCCTATCGAATAACATCAGTTATCAACAAAGTTAAATCTGATAAACACTGAGATTTTTGACACTTTTTTTTTCATAAATGCTAAAATTTTCAGTGATTATTGCAGAAATAAAAGCATCAACTGTGTATTAGAGACAGAAACTTAACGATACCAATATGTATATATGAGAATTTAAAGATCTGATGAGGATATATCAGTTTAAATTTATATTCTAACATCAGCAAATAAACATAAACTAACATTTTTTTGCTGAGGATCCCTGTCATTTGCTCGCCAAGGAGTTGTGACCGAGATATGAATTAAACCGGACATTTACATACACTCTGCAGCTCAAACATCTTTGGCATTTCTCTGCTGACATTTCTTGTTCCCGTTCGGCCGCGCACACTGTAGTCTCTCGTTTCATTCTGCCACTCAGTCGGCGGGATCATCACTATGGTAACGGCAGGGGGGACTTCAGTTCATTTGCAATGCACAGATACCCAATATATCTGTAATAAGCTCTCTCTTCAAACTTCCCCAAGGCAGGAACCCCTTCCAGATAGTATTAAGCAGAACCTTTCTATAACTTGTCATTTCTGACGCCACCATAACTTTATTTGAATCCTCTTCTTCTTCCGCCCACAGCCCTTTTAAAACTGTGTCAGTCAACTACACCATCGCAAAAGCCATTCTGATCTAAACTAACAAGACATACAATATGTCCAAAAATAAAAGTTTAGTTCAAATTCAGGCTTTAAGAACAAAAATATTAACATTTAGTCGGCAGAAATAGCTCACAGCTATACTGAAGATAAGCTTTTTTTAAGTTTTAACAGTAGAAATTCATTTGTAGTCCCCAGACTGTGTGTAGCAAACCCTACTTTCTTTTCCATTTTATGTCAATAAATACAGGCAGCTGTGTGTCAACAGGTTCATGTGCCAGCAGCATTTTTTTTTTTTACCGCTTTCCTCGCTGATGCGTCGAACAAAGCTGATTTATACCTTCAATGCATGTACAAAATGATATAACACACGGAGAACAATGCCGACTGAAAGGGAAAATAAACAAATATGATTCACCGCAAGGTCGTCAACAGGCAGCATCCTCCACAATCAGACCGAGATTAATCACCTGCCACACAATACTGCTGCTGAACCTGCAGAAGCACATACATATATGTAAAAAAAAACATCTATCAGGTGTAACTTTTCAATCAGGGTTATGATTGAATAAACATTTCAAGGTTTTGCTCGTCGGGGAAATATTTACATTATCATCAAGTGTTTTCTTGTAGTGTCTTTTTTGCACATAAGGGTGCACAAAAAGCTGAAGAAGCTTACTATCGAGGTTGCCTTTCAATTGTCTGGATTGTAATTCTCTAGATCCAGAAAAAAAGGGAGGATTTTTTTCTACCACTGCTTGTCACTAGGAGTCTAGATCTGTCATCTGTCATCTGTCTTAAAATAAACGCGGTGACTTCTGGACGCTGACCTTTATTTGGACGTCTCCCCTCTTCCTGTTATGCTAATCAAACCCGCACTACCTCAGATCTACAGTGAAGGATTTAACATGCAAACAGTTAAAGCTTTTCCTTTTTTTTTTTTTTTAAACCTTTGACTCGCTCATCATCAATCAGTCCTGCAAACAGCGCGGCACAGCGGCATCTGTCCCAGTGTTTATTAGTGTTAATCTTGTAATAACAATAAGTGTCGATTGAAGTCTGTTTGTTCAGTCTGAGAGCTCAGTGGCTGCCGTTCAAAAACCAAACTTGTCACTCTGATGATGGGCAGGAACGCTTTGTTGAGTTTACACTGGTGACTCTTGTTATATGATGTTAAAATAGACCCATCCAACAATCCTCACATTAAAACAAGCCCAGTGAGTTTCTCAGAGTTTGAATTTGAGTAAAAGAGAAAACTATAATCGACTTGGTACTCTATTTGTTGTAAAGAAATTGGAAAGGTTCATCTTTAATATCAAAATATATCATGTTTCTTTCCATCTGTCCTCTCTCCTCAGTCTACCCGGCGGACCCCGACTACTACGGCCGCCCAAACATCCAGGAGTTCCCGCAGTTCGACATAGTAGAGGACACCTACTCCACCTCCACCATGGACTCCAGGAGGAACTCTCGATTCGGCGGCTTCCCGTTCCCTCTGGACCGCTGCGACCGCCGCGCCCCGCTGCCGCCGTGCTACAGCAACCAGAACCTGGACGACTTCCTGGGTCCGGACGGGCTCCCTCTCCCCAGCTCCCAGTGCCCCAACGAGTACACCGCCATCAGCTACTACCCCACCCAGCACGCCCGTAGCCTGGACAACGTCTCGGGGGGCTACAAGAGACTCAGCATGCGCCTGAGCGTGGCAATGCCGTCTTACGCCGAGCAGACGAGCCCGACGCCGGCGCCGAACCCCGCTCAGCCTCAGACGCGGCCGGCCGGGCAGAACCCGCGGAGCTACGACGGCTCGAGCATGGTGGAGAGCGACTACGGGAGCTGCGAGGAGGTGATGTTTTAAGACGAAGGGGTTAGGTTCGAAGGCTACATCTGTTTTGTGGCAAATTCGCATCCTTGCCAGTAATTACTCACTTACACTTTCATATTAAGAGCTTAAACACTGCGAGCACACACCATCAGTCCACTGTTCCTCCATTCTAAGGCAGCTTCTCAGATGGGACTCTTCTTTTGAAACTACTGAACAGCAGCTCAGCAGTGTCTGTGCTGTGAGATCTGAGTATGTTTTTTTTTTTTTTTTTTTTTCTTTCGCTCTGATGGAGATGAAAGTGTTATGCGAGACAATGGTTCAGATGTCTTTCATTTGTTTGACTTTTTTTTTTTTAAAAAGTAGTGCAGTCTCGCTGTGCCAGACTTAGACGGGGGGGTAATTCAGGACTCCGCGGTTTTACCTCTGCGGAAGGAGTTCAACGGAAGTTCATCCCCGCCGCCGAGAGCGCTCGTTAAGTTTGTCGAGGTCGTCGAAATCGTGAACAGTATTACTGACTGGACTGGACTGTTTCAAAGTCAAAGCGAGGTGAAACTCAAGACGCTTTCAAGACGTGTCCATCTACATCTCCTACATTTCACTCCCCAACCACTTGTCTGACAAGCCGGCCACTCTAAAAAAAAAACAAAAAAAAAACATCGATTTCAGCTCCGCCAAACATTAATAACGGTATGTATACTATGCACCGTATGATGTGATTGAATGTGAAACAGCAGGCACGAGGAGAAAAAAAAAAACGCCGTTACCATGACGGTTGCCAGCGTGACATTCAGACGACGCCACTCGTTCAGAAATGTCTCGCTGATGAAATCCTGATAAAGAGCTTTGATGAGGACTGTCACATCGTATGAAAGGAAAATCACCATATCCACATTCTGCTGTGTGTTCATATGAAATGTGTTTGGATACTGCAAGAATGTCAGAACAACACACCGGCTGAATGTGTGTCTTAACATTGGCCCACTATTTCAAATCTAAAAAAAAAAAGGTATTAAAAAAAATGACACATTTCATGCAGGATAAACATTTCACTGAACTCTTTAATCCGCTTACTGTTGTTTATTGTTGCTGTTTGTTACAATGAAGGGGGCTGGATCCTCATTAAAAATAGATGAAAGCCATTAACGAGTGACAAGGTGATGTAAGTCGTGACGTACGTGTGTTTTTAAACTCGAGTGAGTCTCGTATCGGAGCTGTTTCCATGATTGTACATTCTGTAAATTTTCCCTGAATCCGTGAGCATCTCCTCGTGGACGTTAATTAGTGTGAACTAGATTACAGTATTTTCTTCGGAGGAGTAATTGGTGTTTGTGATCAAGTTCTGCTGTTCAATGAGAACACTTAATGTGGAGTCGTTATTTTTTTTTTTTTTTTTTTTTTTTTTTGCAACAGCAGTAAAGAAATGTCTACGCAGCCATTTTAAATGGTGTAAATATGCAAGCCGCAGATAAAAGATAATGTTTGTTTTGGTCAACAGCTTGTTGTGCAGTATGCAGTCTGTAAAACGAGTGAACGTGTTATACTGAACAGTAGAGTTAATGTTTAGCCTGAAAAGCATCTTTTTTTTAAATTAACTGTGCAACAGTTTTAGATCCACGATATCCACGAACGAAATCCGACAAAAAAACGTGTCTTTTCTGTAGAAAGACATGGATAAAACACACTTCATTACTAATTCATACCTTGCAGGACGGTGATTAACAGTTATTGTCCGTATTGATTAATCTGCCAAATGCTTCTCTTTCATTTGGTTCAGAGAAAAACGGCCGTCACGTTTATCTAGCGAGTCCGAGGTCAACCTCTTCTGATTGCTTTTTTTTTTTGTCATCTAAAACCACTGTGGTGTTAGACTTAAAGAAAAACACAATTCAAGCAGTGCAATCTTTACAACTTGCCCCCAGATGTTAATTAAAAACCAAAAGGTATATCGTTTGATATGAAATGGAGAAAACAAGTAAACATTTGCATTTGATGTAATAAAGGACTTGTTTATGACTAATCACTTTTCATTTTCATAGAGTTTTAATTAACAAATAAATCAACTGACTTAACATTTCAGGTCTTAAAGGCCTTTTTATCTAATTGACTGTAAAATCAAACCTACTGTGTTAGTCATGTATTGTCTCTTTTAGTAATAAGCATACAGTATGTGGACTGTCTGTGTGCTTTGTTTAGGTACAAAGTATGTTAGCATAGCCTACAGAGCCACATACATTATGTATAAGTTGACACAGTCAGCGTAATCAAAACAGATGTTTCAGCACTCAGCAGTCTATTCTTCAGTCTGTATTCAGACACGCAGCTCGAATCTGATTTGTTCATGCCTCCCATCGCTATAACAACAAATGTCAGCAAATGATTATACTGTCCAAACAACAACACAGAACCTCGATCGGGTCGTTTGTGAATTCCAACGCAGACAGTTGGCCTCGAAGATCAGATCTCAAAGACAAATCAGATTTTCCAGCTGTTTGGACAGTTTGTGTTTTTGGCAAACGATGGAGCACAGGGGGAATGTGTACACAGTGTTTACTGCTGCTGCCTCCATGTAAAACGTGTTGGGCATGCAGATGATGCTAGTAATATCAGAACCTGCATGAACTGATTTTTTTTTTTTTTTTACACAGCTCTCGGAGGTTGAGGAGATAAATGGGACATGTGGGCACTGTTTGTGCTAGAAGAAGGCATTTGTTGTAACTTGTAGGTGCTAACGGACATCAGGGGTGATTCAGACAGGAGTGAAAATATGTTTTTTCTGTAACTTTCATTTGTTCTTAATGTCCCTACAGCCAAATCTGTCCCATCTGGCACCGTAATAGGCTAAATCAAAGCACACGCTCTGCAAATACTAATACGTATTTAGTCACTGCTGTGTTTGCTACAATCTAGCTGAGCTGCCGCTGAGCGTCGGGACAATATCTGAAAAAAAGGAAGACTGAAAGGAAATTATGATTTGGAAGCATTTGCAGCGGACTTGCAACGGTGACCACTGTACGTGCACATCGTGTTGTCCCATGGATTTTTTTTTAGCTAATGATCATTTCTGTCTTCTGTTTATCTGATGTACTCCGAGGCCAAGTCTTGTCTGAAAATCTGCGATCTGACTTGCAGCAAAGCACAAAACATGTCAAAACAAAACAATGACTAAAATCTGAAGAGTATCTTGAAATGTCATTGAGGGAATACTCAGCACAAAGAGAGAAAACAAAGATAACTTCTAGCCCCTTATCATAAGCGTCATCTAGCTCCCTGGACTTCTGTGCAGTGTTCCCATCATAAAGTCCATAGTCTATTTCTGTTGTTTCTTCATTTTGTTTTTGAAGATAAGGTGAACTGTTCTATTGCAAACAACTTTGAATCATGCTGTTTTAGTTTTGGAAGGTCAATGTCATCTCAGATTTTCCACTTGTTTTTACTAAATCTGCAATCGAATGCGCCGGAACAACAGAAACATCACTGAATCCTCCCATTGAGCAGCCCTCAGTGTTGTATATCGTGGGTTAATGCAGAATGTCCAACACTGATGGTTTAACTGTGACTGCTGTTTTGATCAAAACAAATTTTCTTTTCTCCAATTTGTACAAAAAATAATCTTATAATCGAGAGTTATTGTGTTGTACATACAGTCTGCATCTGTGTGTTGTTGTTTGTGCAGGATGTGACTTCACTTGAATGTACGTTACATTTGTTTTCACTCATTTCATTCATAGTTTATTTTTGTATCAATGTGGGCCTCCCCATGTTTTGCCCTGTTGTTTCTCTGTGAGAGATTTTTATTAAGATGCTGTCTTTCCATTTTGTTTTTAAATATTGTAAAGACAATATGAATAAAGATATTATCTTCTATGACCACTGACTGAGGATATCTGAGTTCTTGCTGTCAAAGCAGACAAGGTTTTTTAAAAAAAAATATAAAACATCTGCGGGATTCGTCACTGTCTGGAAAGAAAAGTGGAAAAAAAAACACCTAAAGCTCTCTCCAGACGGGATTAGTGTTATCAGAGGAAATCATGGGTAATTTGAATCTGTCCATGCACATCGGTGATGTAAGTCACCCAGACAGTACAGTCATTTTTTTTTCTTTTTTTGTGTGTTAGTCTGGAGCACATGAACTGAGAAACTTCCTGAGCCAAACAGTTGGAGGCTGGATCAATCGGCATGTCATGGGACTGTAGTTCAGATGATAACAGTGAGCAGGACTTTCATTTAAACGTCCCCTCCAGGCATGTTTTAGGACATAAAAATCATCTTCTAGTAATAATAAATTGTGTCTGACGGATGTGCTTTCCAACAAAAAGGCTCTCAGTTGTCTTGTTAAAAATCCTTAAAATGACATTTGCTCTTTCTCCCTTGTTGAAAAATCCACAACCCATGAATATTCAAACATTTTTCATTTCATAAATTTAACAGCCTGGACACAAGATGTCTCTACTTCACTGTAAAGGCCATTCTCAGTGTTTGTGCACTGGAGGCTTCATGTTTCCATAACACTTGTGTAAGCTGTACAATGGACCACGACTGGCTCCAAAGTAGAACATGATTTGTGACATCATAAATGTCACAAATCATGTTCATACTGTAGCTACACGTCTTTTACTCAGATTTTAAAAGGTGAGCACAGAGACACTTTTCTCCTCCAGCAGATGAATGTGAGAACAAACTCTGCACATACATCACTCTGTACAGCGAAGCTCAAACATCCAACTTAAGAAACAAAGCAAACATTATTGGAGGGCTACTTAAACTGAGTGCCACCTAATGATCAACATGCATGTTGATTGTGCCAGAAGTGATGTATTTAGCCATGTTTCAACATATGATTGAGAATTAACAACTACATTGGCTCGCCAATGGTGACAGGCCGATTCATCTGAACACTACGGCGATGGTGGTAGTCCAGCCAGCATCCCTGTTTGTTTAGCCTCAATAGTCTTTACAAAATGGCCAATGGTTATGGAAACCACCATCTTCCTACTCTCGGTCCAAGCAAAGCTTGAAGCCTTATCAGGCCTCATATTTACATGATATCTGCTCAGGCTGGACCACAGTGGCTGTATCAAGTGGCTTGATAGGCAGCTACATCTGCATGCAGGGTTCAATGTAACCCATGGCGTGATGGCAGGGGACAGTAAAAATCTATGCAGGGAAAGGACAGACCAGTGACAGCCAATCAGAGTCTGTGATGTGAGCATGTTTTACGAGATGTCATCATTTTCAAGACATGGGACCAGTGAACTGCATCATTATTTGCTGAAATAGGGGAGAATGGGGTAACATTAGATGATTTTACTTCAAAATGAAAGTATATTTGTTTCAAATAATAGTAACTATATATACATGTAAATTAAAACAAGTTATCTAATTATTATGGTTTTAGAACAACGAGCTATCAAAAAAGTTTGTCTTATGGCACAACTTACCCCAAGATAAGGGTAAATCGAGCACTCTACAGGTAAATGGTGCTACCATGAAATACGGATATAAAAATTACACAAAATTAAAAAAATTCATTGTGAAATTAAAAATATGTTTGAACTTTATTAATGCCATCAATTTAACAAAGGTAAAAAAATTCTACTTTTAAGTAAAACCATATGTTTGTGTCTTGTTGTTCAACATGTTACCTCAACATTTCCAGTAAAGATTAAACTGTGATCTTTGTGTGTTAGCTACAGAAAGAACATGTGTGTTAATGTGCTTTTTTGCCAGTTATCATCCGCACTGCGTAGTTATTTGCATGTCTCCTGCGTGACTTTGACAGCAGCAGCATCAGCAGGAGACACACAGCTCTCTTTTTAAATGTTAATCACCGAAGTTGATAAGCGACAACATTTACAGCTCAGTTAAAACCAACGAACTGCTTGCTGCTGATCACCAGGAGTATGTTTTATAACATTATTGAGGTTTAGTCTTCATCTCTGCGGCTCCTGCCAGCTTTGTCAACATCTACAGCAGAATTCTCTCCTGACATACAGATATTACAGCTGTTGCTCTGTGTCCGTTTGTTTAACTGCAGTTAATATTGGCTTAAACCTAAAGTAAAGAAACTGGGGTTTAACCCAGAGTGAACACAAACAAATGCCATTATGTTCTTTCTCTCACTGTTCACTGTTAGTACATTTCTGCAGATCTCTCAGCATTTATTTAATTGTTAATGTTGATGTTGTTAATGTTAATTTCTTTGAGTTTATTGTCAAGGTTATCCATACATAAATTCTGTTCTCTTCTCCCTATGTATTCATTACTATCTGGCTTTACACAAAATATGGAGAAACCTGCATTTATACACCATTCAATTATTGATCCAATATGTGGCTAATTTTATTATTTGTATATCTGTGTAATATATCAATATTACATATCTATAACTAAAGGAAAACTGAATGGGCCAGAAGGGACAAAATGTTCAGTTGAACCGTGGCCCGCTCGGTTGTCCAGCCACCATTGCTGTTTATCCGTTTCCATTAACCTTACGAGTAGTCAATAATTAACCATCATCCTCAATTACCACCTTAGCAAGCAACAAATCAAACACTCCTATCTACAACATCACCAGCTGCCACTCTAGCCAACAGCAACCAGGAATTTGAACATAGACACAAAGAAAAGTGTACTAAACTTTTTTTTTTTCAGAAAAACTGGGCAGCATTACAAAAAACCAAAGTAATTGATAAGATTTCCAGCTGACCACAGCTTGGATCTCTGTGAAGGACCAAACCACAACCCTTTCACAGCATATAAGCTTTGTAGTCAGAGTGTTTGATACTTATAAGATTAGAAGACCTAGACTAAGTCTTAACTAGACTTTGCACGTTTTAATTAAGGAGGATTGAGCATCTGTGTAGGGTTTGATAGAATTTGATAAAAATCAAACCCATGTATTGAATCTGAATCCTTTCAAATCCCTGGCCAAATCTAATAAGCTTAGCTTTCAGTATGTGCAAGTTCATTTGTGACCAACTTTTTTTGTTGCTTTTTCCCCATGTAGTTTTTGGGAACAGGGCACACAGCTAAAACTTTTTACCCCCCAACCTGGCTGCAAAGAGAAAAGGAAAAGAAAAAAAAGAAAAAGAAAAACGAACAAAAACCATAGACTATAGCTGCCAAGCTTATCATATCATCTATTTGTACAAATAATATATTTAAATATACTGTACATAGCATCTGTTTACTGTTGGCAAGTATACAGGCTCTTCAAGTATACAGGACAAGAAACTTCAAATGGTAATACTTTGTAAAAGAAACAGTTTCTGTTGAAATATGTAGTATAACGTTTGTGGGAAGGTTTCCATCTGGTATTTTTCCGAGCTTCTCGTGTTCCTACTTCTTGATGTTGCTGTCGCTTGGGATTGCTACGTCTATCACTACTGCCTTCTTCTGGTGTTTGTCAATCAACACGATGTCTGGTTAGTTAGCCAGCACCAGTTTGTCAGTCTGGATCTGGAAGTCCCACAGGATCTTGGCTTGGTCTTTCTCAATCACCTTAGGAGGTGTTTTCCATTGTGACCTTGGGACCTCCAACCCATACTCAGTGCAGATCAACCACTTTGTCTATCTGTCGGTGGTTCATGCTGGGTAGGGACTTGTCCTTCCATGATGGTACCTCCTCTTATTCTACATCATTCGGTTTCTGCTTCCTGAGGTATTCACCTAGCAGTTCAACTTTGGGGGACCATCTTGCCAATGTATTCCTGGATCTTGGTTGTTCCTGGCTCACCAGTCCTCGGCCTCAGTCTCAGGATGCTGGACTTGGGATGATACCCTCCATGCATTGGGCATTGTCTTGATATCAGTGGCCTCTATCTCCTCCTTTGGCCAGCTTACTATACCAGTGGGGTATCTGATGACTGGCAGGGCGTACGTGTTGATGGCGCGTATCTTGTTCTTCCCATTCAGCCGACTTTTCAGGACCTGCTTTACTCTGTGTAGGTATTTGGCTGTGGCTGACTTTCTTGCAGCCTCCTCAAGGTTCCCATTTGCCTGCGGGATCCCAAGGAATTTGTGGGTGTCCTGAACATCTGCAATGCTGCCTTCTAGTGGTTCAACCCCCTGTATTTATACATATATATATATACCCAAGTATTGTAAAAAATAATTGAAAATGTACCTCTGTTGGTGTCCATCATCAAAGTCAACATCACCCATTGCTGAGTTCAGAGGGAGAAGGGAGGATCTGTTCAAACTGATATAGTAAACCTGAGATAGCACTAAATTTATGAATGATATTTAGTTGTGGCACACTATCAAGAAATAATAAAACATCAGCATATAAAACCAGTTTATGATATGTCATGTTTATGACAGTATGTTCCACCTCTTGAGTGTTTCTGATCTGCTGCGTTAATGCTTCAAGAGATAAGGTGAAGAGTAACGCTGACACAGGACATCCCTGTCTGGATCCTCGTTTATCAGGAAATTTAATGGGATGATTAAGAGATGTAAGTACTCTAGCTTTTGGGTTGTAATACAGAACTTTGATCATATATATGAGGTTTTCTCCAAAACCCATTCATTATGTACTATCAATACTTCTATTCAAGTCCGTCAAATGCTTTCTCAGTATTGACAGACAGCACTGCACATGGGGATGGTATTTTAGATGCTGCATCTATGATATGTAAAAGGTGTTTCAAGTTACCGGCAGTACATCTTTGATTTGAATAAATCCTGACTGATCTGGGTGGACTAAAGTAGGCAATACTGATTCAAGACACGAAGCCAGCACCTTGGCATACAATTTTATGTGTCATTAAGTAGAGACATTGGATGGTAACTTGAGCCAAGTTAAGTCCTGTCCTTCCTTCTTTTTTTTTTTTAAAGTAAAACTGTAATAATAGCTGTATTCACATCTTTGTGGAAGCTTCCTGGAACATATCTAATAAAAGAGGACCAAATTCCTCCCAGAAAGTAAGACAGAAGTCTGGGGGGATACCACAATTCATTTGTTTCAGTGCTTCATATAATTTATTTAAAGTAACAGATAAGTAAATTCATTTGTTTTACTTGACTTGACTTTTGGGGGATTTAAGACATCAAAGAAAGAATCTAAGTCAGAGTTTGTAGCTTTTAATTCCCATATATAAAACTGTTGAAAATAATGTTTGGATTCGGCATTTATTGCGGCCAGATCATAAACCAAATCCCCATTCTTTGGGGATTCTTTCGGTTGTTATATAAGCAATATGTGACTTTTGATCATTACTATGATTTTTTCTTTGTTAGTAAGTAACTAGGACTGTTAGCCTTTAGATATTCTGTTTGTTTTGCTCTATGAACCAAGAACTCTGCCTTTCATGTATGCATTGCATTTAATTCAGCTTTAACCCTCAGTAGATCTTTCTCCCTCTCTTGATTATAATTCTGTTGTTGCTGTTCAATTAATAATGCTTGCTTACTTTCAAGCTCCAGTACTTCTTGGAGCCGAGCTTTATTACAGGCAGATGCAAATGCTATTGTATTATCACGGATGAAGCCTTTCATTGCATTCCATAAACACCTCACATTTGTAACCGTATTCCTGTTTATTCCAATTAATTCTGTTAGCTCTGATTTAAACTGTAAAACGCACTGCGGGTCCTGCAGTAGCGATTAATTGAAACAAACGTTTTGGTTTCCAAAACTAAATTCACATATGTTAGCATGGTGATGATGCTTTATAAATAATCTGTGCTTTCTTTATATATGCTGCCATATGCTGAAAAAATATATAATCTATTCTTGAGTATGATTTATGTCGTGCTGCGTAAAAAAGTGGGTAATACATTCTCCAAACATCAATCAACGGACGACTCCCAACAAGATGTTTTAAGTGCCAAGGTGGCTGAGTCATTGTTTTGGCCTGACTTATCTATACAAGGATCAATGGCAGAGTTTGTGTCACCTTAAGACTATCATGCAATCTGAACATCCTTTTAAAATGCCTATCAAACTGCAGTAGAGTGCAGGATCTTAAGAGCTACTGTCATATACAGATAACAAGTACACATTTTTACCACTAAAAAAGACCCCACACATAGACTGTTCTGCCAGTCATGCTGTTCCCCTTTTTGACAATATTAATTTGTGATTTTAATGTATTAAAATTATCACTCCTTTTGTTTTATTGACTGCAGAAGAGAAGGGTTCAACTGTATATCTCTGATTTACCCATTTATTTCTGACATTATGTCTTTCTTTTTTTATAGTGCATTTCATACTCAAAGTGCTTTACATAAAACCGATAAAAATGAAATAAAAGATTAAAAGATTTTTTAAAAAGTATATAAGACATAAAAAAGAATAAAAGTCATAGAGCATTTTAGAGTCAGAGTGCAATTATTAGCAGCCAATTAAAGGCAAAGAAGTACATAAAAAAGTCTTTTGCCTGTTTTTAAAAGTAGTTGGAGCAGATCTAAAATCTTCCAGAAGTTTATTCCCCAATGTCCTTGGAAGTCTATCACACAGGTTGGAAGCAAGTCAGAGATGTATTTTGGTCCTAAACTACCAAGTGATTTGTAGACAAGTAACAGTATTTTGAATTGTATGGCACATTGGTAGCCAATGCAGACACCTGAGAACCGGTGTAATATGTTCAGTTTCCTTGGATTTTGTTAGAACTCTAACAGCAGCGTTTTGAAAGAGCTGTAGCTGCGTTCTTGCAATAATGTGATATCGATCTTTCTCCTATCAAGATGTCTTGAGCAGCCGATGAACTTCTGATGACTATTTAATCCCTGAGATAACAGATAATTTTACCATTTAAGCTAGTAAAGGCTTATGAGATTCCAAAGTCGCTGATTGAGTTATCATGAGCTTGCGCATTTTTCTCTCAAAATAAGAGAATGTTTTTTAAAATGAGATAGAAAAGCGTAAGCAAAAAGAAAATAAACATAACCCTTTCCTGAGTGCAGCCATCTAACTCTCTCACACCTGAAGAGGGCAACACAGGTGAAACACTGTCACCGCGTTCCCCCAACTCTTCTTCAAATTAGCTTCAAGCTAACTCTAGTGCAGTGCATAATTTATGCTTAATATTACACACTGTCCCGTTCAATAAATCAAATCAATAATTATATTTCAGCCGCTCTGGAATTATCTCCTTTACACCCGCAAGACAAATAATGTGCTGTCTCGTCTTGCAATCATGCACCGCTGTGGTTTGTTTCGCCGATACCTGTGCGCAGTGAGAACCAGAGGTGGCGGTCCCAGTTCCTCGGATTCAAAAGGTTCATGTAGCATCTCATTTACAAAAGATACCGCTCTATGGCAGTCCCAGTATCCTCCAATTGAATTTTCTGCTGTGATTCTGAAGGGCTTCTGTTTTTGTTTCAACATTGTTATTTCCTCCAGTAATGTCTCATTTCCCTTTCGCCAATTTGGTCGTTCTCATTTCCGTCTCATTGGCAGCCATCTCGAGCGCTTCCACTTTGGTCGCAGACGCAATTACCTTTGATCAAATCTTAATCAGATTCTCCTTGATAGGCTTCAGGGTGGATTCAAGACCACTGCCTATTGCTGTTCTCATGAGTGGAGCCAATTCAGTGTTCTCCATTGTAAACTTTGTCTGGGAACATTTGGCCATATGAATGCATCCAGTGTTAAATTGTTTGTCGAACCCGTGCCAGAAAGAAAATATAAAATAAATGAATCTACGAAAACAAAACAGAAACTGAGCTTAAAGGACGTATTCTTGATAAACTGGAGACTTTTACCATTTTAGATGAGATTATAGTTTGTTAGAGCCTGAAGAGGCAACAGATTGGACTGTTCAGATCCACCAGGAGTTCAGACAAAGTTTTGAGTAGCAGCCTTATTTATGTTCGCAACCTACAAAAGGATACAATGAATGATCACCATACAAAGATAACAGCTGGAAATACAAACCTGGTCACCTAGAATATATATTATTCTTGAATGAATATCAAAATAGCCTTTATCTCTCTTAGGCCTGGCGCCAGGATGAAGGGACTGTTAAAAAATATGAGGGGACAATTTTCTTCATAAATGAAATTCATTTATTGAACCATGCAATGGCTTTAGAAAGGCTAAATAACACCAACATAAGGCTTACACCTAAAAAGGTGTCCAGGAGGAAATGCAATGTACAATGTATTGAATGAAGTATTATATGAATTTAAAACTGCTCTATGCCTGAAATCAGGCACTGCGCCCCACACTCTTAAAAACTTGTTATCATTGGTTCCTGACAACATCTAGCAGTATATTTATATTTCCATTTGGGTTAATAAATAATTGATAACAGTTTTATGAAACTGATATTCCACTAAAGGAGGAAGGAACATACTGACTACAAACATACAAAGTGAATTTTTAATGCCTGGAGGCCTGAAATATATCATCAGTCTGGGGTGATATATTTCTGTTTTTTTGTTGTTTTTTTTTGAGATAAACTTCTTCGTCTATTTCTGCTTCAAGTTGGTGATTTTCCAAAATTCCTTTGAACGACGAACACTTCCTGCTCTCAAACTCAAATATCTGGATGTGACATAACACCACCAACATGTACTGTGATCTTATGAAAGAAAACACCTTCAAACTTCTACCATATGTTCAAAGAACATTAAGAGACGTTCTTTTGAACAGTTTTAGAGTTGGATTGCGAACAGTTTAAAGGAATAATTTGACATTTTGGGAAATACGCATATACACATATCTGTGCATTAGATTTGGAGCTTTAGCCAGGAGGCTGTCTAGATTTAGAGCTGTAACAATTAGTCAATTAATCAACTAGTCGATCGACAAAAAAAAATCATCATCAACTATTTTGATAACTGATCAATCCTTTAAGTAATTATTAATTCAAAAACTGTCTAATTCTCAGAGAATTTGAACTAAACTGAATATCTTTCCATTTCAGTTTCTGATTGTTGGTCAGACTAAACAAACAATTTGAAGACATTTGACCTTGGACATTTATCACTATTTTCTGATGTTTTACAGACTAAGCCTTCAGTTATTCAGTTGCAGTCTTATCTAGCGTAGTATAACGTTAAGGAGAAGCAGGTGGGAACAGTTGGCCTGCCTCTGTCCATTCCACTATCTCACTAATTAACATGTATCAGCACACAAACAGAAACTGTAAGTGTGACAAATTGTAGTTTTACGCAGGTTACATGCTGCTATTTAAATATTTGACTACTTCTCTTCTCTCTCTGTACTTTCAGCTGTCAAATAAAGGAAAAGAAACGCAACAGAAAAAGAGAATATGTGCATATGCATCAACGTTTCCTGTGAAATGCCTGATGACATCATCAGGCTTATTTTTTTTTTCAAAGTTTAAGCACATGTGGGTAAAACATGTCCAACTGGTGATTACCAAACTCACTTCAGCCTGGTGTCTGACGGTGCACCTGATTGGCTGGGCTGTTTGTCTCTGTACTTTTCCCCACATTGGAGCCATCTGATTAATTACAGTGAACAAACAATGTGATCGACCAATCAATCACCTGCTGAGCTGAACCAGGCAGACGCCGGCCCCTCTTGTAATAAAAGTAGTTACTAGATGAATGAAACAGTTGCCTCTCTCATTAACTACATGGCTGTTGCTGGGTGATGTTCTTCTCGTTTTCCCTCAAGATTAATAAGCCTAATGTTATATTCATATAAAAGATAATATTTTCATCTGCCGTTAGTGGAGGCGCTTTGTATTTCACGGCGAGGTGGAAGCCTCCACAATAAAACACTGCTGGGAGCCCTGTAATTAGGCAACCTGGAACCTGTTGTTTTTGAAGTGATTATTATTATTATTATTATTATTATTATTATTATTATTATTGTAGTATAAAGTTCCTTTTAATGTATATGAAAGTCTTGGGTTCATTTCTCTCATCATTATCAATATAATACATATTTTATAATACATATTTTTTCAGTGTCATGCATCAATTTTCATTTTAAGATATTCTCATCTAAAATGCTGGAATCAGAGAATATGGACATTTTTTCTTAAGAAAATGACTCAAAATGACTCATCAATAATCAAAATAGTTAGCGATTAATTTAATAGTCGTCAACTTTTCTAACTTTTTTCAGTCACATATAATATATACATTTATATAATACATACACACATATATACTCTCTTTTTTCCTCTTCTTACACACACACACACACACACACACACACACACACACATGTTGTGTAATACCAGTTCCTGTCTTTAGACCCCAGCTGTGGAGCTGCCTGTCCTCTCTAACCAGCCGTCAATCACTCTTTCCTTCTCTGTCATTCATAGACACACAGTGTAAACACATGAAAACACTGGTGTCAGACGGCGAGGGTGTAAGTGTGTTCTGTGATAAGTTTAAAGAGGGTGACACAGAGGAGAAAACATCACTACATGTTTTTACTGTTGTCTTTGTGCTCTGACAGGCATGTAGCCTGCACGGCGAGCCCCTATAATTTATCATTTTCATGCTAGACGCAGTCACAATGTGGGTGTGCAATCAATCTTAAATTGCCTGAGCTCATGGCTGAGCAAGACCCATGACAGACAATAAAAGGCAGCAAGCTTGAAGATTTTTATGCCTATAAACTGACAAATCAGCCTATAATACACTGGAAGCATTAGGGCCTGAATTTGATGAAATTGGTTAGTTATTCAATTATTTATATGTTGCCAAATTACATCAGAAATTATCTCAGGGCACTTTTCACATAGAGCACACTGGCCGGTCGGGTTGAGAGCACAGACTGTATATAAATATGGACGACATGTCTCTACTTCATACCGCTGTGCAAAAGTGAAGCCAAAATATCTCCTTTCCAGGGACCTGCCATCTTGCTCTTATGACATCATTTGGAGCCAGAGTCTGTGCAGTAGGGTCGTGCTACCTGACTTTTGAGGTTTGAGAGCAGCTGTCACAGCTGTCGATCATGACATCGGACCTCCTTTTTGTATCGTCAAATAACGAATTAAAAACAGACTTATCAGAAAAATGAGAACTTGGACAAATGTCAGCTAAAATGACAGAAACCATCTTTAGGAAAAAATTAATTTGACGCATACTTTGATTTTTTAGTTTGGCCCATCCACTAACATGGAGGGGGAGTGATTTGTGACCTATACTGCAAGAAGCCACCAGAGGGCGATGCAGATGTTTTGGCTTCACTTTGAGGGAGCCATCATGACGTCCATCTTTACATATTGTCAATGGTTGGGAGAGGAAGAGGGAGAGAGGGGCAAGAGGGACACAGAAGCACAACAATAACAATAATAATAAAAATATGACCAACAATAATAATCGGGGGACCTCGCACTCTGGCCCGTTTATACATTTATTTACATTTAAATACATTTATTTAACATTTTAGCGTTATTTTATAGTTAAGGCTCGAGGGGGGTCCACCTGGGGACCCTGCACAGGGGCTTGAGCAGGGCTGTCAGACAGTTCAACTTTGAGGCCCTCTGTCACATGATGTACTTGGGCATGAGGTCCATCTCAGACAGCATTGTCAAAGAGGAGAATCTGGACCTCTCCGCAGTCTAACCAATGGCCCTGAGAACAATTATAGTCCATGCCGGCACTGCAGAAGAGTTCTTCGGCCCTCTTACATGATGACAAGTATAAAAGAGACAAGCTTCAACAATCAAAAACGATTGTGAGAATTTCTCTATGGTGCAGAGAAAGTTGAAAACCTACTGACACACTTCTCATGTAATGTGAAGGTGTAGATGAAGCTCGCAAGCCGGTGACGGTTACCAATTTGCAGAGACTGTGTTGCATGAAAATAGCGGTGTATTCACTGAAATGGAGAAACCTATTAAGATAGCTGTGATCATACCAATTGCAAGTGTGTCATGTGAACGTGGATTCGGCACCTAAACACATGATAAAACTAAAGTAATACAAACCTCACTAATAATCTGATGCTCTTTTCAGTGCTCGGCCTTCCCCAAGAGTGATTTGAGTTGTTTTTTTTTTTTTTAACAAAGTTGTGATTAAGTGAAATGAACCAGAGGAAACGTAGAGGGAAAGAACAGAGCATGGAGACAAGACAGAAGACGGAGTAATAAAAAGAAAAACTCCAACAGGAGAATCGACCCCTCCCCCCTCCTCACCCCTCTCCCCACTTTTAAAAATGAATTTCAGGGTCCTGGGCGTGCTAACAAATGCTACCTAACACAGCATAAAAATCAGATCGGAAAGAGATTCACAGTCTTATTATTGTTGCATTTTCTGTTCACCCGTCTGAATACATCTCATCGTATTCAGAGGTGTTATTTTTTTTTTAATCCCCTGAAATGGATTAAACCCCAGAGTTAAGTCTTGACAGGTTGAAATGAGGATTAGAAAAGAAGAAGAAGAAAAAAAAAATATGTGTCACATTTGTCATAATACTGAGGCTCATCCTTCTGTTTGCTAGAATATTATCCCTGATATTTAATATTTCCAGCTTTCCTCTCAAGACACTTTTTCACAAGTCCATGTGAAAGGTGACTAGTAGACCTCAGCAGTCATGATTAAAAGACTGGATAGATTTTTCACAGGTAGCATATTTATGAAACATCAAAAAAAAAACACCAGCTACACATCTGTAGGTATAATTTTTCTGGAAGGTGCAATATGAAGAGCTTCAGGTTTAATGGATTAGAGCTTTCGATGCAGGTCAGTCGCAGATGCTTTAGAGCCGGAGCATCTTCTCTTCTGCAGCCACATTTCCAATATAGCTGAGTTGTTTTTGCCAACATTTTTATGTGTTTTATGTGTTTTACAAGCGCACTGGAAACATCATTTTAGATGTGATAAAACTCGATGGCTATACTTTTTTTTTTATGGCAGCCTTTTGTTGTTTCTTTATCTATGATTGCTCATTTTAACTGTCAACATATCCCATCTCACAGCACGGAGGCTTTCACTTTATTTGCATTTATTTGTTTGTTCTGTCAGAGAATGTCATGATCATAAAATAATGATTTATCTGCAGTGCACAACTTGGTAGTATTTATGATAAGTCAGATTTTATACTCATCCAATGCTTGGACAACAGAAAAGGATATTATTATATATTTATAATGTAATATTATGAATTTAGCTGCAAAAATGGGCTGATCCGGTCTCCCTACTTTGCGCCTCTCTCTCTCTCTCTCTCTCTCAGTAATTACAATCACAAAACATGTAATCAATGAACATTACTTTCAAGTCATTAGCCAATAAATACAGTAATTTATATCACAAATGAATTTGAAGCTACGTGAGACGTGAGCTGTAACAAAGATGGACCCCGAGCTCACAGCTGGACCGCAGTGCAGCTAGATTCAGTGTAAATTGGCCATGAGTGATATCTGACACCAGACTAGAGCTGCAACTAACTTATTTTCATCACTGATTAATCTGACAATCATTTTCTTGATTCATCCGTTAGTTGTTTGATCTACTTAATGAAAAACATTTTCTCAAAGCTCAAGATGACGTCCTCAAATGTCTCGTTTTGTCCCGAACAGCAACCCAAAGATATTCACTTTATTGTCATAGAAGACTAAATAAATCAGAAAATGTTCAAATTTGAGAAGCTGGGATCAAAGAATTTATAAAATGTTTGATCGATTATCAAAATAATTGGCTGATTGATCAACTAATTGATTCATAAATTGTTTCAGCTCCATACAACTTTCCAACACAACATCGAAACCACTGTGTTTGCCACTAACTTACGAACAAGCTTGTGAATTGGTATTTTTATGTTAATCGAAGCTAATTAGCGAAGTTTCGGGAGCAGGACCACGCCTCGATTTTGCTGCCCTCTGCTCTCCTTCCTCTCGTTTTCTCTTTTCTCTCTTATTGCTCCTCCTCTCCTTCGTAGGGCCCTGAGGTGGTCTGCCGTGGCCCGGGTGCTGCGGCGGATTCCCTATAAGCTTCCCCACAACACAGCTAGCAACCAGACGAACTATGCACATCAATCAGTTTCCTTCAATACATCATTCATATCTCTGACCAACTACAAACAAAACACTTACTCTAAAAGACACACATGCAAAAGAATAAGACAGCACAAGATCAGCAACAGCCAACAAAAAAAAAACACTGAAACCAACAATCAACTTCAGCAGCTCACATTTCGGTGACTTGTTCCGTTCTTATCCAGCACAGCCCGAACATAGGAACACACTTACAGAGGAGAGCAGAGGGGATTAATGTCCTCCCCTCAGATAAAGACGCAGGCTGCTTGCCGTACCCTCGCCTCGATGCCTCTGTCTCCTCCGGCTCTCTCGTGTTTACCGTAATCAGCACAACAAGAAACAGATAATACACTCTTCTTGTAATGAAGGTGACAAGAAAGCAGTGGTGCTACAAAATGTCTTGTACTCCTAAAACATGCATGATTTATTTTATTGTGAGTAAAAAAAAATAAAATAAATCTTGTGCACAGTAAGGAAAATCTATATTTTTGGCAAGCTCAGTGATTTATCATATTGTATTTATTGTGTGTTTACAGACTGTTTCAGAAACAGGGCTGTGCGATATGATTATTTATATTGTGTGACAACAGAAGAATGTCCATCGTTTCATTTAAGCTCTAATACTTATTTTGTTGTATCACATATGACACTCCTTACAGCATTATTTCTCTGGCTCCTGGTTGTGGTGTAATGATTGTTAGGAACTCTTCTCTTAACGTAAAGTAAAGTACAACCCAGCCAAACTTATGGAGTTAACTTGTTAACTTAGGTTCAGGAGCAGAACCACGCCTCAACAGCACCTCTAATCATCTGCCGAGCCTACTTATACTGGGTCAACCCTTCCTACCTGGTCTGTCTCAGATTTCTCGACCCTCCTTTCATCCCTCATCCTTCATCCCTTCATCCCTCATCTCTTCATCCCTCATCCCTATCCTCATCTCTTCCCTCATCCCTTCCCTCATTTCTTCATCCCTACATCCCTCATCCCTACCCTCATCCCTTCATCCCTGATCCCTACCCTCATCCCTTTATCCCTCATCCCTTCATTCCTACCCTCATCCCTTCATCCCTCATCCCTTCATTCCTACCCTCATCCCTTCATCCCTACCCTCATCCCTTCATCCCTCATCCCTCCATCCCTCATCCCTTCATCCCTCATCCCTTCATTCCTACCCTCATCCCTTCATCCCTTCATCCCTACCCTCATCCCTTCATCCCTCACCCCTTCATCCCTACCTTCATCCTTATACTCCCTAATCTCATCCCTTCCTATTCAATCCGGTGCATACCTTTCACACGTCTAATTCTAGGTGCCGTCTGGGAGCCATCGATCAGCTCAGGCGGAAATATGCCTGAGACGGAAGCCCCACACTGAGTCTGATCTCCAGCACATCCCGCCCAGACGGCCCTAACAGATGACATCTTCCTGCTACCTTCACCCACATCCATGCATCTATCCTCAACATTCAACACCTGCTCAATTCCATTAAATCTTTAAACTACACATTGCTGTGGCGTGGTTCGTGCTAGTGAACTGAACATCATTAACAACTCTTGCTTGCCTCACTTCCGCCAAACCGCAGAGCAGCACTCAGCAGACTGCAGCTCCTGAGGACACAATGCCCTGCAGCAGCAGCAGAGTGACAAAGCAGACTACTAACTGCTCAAAGGCGAGAGGAAGCGGTGCCAGACCATTCCATCGCTCTTTCTGGTCAACGTTTGCTCACCGGATAACGAAATGAGACTGAGCATTCATTGGGAGATGAGGGAACTCTTGTGTTTTTCCTCAGCAACATGCCGGACTCGGGCTTTTCAACTCGACAGGTTGCTACTCTGCAGTGCAGGCTGGAATCAGGGAAAAATTGATGAGACCGACTCTGCATATAATTATCTTTAATTATAAATAATTGGTTCCTTAAATGAAATCCTGCCTGACTGACTGAATGCTTGTTTTTTTGAGTTTGTTCCTTGTTACAACTACAGGTTCAAAGTGGAACCCGTTGTTTCACTCCTGATATGTTTTGCAGCATATGAAAAACACCATATGTTCACGATAACAAGGTTTAAAAACTTCATTTCATTGGACGGGGGTCTTTCAGGCTGTAACTGAATCTGATTTCTCCAAGTCAAATGTGATTAGGCGGGGGGCTGAATGGAGACAGAATATTATTTCTTGGAGTTTTTTTATGGCTTCTGACCAAATTACATTATATTTCAAGCACAACATCATACAGCAGCCATCCCAGACTAAAAAATTATGAAATAAACAGCCAAGTCCCCTGAAACCTGGGATTTATGAATGGCTATGGCAAAACCATGAAATGCATTCGCAATGCCAAAAATGATGAAAATAATTCCCTCGTTCTTTCTTACATTTAACACATACATCCATTTTATTTCGAATAACCAGAGTTATGTTTAACCTATGAGGAATTCCCCTCAATCTACTGCGAGCGAAGCTTCTTCTAACCCAATCCACCGCTTCTTTACATTCATCCTCTATCTATATATCGTCCAATCCAATAACATTTTTGAGATTTCAGCGCCGCTCCACATATAACCATGGAGCTCTTCTCAAGTGGTCCCTGGATTTCGTGCTACACTCTTCTGACTCATTTTCTTTCTGCTCGGTCAGCATTCTTGCAAGGAGCTCCTGACGGTGGAGTGAAGCTGCTTCCACTTGCAGATAACGTCCCCAGCGGTGCTTATGGAAACATTTAGGAGTTGAGAAATCGGTCTGGAATCCGCGCCGTTCCTACGGTGATCCACAATCTCGTGAAAGGTTTCGTTAGAGCTCTTTTCCTCTTGTCGTCGTGAGACGGTTCTTGCATGACAGCTTGGTAAGAAATCATGTATTCACAGATGTCTGACCCTTTTCAAAAGAGCGGAAGTACGAACAGCCACGTGCACTGACCCAGCTGATTCTAATTAGCACAGATAAGAGGACTAATGAGTGGAATCACCTGGTTTTTTCATACTGCATGTTCAATACTTTCATCCTGTGTCATCCCACTTTCTTTTGTTGCGTTGCCGTATTGACTTAATATCAATGTTAGGTCTAGATCTCATATGAATATGCTCTAGAAATATGTTATCTGTTAACATCTTCTTACCTTGACAGAAGCAGACACCCTAGTTCACCTGTTAACCTGTTCACAGGTGGGGAGGCGGTGTCCACCCTGTGTTGCTTCCTCCCGTTATCACACCACAGCATCCCTCTCTCCCTAATCATAGTAATGGACCCAGGATGACAAGTTTCAACTGGTCTAGACCTACAGTTAGCTACGTTAAATGGCTTTTTCTTAGCGGCAACAGACACCAACTAAAGAAGGAGCACCTTTACTTTGTCTGTAAAATTTAGCAGCAACTTTTCTCACTCTTTTTATCTTTCTTTATGTCCCATCAACTGACTCAAACGTTGTTTTTTTTTCTAATTTAATCTAACCGGCCAACAGAGGGCGCATGCGCTAACACACCTAACTGAACGTCGAAACATATTTTTCAATAAATAACTTTAAAAATATATTTTATCAACAATGACAAGACTATAGAATAATAAATTCTTCATATAAAGATCATATATTTACAGCCATATCACAAGACAATTTGTCGTGACAAAAAAAGATAATTTTTTAATGAGCATATATTTATTAAATATGTATGTTTTTAAAAGTACATTTAAAGTGAATGAAGTGTGTTTCATAACGTTAGAATAAGCTGCTATATCCAAAATGGTCCCTTGTGATCGAGGCCACAATCTGATGCTTATGGATGTGAATTTAATAGTTTATTATTTCTAAAGTATATTATTATCTACTATAAGCTACATGTATAGGACTTAAATTATTAGTACAATATAAATGATGGTCAGTCTCATTCACTCATTGGCTTCTCCCTATAACATAGACACTAACTTTACTGGACTTCAATGTGGAATGTGGACGTCTGAGTGTAAAAATAATTTGGTCCACATGCTTATCTGTACATGCTGAGTGTTAACATAATTACTGATGTGAGTCATTTCCTTTGTATCGTCACAGTTCGTCACTGCTGTTGCCACGGTTGGATTAATCTGTTAGGAGGCCCCCGGGGCGAAAAATGAGCTGTGACCCCTGTTCCTCCTACTCTCTGTGCTTCGTGTGTGTACCCTGTTAGCTTCAAGTACCCATCAAATACAGAGTACACTGCAGACCTCACATGGCAGATTCATTATATTTTCCCCCCCAGCGCCTCAGGAACAACCAGTACACAGCTTCGCTCTTTGTCAGTAGTTTGTGGTAATTTGATTTGACGAAAAAAATATTCGGCAGTAGGCGCCATGAACACACAAAATACTGGAATAATAAAAGTCTTACAACTATTGAACCAGGGCCCCTTTTTCAAGTCAAGGCAACGATATTTCCGCTTTATGGTGACTGTCTTTTTTTTCAGTTTATACGGTGCTTTAGAGGTGAAGTTAAGCAACCAAGCAAGAGTTATGTTAGAAAAACAGTCTCACTGATCTTACATCGTCCTTATCACACAGTAATATAAGATTAAACTAGTGCTACACTGTAAGTAAGCAAGTACATTCTTTATTTTTATGTGTGTGGATCATAAACTGTTGAAGATGCTGACTTAGCCTCAGTCTGTTAGTGAGATAGACCACAATGATAGCGTGATAGATGAGTAGTATGTAGCCATCAGTTGCATAATTAAAACCCCATTCTTTTAAAACCAGGGAGTCGAGGATCGTTAATAAACTGGCAAGCAGCTTCTTACAGTGATCATCTCAGCTGACTCAATCAATAGTCACCAGAAGAGCTGCAACGATTAGTTGATTAACTAACTATTAAACCTGTTTTTTATGATCAATTAGCTGTTTGGAGTCATATTTTTTAGAAAGAAATGTACAAATTCTCTGATTCCAGCTTCTCAAATTTGACAGTGAACTGAATACGTTTGGGTTGTGGATTGTTGGTTGGGTCAAAACAAGACTTTACATCATTTTCCAAACAACGAATCAACTTATCAAGAAAATAATCGACAGATCTATTGATAATTAAAATAATCGTTAGTTGCAGCCCTAGTTACCAGTTAGAAATGAGAAGCCCGCTTTTGTCGTCCTGTGGGAAATCCTGTGGGCATAGCAACAGCAACTGAAGAGGGGGGGGGGGCGGGGCTTAGAGAACGGCCATTTGACCTGTTGGTCATCAAGTCATTTTCTCCATATTTTTGTCTTTGTTTCACCACTGCTACTTGGTGCGAAGGTGTAAACTAGAACAGAAAACCAAATACATACTCATCTTGTTTTATTCTCTAAAGGAGCCCAACCACCTTGACACAAACACACACACACTTATCTACACACAGAAACACACACACACACCTGTCAGGTCCGATTTGATGCCCCTCTGTTGAGCTTTCCTCAACAGCATCAAGGATCAGACATCTATCAAGTATAGTTAAGGTGTATGCGAGTGTGAGTCCGCATTTGTGCTCCTGCTGGTATGTGTGTGTTTTAGTGTTTATGATACTTATAAGGAGAGGTTATTATGTGTGTGTGTGTGTGTTAGAAACAGTGTGTGCCAAAGGTGTGCGCATGTGTGTGTGTGTGTGCGTGAATATTATCTGACGTGACATCAAACAGCTTCAATTATTTCAGCACCCCGGGTGTCGTCCTCATTATCCACTTAGAACGACCAGTGAGCCAGAGGGTGCGTCAATGCGTCTCAGTGTGCGTGTGTGTGTGTGTGTGTGTGTGTGCGAGAGAGATGACTTAACATTCCCGCTACTGTTACACAGGAGGAGAGACTGTGAGTTTATTTTTAATTGATTTCAGTGATCAGATTTAAGCAGAAGTAATGACTCGAGCGAAGACAACAACAACAAGGAGGATTGACTGTGTTCATCAACCTTTGGTTGGAAGATTTTCAGACTGGATTTTTTTTTTTATTTTGTTTTCTGTCTAATCTAATAATATGGGGTGAGATCATTTCAGCACTTCGCTCTAACGGAACGAAATGAATGTCACCTATTCTCAGTGGAGCTGAACATTCATGAGGTTCGATCATTAGTATAATCATTTCCCCTAAAATATCAATAAAAGGCTGCGTGTTCTGCTTTGTTTGTTTCATTCACAAAAATCTTCCCCAAGATTAAAAACAAAAAAAATTCAAATTGCAGAGCTGCAGGTCCCACTGTCAGACAAAAAATACCACAAATTTATGGAACAATTAGAAAATACGAATCCAGCTGCCGACGAGGTGTAATCAGAGCGGCGCTGCACTGCAACAGAAACAAAGAGGGGAAAGCTTTGACAGGAAGTTAGATGCTTAAAAATCAAAGAGGTTGCATGACTAATATGAGAGGCGGTCAGGTGACAGACTGCAGAGATATAGGTGATGTTGATAATACCGGACAGAGAGCTGCAGAAACACCCTGAGGTCACTGTTTACAACGACGACTGAAGAGTAAAAGTTGCCTCGCCAAAATATGACAATAAAAAAATAGTCGAATCTAAAATACCTCACAGTAAACTGGCGGCCACATTTATGAGATATATGTTAGTTCTGCATTAAGCTTGTTTTAGTTATGTATTTTATTTTGGTTGATTTTCATATTAAAACTCCAAATTCATTCTTTCAAAGTCAAACAACAGAGTTTGTTCATGACTCAGCTCTGAACTCATATTCACACCTCAGAGAAAATATACAAGAAGAGTACAAGAAAAGTGATGAATGGCACTTTTTTTTTTGACTAAATCACTGTATCAGTTACTGTAGGTGTAAAAAAAAAAAAAAAAACAGGTCATAAATAATTGAAGCTTATTCAGCAGTGTCAGTAGCAGGTCCACACCTCAACTACGCCACTTCCAGCATTCCTATAAATACCACCTAAACCTTCCTTCCTCATCTGCCCTCGTTCATTCTTCAGAGGACTTTTACACCATGAGTGAGCTAAAAAAAAAATCCTTGCTGCCTCCTCTTACTCCCGACTTGTTGTCAGTCAACATCCGCACCATCTGCTCCAGATGTCACATTCCTCATGTTGTGCCCGTAATTTAGAAGTCGCACTCTCACTCGCATTCTTCGTTTTTTTTCCCTGTATGCTCCGAATTCACCGCCTCGACTCTTCACTCCGGCCCAAGCTGCCAAACTGCTAATCCTTCCAGTCCAGAAGGCATGAAATTAAAACAGAAGAAAAAGAAGAAGCACTCATATAAGGTTGCTCACGGCAGCGATGAGACTCTCCTCCATCATCTTCATAATAAAGTGATATCAATCAATCAATTAATCATCTTCGGTCCAAAACAGAATGCTGAAATGCTGCAATGCTACATGGTAAATAAACAACGTTCCTCTTCTGGTCTAATCGCCGACCTACGTCAATGGCTGCAGGTGAACCTCACTACCCCCATTCCAATGAATGGGACGACCAGCGTTTTCGCCGCACCGCCGGATTTGGTGTGAATGCAGCCTAAAGGCGGATGGCCGCCTACGTAGAGCCCGGTTCTGTTCAAGGTTTCTTCCCGTTAAAGGGGAGTTTTTCCTTGCCGCTGTCACCAAGCGCTCCCTCATGGGGGGGAGTGATGGGTCTCTGTAAATTAAGAGTATGGTCTTGACCAGCTGTGATTTGGCGCCATTTAAATAAAATTGGCTACTTAAAACGAATTAAAACTGATCTTAAGTAACTGGATGAAACTGTGTATTTGTTGGGGAATATTTTCAACTACAGCGAATGCGTTTATGGTAATGAAACACGTCACCCGGTGAACAATGTGGCTCATTGATGTGTTTTTTGGATGACAAACGGAGCTCTATGGCACAGAGGAATGAGATATATCAAGCTTCGGGAACACAGTGTGTCCTGATACAGACATACAAAATGTCCTGATACAGAAAATTAATTGACAAGATAGTTAAAGATTTCTACCGAATAGAAAAAAAAAAAAACAAGTTATTTCCACTGAGACCTCAGCTCGAGAGGGTTCATGTTCCCGAAACTAAGAGCCAGATCTGCTGAGCCACACATGATACGAGCCAGAGCCGTCTCACAGTCGATCCTTGAAATGACAAATGATGGGTTTTGCCTTAATTATAGAAAAAAAAAATCATATGATATCATGAAGCCTGAATAATCCAGTCAGAGATAGGACCAGTGCAGCAGCATATAAAAAATGCTGACTGAAATAATGACCATATCACATGATTCACATCATTTTAATACTCATCAAACCATTCAGTGACCCCAGAAGCGTCTGCATTCGTTATGTTTCTGCACTCATTTATTCAGGTTTTACCTTCAATTTGTCACTAATTATTATATACATGTGCATGATGTGTGGATGTAAGATAGAGAAAAAAAAAACACACATACCTTATTAGGTGTAGTCAAGTCATGTATTATGAATGGGTCATAGGTATGTTCATAAATATGCAGATTTGGACATGTGCATCCTTCTTACCTTTATCAGAGACGCTTCAGCATTAACGACCTCGCTCTCTCTTATGCAAACAGAAACCTGCATCGCACTGATTCATGAAAATCAACTAAATCAAAAAAAAAAACCCTCAATGAGACCCGAGCATACACCCGAGAGAGCACTAATGTAGTCCACATGGCTCTGTAGTGGCATGTTATGTGTTTTCTGCACATGTATGTCTCCACAAGTGCGCGCGTCCCCACGTGCCTGGTCGTCACGTGAGGAACGAGCTCCGCTGCGGAACTTTAATAAATCTGTTTTGTGGAAAGAGCGCAGCAATTCACACACAATCCTGGTGTGTGACGGTGGGCAGTAATGAGCCGAGAGGACAGGAGGAGGGGTCATAGGTCGGGAAAAACCTATTTCACAGCCCCACACCACTCATGCCAGGCTGCAGGGATTTCTGGGAAATATGTCCTAAAAATGCACCTCTTTATTCTGCGCCTATAGGACTGTATATTGAAATAACAGGTGATTTATGGCTGGAAAATGGCCCTGAATCACATGGAATACATGGAATCAATAGGAGGGGTTACTAAAAGTGTCACAGCACATTAAATGTTTATTTATATATATAGATAATATTTATATTTTTTTGTGATGAAACCATCTGTGTGTCAATCTTCACATGTGGCAAAAAAAGGCTACTGCAGATTCACTGTGAATATGTTAACAACTTAATACATTTCTGGACAGACTGACGCTTTTTAAGCATGATGGTCTTCACCCGAACTGGACTGGTTCTCGCTGGCTAGCTAACAACATGGCACATGACACTGAAAGCATGCATCAGTGCATCCATTATACTAAAAACCGTGCTCTTAAATATGATATTTCTCTCACCGTAAATGCCACACGCTGCGTAAATCTCGCAGCTATACCGAACAAGAATGTTAAACGCCTGCCTGCGGTTTGGACCCCTGACTGTAGTCTCATCTATTAATCCGGTCTCACTGATTCCTGTCACTCACTAACCCCAAGAAATGCATCTCCGCTCACACAACTACAGCCAAAGGTAGAAACATGAGCCATACCGCCTACAATCAGTCCGTGCGGTCTCTGTCGAACAGAGCCTTTATCCTGAATGATATGATCACATCCCATATTTAGGATTTTCTGATTTTGACCTGAAACCTGGCTAGAAATGCATGAATTGTCCTATAGAAAGAATTATAAAATCATTACAATAGTATTGTTATTGCACAGATATCATAATGCGTCTGTTCAACTCTCCATACGGGATTAAATGTACATGAACGAAGTGCTTACTGACATGACATGAACCAGGACGCAGCATTACTCTTTGAGAACACGTCAGTCAGGTCGCTCCTGTTCGGTCGCCGCGTTAATCATTTCAGCAAATAATATTCATGTAACGTTAACAGACTAAAGACAAGGTAAATAATAATATAGATAAATGAATTAATAAATGCAGCGCTGGGTGACTAAACAGCTTGATGAGATTCCACTAGGAGAAACTGCTAGATTCAGTCCATAACAGTCCTCACCAAACACTCAAAATGACCTAAACCGGGGCATCCTGTTGGTGAAGGTGAACACCATAACAACCATGACATCACTGGTTTGATTCTGGGCAGGGACCTTTGTTTTGTGTTGCAGTAATAATGTCACACTAATCAACCCTGTTGTCTCCTTAAAAGTTTATATTTTACGTTTATAAAAAAAAAAAAAAAAAACATCTTTATGATCAGCAGTTTATTAGCTAGTTGAGCACCGATAACAAATCACATAAATATTAATCTTGCATTTTATGTGCACAGTTTAAATATAGGCAGGTAGTGCACCTAAAATAGTAATGCACCACCTGATAGAATGTTAATCAGAGGCATAAATAACCCACCAAAAAGAGAGGACAACAACAGACAAACAGAGGAACCTAACCCTAACCTTAACCAAGTAGATTTAGTTGCCTAAACTTTACCAAACTTTAACAAGTCTAGGTCAAAACCTAGTACATGGCTGGACTATGTATGGTTAATGTGTGAAATTGTGGCCAATTTGTCACAGGGATAGTTAGTGGTAGTGTCTATAATGTGAATTCCTGGATATTAAATGTTCATCTGCAGTTTTCTGTAGTGATCCCAGAAATATTTGCTGGCAAAGTGTACTGAAGTAGCATCACATGATGTAGTTAAGCTATGTTTTAGTTTTTTTTAAAAAAAAGGTTATAAATGCAGAACAATACTTTCCACTTATATCTTGAGATGTTTGATTTGAAGAACATATTTTAATTATAACTATTCTAATTATCAGTTAACTCCCCCTGCTCTTTAAGCTGCTCTTTCACTCTGCAGACGTCTCTTGTTTTTCACTCTGCATGGTTATTTGTAGTGCTTTATCTTCTTCAGACCTCTATGCACCTTTTTTCTGCCTCTTTCCCAGTCGATGATCATAGAGGCCGTGGCGGAAATTGCAAATTAAAGCTCGGACAGCATTTTGGGTGCAAATTCAGGAGGCTTATCTGTGCTCAGTGTTCACAGTTTCGCAGTCAGATCAAGCGCACCTTGCAGAGCAGCAGTCCCGCACTAAACTTACAAACAGAACAGCTACATGAGTCTCATGTTTTACCTGCAAGACTCGTCTTTTAATGCTGTTGTTGCTTGTGTCCTGGTGTTAGTTCAGTTATAAAAATCCAAACACAGCATCTCTCTTGCCGACTGCTGACAGCAGACTTCACTGCATTTATAACACCAGAGCTGAGAGCATCGGAGCTCAAAGCAGAAACACAGTCACTCTGCATCTCTACTGTCCTCTACTTCCATTCCCACTTCCATTTGCGTTGATTCATTCTGAGTAATGGCCAACACAGTCGACCAAACAACAGTGAAACTTCATCACTCACTTAGGGACAACCACAGTTATGGGGCTGCTCCGCGGCCGGTCCGGCCAAAAAGCAACTTAGCACTGGCTGAAAATACCTTCTTTACTTTCATGCAGTTGTTTATCATCTTGCCTTGCTGCAGTGATGTAGCAGTGTACTTCAGGGCGGTTCAGTACACCGTGACATCACCGTTGAGTGTGGTTACACAACCTCCAACCGGAGAGGACGCTGACACTCTGCTTTTCAGCTCCTGGTGTTGAGCTACTCTTTAACCATCAGAAACTGGCTTATGTAAATCATTTTTTACAACAGTCAGAAAAAAACACTCATATGGGTTGTTTTGGAAGAAATTTGCAACCTTTTTTTGTCATTTATTTGTTAGGATTGGTTGAAAATTACCATCTCTCAAGTAATTTTTAAAAGTAAAACATAACATTTAGAATTGCTGCATCTTTTGTGGCTCATTTTGTTATCCTACTCTTTCCAGGCCATTTCTCATTTTCCGGTGTTTCTCTCTGCTGTTTTTTTTTTTTTTTTTGACTGAACTGAGGGAGTAAATGCCTCAGGATCTAAACAAACCTCTCAGAACATGCTGAGAGTGAACGTGCTCTGAAAGTTATTCATGCATGATGCCTGAATAGAGGGAATATGTTAATAAAAACAACAAGAGTGCAAGAGGCATTTTCTTTTTTTTTTGCCTTTAATGGATAGCTGATAGTAGACAAGCAGACAGGAAACAAGGGAAGAGAAGGGGGGGGGGGGGGGGGGGGGGGGGGGGGGGGGCATGACATGCAACAAGGGTCCCAAGCCGTAGTTGAACCAGGGACGTTGTGGTTATGTGGCATGCACAGTAAACACTCAGCGGCGAGGGCGGTGTTATTTATAGGGTCTGCCATATTTGTGTGTTATTTGTGGTTCAGTTATGGTAAAAAAAAAAGTAGGTGATGTTATTCATTTGGGGTTTTTTTTTTTCAGTGGTTAAGTAATGCACTCATAGTTTATTTAAAGCTGAAAAAGAGGTTCAAGTAAGCCGAGGCTGTCAGTTGGTGAAGAAGCAGCATCTACGTTTTCCGCCGTGACAGTGAGGTGGCGTTAGAGGCTTTTAAATTTGAAAAAATTTCACCTTTGATTTTAGTGCTACCATTTGACCAATCGGTGCAGCTTTTTTTTTTTTTTAAAATAATCACAGAAAGTTGTCTGATGGTGTCATCAAAACTTCCACAGTAACAGTCTTTCCAATAAAAATGTCCCTCTTTATGTCTTGATGGACAGTGTTTCCCTGTTAGATGATAACATAAAAGAGGGAGTTTGGCACTAAAAAAGACAGACAGATTCAAATAAACTTTTAAATGCATTTTTCGCACAGGAGGACTGTGGATTTTGTCCCCTTACACCATATCTTCTGATGGTCAGTGTGAACAGGAGGGATGATCACAGCAAGAAAAAAGATGTTTCAGTGTTCGTTTGTGCACCTGACTGCTTTAGGACAGACTTAAGAAACTGCGAACCTCTCCTTTAATACCAGTTGCTGTACCTTGCTACTGGTTAAGATGCATGCCATAAACTGCGACTGCAACATCCGTGGTGACCACATTGATGTGTGTGCAAAAGGTGTGTTCAGTTTAACTTGACATCAGTGTTTTGTGTGGTTAAACGTGCACACAAGAAGTCAGTGAAACAGTGTTTTTCAGTTTGGTGATCACTTACTTTTTTTAATGATGAAGTTGCAGCACCCTCATTTAGCCAATTAATACATTTTGTAAGGACATCTGTGTATGTGCAGAAATTTCAGGCTCACTTGGGATTAATTTACAGATTTATGTTTCTGAGCCTAAGATCAAAGTTATCATCATTAACATCAGACTAGTTGGGACTGAAGCATCATGCAAATTAAAGGTGTCATTAAACATGTATATTTTAAATCCTGTATTGTTTACCTTCATAAATGTATCTTTTCCGCCTTTGTTGACACATTTCTACATTTTTAGTTGTATTACTGCCACCAACTGTCAATCATAGCATTAAACCAATGGCAGGATGTGAATCGCACCATCTGTGTGGTCACTTGTGTGCATTTGTTTCTTTGTGCAGGTGTATGGTACTGTATAAACAAAGAAAAACAAGCAGAACGCTGCTCTACAGCGCTACAAGTGGTCAAAAACTCCACAGGGTACCTTTAAATTTTGATGTAACTTGTGCCCCCTGCTAGAGGAAGTGTTGAATCCGAACTTATAACTAAGCAGAAAGTGACAGCTGGATTCACCTCCACCTCAACACGCACACAGAAGAAGCCCAAATATTTTACTGTCACCACTACAGAGGATTTGTGGATGATGAAATTCAAAAAAAATTCAGAGTTTGCTGTTGAACGGGCTCAACAGTGCGTGGTACAGTGATGCTTTTCATGGCAGCAGATGAGCAGATGGGAAATGCTCTTTACTGGTGTAACTTGACCCTCAGCTCTTGGTATTCTATTAAATAGGCTAAACCAGTTAGTGGGCATTTCCGGGTCTGCCTCGGATTGATTCTCATCCTTGCTGATAGGAGTTTTCCTGTCTCTGTGGGTCAGTTCATGTCAGACTCAGTGCCTCTGTCATGCGGCGTCCCACAGGGCTCTGTCCTGGGTCCTATGTTGTTCTCTTTATGTATGCTGCCTCTTGGACAGATTATTAGCTCTTATAGAAGCATATCTTATCAGTTTTATAGCAAAAAATATTCAGTTGCATTGCTCTTTTAAACTTGATGAGAGTAGCTTATTATCCTTTTTAAATGAATGTTTGCATGCCATCAAGATTTGGATGGCTGACAACCGCCTTCAGTTAAATGCAAATAAGACAGAAACTCTTATAATTGCTCCTGAAAATGTTATTCCAAACATCAAGCAGTACATGGGGTTGTTAGGTGTTTAGTCATGCTGTCATTTCCTCTTGTTTAGATTATGGTAACGCTCTTTTTACCCGTTTAAATCAAACCTCCCTGAACCGTCTCCAAACTGTCCAAAATGCAGCTGCTCAGCTTTTAACTAGAAATAACAAGACACCAATTTTATACTCTCTGCACCGGCTCCCAATTAAATTTTTGCGTCCATTTTAAAATACTGGTGCTAACCTTTAAAGCCTCGCATGGTCAAACACCCCGTTATATTGTTGACCTCCTCCTCCCTTGTACGGCCAATTGGGCTCTTAGGTCTGCTGAACAGAAATTACTGGCTGTCCCTAAAAACCTGCTATAAAACCCGAGGTGACTGTGCTTTTCAAGCTGTTGCACCCAAGTTATGGACTGCTCTCCCATTATCGCTGCGACACTGACATCCTCATGAAGCAGCTGAAAACAGACAGGCGTTTGGTTAGACTGTTTCCACTTTATTTATTGCTTTTTTTTTAACTTATTTCCTCATCTGTGTTTTGTTTGCTTCATGATTTTCTATCTGTGGAAGGTGCTAAACAAACTTTACTTACATTCTTACTTACTTTATTATTTCAGACTCCCAAATTCACAGAATTTGTGTGAGTGTTTCCATGCTGTCATGTCAATGTGAATGTGATACTCAAGTGTATTCAGTGTATTTTTTTAAAATCCTTTGTCTTGTCTTAGAAATGCATGAAGTGATCCTACTTTTTTTTGCTTCAATAAAAGCTGTCTGCTAGATATTAAATGTCACACAAGAAAACGACGCTGCAAGTGTTAGATTTTGCTTTTGCTTTTAGAATAAAAAAGAAGAATAATGAGGAAAATAAAGTACAAGTTGTGATGCCACTTGGCTGAACACTGCCATCTTCAGAGAGTCAAACTGAGTGAAAAACCCAAGAAATATGTCACACAGGGAACAAACTTGCTGAACTTACTGTTTCATCAGCAAATGTGACGGTTAATAAAAAGTCATAATAATAAAGCAAGTCATTTTTTTTTTTGCTTTACTTCTGAGGATTCTGACCCTAAATATTTTTGGAAACAACTGGGTTTTGGATAGATCATAAAGCAAAATGTTTCAATAATGGCCTTCATTTTTCTTCTCTGCTATTAGCTGACTGGCCAACATCCAACAACCTACCCCCTCTCCAATATTATCACCCTATTATCTGCTTAATGTGTCTGAGGTAAGTTTACAAAGCCTTTTTTTGTAATTTATGATATTTTAAATCTGATATGACATCACAGACTTCTGCAGTAAACTAGAAATGCATTTCCTGCAGAAAATGCGTGTGAATGCTGACAATTGCAACACACATGTTCAGCACCCCCACCTGTACAACTTTGCAGAATTTGGTTAGCATGGTATATTACATATCAGAGATATGGCAGCTAATAAATGTTATGGAGGAGTTTTACTCATGACCACGGGGTGGGGCTATTAGTACCATGATTCAGTACGTCCTGCAGATTCTCGTGGAGAACTCGTGCACCCAAGTTTCCTTTTATTAAAGACAACATAATTGCAGAAATGTCTTTATAATGTCACTTTACTGCGGGTAGAATTATATCAAATGTTATAAACTTGTGCAGTGCGGCTTTATGAACAACATTCCCAAATTTGGTTGCAATCCAAATAAGCATTGAAGAGTTCTGGCTCGTTAACGGGCATCATCTGCACCTTCAAAAGTTTGGCAACCAATTACAGAAAAAGGTAAGTGATACACAGGAATGAACTTCTGCATCATCTAAATATGATATTTTTTCAAGTTTGGTGAAGATTAGATGAAATAATTCTGTTTTATTGTAAATATACATTACAGTGAAGTGCTTGGTATTGAGTTTCTAAGCCTAAATCAGGCATGAACAACTTCTTTAACTCAAAAACTAAAAGTCACATCGAAAGACATTCTTCACTGTGAGTGACCCAAGACTTCAGTGACGATACTCATGTAAGACATGTGTCTGTATGATTTAAGATAAAGGAGCTGTGATAATTGATATATGACCATCACCTCTGTTTTTGACAGAGAGTTTCATACCTCAGATAACATTGAACTCTATGAACCATGAGTCTCCTCTTTAAATGGAAGTAACATTGGATGAAAGAGGACGAGTTTGTCTATATGTTTTGTGCTTGTAGAGTGTAAGATGTGGGAGTAATATCATAATAAAAACCCAACCTTCAGCGAGTCTGAACATTCCCCCGCAATACACACTAATGTGAAAATCAGAGAAGGGCTGAAAATCTTCTTGAACTTGAACTGTGATTGTGTAAAAACGATAAAAGATATCAAGAAGCTGAATGCAAGTTTAATAACTGAAAGACTTGTGACTTGTTTAAAGGTGAACTGAAGTCTCTGTCTGAAAGCATGCGGAAGTAATCGAAGTACAAAGTGGAGTGGGTTGAAGAGGATTCGTCCATTCATTTCAATAGCAGATTTTTAGTTATAAAAGGTAGAAAAGATAGAAAAAAGCTGAACACAAGCATAGATGTATTTAAGGTCTGAACATTTTGATAGTTGAATGGTTTAATGGAAAATAAGGAGAAGTAGAAAGCTTGCCAAAAAAAAAAACGTACCGAAGAATTTGGATGATAAAGGTGCCGAATTAAATTTGGGTTAATCAAGATCTGAATAGGCTGGTAAATGACAGTTCTTCTAATCTTTAAGGAAATAAGAAAAAGTTCAAGCTAAGTTCAGCACTGAGAATCAACGATACGGTATCAGTTCCTCCACAGATGTTGTGAGGAATGTGAAGGACCGTCCGATGATGCGTTGAGGATGCACCGTGAGGCGCGCGTCCGAGGCGGTGAGTGCACGCGCAACATCATCTGGAGGAGACGATAAGAGGCGAGAGAAAAAGAGAGAGAAGAGAGAGAGCATCACTGAAACCGCACAGGTGGAAGCACGACGACGAGATAAACAGATGTGGAGTCAGAATAGAGACAGAAAAGGAAATAAATGCTAACACAGACAGAGAGAGAGAGAGATAGAGAGAGAAAGTGAGACTGAAGAGCAAAAGAAGCAAATGATATAAAAGAGAGAAAAGAGGGAAAGGTGTAAAGAGAGCGCATCAGCGAGGGGGAGGAGGAGGCGGAGGAGTAAAGGAGAGAGATGGAGAGAGAGAGAGCGAGCGCATACGCATCATTTCTGGACGCTATAAGGCGCGCAAACCTCCTCGATAAGCTTCCAGACGCTCAGAGTTGAAGTTGCTTCCCTCACACGAGAAAACTCAGAGCGACAGAACGACAGCGGCTGAAGCTCAATGAAGCTGGGATCATGAATAACGGAGCGGATTTGTGAATGAACCCCTCAGAGTGGAAACATCTCTCCCCGGCTGTTGCGCGAACGACGGACGCAGTTCATCAAACGAAGCTGGGGACTTGAGAAGCTTCCGATTCGTAGTTTTATTTTTTTTTTTTCCAGTTCAATGGGAAGTAAATGAGTAGGAGACCTTTTCTGTGCGTTTCTTATCTTTAAGTGAAGACAGGCTGAATCGGTGCGTCACTGCGCAGATTTGTAAATATAGTTGATTTTTATCTTATACGGGTTAATCTACACGGGTAGACAGCAGGACTAATCGAAGTTAAGACTCTACTACTCTCGCAGAAATGTCCTACCATGCCCTATCTGGAGATTCGGGCTCGTAAGGGACGCGTCGCTCCGGTGCCATTGCGCTCAGAGACGCGCACAGCTCCCCGGTGCGCCTAGTCTCGACAAGCGTGCGTTATGCTGAACGAACCGACCTTCCGCGACCACCACCCGATGCGACTCGTCGACCCGAGGCACCTTCCGCAACTGATGTCCCTGGAGGACCATGAACCCACCATGGTGGAGGGGACCTTGGTGCCCCGCAACTCCACGCCGTCGGGGGAGGAAGGAGCCCCGGGTCAGCACCACCAGTCTTTCCCCTGGGCGGTGACCCTGCTGGCCGGCGTCCTGATCACGACCATCGTGGTGGATGTAATCGGGAACATGCTGGTCATCGTGTCCGTGTTCAGGAACAAGAAACTCAGGAAAGCAGGTAGAGGTGTCGTGCCCGTCACATAATCATCAATGTGCGATAAAAAGGTGTTTGTAATGAGCTTCATGTGCTTGATGGGAGAATTTGAATAATTTCCATGATATTTCTTTAGTTACTGAACGTTTGTGATCATCAATAGTGAGTTTATTGCCACACTGTGGTACTTTATTCTGCTTTTTCTTGTGCTCTAATAGTATTGCTATGATGTTTGTATGATATGCTGCAGCACTTTTCAATATCTTATGGTTTTCCTTTCATATTCCATATTTATCTTAATTTATCACATTTGATCCCTTTGAAGAATATCACGTAACTATTAGGATATTTAAAACAACGACTGTCATAATGTCATTTTAAACTCACAAAACACATACAGTAGTAATAGAAGCAATAGTGCTATTAGTGGAATATGTATATATATATGTATATTATAGGAGGGAAATATGATATCCTGGTAGAGTCCATTTGTAGTGCTTTGTTCTATGGATGTGAGTGCCTGCTTCTGGGTTATAAATCTTTCTGTTGGCATAACCTGCAGCTTTTTGTACTTCCTGATCAACACCTTAACGAGAGCATTAACAGACAACCTGGAGTTGAAGTTATTTTCAGTGTTTTAGGACTCTAATTTTTCCATCTTTTCATTTTTATTTTTTTATTTTTTTTTTTGTTCTGTCGCTGCCATGCTGAGCAATTTCAGGAGTTCATCTGATGTGTTCCTCAAGGACACTTTGAAAGAACGTTTGGCTACTGCAGACAATCAGACACACAGCATGTTCTTATGGTTTTATAAAAAAAAAAACGCACATAAAAAAAACAGGGACAATCCAGACTCGTGGAGGAGCTCTGCAGTGGCAGGCTGGGAACTTTGCCATTTTGGCTCCCGGTCAAGGACTTTTAGAAACTAAAAGTAGTGATGCCACAGTTGGTGACTCACTGTAATTGATGTGCAAATCTGATAGTAGCCTCAGACTGATGGACTACAAGCCTTCAAGAGCACCGCTGCGCATAAATAACCCGAGCACTTAAGAGTCCTCAAACATACAGAAGGAAGGAAAAATCAATCTACGCTCCTAATTGTTATCTCTCACTCAGCAGCATGCTCCCGCGGAGCCATCTGAAGTAGTAAATATCACATTGAAAGCACTTAGTGCAGACACGAACCTTACTTTGCGACAATATATGAATATTGATGAGTTGGTTTACCATTTTGATCCTCGCATCCTGAAGCGGTGAAGCCTAACTTCCTGTGAAGCTCGAGCATTCATGTTCCCGGGCCAGATAATCAGTTCACCGCATCCCCCCCCCCCCCCCCTGTTCCAGTCAAAAGACACGTTGATGTTAGAGAAGCTTGTTTGTGAAAGGTCAAAAGGTTGCCGCCGGGTCAAACCCCAGATCAGCTAGGAGACTGTGGGTGAGTGGAGGAGGAAGGTTTTAAAATCTCCCCTCTGAGCTGAGCCGTTCACTCGAGCACTTAACCGAGTGTATTTATTTATGCCGGTAGAGATCGACAGGAGGTTTTGTCGGGAAGATCCAGTGCGGGGAAATGAACGCCGGTCACCGGTTGCTGGTAAATTCTGTGCTTGTACATTTACATCAGCACAGCTTTGGGCTAGAAAATGTTTCACAATTCAATAACTCGTGGGTCGATGCTATTCGCTGTGTTGTTATCGTTAAACGGTTGTATAGCCGAACATGTGGACTGGTTTGAAAGGTGTGTGTGGCCACGGTGCGTTCACATGCTGATGAGAAGTTATGACATCTGAGAGCTGCTGAGTGTCAGCTGCTGCTGCAGAGCAGAACGACACTCCAGTATGATGTTGGCGGTAGATTAAATCAGACAGACAGACAATAGACAAACAGATATTTGTAAAAAAAAAAAAAAAAGGAACAATGTCTCACAGTTTCACAGTTGAAATTCAAGTCATATTTCTCACAAATGATTTGCATGAAAAATGACTGAAATGCTGTTGAAACACTGGTTAAACTGTATGTAAACTAGACATCTATATAAAAAAAAGTCCTCCTTCTAGTCCAGTTTTTTCCATGCTGGTAAGACTTTCTGATAACTTTACCTCGCCCAGCCTACTATAACTGCTGCGACAGGATGTGAGCTTCTTGACTGCAGGGTGAAACGATTACAAAGTGCCCAAAGGCCAAGAAAGCAGTGAATTTAAAGTTCATTATTTTTCTCTCTGTCCAGTTCTCCTTTACCTGACCATCTAAACCCGTAGCCTCTCTGTGCGTCCGGTGGCAGTCATGCTCCTGAGCTCCAGACATGACATGGTGACAAATCAACATTGTCAAGAATCAATACGTAAACATCCATATCGTGTCATTCCCTGTAGCTGAACAAGGCTTCAGTCCAAAAAAAAAAAGTCATTTGTTTCCTACTTTTCCAATGAGTGAAAACGCAATGATCGGAGGTGGAAAACAGGATGAGTTGTTCACCTTCTCATTCATCTGATCCCCCTCCTCCCCGTCCTCTCTTAGCTCCTTTTTTTCCCCCTCCCTCCCTCTCTCCCTCCTCTTCGGTTATCCATCTTCTCGACTCAATTGATCTCCTCTCTCTCCTATCCTGCCTTTCTTGTCCTTTCCATTTGATTCATTCCTTTACACGCTTCTTCTCACCTTTCCGCTGCAGAGTGTCCTCTCTTTTCTCCCCCTTTAATCACGGCACTCTTCTCTTACTTACCTTTTCTCTTCCCTCCTCTCTTACCCTGTCAGGTCTCTTGTTCGTTTAATTTTCCAATTCTCTTCTCCTTCTCCTCCTTTTCCCCCGCCGGTGAATTATTCTCCTCTTTTCACCGCCTCTCTGTCCTCTCTTCCATCCATCTCCTCTCTCTCTCTCCATCTGCCCTGTCGGAGACTCGTTACCTGATTATTAGGGAACTCTGTCACAGTTCATCATGCCAGTGTCATCAAATCCGGCGGATTACCTTCAATCATAACCTGGACAGATTCAATACACCTACCTGCCCTGCTTGGTGTGTGAAGCTGTAAATATACTCTCTGTTCATATATTCTGGTGGAATAACACGATGGAAATTTTTCGCTGGTTCCTGCCCAAACTCGCCGAATTCAACTAATTTACCGCCGACACTGAAAACTGTGTGCAGCTGGGAATCAATCTGATGAAGTGTGAATGAGTGTGAATGTTTTCATTGATCTTAAGACTGTAGATAAGCGGTTCTTAACCTTTTCAGAGCCAGAGGACATTCCCGTCTGGATGGTGGAATCCACAGCAGACGGGCGTGGAGATTAAGTCAAAATGACATCATGATCTACTCACGAACATGCGTTTTTAATGCATCTGTTCTTCATTCGTATTGCGGATGACGGTTTCTTAAATATCGTGGAGTTTTGGTGTCCAGTCTCTTGTTAGGAAGCTTTCCACCCAGCTGCTACACTAAGGGCAAAGGTAGAAGGTCCTGAAGATGGTCTATCTGCCCAAATTTCAAAGACACAATCCAAGTCAGATTCCGGTTGACTCTCAGGCTAGCTGCTAGCGACTGATGATTTTGCTTGGATGGAGATCGGATCACATTCCCACTACAACTGAACTGCTACAGAATTCATTTGGGACCGGATGGGGACCACTTCCTCGAAGGGTCTTAGTGCGGCTCACGCCAAAAGGGAAAACAAACTAGAGTCTGATTAAACAAAGCAGGTTTGAAAACACCCTCGGTGCTTAGACTGTAGAAAAACATGGATGAAGCGTCTGTAACATGACTTATAGGATCAGGAGCGACGGTTTATGCTTTTAGCTCTTCTGTAATTGTTTGGCACTGAGGTGGAGTTGAGTTAGATCAGTGATAGCAGCTGTTGAGACTTGAGAGCCAATCAGATGCCATTAATACCTGACTATTGAAACAATCATGTTTAAAATGGGCAGGAAGACACATACACAGAAGTAAAATAACTATTAGGAGAATGTCTCCGTGTTGAAGAAACCCAATGAATTTTTTATTTCAGAGGGTTTGTAATCACTTTTAAACATTGTTTTTCGGAGCATCAAGTAGCCTTTGGAACAATTCTTACCAATCTTTTTGACTTCTAACCCCTGAAACCAAAACAATGTCTATTTACAGCCTCTTGTCACTGAATGCATATGTGTCTAAGTCAGGTAAAGAGTCATTTTTACTAAGGTGTAACGTGTAGGAAAAAAACATATTTTGTGTTACAGATATTTTCTACTTTCCTCGTTATCATTTGCTCATCTGCAGATCTCTTTGGTTTGTCCTGACCCCGAGTTTAGACCCTCTACTTGAGAAAAGTCTTCAAACCTTCATTAACTGATGTTTTTGGCCACTATGGGGCAGCAAAAACTTGTTAGCAAACAGTTACGGAGCAACGTTATCATTCATTTGAAGTCGTGTTTCTGTCCACCTGGTGAATGTAAGTCCAATATTCTCTCTGTTTAAGCTTCTGTTTTTGCTCTCTACCAACTCCTGAGGGAAATATCTGGCCCTTTAGCTGCTAAATGCTCCACTATGTTCACCAGCTAGTCTACAGCTAACTGTGTCTGTTTGCTGTTTGGTGCTGAGCATTAAAGTAAACTAATCCTGTTAGGTTAAAAAAAAATGACTGTCTGTTCTAAGTAATGAGCAATTTGAAACCTGTCACAAGTCATTTACATATTGCAGAATAGAAATTACAAAAGAAATATCTGCTCTCTTTAGAAAAATATTCCCATCTCACTGTGCCATTAAAATGAGTCCTCTTTCTCAACTATTACATCTTTTCCAAAGTCTACCAATGTTTTTCTAACTTTAATCACCTCGATTCGATCATCCTTCCATCATCTAAACAGGAGGGTGGGTTGGCCCTCCCTTATTTTCATTTATATTACTGGACTAGTCATATGAAAATTATTACATGGTGGCTTGATATTATGACAGCTTCCCCCATCTGCAAAACTTGGTTGCATTATTTTCTCTCCTATACACTTTGATAAGTCCATATATATTAATAGTATCATTAAACTTAAGCATGGAGACAAATTAAGAAATATTGTCCTCCACCAGTGTTGTCAGTCTTACTTCCTATGACTGGAAATCCATCTTTTTTATCATCTCAAATGGATAAAGCGTTTTGTCAGTGGAAAAATGCAGGAATATACACAATTGGAGATTTATATTAAAGTGGAGCGTTTGCCTCATTTGATCAGCTACAACAAAAACTTTAGGCTTCAATACAACCACCTTTTTAGATTTTTACAACTAAGAAATGATTTATAGTTAAAGAGCAAAGCTGATTATTGAATGAATGAACTTACTGATATACGACACATTGAAAGAATGAAGCATGTTATAAAAGATAAACTTACTATCCTCATTTTTTGTTGGGAGTTATTCATTGCATGTGTTTATATATCCATGTCTTGGGTGTGTTTGTATATGTTTACCCTTCAATGGTCAATGAACAGCTGACGTACGAGCGACTGTCCAGGTGTGTCAGGGCAGGGTGGAGGCCACGGAAATGGTGTCTCCTGTTAATGTCTTGCAGCAGAAGGTAAACTGGTTCAATTTAGACAGGATTTCAAGTGTGAACGAACCAGTCTCTCGGACCACTTGCCAGTGATGGAGGTGCGTGAGACAGGACGGTAGACATTCAGGCCTGTAGTGGTGGGGTGCTTTGGCACTGGCAAGATGGAGGTGGTCTTGATACTTGTGGGGACAACTGCCTGGGCCAGGGTCTCACACATTTGATGACCAAGGTGTACTTGAGGAGCAGAAACAATGAGAGGTGGTCAGACTGTCCCAGGTAGGGGAGGAGTGTGAGTTCTTAGGAATCAAACACACTGGCGTAAACATGGTCCAAAGTTTTATGTCCCCAAACACCATCTTGCAAAAACTGAGCGTTGCAATGTGTATGAGCTGCCATCTTGTCCAACTTAGCAAAAAAAAGACTACAAAACGGACATTGACATCTGTGGGCATGCGTGAACGATCTGATGTCATCATGAGGAGGAAGTAGAGGCAACGTCGCAAATGAAGGCTGAAGTCCTGGCCTTCGACTTCCTCCTCAAGTTTCGGACTTTTCACCATGTTTATCACACAGCTTAAAAATAACAGGAAATGACAAAAAGCGTTATTAATGTAAAGTTCCTTTACATTAATATGGTATGTCAGCAGCTCCACACAGATGGAATATGGTCTGGTTTAAGCTTTGGGATGATGGATGGTGTCACTCGGCAAACGTACAGCTGAGCAGATGGCTGTTCTCTGGATGCTGCACTTGAATCCTGAACCAACCGGTCTGACAGCTGGAAACAAGCAAGAAGGGGCGGGGGGGTGGTCTGCTCTGAAATACCACCCACAGAGGGGATTTGCTGATGAAATAAACTCACACTTCTTCTTTGACCTTCATTTTCATCTCAACATCTCAAGACACACCAGAGTTTATTCTGAGGAACGCTGATGGCTCTCAATGAGCCCCAAAGCTCTCAACTAATCAAACTTGTTATATAAATCTGTGAACTCTCTGCAGAGGCCTGGCAGCGACGTTCACACAGTTTATAACTATTAGAGGTGACTAGATTATGAACATATATGAGCAAACATTCATACAATAGCTTCATTTAGGGTTTGAGCGTATAGTTGAAGTTTCTCAAATCGGACACTATCGAATACATTCATCATGCCACTTTCAGCATTTTTAAGTATAAGCTATACCAAAAGGTGTAGCACACTTACTTTTTGCATATTTTTCTGATATCCTGGTGTCAGTTATTCACAGCTGTTATGCTGATAAGATGGAAAATATGCTTAAACCCTGATTTTTCGCCCCACTTGGTTGCAGCGGAAACAGTCCAATATTCAATCTCTTTGCTCTGTTTATGCTCTCTGCCGATTCCTGAGGGAAATATCTGGGGTCTTTAGCTGCTTAATGCTCCGCTGTGTTCTCCGGTGAGTCGCTAACCATGTGTTTGCTGTTTGGTGCTGAGCAGGTAGTGTATAGCGGGGTTTTTTTTAGAAAAAAGCAAGGAAAAACAGTCGCCTTCTGAGGCTGAAATTGACACTATGAGAAAGCCAAAACGGCTAGCCTGAACAGCTAAACAATGAGCTGAATACCTTCTACTCACTGCCTCTTACGGTCTTGAGGAATGAGATGGGTGACAGGAGCAGCTCAAAAACCTCAAATATTGTTTACAGCACAGTTTTTAGTCGCTTTATGGTAGAAACAGACAAAAGCTCCTCTCAGCTACTAAACTCAATCTACGTGCAGCTTCAGGATGAAAATTCGTCTTGCGTCTAGCCCATCGAAGGGATTCAGAGTCCTCAAACAACTGAGATCGACTGCCTCTGCTCCTCTAAGGTTTATCTAATCTTTTGCTGTCCCTCTAAGGACATCCTTCACCGGATGACTTGCAAACATGAAGTAAGTCGGATGAACCTTTAACATGAGACCGATGTAGGGACACCGAGGCAGCAGCATTCCAATCGTATTATTATTTGTCTTTTTATGAATTGATTTCACATATAATAGGTCTTCAGGGGGAAGGTGACAGATTTAAGATCCCCCCTTTTTTTCATCTCACTGAATGAATGCCGGCTTGTTAACTTTGGATTTTAAGGGACCATGAGGAGTGAAATTCAATGCCTACCCACCATAAAAACCTTTACAGCCTCAGTTTTGGGTGACTGCACCGCTGGAGCAAGGTCACAGCTAGCCAGCAGGAGGAAGAAATAATTATGTAGCTCCTTTCTGGGTTTTTCAGATAATCCACCTGTTAAAAATGACGGGTGGTTACTTGCTCTAGAAAATGATTTTTCGACAGCTTTTAAAGCAGGGATTGGACAGTAGTCATGTGTCACGGAGGGCTGACTGTCAACAACAACAACCACATGATTTCTTTGATTAGCCTTTGTTTGGTTTACAATCTGTTTGGCCTCATTCGTGATTACTGTGCATGAAGCCATTGTGCAGTTAAAAGGGGAAATTTTGTATCTCTATAGAAACAGGATTAGCCCGTACATGGAAAATAATATAAGGTCCTTATTGAAACAAGCTGGGATTTAAAGAGACTCATCCAGAGGCTCACTGATCACTTCCTAGAGTCTTCACTGCCTGTCTGATATCCTGCACCTAATACATTATTTGCATTATTTTCAATATTTAGCCAATAGATCAAGATTTGTAAACTTTCTTTTAGGAATCTGCAAGAAAACCCAAAAGGAGTCACCAAATGCAAAAAAAATAATAATCTGTATAAGTATAATAATCTAAATAAGTATCTGCAGGCACGGAGGCACTAAATCAGATCAACAGCTACTCTGATTGCAACGCGTTCTTCAGGCAGCATCAAGAGGTTTATGCAAACGTGCTTGTAGAAGGAATGAAAAAGCAGGAAGTGACGCTGTAAACACATCATATTTGGAAACCCTGAATAAAAAAAACAATAATGGGATGCTCCCACTGAGTATTCAACATGTTGCATTCAAGCTTAGTGACATTATTAAACACAAGGACAATATGCCGTACAATATATGTCAACTTCATTTGTACAGCACCTTTCATGCAGGTTAGTGCAGTTCAAAGTGCTTCACAGGTAACTGACTGGCCAATAATTAGACAGAACAAATGTAGACAGTAAAACAATATGAGACTGATGAAATGAAATTATGAAAATGTAATCAAACAAAACAGATTTAATAATGATAATAAAATAGAATGAAAGATCAAAGGCAAAGACAACTTGATGAACTTGATAAGACAAGAAAAAAATACAAATAAATACAATTTTATGACATGAATAGTATAAAATAAGTGAATAAAATCAAGTAAATAATGTCTATAAATCATTTTTAATCAAAAGCCAGACTAAAAAGGCAGGTTTTAAAGTTATGTTCAAAGTCAAATATCAACACTTCCAGCTGCTCTCAGATCTTCAGCAGACTGTTGCAGCAGCTCGAAGCATAAAAGCTAAAAAAAAAGCTGCTTCACCAAAAGATTTTCTCCTGCACTGTGAAACAACTAAAAGACCCGAGGGGCCGTACTGGTTCATACATTGCGAACATGTGAGGCATGTAGGCTGCTGCAAGACCATGAAGAGCTTTAAAAACAAGTAAAAAACATTAAAAAAAAAAAGAAAAACAATACAGAAACTGTTGGGCAACCGATGTAAAGACTTTAAGACAAAGGCAGCATGTTAAAATATGTCAAAATAAGAATAGATAAGTAGATGAATGAAATGAATAGACACAATATGTACACTATAACTATATACACATATATTACAAAACAGGTTTAGATGGAACAAAATAGATCTAATTCCTCGGTAAGCTCATTAGAGACACTGATCCAGGCTGAATATCCATCTTACCTCTGTTTGTACGAGCTTGCTGTTTAATTCCTGTATTCATGCACATATTCAAAACATTAAATTCTATCACTTTTTTTTTCTTTGATGACTCCTTTCCTTTTTTCTGTCACATCTATGGAAAGATGCTCAAATAAAGCTCAACTCAACTTTAGTTTAATGTCCATTTGCAGCCTATTAAAAAAACATCTGGAGTGAAATACCTTCAAATTTTCTCTCGAAAACATATTAAACACACAAATCAGGTGAGACCAGGATGCTGCAGCTGCCCACTGGTGATTTTTTTCCTCTTTTGCATTAAAGCTTTGCTGGATTGATTTACCTGTTTGGTAAATATAGTGACCTGTTAACAGTGTTTTGTATCATTTTGGATTAAGATTATAACACAGCTGGTGACGATGGTATGAAATAATGGTATTGTTGGAGGGTTATGCCACCGGATGAACAAAGAGAGATGGAGTGACCCATCAAAACGAAAGGTTAAACGGCCGAAATTCACACTCCAGTTCACCAATGAGTTGAAATCGAGCTTTACAGTACAGACGTGTGTGCAGATACTGATGGCGTTGAGGTAAACAGCTGCTTTTAAATGGAACGTTATTTGGAAAGTGTTATGTATGTTGTCTATATCACTCTAGACTGACCTCCCAAGAGAAATGAGTCACTTCATGCTCATGTTCAAGTGACGCGCCCTCTAATGATGCACAGTAATGATGATGAGCAAAGCATGAAATCAGGCAATGTTATTATATAGCAACACAGGAAGTTAATGTAATGTAATAATATAGAAAAAAGTGATCAATTAACATAAAGCACACTGTTTCCCGTAATCTAACCCAATGTTCTTTGTGCCTAAACCTAACAAGACCTTAACCACATTGTTGTTGCATCATAAAACATTTATCATTTTATTTTCCCAAAGTTTTGGAAGACAAATGATGTCATCCTGCTGACATGGGCGTCTATGCGTTGTTCTGTATATGGTCGGTTGGTTCACGGACCGATAATGTTGTTTGGCCGTTCAATATGGAGGACCTGATGGTGAATGCTGCGTCCAGACTGACACATTCCAGATAATGACTTTGTAGCATGAACGGCGACGCTGAGCAACAATTCTGCTGTTTTCTTTGCAAAGATCAAAATCAATGATAAAACAATTGCTGCCATAACTTTCCCGAGCTGTAAAATCATCCATAATAGTATTACATAGATATATGTATACAGCTGTGCAGTGCTTTGGCGTCTGATAAACCTTCAGACGTATTGATCTGTGACTCAAACCGGACTCACTGGATCGTATCTCATCTTTCTTGCAGAAACTTGTAGCGACACTCTCAAACTAATGAAACCCTCTGACAGTCTCATAGCGGATCTGAAAAGGTCAGGCGGGATTTCGCACCTCCCGGATGTAACCGACTGCTTATGTAAGCAACAGCAGGCAACTAATTTGTCTTCTCTAATCATATCGAATATTGTTATGTGGCGCTAATATCTGACACTGCTGACCTGGAACCAACCCATCCTGTTGTTCCCTTTAAGACACACCGACACAAACACATTTGACATTGAAGCTGTGCACAATGGACAGATTCTTGGTAAGTTATTAGACGAGCAGAGCCTAAAAGGTTCAGCTCACTTAAATCACACAAAAAAACAACATATTTATCCAGTTATGTCCAGCGGTATGCAGCCATGCAGATCGTTTTGAGTCATTCCAATACAATAGAGGTAAATGTAATTTCATTAGCATCAGAATTAATTCAAGGTTTTTATTGGAACTGAAGCACTTTCTACTGAACGAACGCTCTTCTTTTTAAAGCTGTCAGCACCATAAAGTAAATTCACTTCCATTGTATTTTGGTGGCTATCTGCACACTGTCACATAAAACCAAATCTGCATTAGCACTGCAGCAGCAGTTAAAACATAACAGTATCTTTTTTGTGAGTTTTTTGGGGGACTGACCCTTTTCAATTTCACTAAATTTAAGCCTTCAGATTTGTGCTTTGTCATTGCGGTAAGTATCACCCCACTGCGTTAACCTTGCCGTCACCCTTTGCAGGTGAGAGTCTCGCCTCCTTCCCTCCAGCAGAGTGAGGGAGAGATGTTACAACAGCAACAGGTGGCAGGAAGCTTAATAACCCAGCAAAAAAAAAACAACGATTGTACTGTGAGGCACGCGCTCTTGTTTCAGAGTATGAAATGAAGTCACAGCCCTCCCTTTCCCTCCTGACATCATGTCTGATGAGCTAGACCTGATCCCAACACACCTGCCTGACCCCATCCTGCAGCGGCACACCTGCCCTGAGAAATCAAACGCTCCAGCGAGCTGCCACGGCGCCGTGATTTATTCTGTCTAATTTCCTTTAACTGCTCGGGTACTTTATCACTCGCTGTAATCCAGACTGTTTTTTTTTCCGAGTTGGAGAGGAAAACGAAACGGCGGCTGCTGGAGGAGCAGACACGACAGCCCGCCTCGTCTTTAACCTCACAACCCGAGATCCTGACTCTGGAAATACATTTTCTTTACAAATGTGTCTGATGCTTTTTTTGGTTCTGTCGTGGGAGTGAAATGTAGAACGTGCGGTTCGGCGCGCTGCAACCTCATACCTGTTAAAACCGTACACCACCTCACATATATCTATATCCTCCTGTACAGTTGAATGGTGGCTGATTCACAGCAAAGAACAATAGACTCCAATACAGACAAGTTTTAATTATGAAAAAAGTAATATCCTCCAAAGATTCATATTTTCACCAAAATCTGGATAAATGCATAACTTGTTGTTTTGCTCACACAGGACGTCACTGTTTGACTGCAGTTGGAGCCGATGATTAGACTACAATGAGGAAGTAATGATCCTCAGGGTTGTGAATTGACCTGCCTGCTTGGCTCCGCAAGGAGTTTAATCTGATTGAACTTTGACCTGCGAAATTGCAAGGCTCCCCAGTGGTCCAGACAGTTTGAGAGAGAGAGCTCTGACCTCTCATACATATTGTTTCTTTATATTCTTGTCTTGTAACTGCACTGTGAAATAATGCAAACAGAAGAGAAGAAGAGAAATGCTGCCTGGCTGCAAGTTAGCGTGAGGACGGTAGATGATATTAGATTAGGCTGTTTTCTCGTCGTCGGGCAGTTGTAGGGTTGTAGAACTGGTCTTGTGAGGATTTAAAAATATAGAGTGCATTGGCAGCATTGCATCCATTAAATCTGTGTTTTAAGGTATTGAATGAAGGACTTAAGTTGATTTGAAGCATCAGTTTTTGTTTTGCATTGTGAAGTCAGACATATTGGAGCTGTCATAAAAATACACAACTTGAAGTTCCAACTATAAGCTGGAAACTGGTCATTACAGTAATTTTGATATGACAGATCAGAAAGCCAATCTGACCGTCCCTTTAAGTAGGAAAAAAGGATGTGATGTCTCCGGTGTAATGTAGGGAGAAATGAATACCGAGCAGAGCCATCACAGTCTTGTCGTGTCATTTTGTGTAAAACAAGCTAGAGACACGTGTCTAGAATGATGTCTCCTCCGTTTTATAACATAAGCTTTTTTTTTTTTATTTGGCAACTGTCCAAATCTGTAGGTAAAAAATTGAACAAAGGGGAAAAAAGGAAATCACTTCATCTACTCACTGAAGTGAATGAAAGATGGAGTGAATATTTGTAGGGACTGGTGCAAATGTGACTGAGCTTTTGCATAAATAATAGTAGTTATGCATTTCACCATATTTTGTTGTTGCAGGAGAGATTGGACTTTGGTCTTTGGATGTTATATACCTTTTTATCTGCCATGAAATCTGTCCATAAAAAAATGATATAAATGTATAGTACCTAGCACAAGCCCAAGCTGAGTTGAGAGTTAGATAATCAAAATATAGATTTCAGGTTGAATATCTCTTAAAACATGACAAAAAAAAAACAAGAACTCATTAGCCTTCCTAGTTCACGCTCAGCTTTCTCATCAGTTCTGTCGATGCCTGCTAACAATCACTTCACCGGTTACTGAAGCCAGCCATTGATCAAAGGCTGAGAGGCTTCACTGGCCTCTTGCTCCCAGCAGCAGCAGCAGCAGCAGCAGCAGCAGGAGCACAGATGTTCTTCTGATGCAAAGAAACATGCTGGTTGTCATCACCTCTGATGTTTCAATAACTGACTTTCTGTGATTTGAAGTAGAAATAGAAAAACTTATCATTATAAAGTATGTGTTGGTTGAACAGGGTAACGGCTATAGAATAAGGACACCATCAGCATTTAGATTGATTCCCTATAAGCCTCGCCCTCGCTACGCTATTCTGCCTCCCACTCCGTATGATCTCCCGGGAAAAATGAAGGCTTGATTTATGGCAAACCAAAAAGAGGAAAAGAACAGAGCTTTATGGGGAACTTTAGAGCTTTATGGATAAATAGATTCATTGTCTGCGAAAGTGGCACAAACAGTAATATCACTTGGAAATGCTAGGGGAAATCCCCCAAAGTCAGGTTTTGAATGGGCACTGATATTCATACTCAGCCTTTGTTTTTTTTGTTGGCCTAAAGTGAGTCAAAATGATGTATATTGGGTCTGAACATACTAGACACGGTCTGTAAAATAACATGATGCATATATTTTTAATTATAGAATGTTAACTTGCTCAAAGTTGGTAAAAAAAAATCACATAAAAGTAGGAATAAGGACATGATTTTACTGTCCTCAATGGTAGCTGCAGCCCTGTGCTGAGAAAATTTGAACTCATGTCTTCAGTATCGGCTAATAAAACCTTATTAAGTTTTATAACCACCAACCCCTGTGTCTTTACATTATTCCAGTACGATCCAGAAATGTCAGCTGACAGTCCTGTATGTAAAAAGTGTCTATTTCTATTTTGCTTCTAGCTGCAACCCAATATCTTACCTGTGTGTGTGTGTGTGTGTTTGTGTGACGGCTGTGTTTGCTGTTGTACTTGAATATGGTACAAACAGCAGCAGCGGCAGCAGCAGCAGCAGCAGCAGTCAGAGGTGCCTTCAGGATCAGAAACGCCGGCACTGAACACTCTCGCACTGCAGAGAGAAACAAACAAAACGCACGAGCAGAGAGAAGGAACGTAGCCGAGACTCTGGCTTCAAAACAGACTCTCTGCGGTTTACGAGATGCTCAATCACGCTGGAACCCGTCTGTCTGTGTGGGCCACGCTGTTGCGAACACAGTAAGCTCCCTCTACTGAACAGATGATCTGATTAGATTTTTTGGAGAGGCTCGCTGCATAAATTTACATATCAATGTGGAAAAAAACTGATGTCTTTGAAACTACTGTAACTTCTCGGTGCCTTTCCGAGAGGCAAAGATCACATTTTGTCGACATGAATGTTCGCTAATGAATTGATCGTTTGTCTTAATGAAGAGGCTAAGTGGCGTAACCGGTTGTGTTTAATTTATCACGAGGGAGCTCGTGCGGCTCTTGTTCACTTACTCTGTTAGTAAGAACTGTTGAGGACGGGTCCACAGTTTTTCAAGTTCAACAGTCAGGGGTCCATGTGAACAATGAGAGAGGTTTTCCTTCGCTGTAATCATCCCTCCTGTTCATACTAACTATTAAAAGATCTCATTCAAATGTGCTTTCAGTGTAATTGATGGAGGTCAAAAATCCACAGTGCGTCCACACAGTCATTTAAAAGTAGATGTGAAGCTTCTATGAGGCTTCAGCAGTCTGAGTTTAGTCACATCAAGTGGATATCTGACACATTTACAGGCTTTTTAGCATCAAATTCTCCTCTTTGTGTTTCCCTGTTGAGCTGCAGGTGGAAGTATAGAAACAAAAAGAGGGACTTTGCCACTAAAAAGACTGTAACGTTGAAAGATATCTACTTGATTTGACTCATTTGGACGCTGAAGCTTCATATTAGCTTCAGTTGAACTTTTAAACACAGTTTTGCACGTGAGTTTTATCTATCTATCTATCTATTACATATTTTCCATGCACTTGTGTGTGTTTACATTGTGGTACAGTTACTTTAGTGTCAGTAAACCACGGTGATACTTTCCCCCACTCGCGCTAACGTCAGACAGAATACATGCCGGCATATGAAGATACATTTGCACATTACAGATGCAAACTGAGGCCATGACTATAGTTGACACTTCTATCAGGAGCACCTTCATGTACCGTGAATCTCTGCGTTCGCGGCATGAACGTCTCTAATGAGACCAACTCTGACACTTCTTAATGTTTTCCTCAATCACTGAGCTAAACAGGGAATTGAACCTCTAACCTTAGCAGCATTTCTCTTCCTCGCCTATTAACATATGGCTCCAGCTTGCATGAGAGAGAGGGGGGGGGGGGGGGTTGTTGTAAAGGGCAAATGCAGTAATAAAGACAGAACCACGGACTAACACATATTGACTGGTGGTTAACAAGTCCCCCGTCTCTCTGCTCCAAGCCACAGCTCTTCCCTAACTAGCCTTCTGTGGCATGCAGGAGACAAAGAGCTGTTGTGCAGAATATTAATGATGAGGCTGCTTCCTAATGAAGATAGAATCGAGGGGTAATAAATACTGAATGGCGCAGGTAGAGCAAATTGTCATTAACACTGCCAGAGTTTACAACCACCACTCTTCCCAGGGGTGAAAATGTAGGCCTCCCTTCCAAAACGTACCCATTACTGCAGCAACTGTGGGGTTTTAACCGGGCAACAGCTTGCACGTTTCACGCACACTCGGTTATGGTCAAACAAGCGTCCACTGAGTCCAGAATGTGAAATGTAAGTGACAGACGACAAATCCTCAGTCCACAGTGAAGCTAATATGAAGCTTCAACGTCCAAATGAGTCAAATCAAGTAGATATCTTTCAACGTTACAGTCTTTTTAGTGCCAAAGTCCCTCTTTTTGTTATACTTCCACCTGCAGCTCAACAGGGAAACACAAAGAGGAGAATTTGATGCTAAAAAAGACTGTAAATGAATGAAGAATGAAGAAAAAGTCCAAAAACTGAAAACAGATTTGTGTATCAGAACTTTGTTTTTTCTTCTTTCCTCTCCCATTAAATCACCTCATGACCCCTCAGATTCATTTGGTGACCCTTTGGAGGGGCCCCCCTCCAACCCCTAGGTTGGGAACCACTGGACTAAACTAGCAAGCTGTATATAAAGTAGTTGAAACTAGCAGTAACATGCTGCTCTAACACTGCTGCCTCACCAAACTTCTACTTTTACTGCTAATACTTTAATAACATTTTTCGTTTCATAAAGGCAGCTTGGTATAATGGCTACAATGGTGAGAAAATATAATTGAAATGCAGCTGGGTTTTGCTCGGGGCGACAGGTAAATGTTAAACTCTTAAATATGGCCTTTAAACTTAATTTCCCCATGTGGGAGACCTTTACAGCACATCAGCAGGGTGAGAACTTCTTTTATTGTCGAAGCCTCCAGTGTATGACTTAGCAAAGAGCCGAAAAAAACTTGGAATAAGCTAAAAAAAAAATCCATCTGCTAATGTGGCTGGCATACAAACAAAGTGTCGACTCCTTTTCCCGGGGAACAACAGCACTCCATCATTCGGATTGAGGAGCGCGCGTGTTTGTGCGCGACGCGAAGCGGTTATGGTTGTACTGATGACGGTGCGGTTCTCTCAATGTGTGCAGGAACAGCTTTGGATAGTTGTATTCATTATCTGGTGATGATGATGGACGCATTAAAGCGTAAAGAAATGAGGTTTGGAGAGTTTAATGATCCGGATGCTATTACAGTGACGTTTGCCTGGTTTCCTTCAGTAATGTCTTGTTTCCGATCAAGGTTGTTCTGAGCTCCCGGTGTGTGTTCGGCAGTTTTTATTTGGTGTCATGTTGTTTGTACATTCACTGACTACAAATTATTCTCCCTTTCTCCCTTAAAAAAAAAAAGCTGCTGTATGCCACACTATACCTTACTGTATTTTGTCTCCTTTACTATCTGACAATACAATGTGATATGTAAGAGGTTTTTGTATGTTTGAGTCCAGAACCTATGAGAAAAAAAAGGTGTTAAGGCTACAACAACTACAGCTATTATACTGTATTGTCCTTATCAATTAACCTGATAATAAATCAGTTGTTTAGACTATCAGAGGTTTTCAGAGCCCCAATGTGACGTCTTCAAATGTCTCGTTTTGTCCGACCAACAGTCCAAAACCCAAAGATATTCAGTTTACAATGACTAGACAGAAGCTGTTTCATTGGAGAAACCAGAGAATGTTTTGTGTTTTTGCTTGATAAATGACGAGAAATTAATTAATTATCATCAAAGCTTGGTTAACTGAACCAACGTCAAGACAATGAGAGCAGTTCATTTGATGGATTACCTACTTTATGCCGGAAAGGAAAGAAGAAACTCATATTTACAGCTTATGATCCTCAGTAACGTAGACGCAGTTTGTAGTTTTACACCAAGATTTCAACTCTTTATTCTCCCACATGCACACATAGAGTCACTCGAGAACAGAAATATTCAGTCTGCATTGAGTTCAAACAGTTTTATCCCTCTGTTGTTAAGCTTTAAGAGCCCCTCGATGCTCCACTTGGAATAGTAATGTCATATTGCATGTTCTTTCTCATAACTTTATGCCTCCTCTTGCTCTGCAGGAAATGCCTTTGTGGTGAGCTTGGCCCTCGCTGACCTGGTGGTCGCCATCTATCCCTACCCGCTAGTCTTGACCGCCATCTTCCACGACGGCTGGATCGCCGGCTACATCCACTGTCAGATCAGCGGCTTCCTCATGGGCCTCAGCGTCATCGGCTCCATCTTCAACATCACGGGCATCGCCATCAACCGCTACTGCTACATCTGCCACAGCCTCAAGTACGACAAACTCTTCTCCAACAGCAACACCATGTGCTACGTCGTGCTCGTCTGGGCGCTCACCATCCTCGCCATCGTGCCCAACTGGTTCGTGGAGTCGCTGCAGTACGACCCGAGGGTCTACTCCTGCACCTTCGCCCAGTCGGTCAGCTCGCTGTACACCATCACGGTGGTGGTGGTGCACTTCATCCTGCCGATCGGCATCGTCACCTACTGCTACCTGCGCATCTGGATCCTCGTCATCCAGGTGAGGCGGAGGGTCAAGCCGGACTCGCGGCCGAAGATCAAACCGCACGACCTCCGCAACTTCCTCACCATGTTCGTGGTGTTTGTGCTCTTCGCCGTGTGCTGGGCCCCGCTCAACCTGATCGGCCTGGCGGTGGCGCTGGACTCCAGGCTGAGCCGGGCCATACCGGAGTGGCTTTTCACGGCCAGCTATTTCATGGCGTACTTCAACAGCTGCCTCAACGCCGTCGTCTACGGCGTCCTGAACCACAACTTCAGGAAGGAATACAAGAGGATCGTCCTGATCATCTTCAAGTTCCACTGCTGAGAAAAGACGCTGAGGGGAGGGAAGAGGTTGAGGGTTATTTTTACTTTTATGTGACGAGAGAAGTCATTTTAAAAAGTGATGAAAGGAAGAAGAAGAAAGATTTGACCTTCACAAAGACCTCGACAAACTTAGTAATGGAAGGGAAAAGCTAATAAAGGTAGAGAGAGAGAGAGAGAAAGAAAAACACTGTGTATGGAGGAGGAAAAAAAAAGAAGAACTTTAATAGCTCTCAGTGTGAAGGGCAGAGACAAAATGAAATAAACGATGCCGCACTGAGAGTTATCAGCGATGCCTTCAGGGAAACTGAGATAAAGAGAGACTGAGGAAATGCAGAGGCAGAGAGCAGAGTTTGGGAGTAACTCCTTACCTTGGTAACGTGTTTCATTGTGACTTTCTCTTTCAAGAAGTCATCAATAAATAATTACTTATCTTTATAGCAACTTCATACATATATCTGATGTTGGATTCTCCAAACATTGTGACCATCTCCCTCATCTGATGCATAAAATCCTTCATGAAAGACACACACAAAAAAAAAATCTCAGCTACTCTTGATTTTTTTTTTATTTCAAAGGACAGTTTAAGGTCAACGCTGTTGTTCTGATTGTTCACAGGAGAGAAAAAGTGACTGATGGCGGTTTCAGAACGGAGACAAAGATGTTTACAAAAAGAAATTTATTTATATAGATAGAATAACAAATTTGTGCTCTTTAGGAATGTTAAGTAGTGTGATGTACTTTTGAATAAAAATGGTTTAAGGTGCTACGCGCACATTTCCGAGCATCAAGATGAACCTTCAGACGTCAAATGTTTTGATAACAAAAAAGCAACAGCCATGGCGGAGATGACTGGCAGCTTCTATTTCACACAAGTGGTACAGTTTCTCCTGGTTATGACTACATTTCCCATGAGTCCCCACGCTTTCAGGTCCACCTTTTGTCCCCGGAGAGGACAAACACGTGTTCCCTCAGTGTTTGCTTTGAAGGACAGCGCTCTCTTTCTTTTTTCTGACCTGTGCCCGGTATATTGAAGGGCTTTAACTTCAAAAGAGGAGTGGTTTTAAGGGTTACCTCATGCTGCACAGGTGTAACAAACAAACAAACAAACAAAAAAACATCATGTATTTTTGAACAAATCCAAATCAATCAAATCCGACTGTCTTCCTCTACTTAACTGGCATCTAATAGGTTTACACTATCCAATGATTCCCCCACAGGTTACAGCTCAACATCCTGTTTGAGCAGAAAATAGATCACAGTCAGGAAATAAACACAGCATCATTTCACAGCGTCTTTCACTGGAGGTCTCAAGGTCTCCAAAATCTTTTGTGACTGCAGCGGTTAAGTTGTTCAAGTCCCAGTGAAACGGAAATCAGAGCATCTTTAGCTTCTGCACTGGGATGTATTTCCCAGTAAAACTGAGTATTTGAGTGGTGCACAGTTACAAGAGATAGAGAGAGAAAGTGGTCTCCACATGCACCTCCCTCACCTGTTGGTAGATCAGGAGGACATAAATGGGGGAGATAAATGAACCAGACCTCAGCAGCCACATTGTTTTGGAAATTAAAAGATATACATTCACACATCTCTTCTAATTTGTCTCCATATTGCTTTTTTTAGCTACTACGACCCACAAATGACCGCTGTGGCTAGCAACTCACATTTGATTGGAGGAACTTTTGTAAAGTGCAGGATGAGTCATCACACATTTTAAACTGTTTACAGAAAGAGTAAAGACAGGGATTTTGATGTAAAAAAAAAAAAAATACACGTTTTTGACATACATTTGGCATATAACAAGAGGTAAATGAACAATTAACACAGGGACACTGACTAAAACTGGGAAAACATGTTGTCATTTCTTTCTTTAAAGGTAGCGCGTGGAGTTTTTGACCACTAGTAGTGCTGTGGAGCGATGATTTAAGGGTCGGGTTGAGGCTGATAGAGGCTGACAGTCTTCTTGGCAGCAGCCCTGTTTGTTTACAGTGATTATTTTTGATATTTCAATGATTATTTATTTTATTAATTATTTTTTTGAGCAACAAGCCAAACTCACAGAGTTTGGAAGGAGAGGGAGGGAGGACAGATGTTGACAGAGCTGTGAGCTCAAAGTCACAAATCTAATGACTTCAAACATTGTCAAAATTTAAAAAAAAAAAAACACTTCCAACTTGACTTTGACCAATGACCTGTGACTAAGCCTTTAGTGTTCCCAAAACCCAAAGATGTACAAAAAAGGATGATTGATCGGAGAAGTTTCTTTTTTTGTTATTGTTTTTGCACCATCGGAGCAAATTGTAACAAGCAAACTTTGACAGCTTCCTTTCAAAACGACAGCGTCTTACTTTTACGGAAACTATTTTTGGAGTTTTATTTCATCTCAGAGCTGCAACTAACAATTATACTCATTATCAGTTTTCTTGACTAATCAATTAATTGTTTGGTTTGAACTTCATCAAAAAAAAAGGTGAATAATGTTTCCTGAAGTCCAAAGTTGACATCCTCAAATGTTGTTTTATTCTGACCAACAGTCTAAAAACCCAACGATATTCACAGAAGACAAAAGAAACGTGAAAATAAATATATGGTGAATCATTTTCTGTTGATCGACTAATTGATTAATTGACTAAACTTCGCAGCTCTATTTTTTTTTTTTTAATAAATATCTGCAAGAAGAGAAAGAGAATAAAACCAACTTGGATTAAACTCAAACATCTGGACTTTGACTTGTGACCTGTTGAACAAACACCACCTCTGGAGAGTTTCCATCTCTGATGAAAGCTGTCGGCGGTGTTACTTTGTGCTGCGGAGGCGTTGTGTCTTTTATCCTCGGGACTGTCTCACCTCTTCGCATTATCGCCGGGACAGGAAGAAGCACAGGCGGGGCACAGGGTTTTCTCCGCCGCCTGCCACATCCTGCGTCAATCAGCTCAGACGAGGACGTTGTTTCCTCACACTCGTGGACCGAACATGTCTTTGTGGAAGACACTTAAATGAACTAAAAGAAAAAAAAAAAGACAAGACAGTCTTTGCCATTCAGAAGCAATACTGTGTGCACTTTTATTTCAGTCTTCACACATCAAAACTGTTGATTTTAGCCGCCCCCAAAAAAACACACAGTGTTTCACCCACCGGGATCAGTTCCCACGTCACTTTAACGCTTCACATTTGTATCCCTCCGCCAAACCAGTCAAGTTGCAGTTTACATCCATGTCTGTCCAGAGTCATATAATATTTGTAGTAAATACTTAAAAGGAATTTAATAAAAAGGTATTAAGTGTATTTTCTGGAGCTATGGGAGTTATATTGACATGTATGATGCCAGTGAATCATTTCCAGTAGAGACTATTTGGATATAAAACGTCATCGCTTCATCATTTTTATCCCGTTACCGACACAATTTCTGTGAAACTTTGTCACAATTATGAATTCTTGAGTTATGGCCAAAAAAACGTGTTTTGACCTTTGACCTTTGACCACCAAATTCTAATCGGTTTAAACCTTGAATTCAAGCGGACGCTTGTGCCGGACGTAATGAAATTCCCTCCAGGTGTTCCTGAGATATCGGCATTCACGAGAGAAGTGGCGACAGACGTGAGGTCACGGCGACCTTGACCTTCGTCCGCCACGTTTTTTAATCAGTTCATCCTTGAGTCCGAGTAGGACATTCGTGCCAAGTTTGAATAAATTCCCCCCCGAGGTCTGAGATACGGCGTTCACGAGAGAAACGGGACGGACGGACGGATGGATGGACGATGTGAAAACAAAACGCCGCCGGCTGTTGTTGCCGCAGAGGCGTACAAAAAAGAGACGATGAAGATGATTAATTAAATTCTGGTTTGTTCTGAGCAGTATTCTGACCACATCACTGTGTTTCACACTCCTGGAAAAGTGGAAGATGAATGTTGCATATGTATGAATAAGTGGGGTGTTACTGCTGTGATAATCTGCCTGTGCTTCAGTCCTATTTTAATGAGCTCGCTATATGTGTGTGTGTGTGTTTGTGTGTGTATGTGTGTGTGTGTGTGTGTGGACCAGGCTGTTCTGGGACCAGTTCTTCTCCGATTTACAGGTCCACTGAAGACCTCGGGGGTTCTGCAACAGAGCCAGAGCTGAGTGTGTTTGTGTGTCTTTGTTAAGTTTGTGTGCTAAAATGTTGCCGGTTCCAAACACATGAGAAAGGAGGGGGGGGGCGATTGAAGTTAAATGCTCTTTTATTCCTCGGTACCCTGTAAGCGTGCATTTGATCTAGACTGGATGTGGAGTTGTTGGAACTAGAGAAACACTCGTCCCTCTCGTGGTTGTTGCAATGATGTTACATGAGTGATGCTTCTTTTTACCTCATAAACAAACCTTTGGCTGAGCACAGACACAAACAGCTTGCAGAGAGCACAAAAACCTGACGACAGCAACAAGTCTAGTCATCAAGTTACTTATGGATTTACCTTAAAAGCACCTTTTACAGCAGACATTTTGACGTGGCTGTGCTTAGAGGACGCCGAGTTCAGGCTTATGTAACCTACTTGGGAGTTCAAACTCTTGGAGGACAAGAGGACAGGAGGACGCAGTACGATCATTGGCGGTTGGAATAGCAGTGTTTTTGACAGAAGCAGCAGCAGCTCAGCTCGGCGATGGTGATTACACTTAAACACATCTGTATCTGGCTTCACTGTGGACAAAATAATCACAACTCAAAGCTCCATTATCAGACTTTTTCAGAGGGAAAAATAATCTAATTGAAGTCAGATCCAGTCAGTTGTTATTCAGTCTGTAATGTTGCTATAATAAAATCTAATCTCTTATGTATTAAATATATATAGAGAGAGAGAGACCAATGTTAATTTTAATAAATTACATGAAGCTTCACTTTACTTTCAGACAAACTAATATGGCACCAACAATTGTATTATTATATTTCATCTGTGAGACCAACATTTATCTTCCAAAAGGAATTATATATCATATCATGGAAACATCAGAGCGAGTCGTACTTTACCAACGAGCTCCAAAGATCTGTGATGACAGACGCTGACCCGCCGAGTCTCACCCAGCCGTTCCAGCGGCTCCTCACATCCCTGAATTTGGATAAACTGACCACTTATTTGAAATCTAAATGGTTACTTTCTCACCTGAAAGAATATTAAAACTTAATAGAGTGATATAAAAGTCCTAGAGTAAAAATTACAACAGCTGTTCAAAATTTCTGCCATTGCCAAATGCGTTCTTGATACTTCGCTGCCCCAAGGCCACAAGTCAGCTGCTAAAATATCCTTGATAAAACGGGCAGAGCAAAAACATCTCCAGTCATTTAGACCGTAGATTAAGAAAGGTCTAGTGAGTGAGCATGCAACAACAACAGAGCCCTGAAACTGGTTCACCTATTAGATACCATCTCAACACGTCAAAATGTCTGCTGTGAAAAGGTCAGCGTCATTGTTTTATACACTGAGCTAGCAGGCTAGTCACTAGCACCAGACTTTTATTTATATGTTTCAGCTCAGTTTTTTAATTGTATGCAGGGATGCTCTGGTTAAAAGGCATTGTGACACTAACAGTAAACTAAAGAGTTGGACCACAGAGAGCGAGGTGCAGTAAAATTACCTCTGATACAGTGAATCTGAACACAGGACCGCCTCAAGGGTTAGGGCTTCTTTTCCCTATACGCTCATGAAATGCAAATGATGAACTAACCCCGCCAGTTGTATCTATATACGCCGATGACATGGTGCTAGTCGGTCTTATGCAGACAGGGGACACAGATAATCAGTCGACATATTTCCACCATATTGGTGCGCTTACTAAATGGTGTGAAGACGGCGTCCTTTTTTTTTTATTAATGAAAGAAAGACTAAGGAGCTGGTTATCGTGAGTCACCACAATGCCTCTCATTATTGTCCACTTGTTTTGATTAATGATCAGCCTGTTGAAGCAGGAGAGGAGTTTAAATATTTAGGAAGCTTCTTTTTTTAATTTAAGTTTTACAGCCAACACAGAATATATTAAAAAAAAAAAAAGCAAAGCAGTAATTAAATGGATTCTAGAGAGTGTTTACAGAAGTCTTATTGAAAGTTTTTTTTTTAAATTTTATTATATATAACATGGTGTGGGCACCTGGAGGCTAAAAACAGACTGTCCAGATTACAAACATAGCCAGTAAAATTACTGAGAAAGAGCAGAAACAATTGGGATGTAAATATAAAACACAGGTGGAAATAAAGAGCCTGAAAAATCCCATTCACCCCCCCCCCCCCCCCCCCCCTTTTTTTTTTTAAGACGTCATAAAACCGCCCCGCCGCCACGGCAACCAAGAACATTAAAGTCTCTCATGCCAAACGCAATAACTTCGCTTAATTCGTAAAACAACCATTCGCACTGGAACCACGTCCGTTACTGTAGTCTGTACTGTGCATGTTGTGTTACTTATTATTGTACGTATTGTGATTTACTGTGATGTGTGTTTTAACCAACCTGTGAAGCCGAAGGCAAATTTCCACATTTGTGGACAATAAAGATTATGATTATTATTATTATTTGCCAAAAATGTTATTTACCAAAATGCTATTTTTAAAGGTGAATTATTAACCTTCACCGTTAAACTGGGTTAAATTTGGTTCTAGGATACAAGTAACTTTTGTTTAAACTGCACAAATGATTATATTTCACTGCATATTGTAATATAATCACTGATATTCTGTTAAAACAAAGGTTATATGTAACCTAGATGTCTAAAAAAAAACAAAAAAACGTTCACTTTTTAACCACATTTAGCCCTGTTTTATCTAAAAGCACACATCTTTACACCTGCAAGACCACGCTCTCTGGGTAACGACAGCGTGAGTCCTCAGTTCACAGATTAAAATGGTCATACGGATGGGAAACATGTGGCGATGAAGCTGAGTTTCTATGAAAAATAGCTGTTTGCTTTCTTTTGTTAAAGGTTGATATGACATATATAACAACAGAATGAACCGAGAGCGCAGACGGATGCGAATTTACATCCGCGGGAGCTTGAGTTTGTAAATCGACCTCAGGTGTGGGCTCATTAGAGCAGCTCGGTGAGGACAGTAGTAAATATAATTGGCCCACCGAGGGATTAAAAATACAGTACCTGCCTTTTACCTGTAGTGGTGTAAAATGGGAAGTTTCTTTTTTCCTCCTTTTTAGTGCTGAAAATCAATGCAATGAACTGAGCTTGTTGTTTGTGTGTTTGGAACAGTTTTAAAAAAAAATAAATTAAAAAAAAGAGGAAAAAACAACAACAGAAAAACAAAGAAGTGTCTGTGTGTCTGGCTGAGGGTCAGCCGGTCGCGCTGGAAGCCAACAGAAAACGAGAATGTACCTGTTTTCCTTTCACACGCTGTTTTGCACATGGCCGTGGAGAATGTTTCCTCTGAATGTCTGTAACGCTGATGAGACAAAAGAAACCAACCGAGACCTGGAAAACATGTCTTAATAAAAAAAGAACGTTCACTGTGAGCCGCCGTCTGTCGTTTTATTTCACACACAAGCACCCACATCTGGGTCCCTGACTACTTTAAAGGACAGCTTCACAGTTTTTCAAGTGTGTCTTGAACATATGAACGCTGTAATCGTTCCTAATGTTCCTAATGTTCATACTGGCTATTAAAAGATGCTTTCATATGTGCTTTCATTTAGTGCTAAAATGCATTTAAATGTTGATGTGAAGCTTCTGTTCGGCTTCAGCGGTCTGAGTTAGTCATATCAAGTGGATATCTGACACATTTACAGTCTTTTTAGCATCAAATTCTCCTCTTTGTGTTTCCCTGTTGAGCTGCAGGTGGAAGTATAGAAACAAAAAGAGCGACTTTGCCACTAAAAAGACTGTAACGTTGAAAGATATCTACTGGATTTGACTCATTTGACGCTTCAGATACACATTTAAATACATTTTTTAGCACAGAAGGAGGACTGTGGATTTAGTCCTCCATCACTTCCATTGTAAGGTCATTATGAAGGGATCTTCTAATGGTCAGTATGAACAGGAGGAATGATTACAGCAAGATAAAACATGTTTCACTGTTCATTTTGCTTCCTGATTGTTGTTTTAAGACAGACTTGAAAAATTATGAAGCAGTCCTTTATAGGCAAGAGAGTGAAAAACATACTTTAGAAACATTAATACTACAATACTAGAAATGCATATTCTCCTTATTGTCAAAATATTGACCTTTTCTCTCATTTGTCAAAGATACACACCCCTTATTGTGCTTATGAAAAAAAAGATTCAAGAATCTTTATTGTTAAATATAGAGCACATGAAATGTACTGTAATCCACTATTTATGAATTAATATGAATGCAGCTTTTTTCCATTATTCCATAAACTGGTGCTCTATATACCGTGTATCTCATCTCCCTGCTCTGTCTCGCTCCATTTCCAACATATAAATCACTTCACTCCGCCTCTGTCTATCATCTTAGTCTCTAGGAGTCTCTCACCACACCGACAGCTGTCAGGTTTCTCTCGGTTAAATGCACACAGCATCCGTCCCCGCACCCTCTCTCCCGGAGTCTGAGCCTGTTGTCGCACAAACCAGGAGATCTGATGAGCATCCTGTCAGTCTAGAGGAGTTGTCGCCGGGAGCAACGCCGCCGGTCAACACTGTCTCTCCAAACTGTTTACACCGGGAGAGGAAGAGATGAGAGGAAGAGAGGGGAATGGGAAGAGGTCATTAGAAGTGAAAAGTGACATAAAAAGGAAGATGAAAAGAAAGAAAATGAGGGGAAATGGAAGAGAGGATAAGGAGCAAGTGGTGAAAGGGGGGAAAGTGACAAAAGTAAATGACAGGAGTGAAGGGATGAGGGGCAATGAGATAAGAAAGCAGAGGAGGGGACAGGAGATTGCAGCTGAGGAGATGATATCAGTTTCCTTCTTTCCCTCCTCTTCAAGTAGTTACAGAACAATTACACCTCTAAAGAAATGGAGGCTGCTGGCAAGGTCACATCAGCATTGAAAGTGGTGAAATTTAACAGGTTTGTCATTTAATTATGACATTTATGAAAATTTACATACAAAAAGGAGATACAAACAACTATGTGTGCTGTATTTCATCTAGTTTTCATCTGTCACAAACTTAAACACATTTAAATGTATTGTTAGTAGTTTTGTATTATTAGAAAGAAGAAAAAAAGATCTTTTGAAAAATATAGGAAAAGCTCCTTTCTGTCTCAGCCGGCTGGAAGTGCGTGTCGGTGTCTGTGTTTGATTGACATTAGCATATGTAACAGAGACAAACTGCTGTAGCTACAAGTCATGGTCAGACAGTGTGTTGTTAGCATAGTGAAAAACGAAAAATAAGAACCGAACCGGCATCTAACGGGTCCAAAGTGATATCTGCAGGTATGTTTATATGCTGTGCTGCAGCTAATTAGCTATGTAGCTGCTAATTGACGTTAGCCATGCACTTTCCCCCCGTGAATGTTTGTTCTGTGGTTCGTTCAAGAAGCTAAGCTGCAGGACAAAATGTGTAAGTTAGATAAGAAGGAGACTTTAGCAGGAAAGCTAATGTGGGCCGTTGCTTGTGTTGTGTAGCCGGATGCAATCAGGCTCAGTGCGACCGACTGCTCTGACATTGACAGAATGACATGTTTTCGCTTTATGTAAGATTTGCTGAATCAATATAAAGACTCCAGTTATGTAAGCGGATGAGGGGAAAGTATTTAATTGAAATAATGTAAAACTCGGAGGCATAGAAAGTATACATTTCTTATCTTCTCTTTTGGTTTCACACAGTACAAGTGATTTACATTTTATTTCTTGTAAAGAGCCAGCAGCTGTGTAGATTATAATGGTGAACACATACAGTTATGGCAAGCACCGAGGGCCAAATATGTGCCAGCCTGTCACCACCTGCACTGCTTAAAGCTAAACTTTATCACACATTACTCGAGTGAGTTTTTAACACCGTTTAAGGTCGTAATGCTTCCCGTTTCATCACTGGTCGGTAGACTGTCGATGGGTAAAAGCCCAGTAGATAGGAGAAGAATGTTTTATGGAGTCAAGAGGGGAGGGGGGGAGGAAGATGGGAAAAGCGTTGAGACTGAGGGAAAGCAGAGATTATAATGGGGGGAAAAAAAGGAGAAGAGACAAGTGGAGGAGAGGTGGAGAAAATAAATGAAAAGGAGGGGATGACAAGGAGAGCTGAGGAAGTGAATTGAGATTAGAGGAGATAAGATAAGAGGAGGGGGAGGTATCATGGAATCTCAGGATGGATGGACAAAGTCTCTGGCATGAATAAAAGTAAAAAAAATTCATTCATTTATTCATACGACCGGAGGGGAAAATTGAAAACAGGGGGAAGAGGTGACTCAAGACGATCACATCTCCTCTTTCCCTCTTTTTCTATGAATTCATCTCCTTGGTTTGCCTCCCTCTTTCATCTTTTTTTCCCCCCCTCCCTCTCTCTATAAACAAGTATTAATCATCCAATACTGCACTTTGCAAATCAGCCGCTTTTTTAAATGTTAAAAATGCATGAAAAGTTGATTTCACAGCCATAAAAATGAAAACAAGCTCTGTGCATATATAGTTCAGGTGAAGCTCCGCATATCACGTTACGATTACATTGTTGGGCTGCAAGCTCAAATTTCATTGTGGTCAAAGCCAATTAAGTAGAGGCAGAGGCAACGAGGTGACCCCAAGCACCGTTCAGGTCACCGTGAGAGGTCACATCATGGATGAACTCATTGGAGATGTTGATTAATTATCCCCAAACACACAGGTGAAGAGCCCTCGGTGCTGGAAACGAAATGGCCCCTTACATGTCAGTACAGATCTTGAATCGCAGCTGACATCATCGCAGGCGAAGTGGACGACGGTCCAGTTTCATTAGGCTTTAATTGAGCATGTGACAGACAGCTGATTAGTGCCTGATCCTCCTCCTCAGATGTAATTTTTTACCCTCCCATGGATGCAGAAAACACCCTTTTGTGAAGTAAGATTAAAGGATGGGTTCAGAGTTTTTCCCAGTCTGTCACATAGCAACAGTCAGGTGCCCGAACGCAATCATTCTTCCTGTTCATACTGACCAGTGGAAGAACCCTTCACGGTGGCCAAAAATCCAATCCACAGATGAATCATTACATTAATCATCTTGCTAACACACCTGACACCTCAGAAAACCACACAGGGGCGATCCCTGTGTGGTTTTTTCTGCTTCTCAATTAGAGACAGATTGGCCATGCTGCTCACGGCGAGCTCTCCACCATTTCTAAGGAAACAATCATCCACTTAAAGAAAATTCACATTATTCTCTGCTCATCTCGGCTCTTCTCGGAGTTTTGAAATGGAAAACAGCTTTCCAAAGATGAGGGGTAAAAAAAAAAAAGAGAAGAGAGGGAGAGAGAGCGGAGAATCCTTTAAGCTGAGTGTCCACAGGGAAGCTCTCCTTATCTCCCTGTTTTCAGTGGAAGTTGGTGCAGCTGCATATTCCTGACAGCGCTGAGAGAGTCTGCCTAGCTTCCCCCAACATCAAAATATTTCAGCCTCATCCAAAAACAACACTCTAACAGGTTTTCGACAGTCTCACGGTAACAGAAGGAGCCGCACTCCGCCTTTCACACAAGCATCTGTTCGGTTAACTAAAATCTTGCAGGGCATCGGGGGGGGGGACTATGATTTTGATGGATGATATTTTTGCATTTCTATCATCTCATTTCATCAAATATTCCAAACAGTATTCAATATACAAATAAAAAGAGATGATGCAATGTCTAAATTTTCTTTTAGACATCAGGGTTACTGTGTTTTACATGATTTTTTTAAGACCAGATTTATCACAGTTTTAATTTAAGACACCAAATTCATGCTCATTCACAAAACATTTAAAAAACTGCATCGACACCAACTACTTGTGGACAGTTTAGTTAAACGTAGTCTGAGTTATATTACAATATGTTCCATGAGATGTTTGTCCGCCATCTACAGTGGCCCCGAAACCCCAAAGGAGACATTTGCACATTTCCAGGTCAATATTTACCACATATCCATATATCTGCTGAAATCAATTTGCATGATTTACAGTTTAGAAAACTCCCAACTGATGGTCCTCGGCAGACGTCTGCCGGCTCCATCGTCTGAGTAAACAAACAATACTAGATGTATTTCACTTCTTTTTCTTGTTCTTAAAAAAAAAAAAACATCTGTACAATGTTTGAGCCTGAAACTGATCCAAAAATATTCAAGTGAACAACCTCAGGAACAAGTTTGGAGCAGCTTGATGTCCTGGCTTTTGTTTTACAGGAAGATTTTTTACATATGTTCAGTATATATGTAAGTACAGTAAATTACAAATAAGTGTCGTAAATACAGAAAACAAAACCAGATACACAAATGCTGCTTCTGCACATGAAGCTCCTGTTAGTTTCTCTGCAAAAAAAAAAAAAAAAGCAGAACAAAAGCATCCATAAAAAGCCTTTTGTACGCTCCAAACAGTCACCGAAATGTGACAAAGTAGTTCAACACGCAGCTCACAGTGAGATTTTGTATAATTCCCATCATCATCACTAGATATTAAACGCTCTGAGATCAACTTCTACAACAACTGTTTACGGCTCCAGCTGCCACTGCCCATCTCCATTACTACAACACTCATTACATCTATTAGAAATATTACATTCATGTTAGTTGAGGTTGTTTTGTTCAGTGTGATAAAAATGTGACTGAGCTGCCATTTGCACTTCATTTTCACAGGAACACATTTAATACCATGTTTCTGTGTTTGTAGCAGCCTCAGACAGCTCATTGTTGGAGTGAATGGAGCTTGTTCACAATTAAGAAGTGCTGAATAGGTGTCATCAAAATGTTTTTTTTTTTTTGGGCTCTTTTGGTAATAAGCGAAGAAGAGAAGTCATTTCAGCCAGCCTGCTCGCCAGAATAAAACGTCGGCATTTTACGTTTCTGCAAACCACAGAAACGTTGAATATTTACGTTTCAAGACGTGAAATACGTAGCGTATCAACATTTGTAAAGTGACGTAGTTCACACGCGATATATATATATGAGCTGATCTTTTGGTTGGTTAGTAAGTCCACTTCCTGTTTCAACCGACAAAAGTGGATGTTTTTAGCAAGACATCGGCCATTTTTATTTTATTTTTTATTTTTCATTTGAACCCAAACCATGATCTTTCCCTAAACCCTAACCAAGTGGTCTTTGTGCCTAAACCTAACCAGACCTTCACAGCGTTGTCACACCATAAAACATCATCAACAGGTAGAAATGTTAATATGCTACGTTTGTAGAAATGTTGACATGAGACGTATCTCACATGTGTTTAAATGTCGATATTCAGCGTTCCTGTGGTTTGCAGGAACCGACGTTTTGTTCTGGCCACCGGGTTGTTTCAGCAGAGAAAAGAGAAACTATTTGTCTTTAAACAAGGTGTGCAACAGAAGAACAATGTGAACACTGAAAATTGACCAATAGGATATATAAAACAGCAAGAAACCCCTGCAGGAGGAAAAAAAACATCTCTGCTCTAAAGACCATTTTCACCAATGTAAAGATAAATGCATGCACACAGTCTACAATAACCAGCTCATATAAAATGCGCAGCGCTGTTGTCTGAATACATCTGTCTACATTAGAGACTGCCCTGCTGCCACTCGGGTTAATGAAATTCCAACTCTGGCAGTCCGTAAGTGCAGCGCGGAGCTTTACGGAGGAAAATTAACCCCAACGGACCCTTTTCTCCACTTCCCAATCCAATCGGCCTCCCTCTCATTTGTATTAATTAGGCAGCAAACAGGATTATTCAGACCCTTTGTGCGGTGAATGTTGAAAAAGCGTTTGCACGTCAGGGACACGGGGAGAGGAAAACAAACCGAGCAGAGGCGGTCGCTAAAGCTCGGCCTCGGAGCTCCGGGGTTCTTTATTTGGTTGAGATTTACATTCTGCGGAGCGCTGACACAGACTGACACTGACAGCAAGAGTTGATAACAATATGACCTTTTTTTATGGTTAGCAACTATTAATGTTGACAGAACTAGATGTGCATATACAGTTCTGATATTTACACAAATGATGGGACCAGAAAAGTTGAACACGCAGAACTGTATGTGAAATCTTATCAAAACATACATTTTATAAGCCTGTTCTGTACACAGAGGCCGCGAAGGAGACGGTCTGAAATGGTCAGTGACATTTTCTGAAAGGAAAATCAATTACAAGTATGTGACTCGTTAAAATAATTGGAAAAATGTTCCCGGTGAACTCAGCAACAAGTTCGAGCAATCATTTAACTCTCAATGGCCTTCCTCCAGTCTATTAACCCGCATATTAACCTCTGGGATGGAATTTGTACGGCCACAGCCACAAGAGCGTCTTCATGAATTTATCCTGCTGCATTAGGACTCATAACAACTCCAAGAATAAAAAAGAGTTGTTTTTTTTTATTTATATAAATATATATATATATAAAACATGAATCCGAAAACTTTCCCCCAGATGATTGCTTCACTCTTAGCAGGTTCAAAACAACCTGATGCAATTTCGCTCCTGTGCAGAGGCCGGCCGCACGGCGCATAAATTAGCACAAACAGTCACTCCACTCCACATGAAGTGGGTAAAACACAACACTTGACACATTTAGAACTGTGAGGTAACTCACTCAGGTCCTGTCCTCTGTGGGGTGTTTTTTTGTTTTTGTGTTCATTTTACACAATGATGCCAGTCATATAAGAGAGGAATGACTGTCCTCTTTTTTTTTTTCCCTCAAATGAACAGACGCATACAGCATTAAAGCGTAAAAATCCATCAGTCTTATTAAATAAAAATAAATGGAATATACCCTTTCTTCATGTAATGTCTCAGCAGTGGCTTACAGTGACAAATGATTCAGAAAAAATGAAGTGGAGAAGCAGGTTGAGCTTCAACGATGGGGGTACGTTCCAAAAATGTAAAAAAAAAGGGTAGCATATCTCAGTTTTGTAGTCAAGGAGGACAAAATATTATCATTTCACTTGTTTATCTGTGATGTGATGTGAGCCAAATAAACAAGTGAAATGATATTTTGTCCTCCTTGACTAGAAAATTGAGATATGCTACCCTTATTGTTTTTTACAGATTAAGAAAAAATATCAGTAGAAGACCAAAGCTGCGTTAAGTGCAGACCAACAGCAGGAATAACATTGTTTAAAAATTAAAAAAAGATACAAGTTCATCAGGAGAAAGGCAGAGCGTCACCTGTCTGTCCGTTATGAACCGGCTCGTAGAGAAAATGCTGCTATCACATGACTGAACTGGTGCAGATGTTTCTTGTTACAGGCCATCGGCTTAAAAACTTCAAACCTGCAACCTTCAAGATTAGTTGGATTTTTCCATTTCATAAGAAACTTTGGAGGAAAACCAAAGTGATCGTGACTGTTTTTATATAACATCAGGTGAACTTTAATGCTCATATGAACAGCCTGTCCTTCTCATTTAGCAGCACGGCAGATTTGATCATCGTCTGGACTCGCTGATGAGATATAAGACGGGGACTTCAGATCTCGAGTGTTTCCATGGAGAAGAAGTGAATTTCCTGACCCTCGAACCCATTTCAAAGTGTTTCTCTGAAGGGTTTCTTAATGGTTTGGACATGTGCAGGTCTGCTGTTTTACACAGCAGCTACACGTCGAGTCTGAATGTTCAGTGATATTTTCCTCTGACACTGAATGCTGAACACTGCTGACATTTTAGTCCCATTAAATCTTCAACAGAGGAGCTTCACATGTTGTAGACTAGTGTAGTTTAGCAGATTATAATAAACAAATCCATGTTGTTTTTGTGTGAATATTCTGTGTGTACATTGTCAAACCTCACTTATATTAACACATTTATAGAAACAAAAAATAAAAAAGCAGATTATTGCTTATAATAATTAGTATTATTATATCATTACTGTGGATTATTAATTTGAAAGTCCACTTTTAGACTTCCTGGGTACGCATCTGTTAAGTCTGCAAGTCTGTAAAATCCAGATGTTTGGATTTTAGCCACCAAAACCAAGCCATGACTCCGACCTTTCAAAATAAGAGACACCATCCATGGCTGACTTCTATCACAGTAATGAACTGAAAGACTTTTGGCAGCCGTTTCAAAAAAAAAAAAAAAGAAGACAAACAGAGGAACACATGTGGATACTTTCAATGTTATTTATTCAGAGCAGGGAGTAAAGAAATGAGAGAGTGCTAAAATGAAAATATGTTATCTGTTTCAAGTTCATTTATTAAATAAAAATCCCAAACATTTGTTCTTCAACCTGTCCCATCTGATGATCTGCAGCTCTGCGAAACTGTGGGAACGACAGTTTGACCCGGACGACGACGCGCTGGGTTCCGATTGGCCGAACAGTTGATTCGTTGGGGAAAATAAAACACTTATTATAACTGATAATTGAAATTATCATCGGTTGCAGCCCTAAAAATAAAAAGCGGGCGACGTGATATTTGTCATCTTTGGGTAGCTGCACATCATCATCATCATCAATCATCATCATCATCATCATCCTAAAGTGTCAAGTGGGAAGTTTGGAGAAATTCTCATTCAAACTGTTTTCTCTCATAAATCCATTCATAGGTGATCTAGACTGAAAAAAAAAAAAAAAAAAATTGCTTATTTTAACATTTAAAAAGAACATTTTCGTGTGCAAACAAACACATGTGCAACAGATGTATATTATACTGTACACACAGAAACAAACATTTGCAACTTCCAAGCTGTGATGGCAAAACCAACAGCTGTTAGAAATCCTTTACACGTAAGGCTCATAAGTTTTCAGTTGTTTTTTTTTTTTTGTTGTTTTTTTTTTTTTTTTTTTTTTTAACCCCGCCGAAAATAAAAAATAACAAGCCCTCTTTATACTGCCACATAAACACTGAAGACACACAACAGTACAGAAGCTTCATGATGAACTTACAGTACGTGTCGGCTTTTTTTGTCTGCCTACCGGAGCAGAAGGATGTGGGGGGGGGGGGGGGGGGTCTCAAGACTGTAATAACCTACAGCTTGTGATTGAAACTGGAAGTATTACATCATACATCACAGCGAGGCTCTGCATGTAATATACACATCTTATTATATCACTGAATCTACAATTTTAAGGGTCGTTAGTCGTCGTACATCTCATCTTAAAAATGCATGCTGTTTGAATAAAAAAAAAAAAAAAAAAAATCTATTGGAAAAAATACCCAACCATTAATTTAGTAAATACATTAAAACATAAAAACACATAAGAAAAAATAATCAGATCAAAAAAATAAGTTTTAAAAGACAAGAACAAAAAAAAAAAAAAAAGGTTGTTACACAGAAGAGCTCCTACGTGACTACAGTAAAACTATGTCTGGATTTTGTTGTTTAATGCTTTGTTAAAAAAAAAAAAAAAAGTCTGCCATGCTGTTGTTGTTGTTGTTGTTGTTGTTGTTGTTGTTGTTGTTGTTCTAGGGCTGGGTATTTTATTGATTCTGATTGTGCTCATCACTTTCCGCTTCTTATTAAATCCTGAATCCTGGTCGTTTTATTTGCACATAGAGTAGAAACTATGATTGAGTTTACCATAAAAAAAAACAAAAAACACTTTATTTTTGTTTTCAGTGCATTTAGGCTGCAAAAAAATAGCAACTTATCATAAAAGACCAGATTATTTATGATTGTATTGTGTTTAAAAAGGTAACATAAAGATAATGGATGTTGACTGTTTTCTATTCGTTTTTACTTTCGAGTCAGATGTGAAGCATTTGGTCATTTTGGGAGGCATCATGTCTACAACTCTGTATTTCAAGATTACAACATCTACATCTCTTGGGTTTTTACTTCTTAGTATCTTATGATTACACAAGCTGGATTTTTATAAATATGAGTGAAAGGTAAATATATTTATCAGTCACCATCTGAGAGGACAGAACATTTGCACCTCTGTTTGAGGCTTCAGAAGATAAAGAAGTCTTTGTTGTCGTTATACGTTTACCATTTCAGATGAAACGGCGATGGAGTCAGATTATACTGATGACACTCAGGCATCCTAAATGGCTACCAGATAATCCAGCAGTCCGGCTCTTCTACACTGTTTCACCGTGTCAGTATTAACCTTTTTTTTTTTTAATGTTTCTTACTGTTGGACCAAAAAACCCCCAAAATCCAATAAAACTGTGTAGAGCTCATCACAAGCAGTGTTATGACCAATAACCCGATGCTAATGTAGTGTCTGATCTTAGGAGTCGTTGTGTGTGTGTGTGTGTGTGTGTGTGTGAGATCGCTCCGATAAAAAGGACAAAACTCCAGGAGAGATATTGCTCTTATGAACTGCTCGCTGCATTTTTTTTTTTTTCTAGGCTACACACAAGAACATTATGAGACACTGAGTCATAATTATGAGATAAGGTCTCGTATTTCGTTTTTTTTTTTTGCGATACGCCTCCCTACTTTCAAACAGGTCCCTGTGCATATTTTAAAGCCTACACACACACACACACACACACACACACACATGCTTTGACGGTGATGTAGACGGACGGGCAAGCAGATCGTATCGTCACCTCGCTGTCAGGATTTGATAAGTGAAAATGAAAAGCACATTTCTGGTTCTTATTAACTGGGACTGGTTCCAATTCAGAACCATTTTCGACACCCAACCCTATTTTTTTTTTTTTTTTTTATGTTGTTGTTGTTGTAGGTTTTTGTTAGAAGAAAAAAAAAAAAAAAGCCTCCAAAAAGATCACCGTTTTTCTATCCCAGTGACCTCACTGAAGGTTTGTGTAATGTGTTAACTATGTAGGTAGTGCGCCGTTTTACTGGATAAGGCATAAATCAAAGTGCAACAAAAATTTTTATTTTTTTTTTTTCCTTTTTTTTTCTAAATGAGGTGTCGGGTGGTTGGTGTAACTGAAAAAAAGCCGAGGGTTAAAAGTCTGCACAACAGCGACTACAGCTTCTAATCTGGATGTTTGAAAAAAAAAAAAAAAAAAAAAAAAAAAAAAAAAGTTTGAAAGACCAAATTGTTACCAGTTTGTGAGGTAGTTTGAATCTTTGACTAAAAACATAAAACACATCAATATATTCAGGCTGTTGACATGATAAATTCTCTCTACAAACATGCCCTCTATTATTATATCTTTTTGAAAGGAATCATTTAGTTTTTTTAACCTTAATAACTATGTTGTTACCATTACATTGTACTATGTGGCTGGATTTGATATTGGATGAAAATGTTAAGTAATCGCCAGTAGGCATTGTATGACGGACGCGACGGGGGACACTGCGGTACGATGGCGCAGCACGTTATGACACACGACACCGAGCACCACGAATCTGTACAGCTTCATAACTGCTAGAACACGGGATCATCGATTAATCTGAAGAACGGCTGCCTTTTTTTTTTTTTTCCCCCGGCAGCAGCGAATCAAAAGACGTGAAGGGAAAAAAAAAAAAAAAAAGTTTAAAAATGTGCCCTAAAATGGTTTTTTCGTGATCGGCCCGGGGCGGGCGGGCGGGGGGAGGAGGGAGGGGGAGGGTTACTTCCACCCGCCAACAGTCAATTTCATTTCCTCACTGGACCATGTAGGAGGAGAACGTCTCTTCGTGTTTGTGTACGTTGCGGTTGATGATCTCCTCGATGGCGATGTAGGTCCCCGTGAGGAAGCCGACCAGCCCGATCAGGCTGATGACCACGTTCTTGATGGTGACGAACGGCGACAGGCCCTCGGTGTGGAACGTGATGATCTGGAGGATGGGCGGGAAGATCAGCGCCAGGAAACTGCTGCTGACCGAGCCCACCAACGAGATGACCAGGTCGAGCTCCGGTATCAGGATGGCGAGGGCACCTGGGGAGACAAAACGGAGAGAGAGAGAGAGAGGATGAGCTTCTTCTTCTTCTACTCCTCAGCTGAGCACGGTTATGAGGTGCGCTCAGGGATAAAATTCAATTTGGTTAACGGATATTTTTGTGTTAAGAGACTGACTGGATTATTCATCACAGCGCAGCATAAAATATCAATCAACCCGGAGCCGCTGTGAACATCACACGTCACTCCTGCAACTTCTAAACGGCACTCGGACAGTCGTCCCCTTCCTTAAGATGTTTATTTACCAAGTGTTACTTTGTTGATGACTGAAAAACGGCTCATTTGTTGCTCACAATCTGCAGATGAAAAAGAATCGAAGTTTCAAGTCAGAAACATTTTTGTTTTGGGGGGAAACGCACACAGATTGCAGGTTTGTCAGACGTCTGAATCAAAAATCGGCGACATTTATTAGATCGTCTTGTCATTGTGTTTTATTGCTGATGATCCTGCAGATGCATAAAGAGCAATTTAGACTCGGAGTCAAATCTGCAGAGCTCAGCACCTTCTCAAATAGATAACAGACTCGAATTAGATAAAAAAAAATCAAACATCCAAGTGTCAGTTCATCTACAGTAGATGTTTTATATTTGATGAGAATCTCAGCGTTTCCGTTAAGAGACTGTGATCAATACAGATTGTTTGACAGCGTATGAATTAAACACCTTAAACCCGCCCCGCTCTGCTATTTTGGTGCAAAAAATCTCCAGACACTGAGAAAACAAACACGACCCCTCACGCTTCTGTTATGTCATAAATGATTCGAGAGCCGTCACAGTCGACTGCTTTTCAGGATAAACTGCTAATTAGGAAGAGTTTTTTTTTTTTTAATCGAGCCTCAAGCATCTTTACTCGTAGACACAAACTGTGTTCCTGAAGTCAGTAAAAGTTTGTGGAGCTGAAGGTGGAAGTCAGAACAACCCAACATCATGGCGCAATTGAATAAAACGGGTACAATGTGCGAGCGATAGATGTGCGAGTAATAGGAGAGCGAGGCGAGGGAACGAGATAGAAAGAAAGGACGATTTCTTCATTTTCATCCGCTTTACAGCAGAGGACTGGCCGGGAGAGTCGGTACGGTCGATGACAGAGCGGAGAAGGTTCAGAAGGAAAAAGAAAAAGAAGAAGAAGAAGAAATGAGATTGGGAATAAAGGAGGCTGAGGTCAGATGGATGACAATTCGGGGACGAGAAGACGACAGATTGAGAAGAAGAGGGCAGGGACCCCCCGTTGCGAGACAATAAAAGGTGCGACTGTGGTGACTGTTTTTCCAGGTGTTGGCTGGGAGAGCGGGGGAACCCGAATCACCTTCACGTGTTGCCATGGATACAGGAATAAACAGTGACAGGCAGCCCCTATGGGACAAAACAAGCGCCGCGCTCTGACACAGCGCAGTGAGGGTGTGTTTCCTTCTGCTTACGGACGCACCTGAAAAAAAAAAACACAACCGCTTGCTTTACTACACACTCGCAGCTACACACTCCTCGTCTCCCTCCCCTGTCCGTTTTCACCATCGTCTCCGCGGTGAGCCGGGGGGGGGGGTAGAGGATAGGTCGGCTGTTCTTGTTTCTCTCCGTTCGTCGTCGGACACCCATTACCGGCGGCTGATAAAAGACTCTTTGAACCATAATCAATCGCCCCGCCGCCGCGTGTTCACAAAGCCTGTCAAATTAACCTACGGGGGGGCGACGGCAAGGTCGAGCTTTCATGTGACAAGTACGGCGAAAGGCACATCGCCGCCGCAACGCTCTCGAGGAGTAAACCTGTCACTTTTAGGGAAAGGCCCTCGTCGTTGAAGGGGTGCTCTTCAAAGTGCATTTGAAGCTTTCCGAGCCATCAAACAAGGCAGGCGCATACCAGTGAAGGAGTACGGCGAGGAGAGGAGTGAGGGGAGGGGAGGAGAGGGAGACAGGGAGGGGTTAGGGCATACCTAAAGAGCGTGCTGAGCTTTCATAGCAAATAAAAGCGCGAGGCTGTAGCTAAAAGGCTCGCTGCTATCCCCTGAGAGAGAGAGAGAGGGGTAGAGCGCGGATCATCAGGCAGCTTCAAAGGGCTGAAGAGGGAACGCCGCGAGCACACTAATTTGGCCGTACAACCTCCGATCTTACACAAGAAAAGAAAAAGAAAAAAAAAAAAAAATACTCCACTTTCTTCCCCGTAAGCCTGCTGGGCCTCGGTATGCCGGAGAGCGTTCCACACACACAGCGAAAACACCCCATCATGAGAGCGACAAAGACGTCGGGAGGGGGAGGAAAATGTAATGATGATGGGTTTTTTTTTTTTTTTTTGATGTCGGGGTAAAGTTTCAGAGCGAGCCAAGGTGAATAAGTGACCTCATCAACAAGGCTTTGAGTGTGTTTTTGAGGATGGAAAAACTCCCTTCAATGACCTACAGCGGCGTGCATATAGAAGTAACTCCTCCGCTGTTATGATTAAACTATGAAAAGAGAAAAAAAAAATGATCTCACAGTTTTTGGAATGGCGAGGCTGGTGTTTGGCCCCGAAACGCACAGAGCAAGGTCACTTTCGGTGGAGACCAGACAAAGAAAAGTTGCACTTATCTAAATATGAGAAGATGCGGTTGTAAATAACTCTCTTTAGATTCATTCATAGGTTAAAAATGTTTACAGTCTGGCAGCGTCTTTTAAACTGCAGGAGCGTTTCTTAAGAGAGAGAGGCTAAAAATTAAAGTGCTTAATATTTAAATATGGGGTGTGGATGTCAGTATAATCAGCTGACAGAAGTGTGTGTGTGTGGGTGTGTGTGGGTGCTATACAGTGCATAAAAGCAACATAAGTAAACCAAATCAAAGTGGGTAACTAGAGGAACAGAGAGCTGCAATCAGCAGTAACGAGCAGTCAAGAGAAGCCGGGCGGCGGACGCCAGGTTTTATCACCGGGGGGAACACCAGTGACAGGTGTTCCCAGCTGGGCTAATGAGCCACCTGTAGAGCAGAGACACACACACACACAGGTGAATAAACGGTAAACCCAGATGACAGGGGGGGTCATCACAAGACTCGGAGGAAAAGGGATAGATGGCGGGTGTTTGGCCGCCTTTAGACTGCCGGCAGGCTGCTTTTAAACCGGAGCCACGAGTTTTAAATCCTCCCCGGCCGAGTGGAGTCAATTTCCTCCAGAGCCACAAAACAAAACGCCAGCACTGGGGGGTGGGGGCATGTTGTTATTGGTTCAAAAGATTTGTTGTCCTTTTTCTTCTCAGTCAACCAGGACGTAGTAGATATCATCCTACACACACAGTCTCATTTCTTCACCTCGCCGCGAGCGATCGCAGAGGCAGGAAGGAGCCACAGGGACCCGGGGGCCGCGTCGTGCTCGGGCACACGGGAGCCGGCTTTCATCTGGCACACCCACAGCTGGCTGATCTGGCTTGCTTAGTGGACTGCGGGTCATTAAATATGGAAGGGAGCTCAGTCTCCCCCCCCCCCCCCCCCCCCCCTCCTCAACAGACTTCCCAGGCTGTTTTCACTGAGATGGACAACAAGTGAGCAAGTCAAGGTCTGCATATGCTAATGTTAATTAGTCTGGAGTGGATCTACGCAGCACGAGCAGCACGAGCGGCACGTAGATCAGACTTGGCTCGCGCTCAAGAAAATATAAAATCATGCAAAAAGTCAAAACGCCGGGCGCATAAAGAGGCTTCATCGTATTAATGACAGCAGTTAACCGATCTCACAAGCGCTTTCCCCTCCTGGACGACACTTCCTGAGTAGATTTTTTTATGTAAATGCCCCCCGACGGATTAGCAAAGTCCGTTTCTTTTCAGTGGTTATTTTTGTTAAGCAGAGGCGCTCTACCACCCACATCTGGATGCATCCGGTCCGGTGATCAACGCAGTGATTAGATGACGGTGGTATGAACTCAAACCATGAAGATAAAATGATGATTTAAACACATATTTCTCTCCATTCAAGTCATTCATTTAATCCTGTTTGGGACTTGCTAAAAATCCATAGCTCGTCCAGAAATATAAGCCAACTTAATTCTATCAAAAAGCCTGAATTAAATCTTGGATGAAACGTCAAGACAGGTTGTTGGCAGAGGAAATCTCTGCTGGGTCAATAAGATACAAAAGCACTTTATTGACCCACGTGACTTTTTCTGCAAACAGAAGTTAGACATCAGAGCTTCGAGCTCCCTGAGGAGACTCAAGAGCTGAGACGGACTCCAATTAAATATAATTGGAAACTTAATGCCACATTATCACATGAGGAGCACTGTAATCATTCATAACATCATCTAGAGTCCATTTGATACTGTGTGTTTGAAGCCAATACTGTTATTTTAAAGTTTAGGGCATATAACTGTATTGAAGATAGAAGATTCGGGACAATTTGCTGTCATGGCAACAGTTGCATGCATATATTTTTATCACCTCTTGCTTGATGTTTACATATGCACCAATAGTGGAATACCTATAATTTTATATCTGCAAATAATATCTGCAAACGTCTGTCGAGTTAAGTGCTGCTGTCTCCGCTGCATGACGGAGGCTTCTCCCCCGTTTTGAGTGACTTTGCCGCGAGATATATAACTTTGCTCCGCGCCACAGATATGATTCCATCTAGAATAAATCCTTTAATGGAGGACTTAAAAAAAAAGCCTTTGCTTTTGGCTACCGGTGTTGACGATATGTTAGGGGTTTTTCCTCTTAATTTACAGCACCTAATAGGGAACACTTTTCTTCATGGACACCATCTTTTCCTGACTGTCAGCCCGGTGGACGCTTTATTTGCCAGTCCTCTCTTGTCAATGACAAATCTATAAACAGTGATGTTGCAAAAAAAAAAAAAAAAAAAAGAGAGAATTAAAAAGTAGTAAAACTCTTTCAATGTGCTGATGCTGCAGTTTTCTGACGCAGCCTCATCATCGCTGCCAGCGGAGTATATCGTTTAACTAAACAGCCGTGATCCCTAACGATCATTAACTTGGCATCAAACAAACATTTCGTCTGAATCATTTCCTCTCTCTCTCTCTCTCTCTCTGTGTGTCTTACTTGTTGCCCTCCATTTTCCTCTATCAATGTAACCTCTGGCTCACCTCCCTCTCTCTCTCTCTCTCTCTCTCTCTCCCACCACTTCCATCACCGTGTTGAGTCAGCAATCAGCTCTTTTCCTCCTCACTCCAATAAGCTGACAGAGGTAGAAAAAAAAACCTCCACTCCAAGCCAACCGTACTTTTAGATTAGTCACGCCACGGTGTTGCTTCTCTAAATAGCCGAGTTTTTCAGATGCGGCGAAACTTTTTTTTTTTTTTTTTTTCCTCCCTTGTAACGAGAAGTGACAGACAGGGAATGAAGAAGCTGCCGCCACCGCCGCAGTCGGAGGCGGCGTCATGGCTGGCGGGTGTTGTGGTGGTGGTGCTGGTGGTTTACCGGGGCGGTTTCTGCTTAATTCTAGCGTGATGAAATGATTTGTAGATGGATTGACGACAATTTAAGACGTACTGATTCAGTCTTCCAACTTAAATGAATCAGTTTAGTCCTCCACTTTGGTGCAGACTGAAATATTCTGAAAACTGTTGAAGCTTCGGCTGACAAGAGTAACTGGCTCTGCATGAAGGGGCACAAAAAAAAAAAAAAGAAAAAACTAAAACAGAGAAAATTCACCACTGTGGAAAAAAAAAAAGTCCAGGAAGAAACACAGGACGCTCTGAACAAAGTGACAAAAGATGACTGCAGGAAATGTTTCCAGGAACGAGGAGAGAAGCGCATCGTATCTCAAGGAGAGCACATTGGGAGAGGATTAGAAAGGTGCTACTGAAAGATTTATTATGACAGCTTTTTTTTTTTTTTTTTCTTTACAATTCCAGCCGTTTTTGAGGGTTCTTACTCGTACGTTATCTGTCCAGTCACAGTCACCTAAAGGTTATTTTCTTCTACTGATTGATGTTGCTGATTATTTTCCTGATTAATCTATTAAATCATTTGATCTATAAAATGTGCCCGCAGCTTCAAAGCGATGTCTTTAAACGTCTCGGTTTGTCCACCAACCAGTCCGAAAACCCAAAGATGTTCAGTTTAGTCTCAGTAGATGACAAAGAAAAGCATCTGAGAAGAAAAAAAAGAGCTAAAACAATGATCGAAAATAGTCAAATCGACTGATTAATCGACTAATTGTTGCACCGTTTTTTTTGCCGCCGTGACACCTCGGGGAGGAGAGCAACTTCAGACAGTTTAACAAACTTTGCTGTTACTGGGGGAAAAGTGAGGAATTTTCCTCAACAGTCCTTTGTATATACCTCAAGCCAATATGAGTCACCGTAGCTCAAGCACAAAATAAAAAAGAATTTCCACTTGACTTAAGAAACACTATATGTGGGCAGGTGGACGGGGGGAGGTGGGGGGGAGGAGGGGAGGGGTGGGTATATCTAGCGGGGGCCTCGTAGAAAAAAGTACAAACACTTCCCTCGCAATGCAATTACAAACTTTTTGTTGGAGGGGGTCGGCTGCCGTCCTCACGAAGCTATTCCTTCTCTATCCTCTTACAAAATGGCTCGAATTTCTTAGGAAATTAAATTGATTATTTCAGCCCTCAGGACACGTTGGGAGAGCAATCAAAACCTTTGGCCGAGTGGAAACAGGATGTACACTCATCAAAGTTTTCCGATTCAATTTATCGTGGCTCTTGGTTCTTTAAAATTATTATAAAAAAAAAAAAATAGGAGGTAACAGGTAACAGGAGCGACTTTTCCCTACGAGCGTGTGTGAAGATTCATTTGATCTGCTAGGGGCTCTAATCATTTGGGCTGTGATGATTACTTTTTTTTTTTTTTTTTACTAGGAGAGAGATCAAAAAATCTCTTTCAGGCGGCAACAACACTGAGCTACAGACAACAGAAGACAAATCTATATATCTCGATATGATCCGAGAGGTTTGATTTGATGTTTTCGATGCGTTAAAAACGAGTAGCATCCTCTGCTTAACTAACTAATTAACACCATACATGGTTAGCTGGTGACTAAAGAGAAACACCTCTGTGTGGTGATGTGCGCGCGTGTTGTCTTTTCCTGGTTTTAAAAGGTTGCGTTACAGTAAAGCGATGTTATTTCTCTCTCTCTGTTTTTAGAAGTTTCACAGGTTTGCAGTTTAGTCTCACTCCTACTCCTCCTGTTTGTAAAAGCCGCAGTGAGACGAAGAGCTATAGCCGGCTCCAAAAGAGCGGCACGACAGCAACGCGTCGTCGACGTACGAACGCCCACGGACTGTTTTGGCTCTGAATCCTCGCTAAGAGGAATCTCTCTTCGAGCCGGTAATTACGACACATTATGAATAAACGCCTTGCAACAAGTCCTCTAACCTTTAAACACATGCTGATATTCCTAAATTCAGTATACGAAAATAAACAAGATGAAATAAGAGACGCTTAATTGTAGATCGCAGACATGTCCGCTCCCTCCCAACAAAAGCAGTGATGTATATCGAGGTTTGGAATCGGTCAGCTTTGTTTTAGTCTCAGCTTTACATTTTTTTTTTTTTTTTTGCCATCAGGCGTCAACGTCTTTCTCCTCACCTGTCGAATGCAAATATATGAGTGTCTATGTCAGCCAGGTGGGGAAAAAAAAAAGCGTGGAAATGCACTAAGAGGAAATTGGCTCTAAAAATATAAATATATATGTATATCACATGCAGTCAGAGATGCTCACAGGCATTCCCGTCTCCTCAAATGAAATTGTCCGGCTCGTGAAAAATCCATTTGATATGCAGAACGCCTTTCTGACACGTCGCGCTGATGTTAAGTTTAAGTGCAGCACAAAAAGAAGCCAGAGTCAGACACACGCTTTAAAAGAATAAATGATCCAGAGCTTTACCAAAGCAATCAAAAGCACACTACTATACGCCAACATGTTATTTTACTGTTGCACTCGAGTGCAAAGAGAAAAAAAAAAGGCAAACTGGAGCATTAATGTACATACAGTGCACGGACCAAAGAGCTCAAATTAAACGTCGAGCACAAAAAACACAAGGACGTATTACTTTATTACGGCCGAGTGTGTGTAAAGAGTGTGAAGAGCGTACACAATCACAAACACACCTCTCAGTGCTGATCTTAAATAAGAGAGATTTAGCCTTCAACAGTCCGCCTGGATTTTTTTTTTTTTTTTTTAAATGCGTGAGCAGGGTAATAAGTGCCGACAGCGAGAGCGTGGTGTGTTTGTGTGAACATGTGTGTTTGTGAGAAAAAAAAAAAAAAAAAAGGCAGAGCGTGGCCTTCAGGGTGGATTTACAAAAAAAAAAAAAAAAAAAAAAAAATGCAGAGGACTGTTTACCTTACGTTGCAAAGATGACAATTATGAAAAATGATTGCTCTAAATTGCACGGCTGTGAAGGGGAAGTATGATAAATAAGGATGTTTTCTGCTTGTTTAGAGGCTGGTTTCATGAATAAATCCATATCAATCCTTTTTCTGGAACTCTGATTTAGAAAATAATCGACGTACAACTTGATCAAAATGGAAAAAGCGGGGGGCCACGGAGCGAGCGATCGTGTTTTCCTTGGATAAGATGGAAGAGTTTATATCTTATTGAGGACAAACCGGTCATGGGCGGGCGGGCGGGCGGGCGACGGAGGCCCTGCTGGTGGTGACGGAAACAGAATGCCTTCGAACTAGAAAGAGAAAATCTATAAGGTAACATTCTCCTGTCACTCAACAAGCTCACTTTCAGGTGACCCTCGATGGAAATGTAAAGCGATGTGTTGCAACTTGGCAGAAACAAACTGTTCAATCATCCTAAAATACAGGGAAGGGAAAAAAAAAAAAAAAAAAAAAAATCACATATGCCATCAGAAGTGTGTTGTGTGTCTGGAAAACTGGATGAATCAGAGTAGAAAGGACACCAACGGTCAAAAAGTTTCCATACACACAACAAAACTATATATTCTGTTACCGCAGCATGACGAGCTGTCACTCTTTCTTTGCAGTGTTTTCCTCCAACAACAATAACTGGAAAGTTGGACAGTCGTCCTGTTTGACATTCTGCTGACTCCTGTGTAGAAAGCTGCACTGCAGTTTTTTTTCCCCCAACAGTTACCTCTCGCTGCAGACGAGCTGCAGACTCTCAAAACTTCAAAACTCCTGTCATGTCACGATATTAAGCTACACAGAGCACGCTCACATTACCCAACTCGGCCGGTGTGAGACGCTTTATACGGAAGGATACCGAGAGGAGGATGAAGGAGTCAAAGATCAAATGTTGAGGACTTAAGCTTCTTTCTCTGGAGAGAGGGAGAGCTTTACTTTCTGATTGGGAGGTTGTTACGTTTCTTGTTCTTCAGTCTTTCGACTCGTGTGCACAGAGATTTGTCACCAGAGACCGCAGTGACGCTGGAATGAAATGTGGTCAAATAAAAGAAAATCTTCAGCTTCCCAATGAAACTAGGAAACTTTTTTTTGTATCACATTAAAGTCAAAGTGGCTGCTGAGTTCTGTCTTTTGGATCTTAGGTCATGTTTAGACTGATATTAGCACTGCTATACTGAAAAATGCAGCCCCCACATTTAATTTCAATAATTTCATGAGACCACTGCGTTGGTGGCGGTCCATTAGCGAGGGGTGCCAACACAAAGTGCTACGGTGAAAAAAAAAAACAACCCCCCCACCCCCCTCAAACCTGCCTTCTGTATTTCATCCAAGAACACTGAAGCAAGGCGCCCTCAGCTGTGCTGCATTTCATGTTTTCACTTTTTCATCGCGGTTGCCATTTTTCATGCGAAGGCCTGGTCAGGTGTCAACTCTGGGCTCGTGGGAATCTTAACGACATATATACGGCTCGGCGAAGACAACAAAAGGAAAGCGGAGGGGTCGGAGCGATGGCCTACAAAAAGAAGGAAAACAACCGCGACTCCGCATGGGGTCGACTGAAACGCAGACTGGGTCACATGGAGATTTCTAGTAAAGTAGAGTAGAGTAGAGCCTGCACAGCGGAGGATTGCAGCTCATGAGAAATAGTTCATACGTTTTTTTTCTACAAGTTGTCATGTTCTTGGCTGAGCTATGGCCGACATGAGAGTTGAATCTTTTGGATGAAACAAGAAGGAGTTATTAAAACAAACAGTTTCAGGATAGAGTTTGGCGGTCGTGAGTAAAAACAAGTAGACAGTAGATTATTCATTTAGGCTTCTGATTTAGTTTGAAGCTGTAAAATCGTCAGATTAGGCCAAAAGTAGCTTAGAGGTTAGTTTCAGGTTTATACTGTGGACCCACATTTCATAAAGCCATCCATCATCTTCATCATCTTGCCATTGTTTTCTTATTCCCAGACTTTATTTGTCATTTTAACTTTTAATGTCTAAAACAAACTAAATTCGATCATGAGAACAGTTTGATTTATTAATGTCGTTGTTTCTCATTGGTCCTCTTTTCCTTCAGCAGACTGTATGACCGGTGATGACACGAGGAACCTCGCCATGACGTCCTGCTACGTGTTTTTAAAGAGTCCACAGCTCCACATACCTCAGATAATGTGGATCCGATGCTTCACATCATGGACCGCTGATGATGACACCTCGCTGGCAAGATAAGATCTCCTGATTCTCTCTGTTTAAGCAATGACCATCATCATTATAGGCCTGCTAATGCACCTGTGTGATATTTATTGCTTCACAAACATATTTATTCTTGATATATTAGTAAAATATTTAAGGAAAATAAATGAGTAAGATTCTGGTTTCAACTGGTTATGAATATTTCTATGACTTGCATGCTGCATTTTGGATCAGTGTGGACATTATCAAATTAAATACACTGCTTTAGTTATGACGTGTGTGTGTGTGTGCAAAAGTGCATTTTTAAAATAACACGCTGCATGAAGTTTAGGTCTAAATAAAAGAAGGGGTGGTGATTCACCAGGTCCAGAGAGGTGGAACTGGACTCGATGAAGCTCCGACACATCTGGCTCTGCAGCGAGCAGCGCTTGGGATTGTTTACCTTATGTTGCAAAAGATGACAATTATGAAAAATGATTGCTCTAAATTGCACGGCTGTGAAGGGGAAGTATGATAAATAAGGATGTTTTCTGCTTGTTTAGAGGCTGGTTTCATGAATAAATCCATATCAATCCTTTTTTCCTGAAACTATGGTTTTGAAATAATTGACGTATATATATCTCGAGCAAAATGGAAAAAGCGGGGCCACGGAGCGAGAGCAATCATGTCTCCCGGATAAGATGGAAAAGTTCATATCTGATAGAGGACAAACCGGTCATGAGCCCGATGGTGACAGAAGCAGGGGAGTACATTTAAATTCCTGCTTGGAAACCAGAAAGAGAAAATCGAAGCGAGATAGAGGGAATGATAACATTCTCCTGTCACTCAACAAGCTCACTTTCAGGTGACTCTCGATGGAAATGTAAAGCGATGTGTTGCAACTTGGCAGAAACAAACTGTTCAATCATCCTAAAATACAGGGAAGGGAAAAAAAAACAAAACACATATGCCATCAGAAGTGTGTTGTGTGTCTGGAAAACTGGATGAATCAGAGTAGAAAGGACACCAACGGTCAAATAAGTAAAGTTTTGATACACAGAACGAACTGTGAAGAGCTGTCAGTCTTTTCTTTGCAGCGTTTTTCCTCCAACAACAATAACTGGAAAGTTGGACAGTCGTCCTGTTTGACATTCTGCTGACTCCTGTGTAGAAAGCTGCACTGCAGTTTTTTTTTCCCCCAACAGTTACCTCTCGCTGCAGACGAGCTGCAGACTCTCAAAACTTCAAAACTCCTGTCATGTCACGATATTAAGCTACACAGAGCACGCTCACATTACCCAACTCAGCCGGTGTGAGACGCTTTATACAGAAGGATACCGAGAGGAGGATGAAGGAGTCAAAGATCAAATGTTGAGGACTTAAGCTTCTTTCTCTGGAGAGAGGGAGAGCTTTACTTTCTGATTGGGAGGTTGTTACGTTTCTTGTTCTTCAATCTTTCGACTCGTGTGCACAGAGATTTGTCACCAGAGACCGCAGTGACGCTGGAATGAAATGTGGTCAAATAAAAGAAAATCTTCAGCTTCCCAATGAAACCAGGAAACTTTTTCTGTATCACATTAAAGTCAAAGTGGCTGCTGAGTTCTGTCTTGTGGATCTTAGGTCATGTTTAGACTGATATTAGCGCTGCTATACTGAAAAATGCAGCCCCCACATTTCATTTCAATAATTTCATGAGACCACTGCGTTGGTGGCGGTCCATTAGCGAGGGGTGCCAACACAAAGTGCTACGGTGAAAAAAAAAACAACCCCCACACGCACATACACACAAACACATACAGTGTTGTCTGGCAGAAAGGTGAACCTGGTTCTGTGCAGTGTTTTTGGTCTCTCCTGGATCTCTCAGTCAAACCTGCCTTCTGTATTTTTCGTCCAAGGACGCCGGAGCGTTCGTGTTTTCACTTTTTCATTGCGGTTGCCATTTTTCATGTGAAGGCCGGGTCATGTGTCAACTCTGGGCTCGTGGGAGGCTTTAACAATGCGTTCGGCTCGGCGGAGACAACAAAAGGAAAGCGGAGGGGTCGGAGCGATGGCCTACAAAAGGAAGGAAAACAACCGCGACTCCGCATGGGGTCGACTGAAACGCAGACTGGGTCACATGGAGATTTCTAAGACTGATATAGCTTCACTGATAATCCATTTAGCTAAAAATACATAACAATTGTAATACAATGCATTCTGAGTTGTCAGAGTCATTATATTTTTTTTGGGGGGCTTAAAAATTAGGGCACAGAGGCTGGAATATGTCGAGCAGCCCTGCGAGTGAGTGAGTGAGTGAGACGACAGAATGACAAGAACTGTGAGAGGAGAAAGACTGAGAACACAAAGAAAGCAGATGAGGAGGAGAGTGGAAGTGAGGGAAGATGGGAGTTGGAGGGCGAGGCTGACCTTCCCCATCCAGCAGGAGGTCCATGCTAAAGACAGAAATCCTCAGGCTGACCTGTCTGCTCGCAGTCCGGCTTCTCTGGCTGTGCTTCTTTTATTAGCTCGGCTGACACACTCAGTGGGCTGCGGTTTGGACGTTTGGGGACAGAGGTTGTCATTCAAAGAAAAAAAAAAAAAAAAAAAAAAACGTGACTTGCACACTGTGTTCAGACTCCCAGAAAATCAGATGTATTTTTTTTTTTTCCCCCGACGTGACCTTTAGGACTGACTGTTCTTTCTGTCGTTTGCAAGTGATCAGGTGAGGCTTCAGGAGTCGTTACCATGTCTACAATGCGTGCTGTGATAATGACGGATGATGGAAGGTTTTTTCGATTGTTTGGACTGGGGTCCCTTAGTTCAAATTAAGGGGCATCTTAATGTTACAGCATTCACTTGCATCTTAATGTGCTTTGCAATCATTTAGCGAAGTCCCCTTTGAAAAAGAAATGGTTTCCTCAATTTGTTTGGGAAGAACTAGTCTGTACAGAGACGTGGCGTCAACCCCATCCAACGCCTTCTGGATAGACTGTAACGCCAAGGCATCGAGACAAAGTAGCAAAAGAAACACACCATAAAAGGACACTTGCTGTAAAAAAAAAAAATTAATTACTTGATTTAATCAAAAGTCAAACAGAAAAGTCGTCAGCTTTATTTCAAAAGAACCGAGAGTCGCTGCAGACCTGCAGGTTTCTGGGAGTTCGTTCCAGATATGTGGAGCATAAACACTGAAAGCTGCTTTCTCCATGTTTAGTTCTGACTCTGGGGACATAAAAGCAGAACTGTCCCAGACCACCTGAGAGGTCTGGATGGTTCACGAGGTAGCGGCAGATCAGAAATGTTATTTTGGCCCTACTGCGAGCCAGGTCTTCTCACACCACACATCAGTACTGGATCCCAGTAATACTCTTGTGGCTGAACGGGAGCGAATACCTGCAGCCAGCTGAAAGCCTTCCCAGAAGAGGGGGGGGGGCTGTTACAGCAGCAGATTTATGTCCATGGTTTGTTTGTTATATATTCATTAGTTGTATTAACTTCATGAAAGCAACCAGATTCTTCTTCTGATCACAAACATTATAACAAAACAATCCACAGATCTCGAAACTATTTCATTTTGTGGTCCAACAAAGTGGGCACTAACACTAAAGCTGTCATTTCTGAGATATGTTGAAAATATGCTATATTAATGTAGAAAAAAACAGATGTTTCCTATAGTAAGTTCATGCCATCACCCCACATCTGATCTTTGAATCAGTGCCTTCTCACGGACACGAGGGAATTCAGAAGAGCTGAAAACAGGCGCAGAAAGCAAAGGCCAAACAACAGAGGTGAATCAGCTCCACAAGACGTAAAGGTGAACGTGTGCACACATCATGTTTCTGAAAGGGTAAAAAATATGACAGCACTACAGTCCTACAACATGCAGCATGCGTTCCCAGTGGCATGCCACCTTTGTGCCACAGTGCTCCGGGATGAAGTACAAAAAAAAAAAAAAAAAACAAAGAGAAGAAGAGGAGGCTCACGCGACATCCTCATGTCCTTTCTTGTTCCCATCAACAGCTTAACAACACACGCTAGCTGCTCGGCTCGAGCCTGTGGCAAAGTGACTCAGACAAAGGAAGCAATTTCAAAGCATAAAACGAAATGACCACTGCGGCCGATACAGCTGCTGTACGAGCCGGGAAACAAAACACTGAATTTCTTTCGTGGCTTCTTTCTCAGCGAGTGTATGGGTGAATATGACTTGACTATTTAAAGCTCTTTTTAAAGAGGGGGTGTTATTGGGGAAAGCAAGAACTGTCTTGACTTGGGGTTGGGTTGGGTTTCCCTTTAGATGTGTTATTAAAGCCACTATGTGGAGAATCGCTGCGTAATTCAAACGTCTTTCAAATGATTCGGACGGCTTTGGTTTTCGTTTGTAAGAAAAATGGCAGCCAACGTTGGTGCAATCTATCAGCGAGGACGAAGGGGCGTGGTGGGAAGTTTATTGGAGGGAATTGCTGTCAACTACTTCCAATGGGAGTATTGAGAGTTTTCAAATGGTAAGCATAGGCACTATATATACTGAATGAAATGACTCTGTAATGTCAAAGTGTTGCTAGAACCACTGATCCAACTGAGAATCAACACTTCAAGACGCTGTTTGGGTCGACCGGTTCATAAGTTTGTTTGAAAATCATGTTTCCAGCAAGTTGCAGAAACTTGAAATGAGTAAAGTTAACATTGGGGAGTTTATGTTCGACTGCATTGAACAATATCTTTATATATAAAGACTTGCTCTTATGAGGTTGTTTTAGAAATCTACATTCAGCCTCAAGAATTTCTTCAAAATTTTCTTCAATCTTCACCATTTTAAATTTATCAACCGGTTAAACGGCGATCAAAGGATTGGGGCTTCGAGTAATCTTTGCCAAACCCGATAACGCAACGACATCACGGCACGTACGACTTCAAGAAACGAGCCGAAGCCACGTAGCGTTCCCACAGCCGCCACTCAAGAGGCTTTCGATCCAAAGCAACAACAGTTATGCAGCGACAGTACAATCCTCCAACCCCTCCGCCTATCTCTAGTAAATTAGAAGAGCGCTTCACTTCAAAAGAAAATCTCCCGGCATTGTAATGAACTGACCTTTCGAGCGGGAGCACAAGTCACAGCACAGCTCAGCAAAGAGAGGGAGTGTTTGCTCAGGGCCATCCTCTCGTTTGACTTTTATCTGAGCGTTTAAACTCAAAACTGAAACAAAATGACGTTGGGGGGGGTGAGGAGAGAGATATGAATTTGTTGTTGTAGCGGTTGGAAATAGAGAGAAAACATCAAGGTTCCTTTTACAGTTCTGCCAGTTAAAAGCCCTCCTCAGTGAAAAATCACGGCAGCTGTCAGCGAACAGAATACATCAGAGACATCAGTCGATGCCGCACTTCCAGTGACATTTTCCGCCATCAATTGAAAGTCATTTCGACGTCGCAGATTGCCACCAAGATGATCTGTTGGCTGACCGATTTCACACTAAGCGAAGACATTTGAAAATGTTAAACAACAAACGCCGAGTAAACGGATGTGTTCGAGGCGTTCGGAGTTAACAAGACAAAACGGCGTTATTCCTCCTTACTTCCTTTACTGTTAAACTATTCTCTGAAATCTTTCTTCTCTCTTGGATAGGTAACAACTTTTATGTGCTGCTGTCCTTAACTTTAATCTTAATTTTCTTAATGTGTAGTTTTTGTCTGAGCAGCTGCACCTGCTCTGTGCAGGGGTTGGTTTTTTTGTATGCTTGTATCTCTTTCCCTGCACACTGTGATAAACTTGCAGCACATCGCTAAAATATAGCAGCAGCAGCAGCAGCAACAATGACAAAAGCTTCTCCCTTCGGACAGCCAACAACTGACATCTGTTCTCGATTCAAAAGACTGAGACTCTCAGAGGTGTTCTCTTAAAGATTTACTCTACATATACACAGAAGACAATGCGCTGCTTCGATCTCATCTTGTATTCCGATTCAAAAACCAAAAGCAATCTCCTACTTGCAGATATGCATGTAGGAGCAACCTGCAACATCCTCCGCTCCCGTCCCCTCGCCTCCTACATTCAAGCATGCATCAATGGGATCCCACTGGAAACAAGCTCTTTTCTTGCTGCCGCCGCTGCGCCGTCTTCACATTCAACACGCGCTCTGCTTAGTGCCGGCGAAACAACAGGCTGTCTTGCAAATGACCCGCAGACATGAAGTGGCACATGTATGCATTTATTCCCTTTTATTGGCTTATCAACATGCAAGAGCAGAAACCTGTACAGCGTGGCAAATATCATCTGCATAATTCTCTATAGGCTCCAATCACAGCTAATAAAGGAAATGAAGACCCTGGGGCAAACAAACGCCGTGGTTCTGTAACTCAATAACTCCGCCGTGACTCCGGTTTTCACACCATGTGATGTGCGGTGAGGAGGGAATGGCAATGAACTGAGGATGGACTTTCCTTGGTGGGAATATGACTTTCATATTCCCGTCATTGATCTATCAAAGGGTGTAGTGGATAATACCAACTGTACATTCACAAACCCGGCAATGAATAACATCAGTGACATCAATGTATATCAGTTTTATATATATATATATGTATATGTCTACACACTACATCTTATCCTCTGCTCTATTTCCCTCATGTACTGCATCATGTACCGCATCCCTCCCCCCCATAAACAGTGATGTCTAATAAAGCACACATACTATTAAGAACTTGAGCACTCCTCAGAGCTGAGAAACAGTGTCTGTATCAAACTCAACTTGTGATCTGCCATATTATGAACACTTCACATCTCCCTCTAGGCTGACGGGCGATAAATTGCAGTCTCAACATCCATCATTTAATGGAGGCTTTCATGCAAAGCACTTAACATCGCCACAAGTGCGTAGGATACACAACACCTACCCAGAGAATGAACCCTATTGTACATCATCCGCTGTACAGGTTACATATTGTGCCGTACCCACGAGGCTACGCAACACCCCTACACAAGTCGCTGAGTGTGAAAGCAGACTTTATTAAAGTTGGAATAGAAATAAAAAAAAAAAAAAACTACAAAAATGTAATTGCTTTTGAAGCAGCTACAGAGAGTTTAAGGGGTTTTCGAGATGATGCACAGATGAGGACAGATGAAAGATGAAATATACTTGAACTTCTCTGTCACAGTTTTATGTTACAGCAAACAGCAACGATCATGTTTATGGTTAATAGTTATCATATGAGTTCTAAAAATAAATATCAACATCAATATTTCACTTTATATATCTATGTATATATATAACCAACCAATACATTTTGATGGCCATTTATCAATACACGGGTTTATGTTAACTGCATTTCGGAGAAAAGGGCCAAAAGGGTTCAGCGTGCTACTGAGAACATACCGCTATACAACTATTTTTATTCCCAAGGCTACACGAATGTTCTTTGTGAACACAATCAAATGTGGACGAGAGCTTCCATCCAGCTCATTACTTGTAGATTGGTCATCGATTTCAGTGTGCCTGCTGCAAACTCAATTACTTCTTCAGCTCCTTGTTTTTGACAAAGAAAGCTGTTTTGAAGGCCCCATTTAGCATGCCTTTAAACCACAGAGAGAACAACAATAAAGCCTTGCTCATTTTAGAGTGAGGCGCTGTTAGGTGTCATGTCAGTTTGACATTCGCTATCCATCCATCCCGGTGTTTTCTATTGTGTTACAGAATGCAATCAAGCTCACTGGAAGTATCAAAGGAGCTTGGATTGGTTTTTAAAAACACATTAGTTGTGTTAACTGGATTAAACCATTTAATGGCTGTTTTTATTAGAACCACTTTTTAATACCATCTATCCATCAATTCGTTCGTTTTATGCCACTTTTCCATGCCTGGTTTTTGGTGGCAAGACGTAAAGCAAGTACCCCCGAATGCCTTTCTCCAAAGTCATGTCCTCTAGCTCTGCCTAGGGGGAGTCTGAGGTGATCCCAGTCAAGGTGGGATTCATAATCCCTCCAGTATATTCTGGGTCCACTCCAGGATTATCTCCCAGTTGGACAAATCCTCCAGAGAGAAGTTTTCTGAGTCACCTAAAATGTCTCCTTTCAATTCAAAAGGAGCGGTATTTTGAGCTCCTTTCAGATGTTTTCACTCCTCAATCCATCGACCATTTGTATCCATCTGAATGTAGATCAACTGGTAAAGTAACAACTTCGCCTTTAGACCCCAACGCCCCAACTCCTTCTTCATCATATCAGTAGTCAAGCCCCAAAGTGCAAATGAGAGGCAGAATGCTAAAGAAACATCTCAGGGGATTTATTCACTTGGCAAAACAAATAAAACACTACAGCCAACAAAACTATCTAATTAAGTACTGGCAACCGTCAAACTATGGCACAGAAAATAACAAACAGAACCAAGATAGGCTAACTCTTCTGTGACAGGTAGTTACTCACCCATGAAAACAGGTTTCAAGATTCAGCAACCAGAACACACTGACAGAGGGTGCATATATACTCTTGGAGACAAGTGAAACAATGATTAGACTAAAGAAGGTGTTCATAGTTCAGAGGTGCTCTCAGCAGCAGGATCAGCACCTTGGAGAGCGCCGTCCTGACACATTATGGCCGCCTACAATATCGCCTGTAATACGGGTTGATACCACATCAGTCTTGCTGGCAATGTATCACTACACTACACCTAAACAAGACCACAAAAACATGAAACATCACTCCTAAATTGAAGGGGGCAAGTTCTTAAAAGACCCTTTTTCACAGCAGTTTCTTACTCACTGTTTGATGAAAGACACTTTTATGATGAAGCCAACAGAACTACACCCAATATCCTTACTTAAGAGCCAAGAGCTGGTGCCCTGTTTCACCAGGATAAAATCATCATTACTCCTCCTAAATCTGAGATTTAATAATATTCTGAGCCTCATTTCCAGCACCCAGATTAGACTTTCCCATGGTGGCTGCAACTGATCTCCAGACAACATGGATTTTAGATGTCTTTGTGCATCATTTTTACATTTTCTTATAGTTTGGTGCATTTAGAAACTTTGGGATCTCCAACTGAGGTTAAAATTAAGTTTGTACAGTGGCTGTTTATACCCACTGGTGGGTGTTTCAGTGTTTATGGAGAAATACACCCATAACACTTTGTCTCAAGTGAAAAAAAACAATGTCTCCTGATCATTAACAATCAGTACCTAGTACAAAAAGTGTGTTTCTCTTGCCTTACACCATGTAAGCAGTAATGTAGCAGGTAAAACCTTGCAATTATGTGAAAAAAATGGCCAATGTGTAAAATCCAGCCTCATTTAAATGCTGCTCACGATCGTCTACTCACCGAGTTACAAAGAGACTGGAAATGTCAACCGTTGCAACTATGTGTAGGACACATTGGGGCCTTGTCTTGAATTTCATGGGATAAACAACCTTTCTGTAATTTCAAATTGAGGAGGTGAGTGTATTCTACAGAGACACAGATTAGTGCTTCACTTCTGGACTCTTTGCCAAGTGAGAGTCTGACAACATGATACTGACAAAAGTTAAATACTGTGACAAAATGGAGACTGAACAGACCTCCTGAGAGGCCATTTCTGACCAATAACTAAATTATGGTCTCAACTAAAAGCATAAATGACATTGGGGGTCATTTATGAACCAATAACTCAACATCCATGGACAGAAAAACCCCTTTTCTTATCTTCCCAGACCAGAGTCATAAAACTCTCATATTCCTGAGGAGTCTCTCTGCAAACCTGAGCCACATCTTAATTCCATGTGAATTAAACGTCTAATCAATATTCAAATCATGTAATGTTGCTTGTCATATAAGTAAATGAAGAGAGTTTTAACCTTGATAGCTGTGTGATAATCTATTGAGATACTAATTTTTGATTTTATTATCTTTTTCAACATGAGACAATGCTGCCCTGGTAAAGTTAGATCTTCAAACTGTTTTTTTTTAATGTTAAGAGTTAATGAATGTTTATATGTTGACTACACAATGGTATTTTAATAATCACATTACACAAGTGTTACTATTCACTATTGATCTGTTAACCTTATAGACGATCATATTTTAATAGTTAAATTAGATAAGTAGTTGTATTGAATGATTGATGCTTGCTGAAGTAATAAGAATGTCTTCTTTTATTAGGAAATAATAGTCATATGGACTATTTTTATCTTATGAGGTAAGAGTTATGTTGAATGTATGTTTGAATTTATGTTTCTGAAAGTCAGGTAATTGTTGCTTTAATTTTATTTCGTTCACTACAGTATTAAACTTTTATTTCAGTTTAGATAATAAGTGTTAATATGAATGTTAATGTTTAGTATGTTGGTAGGAAGGATTTAATGGTTTTACAATAGACAGTTTATAGTGTGAGTATCCAGACACAGCGACTGGTTTAAAACTTGAAACTTAATTCCCCAGTGTAAGAAAGATAATTCACCATTTCAAGTCAAAGTCAGCTAAACCAGAGCAAAGAAAAAACTGAATATTCATCAACAAATTAGGCGTGAAAACATTTGAAACACACCCGAAACTCTGCCCATCTTACCTAAACTTATAAAACAACCTCAGAGGGATTTGTCTTTGAGTTGGCCTCCAGAAACTCATAAGCCAAGACACAATTCCTCTATTAAGATGTCTCTTTTCTTTTTGTCTTGTGCTTCCACATATAGTATTTCAGTTTTGATGTTTACACCGCTACTGAATAAAGCCTTGAGTTGTAGTCACAGGAGTTTATTGGGCACTGAACTAAGATTACAAGAAGCCTCAGCTCAAACCGAAATGTTGCTTTGAAGAAGACAGCGATAATTTAAGTGGATCTGGGTCTGCTTGCTGACCACAGCGAGACAGAACAAGGTTTAACCACTCTTCGCCAGCGGTTCGACACTGCTGCCTCCACAAAAAAACTGGCCCACAGCCCACCGCTCAATCTGGGCTGTGAAACTACCAAACATCACTGGTGACTCTACACCCCTGCTCAACTTCAGCTCAACCCAACCGACGCCGGACCTGCTGAGACGACATCGACTGCAACAAATCTTCGTCAACCGTAAGGTAAAACGTGGCTTTGTGATCAAGGGTTGATGTCGCATAATGTTAAAATTAAGAAGATAATTTCTTCAGAGAGTTAGCTTTCTCTTAGCATTCCCTGTTGCAGATGATGTTAGTTATCTTTGAACACAGCAAAACTGAGGTTACTGCCTTGAAAAGAGCTTACGGTTAGAAGACTGATTAATTGATCAAACTGAGAATTGAATTCAGGGTTTAATGTTTCCTCCAGACAGTCGAGATTGCCCTTAAAGATGTGGTGCCTAGACGAGGTTGTGTTTTAATTAAGTAGTAATATTCCTACATATGTTAAAAAAAAAAAAAAAAACTGCCAATGTGCAAAATCCAGCCTCATTAAACGTTACTCACAGTTATCTACTCACTGAGTCACCAGGAGACTGGAGATCTCAACCCTGGCAGCTTCAATGTGAACATAATGATGTTTAAATGGGTGGAAGTCTGCCACCTATTGACCACACTGTGTCTTTGCACCTCCACAGCAATCTTGACAGGGGCAGCACAGGACAACAGAGTTAAAGGATCAGCAGTCCTGGCTGAATGAGAATCAATAGCAAACGGAGGACTACTGCTGCTATAAATAGCCTAGCAGAGCTATTACAGGGAACTGTTTGCTGCTGCCTGAAACCAGGGGAGGATGGAGAACAGATGGGGGAGTGTGTGTGTGTGTGTGTGTGTGTGTGTGTGTGTGTGTGTGTGTGTGTGTGTGTGTGTGTGTGTGTGTGTGTGAGCAGGACACGTGGCTGTTAAGTTTCTAGGTTTCATTTCGATTCACGTGAGAGACTCACTCCATCACAAAGAGGCTATCAGCCTTGTGCAGTAGTGAACTACATGTAATTAAACTAGTAGTTTAACTACATTTTGCAGTAGCTTGCTGGTATTTCAACATTCATATTGCATAGTGATTAAAGTAGTTAAGTTAATTACTGAAACCACAAAGAAATTAGAGGCCATAAAAAAGAAAGGAATGTTGTTTTTATTATTATTGTACCATTGCCTCTCTACTGTAATTGAACCCCCTCTCTGAACAGCCTCGCCAACCTTTTGCTTTCATCTTGACCGCTGTGAAGACATGTCCAGGCATTGCATTCGTCAAGCAGCCGCCACCACACACTTGACCTTTGTGTTGCTCAGTGCTCATACGGCAAGTAATCCTGCTCGGTGCAGTACTGGACCACCTGGAGTCCAGTGTCTTGCAGGCAGGTGTCTGATAGAGACTGTATTCCTCGCACTTTCCCATGAACAGAGGAGGTTTTATTTCCTTTTTTTTTTTTTTTTTGGTTTAAAGTAGCTTCCCCAACACTGGAAGTCAAGCAGTAAGTGTCACACACACACACGGCTAAATGAACACACATGCAACTGTAGATGTGCACAAACACTTCCAGAAATACACACACACACACCTCTTGAGATACCTGGGCAATCGAGTGTTAATCCACAGAAACACATACCTGCAGAAGTGCTGCATCCTTACAGCCATGTATAGTGCACACACACACACACTCACACAATTGCAGATACACAGAAACACATACAGAAGTATCTTAATACAGCAACCCACCAATAAATAACTAGCAGTTTTTTTAAAACACACACACACACACACACAGTACCACATGAAAAGAAACGAGCAATAACACACTCTTACACACAGACTCACACACTTCATGTGATTGCTGGCTGAAAGAGGTTAGAAATATAATTTCAAAGAACAGCGTTTCCTCTCATCCAATTATGTTTCCCATGAGAGCAGAAGTCCAATCTACTGGTCTCACCATCACACTGGGCTATATGTAGATATAGATATATACATAGATATGTATATATAACGTATAGAGACAGATAGACTCTTCAGCAGTTACATTTAACCACTGATACAGTAGCCAAACATAGAGAACTTCAAAAATACCACACGGTTGGGGTCACGTTCACTCTAAATGACTCCTTGTGTAAAAAAACGTCACTCATCAATAATGGATCTATCAGACGACCAGCCCTAAAGACACGTAAGTGGTTGAGATTTAGATCCTAAGAGACAAATAGACCTGGACTAATTTATCTTAGGAAGTGGACTAACAAAGGCAGAACACAGATTAGATGCACCAGTCTCTTTATAAGTGCTGATTTGATACCTTGCTCTCCGTTTCCCCAAAATCTACGACCTGTACACCGCACTGTAAAGTAACCGGAGTCCTTTTTTTTTTATGCGAGTTAACATGAGGCCAAGCGCTAAAACGGCGAGTTGGCAGTCCAACATGACCGATCATCCTACCAGGAAACCCAGTTTAGGATCTCAGGGACCTTACCTGCGTTTCGGAGGAATTAGGGACTAAATTTAGCTCCTCTATAATAGCTCCCGGTGCTCTAGAGGTAGTACTTACTGCTGTTCCAGGAAGTGTTTTGGGGTGGATCTGACTGGCAAACAAAACGTGTGGCTGCTACAACTTCATTCACGCAGTAAACAAGCCGTCCGTGCCTCTATAGCGTCAATATTAGAACGCAGGTCTGACATTTCTTAATGTTTACCGACGTTAATAACAAAAGAAAAACCTATAAAAACACACAGCGGATCATTGCTGCTTTACACAGAGGTGTGCTGGGGATTTTTAAGTCTACTTTTCCCCACCACCTCCATGTCTCAGTTTTATTAACTCTAATACATTCATTCTCAAGCGCTGCTGTCATTTTTTTTTTTTTTTTAATCCTTTATTGGACTCATTTGCCTAATCTTCACAAGTCTTGGGAGGAAACAAAAGGCAGGGTGGGTGAGGCATAAGGGGATTTTTTTTTTGATCCTAGTTAAGTTCTTGGAACTAAATGGGTCAAAAAGGAGCTAGTTCTTGTAGCTGAGTAGTTTTTAGGGGGGCTGTTTACCAAATCCCCAAGTTAGCTGATCCAGGGAATGTCACTGAGGGGTAACAGGTGCTCCTTTTTAAACGCGTTTTCACAGCCGATCAAAGATTCAAACCTGCTTCTCTGACCTCTACAGCTCTCCCCGAAGTGATGTCGGCATATACAAAACCCTATTATTAGGATGTGCGCTAGTGTGGCTGGTATTATTTTACTCTCACAGGCAATTTAGCCATTTTTACCTCTCTGTTTGGATAAAAAAGGCATACGGTGTCAGAAGAGAGGCAGGGCTGAGATGTGGTCTGCTTGCACATTTTGATCCGCTTGTCCTTTTTGTGACTCATTCGTTGGCTGAGATTCCTTTAAAGTGCCAGCTAGCAGGCTGATTGTCACAGCTCCGTTTTTTTTTTTTGTATAAATGAACTTAATAAAAAGAAAAGTGGGAGCACCACAGAAGAAAAGTTTGAAAGCTTTAGAATAGCACAGACTGGCCATATCTTGTTCCTGCTCAGAACTAGGGGAGAAAAAAAAAAAAGATGTTTCTATTGAGCGTAACTGTACGGGACGGCGTCAGAATATACAATGAATGTAAGAGGACAGTCAGTGAATTGATTCGAAGCTGGAGACCATGAAAGCTGCCAACCAAGGCGAGGCTGATTCCAGTCTGTGCTGCTTTTGAAAAAAAAAAAAAACCTGGATTAGAGCAGATCTTTTACTCCCTCTGTTGTTTTTATTTGTTTTTGTTATTAAAGCGTGCGTTCGCCGAGCCCTTCCTGACATGCGGGGGTCATTTCGGGCG